>OZ008371.1:51832254-53059812 GCA_963931995.1 Phaonia tiefii
GCATGCCTACTATACGATTTGTACCCTGTTTGAAATTGGATCGGGGTACACGTTATGAATCTCCTTTGTACAAGACACAGGCAAGATCCGGTGTTTTATCAACGACTGGGCATTCAACAAATTTTATTCTGTCAATACTTTTGGAAAGTTCATTACCGGCTGACTTTTGGATATTAAGAGGTACTGCCTTAGTATCGGGAGTTGCGGATAATGTATCATAAAACAAATTTACACAGAATTTGTATATTCACATATAGTTTATTCAATATTTGGACACACTTGGAATGCGTTATCAATTGGTATAAGTTATTTTTATGATATTCAAATAAAAAGGATTACATCTTAACGATTTGTTTTGTCTACACTGCATCCGTTCAGTCTTCCTTATCGTCATCATCTTCGAATTGTATCATCCTACGATTATGAACTCCATTATCTTCGTCCATCATTCTTTTCAGGTTAATTGTACTTCTGGCATCGTCTATAGGAGAAATGAATATATCGCGTACAGCCCGAAATTGGCCAACATTGAAGAGGTGTTCATTCTCTAAACGTATGTAATTCCAAATGTAACGTCTGGCGGGTAGAAAATTATTGATTAAGATGCGGAAGAGATAAAACTTCAGCAAATTTCAGATGAAATTTTAAAAAATCATACCTGATAATTTCCAAACATCCCGCTATACTCTCCATTACGAAAGGGTTTATCTGGCGATTGTTTACCATATACAAAGATATGACCCAAAAGGAACGTAATACCAGATTCTCCACAATGACAAAATAATAGAAAGTTGCAGGATATATAATTTGATCTCTTAAAAAGATATTGTTACCCGAAAAGTTCTCGAACAAACTAAAATCACGTAAAACATCCCAACTGTAGCAATATATGGTTTGTATGATAGCCGAGATGATGTAGCACCATACAAAGGGATTATCAAAAGTACTGGAGAATTTATCTGGAAAAGTTTAATCCTCTTAGTAAACAAATATTTCAAAATTATAGCCTTTCGTTACCTTTATATACTGACATTAATGTTCCAAATATTACCACAGGGAATGAGGTTGAGTACTTGCCCGCATTCACCAAAAAAGGATGCACCAATTGGGTGTCGCGATAACGTCTCAGACATTGGGCAAACCGAAACCATGCTGGTAGACAACGAACAATGGAATTGCCAATGTAATCATAGTCCATGCACAGACTTGCCGGAAAATCATCATTCCAGGTGGGATTAAAGACGTAAAAGCACAATAAGTATTTAAAATCCAATAGACAGACGACCAAGGAATTCAATTGATCACCAAACCAGAAATCGGCAAAACCGACAGGATAAAAGGGTGCAGAAGAAACACGGCCCTTTTGCAAAAGAAAATTTTCAAATTATTTCGATTTTATATTACAGCTTAAGATCATAATATTGTGAGATATAAGGAGACTTAATGTTGCATGAAATATAGGAAATAATCGCACAATAAATGATCAATCAATTTAGTTTTCAAATTATCAAGAATCGTTCGGAATCGGTGTAAAACTGTAGGTCCCAATCAGTGGTTGTAAAACTATAAAGTTCGCAGCTCACTGGTTGTGAGAAGCTCTCCCCAATCCCTTCATGGAATATAATAGGAAACCATTTTTATACACCGAAAGAAAATCTTTACATCAAATAGATGATAAATGTTCATCTACTTAGTAGAATACTGACCGATACGAAACTGATTAAACGATACGAAACTGATTAACTGATTTCGTGTCACTGACCGACACGAAATCCTCATTAAAAATTGATAAAGATCTCATCGAACCATTTAGTACGAGGCGAGGCATCAGGCAGGGCAACACTCTGTCGTGCGATCTCTTCAACATATTAATTAAGATCATAGTGGCAAAAACTGCAGTTAACACGAATAAGGCTATCAGCAGCAATATGCTGATGATTGAGACATCTTTGGAAGAAATCTGCGAGAAGTTACTGCAGTATTTTGAGTATTGAGAATGAATCGGCAAAAGTGGGTAAGGCAGTAAACCAGAACAAGACACAATTAATGGTTTCGACAAGCAGAACGTCAACCAGATTAGATGAAAGGGTGAACGTTTATAACCTTTATAATTTCGAGGTAATGGACGAATTCATTTACCTCGGATCTGACGTGAACAGAAGCAATAACGTCAGCCTAGAAATCAAACGGAGAATTGTACGTGCAAATAGGTGTTATTTCGGGGTAAGCAAGCACTTCAGAGATAAGACCCTCTCTATCGGCCTTGTTCTGTAAACAGAATTCAGACAAACATAAAACGTTTCAGAATATTTGGGTTTCTGTAAATCAATTCAGAAGGAAAATATAAGTTTTGAATTAGAATGCAAATGCCTTACGATTTTAAAACAAACAATTTAGAACAAAATTATTTCACGTTTTAAGAACAACAAAATTGTAGACTTTATATTCTGAAAGAAAATTGTGAGTTAAAATGATTCTGTATGCAGAACAGGGCCGTATATATCAGATTATATTCACTATATCAGACTCTCGTACATCCTGTCTTGCATTATGACGCAGAATCCTGGGTCATAACGCATGCTGATGAAACATCACTGGAGGTCTTCGAGAGAAAAATGCTCCGAAAAATATATAAGTATGGTACTATAATAGAACACGGCGAATTTCGACGACGGATGAACCACGAGCTGTATAGTTTGTATCCCGACACCGACGCACAGTTGCGCCCGTAGAGAAAACGAGGTTGCAAAAATCAACATTTTCATGTACGCCTACGAAATTTTAAATAAACCCATCTTATAGGAAATTTTTCAACGATCTCAAATATGCTACTCTTAATAATATCAGATTTTTGGATTAGAAGACATAACCGTTCAAAGTTGAACGAGTTTCGGTTTTCAAAAAATACACCATTTAAGACATGGTTGCAGAAATTGTATGGCGTGCATCCCTTACATGTTTTGACTGACAGTTTGATCTAATAGTTTGAAAATTTGTTTATTGCATTTAAGTCGGTTGTCTACCTGAGAGCCTCTGGCAAAGTCTGCTTCCAATATTCTGTTGCAGACACAGGATGCACAAAAAACAACTCATTGGAATTAGCAGGTACGCACCTCACTTAAAAATTACTTTGGCGTACAAATGGTCAAGAACAATATTGACTTATGGTCCCTACAGGTAGGCACAAATCTTATTTGGAAACGTGCATAATATCAAAATTTCATAATTCAGCCTAAATCCAGGTAAATTTTTACGTATGATAGCATAAGCCTATAACGGGTTTTTCAATAACAGCGCTACAAAAGTTTTTTTTAAATAAAACAAAACCGGTTTTATATACCAATGAAATTCTTTATTCCTGTGAAAGTACGTTCGATGCCATTATGTATGGAACTCGATTTCTTTTGCATGGCCACCACGGACACGCTTGCAGAAGTCCAGACGCTGAACCCAATTTTCGACGGTTTTCAAGCATAAATCGGCCGATACTGCTGCAATTTCACGTTCGATATTCGTACGAAGTTCATCAATCGTCGCTGGCTTGTTGGCGTAGACCATAGACTTGACGTAGCCCCACAGGAAATAATCTAACGGCGTCAAATCGCACGACCGAGGCGGCCAATCGACTAGGCCATTTCGTGAGATAACACGTTCACCAAACTTGGTTTCCAATAAATTGATTGTGGCATTCGCTGTATAGCTTGTGGCGCCGTCCTGTTGGAACCACATGTCCTCAAGTCCATATTATCCAATTGGGGCCAAAAATATTCGGTTATCATTGAACGGTAGCGATTCGCATTCACAGTAATGTGCCTGCCTTGATCATCACGGAAGAAGTACGACCCAATGACGCCGCCGGCCCATAAACCGCACCAAACCGTAATTTTTTCGGGATGCAATGATGACTCATGGATTACGTGTGGATTGCTGTCTGACCAATAACGCATATTTTGCTTACTGACGAAGCCATTCAGCCAGAAATGAGCCTCACCGCTGATTGTTGAGGCCTCTTAAAGTTGGCCTCTTAAAGTTGAGGCCACTGACTCCAAATTTCGGTAGTAAATTTTAATAATTTCGACTCGTTGTTGGCTCGTATATCTTTCCATGATGAAATTGCAAACCTTACTGAAGACAAATGTCAAAAGAGCGGGAAAAAATATGCGTCGTTTGCTGTCCGTATCGATTTACTTTTGTAGCGTCTCTGTGAAAAACCCTTTATATTGCAAAATAAGCATAATGCCTGCATTAGTCTACGACTGAAAGTTGGCGCAACAAGAACTGAAAACTTGGCGTTGAACAATTTAAAATTATTTGACCCGTTTAGAAAGTCCACCACACCAACGTTTTTCGCGGAAGCTGCTTTAGAAGAACTCGATAGCTTATACGGAAATATTGAGAGAAGCAAAAGTATAAAAAATAATCTTTATATGATATATGCAAAAATTAAGGCAAAATGGGAGAAATGCAATCGAACCATTCACAACTTCAACTCCAAATACGACGACTGGCTTAATGAAGACACCATCCTGGATATATTGGCAGTAGATAAACCCACCACATCAACCAGAGGAGCAAAAGGAAGGCGAAAAAAAAGTATGGAGGAGTGTTCAATTTTCACAAGAGGAAACTTGCCGATGCCACCAATGACTTGACCACGAAGCATTTATCGGACGCGCTGCTGTCTATTAAATATACAAAGGATAGCGAAAGAGTTAGGTCGCAGATTACAAAATCTGTTGCTGATTGATGCAAGCCCGCTGCGACTAAAAAGGATTAAGGAAAGCATTGGTCAGACAGCAATCCCACAGCAAATGGGGCTGCGATGGATCATCCGGACAAAGCAAAGGACATCTTCCGATGTCGCTACAATATCTGACGGAAATATGTTTATGACATCTGTTGTTCCTTTGCGGCTAAAATCTGATGTTTCCCTACACTGGGAAATCCACGACCGTCATCAATGCATTATTGCCGACCAATAATGTTTCAGTTTGCAAAGGAATCGGCAGAACTCATAAGGAGGAAGAGAAGGACATTGAAGAACAAATAAGCAAGATTAAGCCTACAAAGCTGCAAATTGGAGAAGGAAAATATATTGAATGTAGTTACGAGTTACACCTGACCATGGTTGACGGAAAAGTCGTAAACGAACTGACAGGAACAACCTCAACATTGTCATGCCCGATTTGCAAAAAGAGTCAGAAGAACTTCGGTAATTTAAACGATTCTACAAACGAGGACAATTACGAATATGGAATGTCACCATTGCACGCAAGGATAAGGGGTATGGAGTTCTTGCTAAAACTGGTGTATACCCTACCACAACAAGATGAAAACATCGATGAAAATACATCAATTAAGGATAAGGAAAAGATCAGAAAGAAGCAAATACAGGATGCTTTTTTTAAACAAGTTGGACTAAAGGTAGACTGTCCCAAATGCGGATACTGTAACTCAAACGATGGAAACACTTCTAGGAGATTTTTTGAAAATGATGAGGCAGTATCTAGTATCACTGGAATTGGCAATCAAATCGTGAAAAGATTGGGAACGATCTTGAATGTTTTGAACTGCAAAGAAAGTGTTAATTATACAAAATATGTAGAATATGTATCGAAAACTGCATCCCTTTTAGCAGAAATGTATCCACAGAAGAAGTTGATCCTGACCGTCCATAAAATATTGGTGCTTGGCAAAGATATAATTGAGTACCAGTATTTGCCAATTGGAGAGCTTTCTGAAGAAGCACAGGAGTCTCTTTACAAATTTTAAAAAAAATATAGATTGGAGACCACATTCAAAGCATCAAGGGTAATGCAAAATGAGGACCTCTTCAACATGTTGGCAGCATCTTCCGATCCACTTATTTCATCCCTGCGGCATGTGAAGTCACGAATAGAGTTATAAAATAATTATACTTTAGAAATGATTAGTCTTTTAGATATATCTTCTGTTACGAATTGTGATGAATATTTTACAGAAAATTTAAAAAAAAATTAATTTTTTTTAATTTGTTGGGTAATAATTTTAAAACATAAAACCCTAAAAAAAATAAAAACAATCTAAAAATTTAAAAAATATTTTTTTTTACTTACCATAAAATTGATTTTTCTACAAATTTTAACTTTGATAACCCATATGGCCGTCGGCCGTCGGTGGTGCAATGGTTAGTGTGCGCGGCTCTTGTACATGAGATCCTGGGTTCGAACCCTGCTCTGACCACCTTAAAAAAAAAAAAAAAAAAATTTCTTTCGGCGGCGGTCACCTCGCATAGTGACGGCGACACTATCGAGTATATAGCCATGAAAAAGCTTCTCAAAATACCGTTCGGAATCGGTGTAAAACTGTAGGTCCCAATCAATGAGTGAAAACTGGAAAGCGCACAGCTCAGTGATTGAGAGAAGTTCTCCCCGGTCCCTTCATGGGATGTAATGGGAAACCATTTATTTTTTTTTTTAACCCATATGTAAGCACCTATAAAGCCTAGCACCCTTTCCAAACACTTATTTCACAAGCTGAACAGTTATCTATCATATGCCGTTTATATTGTTCAATTATCTTATTCGGTGTGGCCGTCGGTGGTGCAATGGGTAGTGTGCGCGCCTCTTCTACTTGAGATCCCGGGTTCGATCCCTCCTATGACCACCTTAAAAACAAAAAATTCTTTCGGCGGCGGTCACCTCGCATAGTGACGGCGACACTATCGAGTATTTAGCCATGAAAAAGCTTCTCAAAATACCGTTCGGAATCGGTGTAAAAACTGTAGGTCCCAATCAGTGAGTGAAAAAATTAGTAAGCCCACAGCTCACTGGTTGTGAGAAGCTCTCCCCAATCCCTTCATGGGATGTAATGGGAAACGGTTTTTTTTTTTATCTTATTCGGTTCAAAAGATATGATTTTTGAACGAAAAAAACTCAAATGGCGCCACTGTGCGACGTAGTTATGCTGGGTAGGACATTTCAGTAGAATGGATCAGAATGAACCAGTGCGAAAGGTATAAGAAGGACATCGAAAAATAGTGCAACCAAAACTTCGCCGAAAAGACCATGTGGAATATTCAGCCTTATTACGAATGCCGTTGTCGTATTTCGACTACGACAGTTTTGTAAAAGATTAAAGACAAAGTAGGCGTGTTATCTTTAATCTTTTACAAAACTATCGTAGTCGAAATACGACAACGACATTCGTAATAAGGCTGATTACCTGCGAGAGCTTAGTGATACCAACTGTAGGAGATAAGCTGAAGATCGAGCCGGTTGGAGAAACACATTATACTAATTTTTTAAGGCCCTTGGCCCCTGGTTTGTTTGAGGCCACCTAATTAAGTAAGTATATATTAGTTCTATTGCATCTAATCCCGTTTTTACAATTCACAAACTTGTGGCAATAGTTCGACTGTTTTCTACTAAGATATAAACACAACTCACCATTAGCTTCAATAGCCACTGCCTTGCGCTCCAATGGAACACTTGGAATGGCATCAATAGAAGTATTAACATCGACAGCAGTTGTAGCAAGGGAAACCAATAACGAGAGATGTGCAAATAGTCAGCATAAATATATCCCACAACACATGTTGCCCATAAAACACCCAATATGCCATGCAATTCCAAATATTGGGAATAAGTCAAATGTTTGCGAGGGTTCATTTCAAAGATCAATATATGATTAACACCATATTGACGCCAGGTCAGAACGTTAATTCCTAATAGGAACAAATACATGATGACATAAAAAGGACCTCGGAAAAGAAGCAAGCCGTAAGTAGCTTCAGGACTCGTTAAATTTTGAGTATAATCTAAATAAAAATAAATATTAACGTTATTATTAATGGAACTGAAATGGATTCCAAAAGGTTTTGCAAACTGTAATAAGACAACTTTGCTAAACTGTTTCGCTATCGTTTTTTTTTTACTTGTCATAAATAATAATCCCAGCAGCACTGTAAACGCCCCTATGAAAAATCCCACCCTAAACACTGTGCCAATTTCTTGAGTCTCTTCTAAAGGAGGAACACGCAAACGTTTCATAGCCTGGGCACGATCTCCATTTTCCAAATACTGCGTAACATTATACTCCACTTCCTCTATAAGGCTGTCCAAATCAGCGTTTTTATAAAAATAAGCTATATCCACATTCTGGGCAAACCATTTCAATCCCTTATCATTGTTTAGTAGCTAAAATTGCAAGACCAATCTTCAGTTATAACTGTTGACGATGAATCTAGAAATTTGTATATCCTCAGACCTTATCATGCTTTTTCAGAATTTTTCGAAATCCCGTGTGATTTAGCACCTTATAATTCTGAAGAAGAACCAAACTCAAATAAAGCTCACTATATGCATTGCGTAAATCCTCCATCCGTGCCGTTTTCAACTTTTTTTGGTTTTTTTCGAATTTGCTCGCATGTAGGGTATAGCGGGACTGGGTACGCTTCTTTAAATGAAACTCAGCCACAATGACGTCCAGTGCGATCGAAAGCGTTTCATTTCGTCTGGTCGCTTCCGCCAACTTTTCCGCATAGAATGTGTTGACCTTACGCAACTCTTTGTCACATTCGAAAAAAAATTCTTCCTCGAAATTGGTATAGTACACATCGACAACGCGTCCTGTCACCAGTTGTGGAATGGGTGCGTTTTCGGTAACATTTAGAATCATACTTTTTAAATCCTTGTGAAATAGGGGAAAAGTTAAGGTATTTCATGATTAGATACATACATACATACAGTTACAACTTACCACATAGCAAATGTATTGTTGGCGCCATTCAGGCGTTAAATGAGCTCCAAGTTTCTCAGAGAATTTCATGACAGTTTGATAAAATGATAATAAGTTTTTTTGCTTGATATAAAATAGTTGCGTTCAACGTATTCTCCAAACAAATATGTTATTTAAAGTTATTTTTCACTTCTGTATATAACGGGTTTTTCAATAAGAGCGCTACAAAAGTTTTTTTAAATAAAACAAAACCGGTTTTAGAGGCCAATGAAATTCTTTATTCCTGTGAAAGTACGTTCGATGCCATTATGTATGGAACCTGATTTCTTTTGCATGGCCACCACGGGCACGCTTGCAGAAGTCCAGACGCTGAACCCAATTTTCGACGGTTTTCAAGCATAAATCGGCCGATACTGCTGCAATTTCACGTTCGATATTCGTACCAAATTCATCAATCGTCGCTGGCTTGTTGGCATAGACCATAGACTTGACGTAGCCCCACAGGAAATAATCTAACGGCGTCAAATCGCACGACCGAGGCGGCCAATCGACTGGGCCATTTCGTGAGATAACACGTTCACCAAACTTGGTTTCCAATAAATTGATTGTGGCATTCGCTGTGTGGCTTGTGGCGCCGTCCTGTTGGCACCACATGTCCTCCAAGTCCATATTATCCAATTGGGGCCAAAAATATTCGGTTATCATTGAACGACGGTAGCGATTCCCATTCACAGTAATGTGCCGGTCTTGATCATCACGGAAGAAGTACGGCCCAATGACGCCGCCGGCCCATAAACCGCACCAAACCGTAATTTTTTCGGGATGCAATGATGACTCATGGATTACGTGTGGATTGCTGTCTGACCAATAACGCATATTTTGCTTATTGACGAAGCCATTCAGCCAGAAATGAGCCTCATCGCTGATTGTTGAGACCTCTTAAAGTTGGCCTCTTAAAGTTGAGGCCACTGACTCCAAATTTCGCTAGTAAATTTTAATAATTTCGACTCGTTGTTGGCTCGTATATCTTTCCATGATGAAATGGCAAACCATACTGAAGAGAAATGTCAAAAGAGCGGGAAAAAATATGGCGTCGTTTGCTGTCCCTATCAATTTACTTTTGTAGCGTCTCTGTTGAAAAACCCTATACTACAGTTGCCATGAGAAAAAAACACGAATTTGTTTGCGGAATTGTAGTTGGCAAACGAATGCGACATTTGGTCACTAGTTTCAATCCTGTGAGTGAGCGTATGCCACAATCCGCATAAAAGCGAAATAGTTTTATATTTCTCTAATTTGTGTGCATGCCCCGACAGAAGAGAAAGAAGACGGTGCCAAATACATATTCTATGAGCGCCTAGAGGAAACGTCTGACTGCTGCCCTGGCCATGACATTAAGATTGTACTAGGAGATTTTAATGCCAAAGTAGGAAGGGATAATGTGTTTAATCCAACTATTGGCAATTTCAGTCTACATGCTGACAGTTCCGACAACGGTATGAGACTGATTGACTTTGCCGCGGTATAGAACATGGTCATTAGTGGTACAAGATTCCGGCATAAAGACATCCACAAAGCTACGTGGGTATCCCCTGATTAAAGAACGTAGAACCAAAATGATCACGTGGTAATTGATGGAAGGCCCTCTTCTAGTTTGATGAACGTGCGAGTGATTAGAGGAGCTAACATCGATTCCGATCAATATCTGGTAGCAGCAAAAGTTCGCCCAAGATTAAGTAGACCGAAAATTGAACGAAACCTGACGCACGCAAAGAATGCTAGACATCGGAACGCTGCAATTACAAGAGGTACCCACATCCGACTCAAGGAAGCTCTCGCAACTTTTGGCACGATCCTGAAGCAAAGAGGAAACCCACTTCCGACCCTATAAAAACGTTAAAGATTGTCGCATGGCAAATGATGAAAAGAACGCTGCACATATTGCAATGCTTCAGTCAATTGCAATGCAAGCAGCGAATGAACGTTATACGGAAAAACGAAAAGAAGGAAACCGTCTTTGTTAGAGTAAGAAATGGCAGTGGGAAACACGCGAGGGTGAAAAATTTGAAATATACACAAAGAAGAGCGAATCTCGAAAATTCTACCAAAAAGTCAAAAACGGTACTAGTGGACACGGTTTATTGCCCCCATCTGTCAAAACAAGGACGGAAATCACATCGCAGATGTGCAGAGCATGTTGGTGTAATGGAGTGATCATTTGTCCGCGCTTCTTGTACCTGAGATGTCCAATGATGATGAGACAATTGATCACAATTTGGTCGACGACATCGATTGCCCCCCTCCCAATAAACACGAGGTCAGAACAGCTATTGCCCGGCTTAAGAACAACAAAGCCGCAGGAGCCGATGGATTACCAGCAAGGCTGTTTAAGGCTGTCGTCGATGAGCTGATAAGATGCATGCATCGGCTCATTAGCAAAATTTGGGTAGATGAATGCATCCCCGGCGATTGGAGTCTCAGTGCACTATGCCCCATATTTACAAAAAGGTAATCCGGGTCTCTGTGCCTAATACCGTGGAATTAGCCTTTTATCCATAGCATATAAAGTTCTATCAAACATAATTTGCCAAAGACTAACAACAATTATCCTACGCCAAATCCTGGAGAAGATCCATGGAAAACAAATCGACACCTATCATATTTTTGTCGATTATAAAGCCGCTTTCGATAGCCCGAGTTGCCGCCGGTGGTGCAATGGTAATATGCGCGGCTCTTGTGCATGAGAATATGGGTGCGATCCCTGCTCTAACCACCTTACATTTCTACGTCGGCTGACACCTCGCTTAGTGACGGCGACACTATCGAGTTCTAGAACGCGCGCAGCTCACTGGTTTGTGAGATGCTCTGCCGAATCCCTTCACGGGATGTAACGGGAAACCATTATTTATTATATTTTCGATAGCCCGATACGGGCGAAACTCTACGAATCAATGTCTGAGCTTGGTATTCCTGCAAAGATTTGTAGTATTTTGTTTACTGTTGCTCCTTGGATTTTCAAACTGCGTCACGAATGCGATAGAGGGGTTATAGCTGTGCAAGGAAGAAGAACTGTGACATATACTAGAGCTGGCATGAGAAAAATCATGACTTTGGTTGCACAGTCCAAAATAAAGACATTGCCATGGCTACTGGGATATTCCCTGAACAACAGAAGACGAAACAGATTCATCATCTGGTAATTGATAGAAATAACTCTACTAGTGTAATAGACGTAAATGGGACTGGAGGAGCTAATATCGATTCGGATCACTACCTGGAAACTCTACGAGGCAAGGATGGCCTTGACGAACTCCAAATCTGCAGTGAAAGTTGGTAAACATCTTATCGAACCTTTCGAAACTTGTGCGATCTCTTTAACATCTTAATGGAGATCATTATGAAAAAAGCTGCAGTTAACATGAATAAAACCATCAGCAGCAAAAGTCGCATGCTGCTCGCATATGCTGATGTTATTGGGCGCACAGTTAGAGAAGTTACTGCTGTGCTTCGAGAATTGAGAACGAGTCAGCAAAAATGGGTCTGACAGTAAATGAGGACTAGACAAAATTAATGATTTCAACGAGCAGGGCCTACACGCGATTAGACTAAAGCGTGAACGCTAATAATCCTTATAATTTCGAGGTGGTGGACGAATTTATCAACCTCGGATCTGCCGTAAACTAAATCAACAACGTCAGCCTTGAGATCAAGCGGAGAATTGCGCTTGCAAATATATTTTATTTTAGGCTAAGCAAATAAAGCCTTATCTCCAATACAAAAGTCCATCTATACCAGACTCTCATAGAACCTACCTTTCTTTATGGCGCATAATCCTGGGTTTTATACCAAGCACACGCATCATCTCTACGAGTCTTCGAGAGCAAATTACACCGCAAAATGTATGGCCCTATAGTGCACAACGGCGAGTACCGACGATGCATGAATCATGAGATGTAGGAGCAATATGCCGACATTGACATAGTTAAGCGGGTCAAAGTTTGCGTTGGCTAGGTGACAGTAGAGTGGATGAAGACAAACCAGTCGAAGTCGAAAAACAGGGGGAAAATGTCCGCTGGCGGGATCAGGTTGACGACTGCCTACGTACAATTGGCATTGCCACCTTTGAGAGATAAGGCAAAAGATCGAACTGATTGGAGAAATACGTTATCTTTGATTTGTAACGTTCCTGATAAGTAAGTTGTACGTATTTCGCCAACCAGTTCGATCTTTTGCTTTATCTCTCCAGTTGGTAATACCAAGTGTACGCAGGGATTCGTCAACCTGATCCATCCAGCGGAGTCTTGGTCTTCCTATTTTTCGTCTTCCTTCGAGTTCGGTTTCGAAAAGCCTTCGCGCTGGTTCATCTTCATCCATTCTACTGACATGGCCTAGCCAGCGCAATCGTGTTATCTTGATCCGCTTAACTATGTCAATGTCAGGATAAAGCTCATACAGCTCATGATTCATGCGTCGCCGATACTCGCCGTTGTGCACTAGAGGGCCATACATTTTTTGGAGTATTTTTCTCTCGAAGACTCCTACAGATGATTCGTCTGCTTGCGATAGGACCCAGGATTCTGCGCCATAAAGCAAGACAGGTTGAATGAGAGTCTGGTACAGCCGGACTTTTGTTACTCGAGAGAGGGCTTTTTCTCCAAAGTGCGTGCTTAGCCCAAAATAACATCTATTCGCAAGCAAAATTCTCCGCTTGATCTCAAGATCTAGAGTTTCTCCCGTATCGGACTATCGAAGGCTGCTTTCAAGATCAGTAATCATTAAAAAGGACTTTTTCATCACGTCATTACCAATATACTTGTGGAGAAGGAAGCTCATGATATGCCTTGGTGGGCATTGAAATAGCCATGTTCGCAACCATCCACCATAATAATCAATCTCACATATATATTTTTAATACTTTCTATTAAAGTTTGTGTTTTCTATGAAAACTTACTTTTTCATATGAATTGATATTGAACTGGGAAATTATTAAAGAAGATATGAATAAATTTAAAACGTTGCTGCATAGTATTCTATGATGTACATTTATGCTTGTCGGTGTACATTCGGAAATAAAACATAAATTATGCTAAAATAAACAATATTGCTGTTTCTAAAACGGCACCAAACAAACCGACAACTCCCACGACAAACTTGGCCATAAATCAGTTATTATTAATTACAAACGTGTATTATGTACAGCGAAAATGAATTGGAAGGCAGTTAACCTTTCCGAGAAAAGATGTTCAGAAGCAACGCATCCAGGCGGAATACAAATGAAACACGTACCACATCGTTAACAGATTGTTAAATACTGGTCGTGGTTGGATGTAGTGGACAAAGGCTGAACGACGACGACATTGTGGTTGGGCCTTGGCTTGGCTTTTGTGTTAAATAATTCACAAGTAAAACAATTTAAAGTAGCAATAAAGTAAAGTAACACTTTTTGTGGCAGCGACCCATATTAAGGAGGTGGAACACGTGTTCCTATCTTAACTCACCTAAGGGTCATTAATCCAACCATCTGATTGGCCAGTTGAGCCACCACTTTTTAATAAGAGGCAACCAGCAACAATGCTTTGAATGCGCAAAATACTAAATTCCCCAAAGGACATTTCATTCTTGTTTTGATCTGAAGACGGACTATATGGTTGTGTCATTGTTAAAGCAGCAATCACACCACTACCAACAATATTAGGAACAAAGGCAACATTATGCTAATATACATGTTTTCTGGTAAACTAGCAATATTAGCACATGATTTGTTGTTAAAAGCATCGGCAGTAAGCGGCAACATGTAGCCCACAACGCCCGAAAAAGAAATTTGAATAGCAACAAACACATCGAACTTCTAGCTTAAAAAGCAGGTAATGAGTTGCCGGAGGGTGCAAATAAACATGATATTAATCTGCTTAAATAAATTACACTGTGCACTAAATTGAAAAAAAAAGTATTTGCAGTCAGGAAGCTAATGTCTTTTTCTGTTACACATTGGCCAAAATCGCTGAAAATATATATTTTAAAAATATCCTCTAAGCGCGAAAGACCTTAATTAACGATGCCAAGATGCAACCAATATATTTACGGTTCAATAAAACAGGTCATTAACTAGTATCCAACTGCTTCTGATACCCCAAATAGGTTTTAAGATTTTTAGTATTTTGTTTACTGTTGTTCCTTCGATGTTCAAAAAGCGTCAAAAATGCGATGGAGAGGTTAGGCTATAAAATTAAGAAGAACTGTGACAGCTGGCCTGAGAAAAATAATGAATTTGGTTGCAGATTCTAAAATAAAGACATTTCCAAGGCTACTTGATCATTCCCTGATCAACAGACGAAGAATCAGATTGACCATCTGGTAATTGATAGGAAGCACTCTACTAGTGTAATGGACGTAACATGGGATTCGAGGAACTAATATCGATTCGGATTAATACCTGGTTGCAACAAATATTCGAACAAGCTGGAGCAGAGCGACAGTCGTACGAACCCAGATATATAGAAAGCTGAACAACGAAAAGCTGCAATTACAAGAGATAGCCACAGTCTATGCAGAGAAACTCACCCTAAACTCAGGCCCGTAAATTCTGCGAAAAGTCTAAAGCCAAACCAACGAAAACGAATTGAATTGTAGAGATATGAATGGAAATCTTGTCAGAGATATACAGAGTATTTTGGGAATATGGAGAGATCAGCTCTCACCTTGACTTGTCCCTGGGGACTTCAATATAAATTAGGGTGTGAATCATATACAGGACGATGAGGTCGACTGCCACCCTACTAGCAAAGGCAAAGCTGAAATTTCCCGGCTTAAGAATAAGAAACCTGCTGACTCTCATGCCGATGGACTACACGCTGAGCTATTTAAGGTTGCTCATATGCAAAACCTAGAGGAATGCATGACCGGCGATTGGAGTCTTAGCATACTGTGTCCCGTTTAAAAAAAAAACACATGAGGTGTCAGGGGACTCCCGGTTGGAACGAATTTCCATTCGCAATATATTATGTACTAGGTAGTTCCAACATGCCTAAGGCGCCCGTTGAGAAATACGATAATTTAAATGGATTTTAAAGAAAAGATACTTTTTGTAAAATAAAGAACCTGTTTTAAGAATTTTTTTTTATAGAATATATATTTTTTTTAAAAAACCGTATATTTTTAGGCGCTTTTTGTAAGAATATGTATTATATATTCCGAAAAGGACCTTTTTTAAAGAGGGGTACTTCTCTTATTAATATCTAATATTTTTGAATTTTAACTAATGTACGAATTTTTTTTTTACAAAGAAGTATTTATTTTAGAACAGGTACTTTTTAAAGAAGTGGTACTCTTTTTAGGAAAAGGTTAGTTTTTTAAGAAAATGTACTTATTTTCAGAAAGGCTACTTATCTTAAGAAAGGGAATTATTTTATTTTTTAGAAAAGGAACTTTTAAGAAAAGTAATTTCTGTAAGAAAATGTATTGTTTTAAAAGAGGGTATTTTTTTGAAGAAAAAGTTTTTTTAGAAATGGAAATGTTTCTTAGAATTGGTTCAATAGGTACACTTTGAAGAGTACGTTCTTATCTTAAGAAACGTTATTTTGTTTCACAAAAAAGGTGCTCTTTCAAGAAAAGGTAGTTTATTAAGAAAAGGCAATTTGTTGTAAGAAAATTTACTTTGTTAAGAAAAGGTACTCATTTAAAAAGAAATACTTTTTTTTAAGAAAATGTACATTTTGTACTAAAATTTCCTTTTTTAAGCAAAGGTACTTTTTTAAGATCAGGTATTTGTTTTTTAAGAAAAGGTACTTTGTTTAAAAATATGAATAGGTATTTTTGTTTTTGGAGAAAATTTACGTTTTTTAAGAAAAGGCACTAATTAAAAAAATTTTCCTTTTTGTAAACTTCTTTCACTTTGGCTTTTCTAAATTTACTTTTTATCAGGTTCAAAACTACAATATATGCTAAATATTGGTTACAGGCTCCGAAAACTTCCCATTAAACAAGAAACATATGTTAGTCTAGACACAAACCAAAGCAAAAAAACACACAATATAGTTGATAATACTGGGTTGTGGCATAATAGTGTTAATAAAAATTGTTTAATTTTATTTTCAGTTAGCCCCCATCCCGTAACATGCGATAAGGAACTTCGTTCCAAAAAGCACCACGAGCATTTATACAAACTATCGTTGACTAAGCCTTTTATACTTCGCATACAAGGTCCACTCGAGCGGAATGTGTCTTTATCAGTGTTGCTTTAGGTCTGGAAAGTCAACTATTGACCAGATATACACATTACGATAAATTCAAAGTACGACAACTCTATAACAAACAAATCGACACCTGCCACCTCTTTGTAGATTATAAGGCTGCCTTCGATAGCCCAATACCAGGAGAAGTTTACCAAGCCATGTGGGAGTTTAGTATTCCTGCTACGCTAACATGCCTTTGAACAAAGACCCTGACCGTCACAAAATCCTTATCAGGGATTGGTGAAGATCTCACCGAACCATATAGTACAAGGCGAGGCCTCAGGCAGCAGGACACCCTATCATGCCATCTCTTTAACATATTGTTACGAATAAGTAAAAGATTTTGCTTGCTGTTAATGACTCTACTAACAGTATGTAATTAACGGGCGGTTAGTGTTGCGCCTGAAAGTATACATTGTAACAACGTACCAGCTCGCTAAACCAGTAGCATGAATTCACCTCAGTAAAGATAATTCTCCTGTGTTCGAGATTGTTCCACAAACATTAACAACAACAACAACATCTAGAAGGTTCGTCAATTCGCTAGATATACCTTCAATTGAGTATGGTGAGTTGGTATAAATAGCGGAGGTCTTTGGAATGGAGAGTTCAGTTTGTGATTAAACCCCGTAAAGTAAGCAACGCGAATTGATAGTAAAATACAAGACTTGTTAAAGTGTTATAAATAAAGTAAACTGTTGTACTATATAAGTAAAATAAAAGGAAGTGATAGCGTTGTAATTATCGTAATTCAAAACGAATCTTGTTTTATTATTGGGACGAAAACAACGCAAAAAGGACGAATACGGAAATTCGCAACAATATTATAGAGATCATCATGAGAAAACCTGCAGTCAACACGAATAAAACGATTAGCAGCAAAAGTCGGATGCTGTTTGCGTATGCTGATGGTTTAGACACCATTGGGCCAAATCTTGGAGAAGTTAGTTATCAGAAAGCAATAACCAGAACATCAACTCGATTTGATGAAAGGGTGAACGTTGATAACTGTTATAATTTCGAGGCTGTGGACGAATATATTTACCTCGGAACTGTCGTGAACAGTAACAATAACGTCAGGCTGGAAATCAAACAAAGAACTGTGCATTATACACCGTCCCCTTCGTTGAACTTGTAAATTGACCCGGTATGGTTAAGAGGCGTTCAATCCATATTACTCCAGGATATTCCAGGATGTGACTGACGAAAACCTGTGCAATCAAACGGAGAACTGTACATGTTACACCGTCTCCATCGTTGAACCTTTAAATTGACCCGGTATGGTTAAGGGTCGTGCAATCCATATAGCTTCTGGTCCCAATATTCCAGGATGTGACTGACGTCCCTGGCAAACGAAGCAGTGCTATTCAGAAAGGTCCTACGATCATTCAGCTTAAATTCCTGAATGTCTGTTAGATCCAACATGTAGTAAAACTATAGATATTTCCTACTACTCATACAAAAGGCCGGGCAGTAGCATAGGATATGTTTGACGCTGTCGTCCTTCTCTTCATCCCCACAGCTTCTGCAGGACTCATGATATTAGATACCAGGTCTAGATGCGTGTCTGCCAATTAAACAGTGCCCAATGATGACAGACACTAGCATAGAGATATATTGTCTAGTAATGGATGTCGGCTTCAGCGTAAGATTTAGGTCATAACTTGGTCATAGTTACCTGATAATCCTGCAACTTGTGCCACGAGACTGTCTATCATTAGTTTGTCTGCTAGCTTAAATTTCAAGTATGAGCTTGCATGCAGAAAGGGTCATGCCCACGTGCTTCATATCCAGTGGAACAGGTAAAGTAGTACCAAATCTTGCCAGGTCATCTGCTCTGTGGTTCCCTGGAATGTTTCTGACCCCGGCGCCCGCAAAAGGTGAGTATCGGACAATCTCCTTTAGAAATGCGCAGCAGTTGTGGGCACTTGGTGAAGTCAAATGACTGACATTTTAACGCAGATGAACGTGCAAAGAACACGCTGAAAAAACGCCATGTAACATTATGCAGGAACCATGTATATGTTTGGAACATAACTTACATGAATCGTAGATCTGCTTCTTTTGTGTTTCTTTGTTGTCTGTCACGGTTTTGTTTACAGTAGTTTTCAACAAACACAGATATATTTGGGTCCCAAAAACATATCTTACAACATATCAATCCTGGTGTCTACAACATGTAATATTGGATAGCAAATCTGGGACATCTTAGGGCACAAGTACACTCTTTTTCCGACAAGCTACACACACGTTATATTTTCATGCAAACAACAATAAATACAGATTTTTCAGCGTGTATATTTCAATTTGTTTAGTACAACATCCCAGTTGGAAATTTCCTATAGACATCATCAATGAAAAAGAACTGACATATCAGAGTCACTGCTGACTTCAATACCCGCTAAAAAAAACGTCCGTTATGGCACCTCCTGACATTTTCATAAAACGCTAAAAAAAAAAACGTCCGTCATGGCGCCTCCTGACATTTTCATACATTTGTTCAAAAGTTAGCAGGAATTTTCCACAGTTTGTCAACAGCGGTGACATGTACACAAGACGTTTTGACTAACCATACCTCAGTGGGTCAGTTACTCAAGATGTCTTTAAATATGGTGTTTCGGGTCATCTTATAGGTACATATTTATTGGAATTTATGTATATGTTCTATTGCATGATATTAAATAAAATCTGAAAGATAAGATGGCATACATAATTATAATGCTCTGAAAATTAGGATATTTTGCTAACAAATTTCAAATATTTTGATATAAATTCTGAAAATTAATGGCATATATTTCATAACTACAAATAAATATCAAATTTTAAGTTTGAAGTTTTTGAAAAATTTTAAAATTCACAAACATGACTCTTAGTTGACAAATGATGAAGACATCCTCAATCGACATTCAGCATTGGTCTTAATAAGACTCAGTCATGACAAAGTGCTCACAAATGAATAGGACGGTCGTACATAGATTGTCAGCCCCTTCACAATTTATGTCACCTAAGTTAAATCTAGCGACATGTCAAGAAGATGTCTTATATAAATAGTCATCACCTACTGACATAGTCCTAGGAAATACTACTGACAATGTCTTCAAGACAAAACTTTCAACTGGGATGGACCCCTTATTAAAAGATTACAACGATTTTTGAAATCGTATTTAAACTTTTCGTGATGGCTTGGAAGTGAACAAAAAATTTGTTTTTGACAAAAGGAAGGTTTTTTAAAGAGAAACGTCAGTACATTTTGAGCTCAACCACCGATTTACAAAAGTGGTCATACGTCTAATGTATGGCCTTGTTTACGATTGATGAAGACTTAATCAACCATCATCTTGAAATGTAAAACTAATTAGTAAGCATTGCCAAACTTCTGGCTGAATTCGTTGTTCTCATTTTGTTGCTTAGTGTAGTTGGTAAGGCCCTTTTGTCTATCCCACATTTATTCTGGCTTACCGCCAGTCAGCATAACCACTTACTGTATTGGGATGCCCAAAGTGGCCGCAAAACAAAGGAGTTCGCTCAGTATCACGTAACAATTGCAATGTTTCAAGCGAATGATTGGTTCGCGCTACAGCTGTTGCAAATATTTGCTGCATCAGAAAATCTTACTCGACTCTTTCTCTTCAACGTCAAGCGATAATCGTAAAGCTACAATTTTGCAAAAATAACAATTTGTGTGTTGAAGGTGTTTGGCTACTGCGTTTATTATAACCATTGACGTGAAAAAAGGTAGGCATAAAGCCATTCGGGGATACTGAGTTAGTTAAGTATTTATTAAGAATTTAAATAATTGTTGTAGCTGCAGGTGTAACCAAGTCGCTGATTGTGGCGAGCGATTGAAATTTGTTTGAGACCGCTGCAGAGACTTTTACAAATTAGGCGCTAATACTGATTAGGGAAATATCTGGAAAGCTGCTCAAACGAAAAACAGCCAAAATCAAATCTGATTGAGTGTCAAAGAAAGCCAAGAGGATATGCAATTTATCGCGAAATGTCCTCCAACCCTTTACTTTATATACCCAATATTCCCAGATAATTTATCTTTAACTTCTATTTTAAAGACATCTGGTGAAGACTCAATTAAACAGATAACACTGTGAGACAAAATTAGATTTTTTCAAAATGATGGGGTTCTGTCAACGGATTCTGGTAGAAAGATAAAAAAATATATACGTGTATCGGCGTTTTGCCAGATCTGATAAGAATTTGTTTTTAGTGCGGGTCAAAGTTTCTGCCCCTCGGAACTTTCCTGCAACATATCGGCATGCAAAATTGTGTGTTCCTTACCTCTGAGGTACAAAATATGTTCAGAAGTTTTACAGAAAAGATTCAGATAAACATTTTTGTGGAACAAATTAACCCTTTAACTGTCACGTATAACCATAATTTTTACTTATTTTTTGGAAAACTCGCCAAAAACAGCTCCAAAATTACGGTGGCGTGGTCAAAATGTTCTACAAAAATTATTGCCATAAAATTTCACTATAAATTTTGGAAACTTTGACCCGCCCTAAAAAAAATTCTGATCAGATCTGGCCAAACGCCGATACACGTATATTTTTTTTAGACCTTTCTACCAGAATCCGTTGACAGAACCCTATAATTTTTTATGGTGTCGCACAGTGTAATTATGCCATGTCAAGTAAATCCAGTCAGATGCCAAAAACTACATACAACTCACTGAACGGAAAACCATCTCCACAGGGATGAAAATGTTCATCACCTCAACAACTTTTGTCATCGAAAGTGATCTAATTTACAGTTTCATTCCCGCTATGAACATGTGTTAATCAACTGCAAATTGTTCGTTACTGTGGTGAAAGTATGGTCGTTGTTGCAATTAATTTGCTTCATTATTACAACGAATTTGTTTCACTACACAATGAATTTCCTTCATTGTTGCAATGAATTTATTTATTGCTGTTATGAATTTGTTTCATTGGTGCAACGAATTTGTGTCATTATTGCAACGAATTTGTTTCATTAGCACAATGATTTTGTTTCAATGCTGCAATGAATGTTTTGAATGTTTGGACAACTGTACATAAATACACTGTTAGTATTACATTGTTTTGTGTTTTGATACCAATTTTTTGAGCTTTTGTTTCGAAAATGGTCTCAATTTTCTAAATAGATTATATTCATTTCATGTTGTAACACTCGTCTGGAGAAGATTGTGGTAGTCGAGGGGTTGAGTGTTATTGTGGTTATCGTATTCAGGTGCTGCAATTAAATACAAATTTGAGAAATTTTGAGAAAGATTTCGCATTAAAATATGTACTTATGTGTATCTATGTTTGTACTTACCATGAGCACATAAGCACTACTCCCCTGAGCTCTAATCCTTTAACATAGAACTGCATCATTGTTTCTTAAATCATGCAATTGTTGTTGTGTTGAGGGTTTTGATATTCAATTGTAGCGGCAAATCACCCCGTCATTAAGCCATTGATCGCTCTGTATGCAATTTCTTCAACCGCTCTTTTATTTGTTTTACTCAAATTGGTTAAAATTTCGATTGGATTCATTTGATTGTACTTTGAATTGTTATATTTTATCTTCGTCGTACTTGAAACACTTCTTCGTTTTCATTGACTTCGACTGCCAGCACAAATGTATATACCCAACGGCAGAACTCACGACCTGGAAGGCCTAAAATCATGACCAAACAGGCTTTCTTTAAAACAGGAAGGGCCTTCCCCATACATTACCTTCTCCTTTCTTTTGGCGTAGAATACGTCTTACCTTACGGTATAGGGAGTCATGTCAGATTGTTATTGTTGTAATCTTTATTTCATTGATTATGAGGACACGGCGAGATAACTTTCTTGAAAAAATTTTTTTTAGGTAAATGAAGATGTTATCTTTCGTTTGATATACATTTCATATTGGTTGATATCTTCCTAATATTTAAATTTCTCAAATGAAAATTGTTTAAACACATCCACTCAAACATATGTGTGGTGTTTGGTTGAGTGTTTGAGTATGTAGCGTGAACACAAACTATGCTGCTGTTTCAGTGTGGACACAAACCTTCGGCTGTTGTTTTGATTGATGAAATATTGAAATTTCGTATATTTACTTATGTATTTAAGTGAAACAAAATGTTAAATGTGAATTTGAAAAAATATATGAAAAAATGAATTCATACATTTTTATGTTAAATGAAAGTGCTGCCAGGTAAGCAAAATAACAATGCTGCTGGTTGCTGTTTGACAGCAGCTGACAGTTGACGTTTAGTAAATTACAATAAAAATTCATTTGCTTGTGTTATTTATCATTTATTGTTATATATGTTTTCTGTCTTATCGGATGGCGTATTCTACGTTAAACTTAATGGACGTGTCTCTGACACAGCCTGCAGGGACTGTCTGCTGTTTTTAACATTGCGTGAGATTGGGAGGCAAGGCCTTCCTTGCCCATTACCTAAAGAAGGCCTTAGAAGGCATGCAAAGAGGAAGGCCTTAGAAGGCATTTACTATAATTAATTTTTGTTAAACAAAAACAAAATTAAAATAATTTATTTCATTACAAAATCATTATCTACTTCTACATATTTATTTATAAGTGTGTCTGTAACTATTTTAGAAAGTTTTACCACGACCAATTTCAAATTAAAAATTTTAAAAATACAATGAAAAATATTAAATAAACAATATAATTTTATAATTTGTATGAAATTGTCCAATTAAATTTCGGTTAAAAAGAATCGGAAAAGAAATTTCTCACAATTGTAAAAATCTTCTTCTCGATTATCTGTGATGAAAAAATGCATGCATTCCGCAGGCCATATTTTAGGAAGGCCTTACAAAAGAACCATTCCCCATGATTTATTTGTGGAAGGCCTTGCGACTTCCGCCGCTGGGTATGTCTTTGGTTTTGTCTGAATCCAAATACCAATACAACGAAACAGGTGCGACAGAATTATGGTTAAAACACAAAAGAACGAACAGTTTATTGCGACTTGTACCATCACGCGTATACACACAAACACAAATGTTCAGTTACATATTTCGGGGTAGTTTTTCTGTTATCGATATCGATTCTTTGTTGTCGTGTTGCTCCTTGCATTCTGTTTATTTTTCTATTAGATTTATAGATTCCCAAGTTACACAAACCGTCACAGCAAACCCACAAATTCACACAATTTAGTTTTCACAATAAAAGATTATTACTAAGTATAACCAATTAGTCTGTTTTAACAAATTTATTTAAATTACTCCGGCGGAGAAATATGTCTACTACTTTTGGTTGGTGCAATGCAACTGATTTAAGATGTGTACGTGACCCACCACTCACGCTCACCATTTTCTCTTGCTAGATTTTATATTACGCTCGCCCATTTTTGCGACTGCTTCCCTCTCTATACCTTCAAAAAAATTGGTTTCGTTACAATAACGAAATTGTTTCGTCAATTAAAATTGTTGACAAACCTGCAAAATAAATAACTAATAAATACAAACTATAAAAAGTAAGAGATAAACCAAATATCAGTAGTTTAAATATCATGTCTTTACCGTTTTTGTAATTTTTAAAACATTTTTCTACAAAAATTCAAACTAAATAAAATTGGTGCAGGAACGAAATGTAAGTTGTTGCAGCAACGAAATGAAAAATTGTCAAAGAAGTCAAGTATGAAATTTTTCGTTGCAGCGACTACCAACTTGTCGGATATACGACACTTTTCACTATAACAACGTAATAACATTAACGAAAATGTTTCATGCGTGTGACGAAGCGCTTTTCTTTCAGTGCATTTAAAAGTATTCAGCCATGGACACTAAATTAGCACAAAACAATTCTTAAGTTTGACGTAGCATATTTTAAACTTTTTGACTACATAGACCAGTTATTAGGGCAGAGCATCAGTTTTGTGTCAAACAAAAATTGTTTACCGTTATATCTATTATTTTTTCGTTCTGCTTGCTGGAATGTGCAATTATCATATTTTGTCTTGTACGCTAAATTAGCAGAACGCGAGCGGAATGGTCAGAAAAAGTTTTTTGGTGTTTAGTTTGTGTCTATCGGCAGTTTTTTTAAATTTTTGTGCAACTTCTCTAAACTGTTCTTATAAAAGAGAACTGGAAAAGATTGTACGACAAAGGAAAAGCGCATCATATTCAATATGTGTAGTGAAGTCAAAAAGCCATGTGAAAATGAAAAAATACTTAACCGGTCGAAAAAACTGGTGTATAAGTTTATCAATAACACTGTGAGACAAAATTAGAGTTTTTTCACAATTATGGAGTTCTGTCAACGGATTCTGGTAGAAAGGTCTAAAAAAAAATATACGTGTATCGGCGTTTTGCCAGATCTGATCAGAATTTTTTTTTTTTTGGTGGGTCAAAGTTTCCGCCCCCCGTAACTTTCCTGCAACATATCAGCATGCAAAATTGTGTGTTCCTTACTTCTGAGGTACAAACTATGTTAAGAAGTTTTATAGAAAAGATTCAGATAAACATTTAAGTGGAACAAATTAACCCTCTAACTGTCACGTATAACCATAATTTTTACTTTTTTTTTCGAAACTCGCAAAAACTGCTCCAAAATGACGGGGGGCGTGGTCAGAATGTTCTACAAAAATGATCGCCATAAAATTTCACTATATGTGTCCGAACACTCGAAAACACAAGTATTAGCCGAAGTGGTAGATAATAAGCAAAAACTAACTGCCTTCTAAGGGTTAATAATGAATTTTGTCATTTTGCTGTTTCCATTAAAAAATAGTCCACATAATATAATGAATTATGTCATATTTCAACTTTTATCTAGCACTTGGTCAAAGATTTGTGTTTTGGAGTGTTCGGACACATACAGTGAAATTTTATGGCGATAATTTTTGTAGAACATTCTGACCACGCCCCCTCATATGTTCTTGCTTCACCTGTTCCTGCCTCACCAGTTCCTGCTTCCTCAGTCTTGCTACAACTGTTCCAGCTCCATTTGTTCCTGCTTTATCTGTTTCTCTGTCATATGTTCTTGCTTCATCTGTTCATGCTCCACATACTTCACCAGTTCCTACTCTTTCTTTCCTGCTGCATCTGTTGCAGCTTCATTTGTTACTGTTTTATCCATCCTATTCCATTTATATTATTCTTATCTTCATATTGTTGGCCGTCGGTGGTGCAATGGTAGTGTGCGCGCCTCTTGTACATGAGATCCTGGGTTCGATCCCTGCTCAGATCACCTTAAAATTTCTTTCGACGGCGGTCATCTCGCATATTGACGGCGACACTATCGAGTATTTAGCGATGACAAGGCTTCTCAAAATACCGTTCGGAATCGGTGTAAAACTGTAGGTCCCAATCAGTGAGTGAAAACTGGAAAGCGCACAGCTCAGTGATTATGAGAAGCTCTCCCCTATCCCTTCATGGGATGTAATGGGAAACCATTTATTTATTATTATTTGGCGTACCGTCATTTCGCCCAATGTCATTTCGCCCAAAAACGAAAATGACATATCGCCCAAAAAATTTCAATGTTAGTTGTTGTTGTCCAAAAATATCGGAATTTTGGGCGTTATAACATGATTTTTTGGGCAATATGACATTTTCCCAAGCCAACACTTCCCCCAAAAATAATAAAAATGACACAAAACCCAAAAATATGGACACATTTGTAAAAGAAATATATGTAAATTTTCTATGTAATTTGTAAATAATACATATTTATTTCAAATTGTTAGTACAAAAATAACATAAAGTCCTTGTTCGATCCTGAATGCCTCTATAACTTCCAGAGGTGTTTTTGGGGATTTTAAAAAAGTTGGCGATGCAAGTCTCTCCAGGGTTCTTTGTACCCGAGAGTAAACCAATTTTCGAGTACTTTCCTGATTCCTTCAGAAAAAATTTTATTTAAGACAATTATTTTATTTGACTCAATACTGTCGAGCCTCGCCGCGTGGGAGGATAGGTTAGTAGCTCATGCCTACAACGCAGGGCCTTTGAGGTGTTTCAAACATAACGACTAACCAGCATGTAGCACCATTATATGATGTAGGGTGCTGTTAGTGCTATTGCGTTGTGGTAATATTTGTACAACGTAATTCTTTTCGTAAATGACATTTTCATTTTATTTTGGGTCTTATGTGAGTGCTATTGGGCGATATGTCATTTTAGTAATTAGGGTTTTGTCATTTGGATATGTCATTTTCGTTTTTGGGTGAAATGACATTGGGCGAAATGACGGTACGCCTATTATTTATCTTCATATTAAACTTAGACAAATATAATACTTCTATTAATATCGTCCCTGTACAATCTATTATCTCCTGCATGAATTTCTTACTATTTGTTGTTTAATTTTGTTCCTGATTACTGTTTTACAACTGTTTCTGTTCTTTCACTTTAATTGTTATACTTTAATTTTGTATTTAGTTTGTAACTGAAGATATGTAATTTTATATTTTTCCAGCTGTTTTTAGATGAGTAAATAAATTAATAAATATCATCCTGAAGCCGTGGAGGGACTATATCGTGTTATAAAGGGTGTCCCAAAATTCACGCAACATTTGAATTGAATAGAAAACAAAGTTTCTATTCTTCTTATGGTAATATTTTTATTGAATCGTAAAGTACATAGGATAGGGTTATTTATGGAATAAAACATCTGGCAAATGGCCTCCACGACATTCCATACACATACGTATTCGTTTGTAGAAATTTTCCATGACTTTTCTGCATAAATCTGGTCGAATTTCGTTGATGCAACGATGAATCTCCTCCTATAAAGCACGAGTGGTTGTGGGCTTGTTAACATAGACCTGTGATTTTAAAAAACCCCATAAAAAAAATCTAATGGTGTTAGATCACACCATCTTGGGGGCCAGTTCTGGTCACCAAATCGAGAAATCACGCGACCTGGAAATGTCTCTTGCAGTAATTGAAGAGTTTCACGAGCTGTATGACATGTGTCACCGTCTTGTTGAAACCAAATATTGGCCACATCAATTTCATTCAATTTCGGCAAAAAAAAAATTGTGTTAACATGTCGCGAATTCATTTCGAATTCATTTCGAATTGCGACCGCAAAAACTTTCATTAAAATAAATAAAAATAAATGGTTTCCCATTACATCCCATGAAGGGACCGGGGAGAACTTCTCACAATCACTGAGCTGTGCGCTTTCCAGTTTTCACTCACTGGTTGGGACCTACAGTTTTACACCCATTCCGAACGGTATTTTGAGAACCTTTTTCAGGGCTATATACTCGATAGTGTCGCCGTCACTATGCGAGGTGACCGCCGCCGAAAGTAATTTTTAAGGTGGTCAGAGCAGGGTTCGAACCCAGGATCTCATGTACAATAGCCGCGCACACTAACCATTGCACCACCGACGGCCATTACTTTTGGAATATTGTTCAATAATGAAGACACGCTGTTCTATCGTGTAATTTGCCATTTTTATTAACCCTGAACTGTCAGCTGTCAGCTGTTTTTTTTAGGGTTGCCAACTCTTTTCTATGTCGATAGCAGCAAATTTAAATGTTGCGTAAATTTAGGGACACGCTTTATAACACGATATAGTCACTCAACGGTTTCAGGATGATATTTATTAATTTATTTACTCAGCTAAGTAGAAGTCCACCTTATTGTAAGCGTATGGACTTCTACTAGAATGGTATGGATATGTATGAACAAAAATTAATAACATGCGACCGCGTTTTGAAATAGCCCACACAGAAATAGAATAGCAAAGCTTTGCTGTACAACATTTATGTATAAGTCGAAGGTTTGTGGTATTCCGTAACACCAAGGAAGTACGGTATCATATTGACACATTTGCCCGATTGTAGAATAATTTCAACTAACAAATTTAATGTCCTCCAAACAGACACTTGCCCAATTTTGAGTCCGTCCGTTTCGAATTCAAAATGTTTTGTGCAAACTACTTGGAATATGTACATAGGGTCATTTTATTAACTTAATATTTAAATATTTCCTTAAAGTAATTAAAATACTAGGAAGCCAAATGAAATCATTTTGTCATTGTCATCCTTTAGCGTCCTCAATAGTTGTGTTATCTTGAACATAAACGTACTAGTGATTATAATTACTTACCTGATGACGTCTTTATCTCTGACATATTCCCTGCACCGGTACCCACACGTTATCTTCACTACAAATGTTATTGCAATTTGCATAAAATATTTTGACACAGAAAATGCCTGCAAAGACAAACAGAAACTAAGCGACACCGTTGACTCAGTTTCTGTTAATAAAAAATTGAAATCTAAACTCATCTCTTAATGTTGCCTTTGGCAAATTTTTGTTAAGACTTAACATCTTCGCTTTTGCCCAACAAGACTACGAAGGACATCTAGAAGGGTTAATACAGTCTTATGAAATGGATTCAAGATAGAAATGAAAGCATGCTGAAATATTACTTTTTGTTAAAGGGAAAGGAAAGATTTGAAATGGGTTTACATATACAAGTGTAACTAAGATAAAAGGATAGGACCCAGATGCTGCAAGTAAATCATAATTATGACATTTATAAGAGATGCTTTCATACTAATTTAGAAGAATTCATACATACTAAGCTCATGTTCTTACTAACTTACTTACTTTTGACGTAGAATACGTCTTACCTTACGGTATGAGGAGTCATGTCAGGTTTTTATTGTTGTAATCTTTATTTCATTGAATTTGAGGAAACGGCTAGATGAATTTTTTTAAAATTTTTTTTGTAGGTAAATGAAGATGTTTTCTTTCGTTTGATATACATTTCATATTGGTTGATATATTTCTAGTATTTTAATTTCTCAAATGAAAATTGTTTAAACACATACACTCAAACATATGTGTGGTGTTTGGTTGAGTGTTTTTGGTTCTCAACATTGCTTAGGAACATGTATCTAGTAAAAAGTGAAACGAACAGTAAGCTAACGTAATAAAGCTTTTTTGCGAAAGCTTCAATAAAGCTGTTGTAACATTAATTTTGAATTGTAAAGCGTAACGCTTTCAGACAACGCTCGAATGCTAATGCGAAGACTCGATAAGGTAAACCTTTTTTAATATTAGGGCGGTCCTCTCAACATTCGCAGAACTAATTTCAATAAAAATATTAATTAAAATACATAAATTAAATTAAGTTTAAAAAAATTTAACATAATATTTTTTGTTTTAAACGGACTTGAATCAAATGCCGTTGGTAAATATAAAAATTACAGCAGACAGTTGTCCGAGGCCTTCGGCCACGGACTGTCCCTGCAGGCTGTGTCAGAGACACGGCCATTAAGTTTAACGTAGAATACGCCATCCGATAAGACAGAAAACATATATAACAATAAATGATAAATAATATAAGCAAATGAATTTGTTGTTATATATGTATGTTTTCTGTCTTATCGGATGGCGTATTCTACGTTAAACTTAATGGCCGTGTCTCTGACACAGCCTGCAGGGACAGTCCGTGGCCGAAGGCCTCGGACAACTGTCTGCTGTAATTTTTTTTATCTTATTTCTTTTTACACGCTTTCCCATTGTACATACGAACTAACTTACTTGCTTACTTTGTTATATACTTAATTACATACTTTCTAAATTAGTTATGTACTAATAACGACAATATCCAAAATAAAAAACTTTATCAAATTTAAAAGATACGGTATCTGTGATAAACTGTAGGTATGAGAACTTCTTAAACCAAAAGGGAGAAAACTATTCGTCCATTGAATAGGATATTAAGTGGCAGAAAAATAGACAGATTACGTATTTACATTTCGACGTCAACTGACCCGAACCCAAGATAATGTGCATGGTAGTATATCGCTCTAACGACATCAAATCTATCTAAGGCAACAAATGAATGCAGATTCAAATAATCTACATATATAAAAAACAAGTTGTCCTATGTTTGTCATTTTATAACTCGAGAACCACTCAACCGATTTACAAACCACTACATATGTTGGTCTACTTTCACTGATGAACTGACTGAACACGGACTGACTGAAAAATTACATGAGGTGTCAGGGGACACCCGGTTGGAACGCCGTTTCTTTCACTATATATTATGTACTAGTTAAATCCAACGCGCCTAAGGCGCCTGTTGAGAAATACAGTAATTTAAATGGATCTTTAAGAAAAGATACTTTTTGTAAAATGATAAATTTTTTTTAAGAAATTTTTTATTTATTGAATGTATTTTTTTAAAAAAAAAAGTATATTTCTAGGTCCCTTTTTTAAGAATATGTATTCTATTTTCCCGAAAAGGTTCTTTATTTAATGAGAGGTAACTCTTTTATTAAAAGATAATGTTTGTTTTAAGAAACGCTAACATTTTTAATAAGAAGTGCATTCTGTAAGAAAAAGCCTATGAGTATGAATTTTTTTTTTCCAAAGAAATACTTTTTTTAAGAACATGTACTTTTTAAAGAAGTGGTACTCTTTTTAGGATAAGGTTATTTTTTTAAGAAAATCTACATATTTTCACGCAGTCTACTTATGTATCTCAAGTAAAGAAAAGGTATTATTTTATTTTTAAGAATGGGTACTTTTAAGAAAATGAATTTTTGTAAGAAATTGTATTTTTGTAAGACGAGGTAATTTTTTTTGTTTTGAAGAAAAGCTTTTTTTACGAAAGAGCAGGTACAATTTTAAGAGTAGGTACTTATCTCAAGAAAAGTTATTTTGTTTTACAAAAAATGTACCCTTTGTTGTTGTTTAAGAAAATGTACTTATTTAAAAAATTACTTTTTTTAAGAAAATGTACTTTGTGTAAGAAAATTTACTTTTTTAACCCCCTGCGACTGACGTGGTAGTGTGACAGACACCAAGAAATGGAGAAACGCGTTTTGTACCGTTATTTTACAAGCACCGACTCTCGCGTTCTTAGTACCTTCCTATAATGTACTCAGGTCCTTTTTAGGGTGATCGAAGGGATCGCGGCGATCACACACGTCGCTGTGTAAGGAAGAGTGTCTACAAGTCAACCACATCAGTGTTAAGGAATGTGTCTGAGAATCAACCACCTCAGTATATTTGTTATACTTTCGTAGTGTCTCCTAAACAACACGTCAGTGAAATTGTTTCGCTTTGTTGTATTTCTTGTTTGTTTTTTTAGATGGTTCATTTAAACATAAATCAAGGGTCTAGCGGTTCTAAGAGAAGGTCATCGGAAACTTTTAAAAGCCGCGAAGAGCAGATACAAAAGTGGTTGCAAGAAGAAAGCGAGCACGAGTTCAGCGATCTTGATGTAGGCAACGAAACAAATTTTATGCCAGAAAATCAACTCTTAGAAGATGTTGAATTATAAAACGGCGAATCGGATCAAGAACTATATGTCACAAGTCATGAATCCGTCGCGGAGATACAACCCACCACCGAAGAAGTGGGTCAAGAAACGTCAAGCGAATCACCTGAATATCACAAAAATTGATTTATTTTGAATATAAAATAACATGAATAACCGCCATCCACAAAATAATAAGATTGCCTGGTCGTCTACATTCTCCTCATTTTGAAGGATATTTGGCGCTTTGGTCCAAGCTTTTTGACATAAATACATATCTATGTTGGAATGTTTGGTGCGATTCACAAACCAAAAACTCAGCACATATAGAGCACAGTTCAAAAGTAGTGCAAAGGAAGAAATTATGGATATGTTCTGCACTTCAGTATTCAAGTGCAACGACACAGATCTTTGAATAATATTTGCCACTGAAGGTACTGGTCATGAACTATTCCGCCGCGTGATGCCCAAATTTCTGTTGTCTTGTAATTAATTGCCTCAGGTTTGATGATTCGACTACAAGACAGGAACATCTGACAGAAGTTCAACTTGCTCCAATATCAGATGTGTTCAACCACTTCATCTCAAAAGCCTATCTCAATATACCCCCGGACCATACCTCTCTATCGGTGAAACGTTACTGCCGTTTACAGGTCGCTTGCAGGTTTATGATTTACGTGCCTCAGAAACCAGCCAAGTATGGTATTAAAATAATGTGGTTAGCCGATGCTCGCACATACTATATTTACAACGTCTACATTTATTATGGATAAAATTCTGACGACATAGGCATGACTGAACAAGAAAGAAAAGTGGCAGTACCAACTCAGTCTGCTTTGAGACTTGTGAAAATAGTAGAAAACTGAAATCGAAACATCACGGATCACAAGTGGTTAAGCTCTATCCCACTTATGGAAATGTTACTGAAAAAGGGGCTTACCTACTTAGGTACACTAAAAAGGAATAAAGCAGAGATATTATACTGTTACTTTCCGAGCAAACCACGAGAAGTGGAGTGTTCCCTGAATGAGCGACATGAATTAATAGCCTTGTATTGTATCAAATGTGTGCTGACATTGATGACAAAATGAGGAGTAAAACTTATATACTCAATATGGCACGAGAATTGGTTCTAGATCACATGGACACCCGGGTATACAACGATCAAGGGAAGTGAGAATAATGATCACCATAGTTATGGATAAAGATCTACCTCATCCGCAACCAAATATTCGATCTATTCCATCAAGCGGAAAAAAACTTTGCTCTATTTGCCTCACAAAATTAAACCCTAAATATTTGCTGCAATTGCCTCAAGCCAATTTGCCTCCAGTGCTCTAAATCACTTTGTGAAAGCGTCCAAAAGGTATTAAAATTTTTTTATTATTATCACAAAATCGATCTCTTTTATCAAGGCTGATTAGCTTAAATGTGAAAAATAATATTTTCAGTTTTTATAGATATAAGTTCTGGAGGGCCAGTTTGTGCCATGTCAATAAATAAATGCGTTTTTGAATTTAAAAAAGTAACGAGTTTTCATTCAAACTCTTACAACTCTGGTAGACCTTGTAAAATCCGTATAATTAGGAAATGTCGAATATTTTTCATACAAAATTAAAGTTTAAATATGAATTTGCACAATTATGAGATGCTTTGAGTTTCAGTAGGTATATAAAAGGAAACTTTGAAAGTACAAGCCATCGGTTACTGGCCAATGGTGTCTGGTGTACAACCACGTCAGTAGAATAGTGAAAATTAAATTAAAAGTCTGAGGCTTGTTGACATAAACCCGCGACTTCAAAAAGCCCCACAAAAAGAAGTCTGGAGCGGTCAAATCAGGCGATCTTGCTGGCCAGTGCAAATCGCCAAAACGGGAGATTAGGCGCCCGGGAAGTGCATCCTTCAGCATATCGGTTGTGGCACGTGCAGTGTGTGCCGTTGCACCGTCCTGTTGGAACCACATGTTTTCCAATCCCAATTCATCAAGCTGCGGCAAAAAGAACTCGTTGATCATTGCTCTGTAGCGCTCACCATTCACCGTAACCGTTTGGCCCGCGACGTCTTCGAAGAAAAAAGGTCCGATGACTCCTCCAGCGAAAACAGCACACCATACAGTGACTTTGAGCGGGTGTAATGGCTCTTCGTGGGTTACACGCGGATTTTCAGTGCCCCAGAAGCGTAAATTTTGCTTATTTACGTACCCGCTAAGATGGAAATGGGCCTCATCACTCATGATTATTTTTGATGAAAAATCATCTTTCTCTTTGTGGTGATTAAGGATGGCTTGAGCGTATGTTAGACGCGATTGGCGGTCAGCAGCTAACAGCTGATGCACCGTCTGGACTTTGTATGGAAACATCTTCAAATCTTGTACCAAAATTCGCTGTAAAGACCGTCGACTGTTACCCATTTGCGTGGCACGTCGTCTGGTCGATGTCGACGGCGCTTCCATGACATCCTCGGCTACAGCAGCAATATTCTCTGCGGAACGGCTACTCCGGGGTCTGCCACGCCTGGCAGTATCTCGTGTTGTGCCAGTCTCTTCGAGGCGATCGGCTAAACGTCGCAGTGTTTAACCAGTAGGCGTTGGACGGCCAGGAAATCTGCGACGAAATTCACGTTGTGCCAAAGTCACCGACCGATTTTTGGTTAAATAAATAGTCAGCAATATTCCGCGTTCTGGAGCAGTGAAGCGTAACATTGTTTATTAACGTGTATTTCGCATGTGTTTACTACACAAATGTCAAAACAGAACTGATATTAGGGGCCAATCGCAAAATTTATAGCATTTTCTGATAGGAGGATTACTTTTGCGCCACCTTGTATCTCCTTTTTTTAAGACTGATTAGCTTAAGTGTGAACTTTAAGAATATAAAATGTTTGTTAAAAAAATTACAACATTGAATATTTTTTTGAGTTTTTTGTATAGATACAAATTTTGGAGGGCCTGTTTGTGCCATGCCAATAAATACACTTAAACATGAAATGTGTTTTTGAATTTAAAAAGATATTATCATTAATAACAACTTACAGTCTTAAACTAAAAATAAAAATCATTTCAGTAGGAATAAAAAATTAATCTTGAACAATATATAAAACTCCAAAATGGTGTCTGGTGTACTACCACGTCAGTAGAATAGTGAAAATTAAGTCACGTCAGTCGCAGAGCGTTAAGCAAAGGTACTTCTTTAAGATTCGGTATTTTATTAAGTAAAGGTACTCTGTTTAAGAATATGAATAGTTATTTTTTTTTTGAGAAAATTTACTTTTTTTAAGAAAACTCACTTATTTAAGAAAATTAAATTTTTATAAACTTCTTTCACTTTGGCTTTTCTAAATTTACGTTTTATTCGGTTCAAACTACAATAGGTAATAAACAGGCTCCATCTAGAAAATTTCCCATTAAACAAGAAATATCCCCGAATATGTTAGCCTAGACACAAACCAACCCAAAAGTACGAGTGTAAGAATAAGTGTGCTGCCAATGTAGTTCCATGCTCAGGATTTACCAAACTTTCACTCTGGCTTTTCTCAATTTACTTTTTATTGGGTTCAAAACTACAATATGTAATAAAGAGGCTCCACCTAGAAAACTTCCATTTAAACCTAATCAAACCCAAAAGTACCAATATAGTTGGCAATAAGGGGTTGTAATAAAGTAGTTAAAAAAAGTTGTTTAAAATTTTTTCATTTAGCCCCCATCCCGCAATATGGAACTTCGTTCCAAAAAGACCAAAATGTCTACGCATATGCGTTTTAAGCGACATTCAGGTATACCGAGATTTCGAGATTCTGCACACATTTTCCCAGTGCTGAAATCTCCATAATTTGTTTAGATTTCGCTCAAATGGGCCAGATTCTGTGATGCCGGTCTGATGCAACGCTGTTATTTCACATCCAGTTATCATTAAGTAACATTTTTTACAATGCACTTTACAAATTGCACTTGGTGACACAATTGAACAAGACGGTCAGTCGCCTAGAACGGTAAGGCGCTGATGAGAATGCTAACAATCTTCGAAATGATCGTCCGCCAATGTGAAGTTAAATCCCAGTCCCGACAGTATAATTTTTTTAACTCGTAGAAAAACTAAAAATTCTATAATAAATATATATCAATCTATCTATCTATATACGAGGGCGGATCAAGAAGTCCGTTAGGTTTTGAATGAAACACAGGTTTTTTGCACAAAAAAAATTATTTTCAACATAATCTCCTTTTACCTCAATACACATATAAATGGGAAAGTAGATTTTGATTCTTAATAGAGGTCTTAATAATAATTTCCTTTTATTTCAATACACTTAGTCTAACGTTTCTCCAATTTTTGTATCCCTGCCAAAAAAAATAGGATTTTTTGAGGTCCATAAAATAAGCATTTGTTTGATAAATAATTTCATCGTCCACCGAGCCATTTCTTTAATTTTTGAAATAGGATATAGTCACTGGGGGCTAAATCCAAAGAATATGGCGGATGTGGTACCAGTTCGTAGCCCAATTTATTGAATTGTACCATTGAGACTACACATGTGTGCACCCATTGATTTGTGGTCAATTTAGAGCAAACGCGGCACCCATCTTGCAGACAGCTTTCCAACTGATCAATAAAAATCGAAACCACACCGCCATATGAAATGCATATGGCATCAAAAATCTCACGCACCTTTACCCTTCAATCGGCCAACACCATTTCGTGGATTTTTTCGCCATTTTCGGGTGTATTGACCTCAATTGGCCGTCCAGAACGTTCAGCGTCATTTGTACTTGTGCGACCACAACGAAAGTCAGTAAACCACTTTTTTACTATTGAAATTGATGGTGCAGAATCCCCATAGTATTGTTCTAGTTTTGCACTCACTGATTGGGTCCTACACTTTTACACCGGTTCTAAACGGTATTTTGCGAAGCTTTTTCGTGGCTATATACCCGATAGTGTCGCCGTCACTAATTGAGGTGACCGCCGTCGAAAGAAATTTAAGATGATCAGAGCAGTGATCGAACCCACATTCTCATGCACAAGCGCCGAGCGTATATATAACTAACGGGTTTTTCAATAAGAGCGCCACAAAAGTTTTTTTAAATAAATCAAAACCGGTTTTAGATACCAATGAAATTCTTTATTCCTGTGAAAGTACGTTCGATGCCATTATGTATGGAACTCGATTTCTTTTGCATGGCCACCACGGGCACGCTTGCAGAAGTCCCGACGCTGAACCCAATTTTCGACGGGTTTCAAGCATAAATCGGCCGATACTGCTGCAATTTCACGTTCGATATTCGTATGAAGTTCATAAATCGTCGCTGGCTTGTTGGCATAGACCATAGACTTGACGTAGCCCCACAGGAAATAATCTAACGGCGTCAAATCGCACGACCGAGGCGGCCAATCGACTGGGCCATTTCGTGAGATAACATGTTCACCAATCTTGGTTTCCAATAAATTGATTGTGGCATTCGCTGTGTGGCTTGTGGCGCCGTCCTGTTGGAACCACATGTCCTCCAAGTCCATATTATCCAATTGGGGCCAAAAATATTCGGTTATCATTGACCGGTAGCGATTCGTATTCACAGTAATGTGCCGGTCTTGATCATCACGGGAGAAGTACGGCCCCATGACGCCGCCGGCCCATAAACCGCACCAAACCGTAATTTTTTCGGGATGCAATGATGACTCATGGATTACGTGTGGATTGCTGTCTGACCAATAACGCATATTTTGCTTATTGACAACGCCATTCAGCCAGAAATGAGCCTCTTCACTGAAGATGACGTAGCGCTCTTAAAGTTGAGGCCACTGACTCCAAATTTCGGTTGTAAATTTTAATAATTTCGACTCGTTGTTGGCTCGTATATCTTTCCATGATAAAATGGCAAACCTTACTCAAGAGAAATGTCAAAAGAGCGGGAAAAAAAATGGCGTCGTTTGCTGTCCCTATCGATTTACTTTTGTAGCGTCTCTGTTGAAAAACCCTTATATATAACTTATAACTATCGGCAATCCATTGATTAGCAATTGTATTTATTGGCAATATCGTTAAGATATGTTCCTGCAGGTGCTAAAATCTGTGGAAAGCCAACATGTCTACTCCGTTTTGATCAATAATACACTTAGGGCCAAATTCATAAAACTACATGCTATTTAACGATAACTTTTTTTTTGTTGACTAAGTCATGTTTAGTATTCATCGGATTATAGTTTATTCCCTTTAATTTCTAGAACAACACGCTTTGCAATTACGAATTTCACATACATATTTGGCATTCAAATCCTAGATAATTCTAGTTATGTTATAACTCTTTATTGCAATTAAACGTTAGTTTATGTCCATGCATTCCAGGAAAATGTAGTTTATCGATAAAGGTATAAAAATAAAGGGAAAATGATTAAGAGTTTGCAAATGTTGCCCAAAAAAGTGCTAAAAAGCATTTAGCATATTTCTCCGCAATAAAATTTGCAGAATCTAAAAAAAGTGCTAGAATTGCACTCAAAATGCCGACATGGCAACACTGCTCTGGAGACAATGGAAATAGATTTACACGGTAACCTATAATTACTGAAACTTATTTTCTCAGTAATTATAGGTTTAATTGAGTTTTTATGAATAATAATGCATTTAATCTTGGAAGGATTTAAAACGAGACCTGTACCCACAGCCCATCGGTGAATATTGTTAAGGTGAACATTTAGTTTAACGCCACAACTGTGAATTGAATCTAATGGGCCGTAAATATTGCCATAATAAGAGTTGAAATTGTAAAAATTATCGCCTAGTTTTATAAAATAAAATAAAAATAAATTTAATCCATTCAAAATTAAAATGTTCGAGCCCTTGATAATTTTTGTTAATTCAACGACCAAACGGTCGAACATTTTAATTTTGAATATCGTAAAACCTAAACGGATCAGGTTTTTTTTGTGTCACACAAAGGTTTTCTTTGTATTTCTAGTTACTAAATGGTTGACGGTTATTAAGATATATTCTCTCTATATCGTTACACGTTCCGTAATTTATGTTTGGTGTGTTAACATCTACAGGTGTGGCCGTCGGTGGTGCAATGGTTAGTGTGCGCGGCTCTTGTACATGAGATCCTGGGTTCGAACCCGGCTCTGACCACCTTCAAATTTTCTTTCGGCGGCGGTCACCTCGCATAGTGACGGCGACACTATCGAGTATCTAGCCATGAAAAAGCTTCTCAAAATACCGTTCGGAATCGGTATAAAACTGTAGGTCCCAATCAGTGAGTGAAAACTGGAAAGCGCACAGCTCAGTGATTGTGAGAAGTTCTCCCCAGTCCCTTCATGGGATGTAATGGGAAACCATTTATTTATTTTTTTAACATCTACAGGCACAGGTAGGGCAATCTATCAAACTGAACACATTCAAACAACACACAGCGGTACCATTGCATACGTGGTTGTTGTACAGCAATACTTTTTGCCTGAAAATAAGTACGATGGTATTGATGTAGCGGCAGCGAACAAACAAGCAGGTCGTCGTCACCTAAGAGTATTGAATAGTATAGAGAACTCATGGAACGAATTGTATGACTGAAAAGCATTGGCGACATCTGCCAAATGATTCAAAACGTAAAGATTGTCATATCTTGGTTCATTCAAAATTTTGACGTGAAATATTGATGACTTTTGAAACGTTTATGTTTTTTGTATTGTTTTACGTAATAACATTGTCGAAATGGTACATTTATATTGAAATATTCTATAAAGATAATAAGACTCGTACTGCTCTTTTACTCAGACTCTCGACATGAGAGCGGCAAAAGCGTGCAATAAGTTCTCTATACTGTTCAATACTTAATGTCGTAGCTCTGTTTATGACAAAACAAAAACAATTATTTCATGGAGCTAGATATTGCTTTTTATTCAGTTATATGCCAGCATTCAAACAAGCAGGACGTCGTCGCCCTGTTTATTGCATCTAATGTTAAAGCAGAGATGTAAGCAAAAGGAAAGTGCAATAGCAAAAGAGCCTTCAGCATAAAAAAAACGATTTCAAACCACTACAAAATAATTTTAAACTAAATTTTATGTATAATGGAAGTAAGTACATTTCTTATAATGGCTTTTGGAATTGACTGCATTCTGGACATCATGTGAACCTTGATCAATACTTATTAAATGAATTTATTAATGTTTAAAAGAGCTTGAAATTTTTCAAACACAATAAATTATATTGATGTTTTCATTATAATATTATATTTTTGCAATCTTTAAGTATATACGAGTAATTATATCTATAAATTCTTTCTTTCTCATTGAACGTTTATATGATGCATTATATTTTGCTGTTAAAATTCTACTTTTTAATTTTGAATAAAAACGACTCAGGATTCATTAATTCAACAACAGCAAGAGCAGCCAAAAAAGCAATCGTAATAACAACGTCGATGTACATCAAATGCATTTTTTATTTTCCAATGTAACATTTACTGATGTGGTCGTAGAAATCGAACAGGTACCGTTTAACAAAAACGTGTTAACACATCGCCCGTGACTTCGAACACTCATTGATTTTTTTTGTACTTGATAATAATTGTCATTTCTATTTCTGTCATTCTACAATACGTTTACCTCTTTTCATTACCAGCAAATAATGAAGAATATTATAGAATTCAGCGAAAATATAGTTTGTGGGTCACTTTGACCCAACGTAGATACTAGGGTTAATTTCCAAAATAATTTTGTTTGTGTTTACTTTTAATTAAAATAAATAAAACTAGAAACATATTGTCATAAATTAATTACAAGATTAACGAATTGCAGATATTTGTCTCATATAAATAATAAAATTTTGATGTATATGACCTTTGACCTTGATGCACGTCCCGAAAATGTTGTCCAATTTGGCTCAAATTTTCAGAAATTAAAAAACCATAATCGGCTGCCACCCTAGTGGACACCCATTAAATAAATGTTGAATTGTTTGCATTAAATTAATGCTGTGGATTGAATCAAACCTCAAAAAGAAGATCCAGTTACCATAGCCAGGAACAACATACCAACGATACAGCTTGTGTCGCCTTTCAGAGCTTCAGAAGAGTAATTTCCTTCTGAAAAAGATACGCACTCTGAAATAAAAAGCCTCCCATAATAAGATTTCGTTTTATGCTTTAAGTATTGTGTTTCTTAAAATTACACACGTTAATTTAACTCCTACTTTCCTTTTCAATATCCTTTTTGTGTTGAATGCATTGACCATATTTAAGGATGGTCATATCGAAGCAGGAAATATTTCAGTAAAGCCACAATAAAAATCTTAAAAAATTGTGAAACTAAAGTCGTTCTTCAGTGGACAACCCTTGGAAATCCCATCCATGTTATTCGCCTCATTATTCGCCGCTTCTTTTGTAGCAGTTTTAACATTTTGTACTTCAAGTTCTCATTGAAGTTTAAAGTTTTCGAATCACTTGTGAGTTTGCCATATTCAGCTTGACATAGTTTTGAGTTTTGCTGCTTGTAGGATTTTTCTTTTGTACTTTTGTTTGTTTTTGCGAGTGACTGACTCATTTGGACCAAAGTAATTGTTCTCGTTTTCTAGTAAAAAAAAAAGAAGAAAAAGTTGTTTTGTTGCGGTTTTAGTTTCGCCTCCGGACTTGAATGAATGTCTTACGAATTGCAATAAACTGGGCCAATCAGCTGCGATTCCCCAACTGGCTGTTACATGCGGCTTAACCGCCACCACCATGAATTATTATGAAATTCTTAATGTTTTTTGTCATTTTATCGTTGACAACTAAATTGATTTAATGTCTTCTTCGTTTTCTGTTTCATACCCGTATTTTTCAGATTTCTTGTTTTTGCCAATTTGAACAGTGATGACATTGAAGTTGTCATTCCGTACGAAATCATCAAAAACATGTTGCAGAACATCTCAGGTGGTGGTTAACATTTTTCTTAATTGACAATTGAGAGTTATCGGTTTTTTGTGAGTTCATTTTACTGAAGCAGAAGAAGCACAATGACAACTAAATGAAATGGAACTACATTTCAAAATTGTAGTGGACGACAGCAAAATTTTGAAGCAGCTGAACTAGTGGTTACCTCAGTACAGAGTTATTCTAGATATACAAGATTGTCAGTACTTAGCCACAAGTCAACAATGCGGTTATCAGGTAATGATCTCCTGGTCTCGATAGTGAGCCATGGATAATGGCCTTAAACCTCTGGCAAGACATTACCCTCTGTCACCTTAGTCAAGGTCATTGATACCTCACATCTGACATGGTCGCTGACCCCTGAGTCGGGATCATTGACTGACCTCTGATATGACAATTGCACCGCGGTCATTTGAAGATCCCTGAACCCTGGGAGGAGATTATTGCCTCCTAAATTAGGTTCATAAACTTATGGATTTGTCATGGCACTATTCAATTGTAATAGACCCAATCCTCAAGGTCATTGACTCCTCATCGTTGATATCTGAATACATCACAATTTTGATAATTAACATCAAGGTCAAGGTCATTAGTCTCTAGGTCCAGGTCATTAACCTCTTCTGGGTTAAGCCCATTGACCTCTGTCCTGACACATGTACGCTGAAATTATGTAATTGACAACTAGGTTCAGTTTATTGACCACTGGGTTGCCGTTATTATCCTGTGGACATTATAATTGAACCGCAGTCATTTGAAGGGTCCCTGGACCCTAGGAGGAGATTATTGCCTCCTAAATTAAGTTCATAAACTCATGGTTTCATCAGGGCACTATTCAATTGTCATTTGAATCGTGGCACATTCGGTTGAATAGTATAGAGAACTTATTGCAATCTTTCTCCGTTCTCATGTAGAGAGTCGGAGTAAAAAATCATAAACGAGACTTACTCCCCTTATAGAATATTTTTTATTTATTTATTTATTTAATTGGCAGAACATTAAGAATACAATTCTCTTGTAGTTCAATTATAAGGCACAAGTGGATGTCATAATTAATATATGTAAAATAGTAGCAATAGCTTAAAATCGAATATAAATGCACCATTTCGACAAAGTTGTTACATAAAACAATACAAAACATAAATGTTTAAAACGGCATCAATGTTTCACATCAAAATTATGAAAGGACCAAGTTGTGACAAAAAGAGAGTAATACGTTTTGAATCATTCGCCAGATGTCGCCAGTGCTTTTGAGTCATACAATTCGTTCCATGAGTTCTCTATATTATTCAATACTCTTTGGCGACGACGACCTGCTTGTTTATACGCTGCCGCTAAATCAATACCATCAAATTTATTTTCAGGCAGAGACTATTGTTGTACAACAACCACGTATGTGATGCTAATCCTCTGTGTTGTTTGCATGTGTGTTCAGGCTTTCTAACTATTGCATACAAGGTCCTCTAAAATGTAATGAGCAAAACATTAACGTCAATTGTTGCAGACGTTATCAGAGCGTATCAGTGCGCCATTAGACCAGCTATGGGCACACCGATACCACCACACATGGATTCGTGTTTGTAGCAGAGCGACAAATGCAGTGAGAGAAATCTTGTGCTCGTTAATAGACGAACCAGCGACAATTTTTATTTTATGCTGAAATTTATGAAAATTTAAAAATTTTAGGCAAAATTTAATGCTCCTTTAAATAATATTGTCTGCAGCGATTTGCTGCAAATCAAAAATTCTTCCTCCCATTTCTGAAAAAACAACATCAATTTTGTTTTTGTGTATGCGCGGATGCGAGCGATATGTCCTCACTTACTGGATATCAAACAACGACTGAAAAGTTTTGACTCTCATGAACAGGTCGTGTGTATTTCACAGCGCAGCAAGCGTCACACCGTGGGATACGACGTGTCCATCACTGCTTCAGACGTCGACTCCAGGAGAAACCCCGCTGAAATCAAATGGACACCTACCAAGTCTTTGTTGATAGTTGGAACCTTATACGAAGCTGGGGCTGAACTTGGTATCTCTGCTACACTGCTCCGCTTCCGCAGAATGACACTGAATGACACCCAATCCTAAATGAAGGCTGATAGTAAAACGTCGTACCGTCGCATTGGATGCTAAGGAGGCGACTGACAAGACGTCAACCTATCGTGCGATCTCTCCAATATCAGATAAAACTGCAGTTAATACGAATAAGCGCATCGGCAGCAAAATCCACGCCTTGCTCTCGCCTGTTAATGATATAGATACTCTTTAATCAGTAAAAGTGGGATTGGAGATAAATGAAGAGGAGAAAGTCAATTGATTCAGCGAGCAGATCCTCTACTCGTCTGGAATAGAATGTGACAGTTATTAATCGTCAGTGTATGAGTTTAGTTACCTCCTGTCCGCCGTAAATGAAAACAATAACGTCGGATGACATTAAGCGGAGAAATGTGGTTCCAAGTAGGTGTTGCTTCTGGTTAATTAATATTTCAGAGAAAGGTATATTCACCTTTTGTACAACAACATTTTAAATACAACATTTTTTTTTCGTGCTTATTTTATTATCAAGATCTTCTTGTTGAAAGTCTCTTAAGACTAACAGATCAATGTGATCATACAATCTGAAAACAGTAAAACGTTTCACTATTTCTTGCAACGATTTTTCGATTCATTCTAAATTGGGAGACTCTATTGCTTTAAATTACATTGGTAGGTGTAAGAAAGAAGCTCTCCCCAATCCCTTCATGAGATGTCATGGGAAACCATTTAGGTGTAAAAAAATCCAATGACTGTATGAACTCACGGGCGATGTGTTAACACCTGTTTGCTACACGATACCTGTTCGATTTCTATGAACGGACACATAAGTAACTGATACATTGGAAAATAAAAAACAGCGTTCAATCATATGATGACGTTATTCCCACAAAAACCAAAGAATGCAAAGCAACAGACACTTTTACATACATACATACATTGTTCTATTCGTACATACCCTACACAAGTTCACAAAATTGTCGTTGCTCTCTTGCTATCTCATTTTTATATACGTATAACCACGTCATTATTCTCTTTGCTCTGAGAGTGCTCCGCCACCCACATTTTATTTGACTCACCTTTAACAATAATTAAAATCCAACCCGTAAAAAACATAATTTTTGACTATACATTCTTTATATGTGACCACGCCCCTTTGTCCAATCCCGCCCATATTTGCAGCAGATCTTAGACTATGTAAACCTAACCAACATACCCAAATTTGTTCAAATACCGTTAACAGGAGCAGAAATAATGGATTTTTAATTTGTGATTTGTATTGGAGGTACCACCCCCCTTTATCCAATCCCGCCAATATTCTGATAGTTTATTTTTGTCATCGCCATTAGTTAGCCTGCGAAGCTTCAGCTCGATTGAATAGCGGGAAGAGGGTTAAAAATCAATCCAACATTTTTTCGGCGTACATGCATACAGAAAGGTGAAGTTAATATAAAGAATTTAGAAAGGCGTTCAATCATATGATGACGTTCCATTTAAAAACCAAACACACAACATCACACATACTTTGTCCGAAGTAGCTGACGTATACGTGTGTCACATAACCACATGTTTGTCATATCAACAGCAACGAAACAGCCAAACACACAACATCACACATACTTTGTACGAAGTAGCTGACGTATTAGTGTGTCACCATAACGTTGACTGTGCAAGCCCCATGGGCTTGCAATTGATATTTTGCGTGGGTCTGCTTTATATCTCCGTTCAACAACAGCAACAGACACATGTGCATACGTACATTATTATGTTAATACATACGCTATAGACACAATTTCGTTTGATTCACCCCTGCCGCACCACTCTTTCATTGCTCTCTTGCTCGCTCATTTTTGTTTAACACGTCATTATTCTCTTTCGAAAAATCTGGTTTTAGCAGCAGAATAAAATCTGGTTTTAGCAGCAGCATAAAATCTCTGACTATGATAGATTTAGTCCCTATACGCCGCTATAGATGTTAACACATCAAAAAAATATTGGTGGGCACTATAACAATAAAGCCCACTCTCGATAAACAAAGAGACAGGTATATCATACTCTCCTATAACTAGTCTTGCTTCATGATGCAGAATATCATATCCCAAGTGGACGAAACAGCACTGGGAGAGATAATATTGCTCCAAAAATTAGGATTCCTACGAAAGCTTGGCGTTATCAATTGAGACCAATTCCAAAAAATATCGAGCAGCTGGTCGGCATATATTATTTTCATTTTGTACTGCGTTTACCACGGGATAGGTTGAGGCGAATTAAGTAAAGTACGAAGGCAGTTGGTATGGTTTGGTCTGTGCACTATACCCTTCCTGAACCGTTTGTTTAAACTTCATATTGTAATATTGTTATAGATTGTTTAAACAAATAAACGGCATATGGGCTAGCATTACCTTCCGCCACCGTTATATTCTCAATGAAAATACAAAATTAGAACGAGAACCTTTAACCCCTTTCATTTGCTGGCGACCCCTGAAAACGTTATAAGGACCACGATTTTCGATATGCACTCTGGAATTTTACAACACTATAAAGATCCGATGCAACTATCCAACTGTATGTTATTATAAGGCTGATATTACTGATATCCAAGAGATACGATAGCCTGGTCATGACTGTACAACGAAGAAGAAATCTGACATGTACAACAGCTGACATGAGAAAAGGCATGAACATGATTGCAGATTTGTAGTTGGCAGAAGACTGCACCAAACCAGACACATAGAAAGCTGGACATAGGAAAGCTGCAATTACCAGAGGTAACTAACTAAATTCACTATAGATAATCACGGCCTCTACAGAGATGCTCACTCAGATACTGGCACAGTACGCACCTCCGCCTCATGATCATAAAGCTCAGTGGAAGTACATTTTGCACTCTATCAAAACAGCTTCAGAGACTATACTAGGTTACGAAAAGCCGCTTAAAGACATACCATGGTACGATCAAGTGTGTCGCATAGTAAGTGATGAAAAGAACGCCGAACGTATGGCATCACCATGAATAGAAGAGGAGAGTGGAAATCTGTCAATTTAATATAACAAAAACGATTGTGTAGAAAGTGCCAGAGTGAGCAAATTGAATCTTGCAAAAATTCTACCGAAAAGTTCAAACCCAAACGTACGCAAATGAATCAGGCCCCATCTGTTGCAGAGATAAGGACGGGAATCTTATCATAGATGTACAGAGTATCCTGGGAATATGGAGATATAACTTTCCTGTTTTACTTGCCCCAGGAGATTTTAATACAGATGAAGGTGTTGAGCATCGACTGCCAAACTTCTAGCCAGAGCGAAGCTAAAACTGCAATTTTCCGGCGAAAGAACAACAAAACCGCTGGTGCTGATGGACTACCGGCTGAACTGTTTAAGGCTGGCAGCTGTGAGTTAGCAAAATATATGCATCAGTTCAGATCCAAACTCTGGCTAGACAACTGCACGTCCGACGATTGAAGACTTATAATACTCTGACGTGTTATCAAAAAAAAGGCGACACGACAATGTGTACAAACTATCATGGATTAAGTCTATTATCCGTCGCATACAAGGTCCTCGGAAGCGAAATATGCGAAAGACTACAGCCGTTTATTGCAGACATGCTTCAGGCCTGGAAAGTCAACTATCAACCAGATATTCGCATTACGACAAATCCTGGAGAAACCCCACGAAAACCAAATCGACACCTGCCAACACTCTGCAGATTATAAGTCTCCCTTCGACAGCCCGATACAGGGAAAACTTTACCAAGCTATGTCGGAGGTTGGTATTCTTGCAAAGCTGACTCGCCCTTGTAGAATGACACTGACCAACACGAAATCTGCAGAAAACCACCGAACCATTTAGTACAAGGCAAGGCCTCAGGCAGGGCGACATCCTATCATGCGATCTCTTCAACATATTTTGAGATCATCGTGAGAAAAGTTGCAGTCAACACGAATAAACCTATGAGCAGCAAAAACCACATGCTGCTCGCATATGTAGATGATGTAGACATCATTGGGCGAAAGCTATGAGAATTTGCCGCAATATTTTCGAGATTTGAGAAGGAATCAGCAAAGGCGATTTTGGCAGTAATCGAGGACCAGACAATATTAATGGTTTCGACAAGCTTCGATTAGATGAAAAGGTGACCGTTGCTCTCCCATATAATTTCGAGGCAGTGGACGAATTTATCTGTCTCGGATCTGTCATGACCAGAAGGAATACCGTTAGCCTAGAAATCAAACGGAGAATTGTGCTTGCTGTGCAGGTTTTATTCAGAGATAAGGCCCTCTCTCGAGGTATGGAGATCAAATTATTTCAGGCCCTCATACAACCTGTCTTGCTTTATGGCGCAGAATCCTGGGTCGAATCGCATGCTGATGAATAATCACTAGTAGTCTTCGAGAGCAAAATGCTCCCACAATAATATAGTCCCATAATAGAAAACGGCAACAATCGACGACGTACACACAGGGAAAAGATTAGTTGGAAATCAATTCACACATTAGAAATTCCATGATAAAGTCTATATTTTGATTAGAATTCATAATTGTCATATATCGGAATTATTTGTCGATGTTATCGATAGATTAAAAATACAATATATACAACAATATTAGAATTCGTGTTAAAATATTAGTCACTGTAATCATAATTTAATTTCTGTCACAAAAACACTTGTCACAATGTTATGTATGTATTCGATTTTTCACAAGAGGCTTTGCTGTTAAAGAGAAACTGCATATAGTTGAATGTTACATGAGGACTTGACAGAAAAACTATTATTTTCAACAGAAAGTGATAAACAAATGTGTGAAAAAACGAAGTGTATACATATCAGCCAGCGAAGAATACGTATTATCATAAATTGAGGTGAAGTGAGACTTTTAAACACAATCGTTGAATCTGACGCCACTATTGACGCCTTGACAAACAAATGCAAACAATTGTGGACACCTAAACATACATACTTAAACATCCATATGAAACCCATCCCCATTTTTGATCGAAAATATGAAAAATTTAGAAAGACTCTATGGTTGTTTTTCGATTGGACAATCCATTTTCGAGATATAGACATTTTTTCATATTTTCTATAAAAAAAAATGGGCACGAAATACGAACCCTGGTTATAAATAATAATAATTTTGTTTATACTTACTTACTTATTCGGTCTCGGACAACCCCGGGGGGTCAGGGACCTTACAAAACGAAGATAACATACTTCGCCAACCAGCTCGATCTGTTACTTTACTTCTCCAGTTGGCAATACCAAGTGTACGCAGGGATTCGTCAACCTGATCCCTGCAGCGGAGTCTTGGTCTTCCTATTTTTCGTCTTCCTTCGAGTTCGGTTTCGAAAACCCTTCGCGCTGGTTCATCTTCATCCATTCTACTGACATGGCCTAGCCAGCGCAATCGCGTTATCTTGATCCGCTTAACTATGTCAATGTCAGGATAAAGCTCATACAGCTCATGATTCATGCGTCGCCGATACTCGCCGTTGTGCACTATAGGGCCATAAATTTTTCAGAGTATTTTTCTCTCGAAGACTCCTACAGATGTTTCGTCTGCTTGCGATAGGAACCAGGATTCTGCGCCATGAAGCAAGATAGGTTGAATGAGAGTCTGGTACAGCTGGACTTTTGTTACTCGAGCGAGGGCTTTATCCCTAAAGTGCTTGCTTAGCCCAAAATAACATCTATTCGCAAGCACAATTCTTCGCTTGATTTCAAGGCTGACGTTGTTGTTTTTGTTCACGGCAGATCCGAGGTATATAAATTCGTCCACTACCTCGAAGTTATAACGGTTATCAACGTTCACGCTTTGGTCTAATCGCGTGGAGGCCCTGTTCGTTGAAACCATTAATTTTGTCTTGTCCTCATTTACCGTCAGACCCACTTTTGCTGACTCCTTCTCAATTCTCGAAAAAAACCGCAGTAACTTCTCTAATTGTGCCCCCAATGATATCTATATCATCAGCATACGCGAGCAGCATGTGACTTTTGCTGCTGATGGTTTTATTCATGTTGACTGCAGCTTTTCTCATAATGATCTCCATTAAGATGTTAAAGAGACCGCACGATAGGGTGTCGCCTTGCCTGAGGCCTCGCTTAGTTTCGGTAAGATCCTTACCAACTTTCACTGCGGATTTGGTGTTCGTCAAGGTCATCCTGCAAACGCGTATGAGTATTGCAGGAATACCAAGCTCAGACATTGCTTCATAGAGTCTCTCCCGTATCGGACTATCGAAGGTCGATTTATAATCGATAAATAGATGATAGGTGTCGATTTGATTTTCATGTGTCTTCTCCAGGATTTGGCGTAGCGTGAAAATCTGGTCAGTTGTCGATTTTCCAGGCCTAAAACCACACTAGTATGGTCCAAGCAGGTCAGCGATAATTGGTTTTAGTCTTTGGCACATTATGTTTGATAGAACTTTATATGCTATGGATAAAAGGCTTATTCCACGGTAGTTGGCACAAATACTCGGGTCACCTTTCTCAAATATGGGACATAGTACACTGAGACTCCAATCGCCGGGCATGCATTCATCTAACCAAATTTTGCTAATGAGCTGATGCATGCACCTTATCAGCTCATGGCCGCCAGCCTTAAACAGCTCCGCCGGTAATCCATCGGCTCCTGCGGCTTTGTTGTACTTAAGCCGGGCAATAGCTGTTCTGACCTCGTCTTGGTTAGGAGGGGGCAATCGACGTCGTCGTCCATATTGTGATCGATTGTCCCATCTTCATTGGATATCTCAGGTACTAGTAGCGCGCAGAAATGCTCTCTCCATATTCCCAACATGCTCTGCACATCTGCGACGAGATTTTCGTCCTTGTCTTTACAGAAGGGGGGCCCTGAACCATGTCCATTAGTTCCGTTTTTAACTTTTTGGTAGAATTTTCGGGCTTCGTTCTTCCTTCTGTATGTCTCAATTTTCTCACTCTCGCGCTTTCTCCACTACCTCCTTTCTCTTCTCCCTATACAGCCCAGTCGCAGCTCGCGTTGCAATTGACTGAAGCATTGGCCTACGTTTAGCGTCCTTTTCGTCATTTGCAATGCGACACTCTTCATCGTACCATGGTTTGGAGCGAAGCGGGTTTTCAAACCCAAGTACGGTTGTTGCGGCAGTTTTTATAGAGTCGGAAATGGGTTTCCACTACGCTTCGGGATCGTTATCGGGAGAGCGTAGGTGCTGTGCCAAAAGTTGCGAGAGCTTCCTTGAGTAGGCTGTGGCTACCTCTGGTAATTGCAGCTTTCCGATGTCCAGCTTCCTCTGCGTCTGGTTCCGAACGATTTTCGCTCTACTTAACCTTGTGCGAACCTTTGCTGCTACCAGGTAATGATCAGAATCAATGTTAGCTCCTCTGATCACTCGTACGTCCATTACACTGGATGAGTGCCTTCCATCAATTACCACGTGATCAATTTGTTTCTTCGTTCTTTGATCAGGGGATATCCAAGCAGCGTTATGGATGTCTTTATGCTGGAATCTTGTACCACTAATGACCATGTTTTTTGCCGCGGCAAAGTCAATCAGTCTCATACCGTTGTCGGAACTGTCAGCATGTAGACTGAAATTGCCAATAGTTGGATTAAACACATACTCCCTTCCTACTTTGGCATTAAAATCTCCTAGTACAATCTTAATGTCATGGCCAGGGCAGCGGTCATACGTTTCCTCTAGGAGCTCATAGAATATGCCTTTGGCATCATCATCTTTCTCTTCTGTCGGGGCATGCACACAAATTAGGGAAATATAAAAATATTTCGCTTTTATGCGGACTGTGGCTATACGTTCACTCACAGGATTGAACCTAGAGACTAGATGTCGCAGTCTTTTGCCAACTACAAATCCGCAACCAAATTCATGTTTTTTCATGGCAACTGTAGTATATATCGCAGTTTCTTTTTCTAGTGCAGCCATGTCCTGTCCATCGCATTTCCTGGATAGCGGTAATGTCAGCCTTATAACTATCGAGGACATCTGCCAGTTGGATACTTGCACCGGATCTATATAGAGTTCTTATATTCCAAGTGCATATCCGTAAATCGTGGGCCTTATAACGTTTGCGGGGGTCGTCAACAAATAGGGGTTGTTTATGGTTTCTTGTTCGTTTATTGTCATTATGAACGGTGGCGGGAGGCCATATATTATATATTTAAATATAAAATACACAATTTTAATAAAAAAATATTTTTTAACTTTTTTTCTATAAAATTCATAAGGGGTTAATGCATCACCAAATGGTTGTGACAGCCATCAATTTCAAGTAATTAGTTGAACATATCAATATATTATTTGGAACAACCGAATTAGTTTTTAAATTTTTCGTTGATCCAACAAATAGAATATTCACCACAACAGAATAATTTGATTGCTAGAACTGAAACTTGATTGAAACATGACATATATTTCTTGTTGATGTGGCTTCAACTAAATATTTCAGTTCTTGTAAACCAAAACTGAATTACAAATCAATTAATATGCACAAGATTTGTTGATACTTAACACAATTATTGGTAATCACAACTGAATAATGTGATAGTCCAAGGAACCGCCAAATTTTAGTTGGCTGTAAATATAGTTGTGGCAACGAATCTCTTCTCTGTGTGTATGAACCACGAACTGTATAATCTGTATCCCGACATCGACGTAGTTATGAGTATCAAAATATTGCTTTTTTGCTTTATTGGCCTTGTCAGTAGACTGAATCAAAATGAAAGGTATTCTAAGATGTACTCAAAGGACATAGAAAAATAGAACGACCGAGACTTCGCTGGAAAGACCAGGTTGAATATTGCCCCTGCTATAGCTTGGGGTTACCAACCGAAGAAGAACAGGTGAAGATAGAGCCGGTTGGAGAAACATGTTATCCGCATTTTGCAAGGCCCTTGGCCCACCTAAGTAATAAGTAATAAGTAATATATACATATAATATACACGCTGAAAAATTTGTAATTTTTTCTTGTTTAGATGCAAATATAATACATATATTCAATATTCAATATTACATGTTTGAGACACAATGATTAATATGTTATAACATATGTGTTTGTGATCTAAATACAGCTTTGTTTCTGGTACAAATTGGTGCACTGTTTAATTCATTTTTTCGTTCTGCTCTGTCGAGAGCAAAATAATATAAACTGGAACAAAGAAAGATTGTTGTCAGCCTAAGTTAAATTTAACTGTATTTTTATTTTTACTGTATTTATTAACTGTATTTTTACATTAGTCTTTCAGTCAGTGGTACATAAATATTCCTGAATGCATGTGTAAATGAACTGAGTGTTTCTTCTGTTGACTGATATGTTGAGATTTAGTTTCATGCATTCAGCCGCCAATCCACCGTCCGTTTTGGGGTGAGACACACGAATGCCTTGATGTAAGACTATGGATGTTGGGGATGAAACACGCATTATGCTTTTTTGCTGGTCAACACGCTAATGTTTGCATTTAAATAAAAGTGGAGTTTGGGACTTGCAAATATATGAATATTTGGAGAATATTCCAAACATATACATGGTTCATTCAGAATGTGTTTGAGAGAATATGTTACAGAGACTGTTTTTCAGCGTGTCTGTATATAATTACCCTTAGATCGAGGCCATTGAACTTTGGAAAGATTATTGAAAGCAGGTTCAAAAATCATTGGTCAAAAGGTCGCAATCATTGTCAATTTGTTTTCTGATTGTCGGAACTTAATACCTACAACCGAAACTGAATTATTAAGTTGCTTACAAATATTGTTCTGTATTCATAAATATTAAAGTAAAACGCGTTCAACAATATTATTTTCTAAAACAAATTCTCATTTCTGATAATCTATTAAAATCGAAAGAAAATGTTTTAACTGCATTACTTCACCTGACCCATGATCACAAAATTAGCATGCGTGTGCAAGAGAGCATATGGTCGTGAATCATATCGTTTACTTTAAGACCAATAAATATTGTAATAAATCCCTGTGTTTGCATAAATTGTAGATACTTTCGTCTTCTCGTTCCCCGCATACAAGTCACCAATAAGAGGGTTATATTTTTCGATTTTCTTTATCAAACACAGTTATCGCCTGGCAGTACTTTACAAATCATACGCCTCCTATTTGTGGTTTCCATCCCCGACCCAAGTAATGTAAACATATTTTACAAATGCACTCACACCCAGCTGCCGTGTTAACATTACAACCTGGATATTTAGAAGCGTGTAGCGTAAGACATGACCAAGAATCACTCCTTGAGTTTGGCCACACAAATGTTGAATGGCTTTGGTTTTATTTATGCGTTGTACGTTTTCCTAAATGAAAGCATTTGCTGATTGCCAGCTATAAAGGAAACATCATTTGCTTATTAAAATAGAGAGAGAGAGAAAAATATGCATTAAATTTAACGTCACGAAATCAAAATGCAAATCACAAGATACGAATTCTGAAATGATTTAATAATGGTTATTAGAAAAATTTTACTTTTCTTACCTTTAACCGAAAGTATCTAAAGAAAGTGAATATCGCGCAACTGAGGTTCTCTACACCAACAGCAAATTTTGGTAGAGATAGTCGAATTTAGTGGTGGTTACAATCGAACTTAGAATTCGCGCAACCGAATTTAGACGTTACCACAACCGAACTCAGAGGTTGTTAGAATCGAATTTAGATGTTGCCACAGCTGATAATGTTCAAAAACGAGGCTGTCCGAACTAAATTGTTCTGTCTTCTCAATTTTAAAGTAAAACGCATTTGGTATTTTTCAGTGTATTTTCATTACATTTATATAGGTAATATACATATGTGCAGAAGAAGATGCACAAATCTTAAATTTAATTCAATTAGTCGGTCCATTCCATGCAAAATAATTTTTTTTCAATTGTTCGGGACTAGTGTCATAATTGCAGCCTGAAAAGCATAATCTACACGTTGAAAAATATCGGCTTCTCTAACATATTCTCCCAAACATATTCTGAAGGAACCATGTACATGCTTGGAACACACTTCAAACATTTATATGTTTGCAACTCCCAAACTCACTTATATTTACATCTAAACAGTTCCATGTTTACTGTCAAACATGTATGCTTTTACGTGGAAACATATGCGTGTTTCCCCAAAACCTGCAGAAACTTACGTGGAAATTTATGCGTATTTCCCACCAAACATAATTATATTTAGAAACGAATTATTCTTCGATTTCAATATACGATATATGTATGATTTATTATTCTTCTGCTTCTCCTTTCTTTGATTTTTCTCAAGTTTTTGTTTTAAGAAGGTTTCAGCTATGCGTTGGTTATCACTATGCGTGAGTATACAAACAATATATTTACTTATATATACAAATCTAGTTCATGCAACCAAAGCGTGGATTAATTACTTTAGTGTTTACAGTGTTTTATTTAACTTGCTTTGTTGTCTGTCAGTCTGTATTATTCAAATCAGTCCGTATTGTTCAAATCTAGTAACTCATTTTTAACACAGTTGCAGTTGACCAATCGAACTAAAATTTTGCACACTTGTCAGATTTGGATGACAATACATGAATACGAAAAAAAATTAAGCATTAAAAATTTATTAACTAAAAAATTAAAAATAAAAAAATAATTAAATAAAAAAATAATAAAAAAAAATTAAGTTACAGTGTTTTATTTATAAATGCACTAAAAACTAGAAAATAATTTTTTCTCTTAGCCTCAATAAGTATATTCTTCTTCATGATGGGGTTGTACAATGGCCCGCCTACTTAGCACTTCGACAACAATGGTCTAGATACTTTCAATAAAGAGCGTAATTAAAATGAATTAGTTAATTAATTTTCTAGGGATCTCTCAAATAAAACGCTAGCATTTAAATTAAAAATAGTGACATTTAATTTTGACACTAAATTTTTTGACATCTAATCTAATTTTGACACTTTATTTGACATTTAATTTTGACATTTAATTTTCACATTTAATTTGACATTAAATTTTGACATTTTATTTGACATTTAATTTTGACATTTAATTTTCACATTTAATTTGACATTTAATTTTGACACTTAATTTTGACACTTAATTTGACATTTAATTTTGGCACGTAATTTGACATTTAATTTTGTCACCATTCTTAATTTAAATACAAGCGGTTTCCTTGAGAGATCCCTAGAAAATTAATTAACTAATTCATTTTAATTACGCTCTTTATTGAAAGTATCTAGACCATTGTTGTCGAAGTGCTAAGTAGGCGGACCATTGTACAACCCCAACATGAAGAAGTATATACTTATTGAGGCTAAGAGAAAAATTATTATTTTTTTTGCATTTATAAATAAAACACTGTAACTTGATTTTTTTATTTTTATTATACTTATTTCGCAAATGTTCTGCCGCTCCGACTTTCTCAGTAAAGATGGTGTGGTAGCACACATCATATATACGAAACACATACCGATGAACCATTGACGACTGAATATATGAAATTAAAACGCAATATATCAGCCAATATAAGAAACACGGAATTCACCGACCGACTGAGAGAATTCACCGAAACCGACTGAGAGAATAAAGCAAAAATTCAGATACACACTTACAAGATAGACGCTCTTTTTGTCTCTATTTTATTCTCTTCCTCTCGAGAGAGTATAAACTGCAACTAACACAACTGTATTTGTATCACAAACACTGATATATTTGGGTCGCAAACATATACATGGTGATTTAGGAAGTTCCGGAAAAATTTCTCCAGCGTATTCCTTGGCTCATTTCATGAAGAAAAGTCCACTAATACCGTGTCCGAAAATGCAAGGGTGCGAAATGGCAGAGGGTTCAAAATTTTCGGATTGTGGGCGGAGGGTAGTAGGGTAAAGTTGCTAACTTCTGAGCCGGTGGTCGGATTTTTTGTTTTTGGGCTTGTTGGAAATGTCTTTAATCAATAAAAAAAAAGTAGAAAAAAGTCAAATCGCCGAGATATAGAGCTTTCGGAAAAAAAATTCACATAAACTCAATTTGCTCAGCCAGATGACAGGTAACTTATGTTTTCCTTTCCAAAATGACCTAAACGAAGCCCAGAGGTCTTACCATTCCAAAGTTAATTCAAAAATGTTTGTTTTTGTTTTTGGGAGCGAAATAACAGCACACATTTATTTGTTTTTGTAAATTAACACGTTTAAGATTTTATTTTATTGAAATTTTTGGCTGAAGAATCAAACACATAAGGAAAAAAAACATTTGATGTTAAAGGAAGTTTTCAATGTGGCTCCCATTTTCTACTAAACATAATTTCAGCCGTTTACGAACCACATCCGCCACGTTTACTTCACTCATCTTTTCACGAACTTTCACCGCAGCTTCCTCAATGCGTGCAAGTAACTGCTCACGATTGTGGATCTGCACAGAATACACACAATCTTCCATGTAGCCCCACAAAAAGAAATCAAGTAGTGTGAGATCTGGTGATCGTGGTGGCCAGGATATTGGTCCAGCTCTTCCAAACCAACATCGAGGGAAATTGGTGTTAAGCCAATCCCGCACAATAAGCCCGTAATGCGCTGGAGCACCATCTTGTTGGTAGAAAACATGATTTCGTACCGCAAGAGGTACTTTCTCTAGGATTTCTGGCATGACTTCTTGCAAAAAAGCCAAATAATTTTGCGAATTTAAACTGGGCGGAAGTACTTTTGGCCCAATCAATATGTTGTCGATGATGCCAACCCCAAACGTTGACGGCAAATCGGTGTTGAAATGCTGATTCTTTCTTGTTGTGGGGATTGTCATGGACCCATTCGTGCAAATTATGGAAATTAGTTATGCCGTCTCTCGTGAATTGCACTTCGTCGGTCCACACAATCGATCGTAAAAACATAAATGCGTGTACATCATGTTGCAACATCTCACGCCAAAAGTTAACGCGTAGTGGCAAATCGGCAGCCAAGAGTTCTTGAACTGCTGTGAAATGGAATGGATGTTTTTTTATTTGTGAAGGACATGCCATACTTTTGATTGTGCCACACCAACTTGGCCCGCGATTCATCTTGTGCTTGTCGTTGGGTTCTCGTCTATCGCATCCAAAATTAACTCTTCAACTGCCACGTCGTGTTGTTCATTTCCGGGACGCTCCATTTGTGTAAACAACGTACCTTCACGAAATCGGCGGTGCGTTTCCGAAAGCTATGTCTCTCGGCGATTTGACTTTTTTCTACTTTTTTACTGATTAAAGACCTACAGTTTCACACCGATTCCGAACGGTATTTTGAGAAGCTTTTTCATGGCTATTTATTCGATAGTGTCGCCGTCACTATGAGACGTGACCGCCGCCTAAAGAAATTTTAAGGTGGTCAGAGCAGAGTTCGAATCCAGGATCTCATGTACAAGAGCCACGCACACTAACCATTGCACCACCGCCATCCTGTTTATATTATAACATATTAATCATTGTGCCCCAAACATGTAATATTGAATAGCAAACACAATGTGTTTGGGCACAAGTACATTATATTTGCGACAAACTCCAAACACATTTTGCATTTGCATCCAAACAGCATAAAAATACCGATTTTTCAGCGTGTAAATGGGGACAAAATCAAAAATGTTCAGCTTAACTTAACAAAGAATAACTCTTGGAAATCATTTGTTTACGCTGATTACACTTTTTAATTTGTTTTAGCCTTTTAATTTTCCAAAAACCGTATTTTGTTACTAATTTGATGCGCTCTGTTTTTTTTTTGCATTATTTACCCTCTTTCGTTCCGTTAAAGTTGAAATTTTTAAAGTTTTCGTCAGCGCTATTTCGGGAGCTCTCATAACAACACACGCAAACAAAACCTATTGTGAGTAATTTTATGCTTTCCGTCCTTGTTTTAATATTGACCTAAGATATTTATTCAGCTCTTTGCCATAGACTTAGGAAAAAGCAACCTGTTTAATTTTAAGATGTTTAAGTATGTTGAAGACTCTATTAAAACCTCTCGCTCAGTATGAAGAGTTCCACCTTTACATTTCTTCATTATAATTTCATATAAAACACAATGAACTCATTTACAATGGTAGTTACCATTATCCTTACACTAATCAAATCCCTCGCTTTGTTTAGAAACAAAAAAATCCAGTTTTATTAAACTTGGGACAAAGTATCATGACTCTTGCACAAAAATCCAATAGTAAATTTAAATTGATAGATCTCTCGAGGTACAACGATTGACAACTAAAACTAACTTTAGCGAAAAAATTCATTTGGAGTTATTCAACTGTGTTGAGGTGATGTTAGGTTTAAACTAAATTATATTAAACCCTGGGAAACCAAACAAGTATACGCTATCTCGGCAAATGGTAGATAAAAGGAAAGAATGTAGGAAAATATGGTCTCACCACAAGCATTAACTCATCAATTGCACGAAGGGAAGTTTGCTAAGCGAATGTTGCTCGAAAGAATGTTGTTTCAAAGATGAGTTAGCTTAGTAGTTAATAGGAGACGTTCCTGATCAACCCTACGTCATATAAAGGGGTAGAAATAAACGCAACAGTTTCAAACACTTGCCAAGGCTCAATACATGTAAAACCATAAAGTCGAAAAGTTGAATGTTTCAGCTTCGCTCAGATTCTCTGGTATTACATTAACAACACAACTTCCAGCAAGCCCAGGTAAATCATCATATTGATGATGATATTTCCAAGAGGAAATCCTTTCGAATTTTTCATGAGCTCCAGCAAGCAACTGTACAAGGCAATAAATGCCAGTGAAAGTGAAACACAAAAGCTATGTAATCGAAGGAACTCAAACCATCGAAAATAGTTGGTGCAAAGAAAGTACAGCACTCTCCAACTAGGAAAATGATAGGAAATGAATGCTAACTACGTTAAAATAGTTTACAAAGAAATTCTTTATCGGTGGCGAAAATTTTTCAGGATACAGGAATAGAGGTAAGGTAGAATTAGGAAAATATGTAGCACAAAAGCCTTGGAGAAATCGCGGCCAAGTGTACAGTGAAGAGAGAATGAAGAGCAAAAACAGGTAGTTAGTAAAAATTGACAATTAAACGGCATAGATCCGAGAATAAGCAAACGCAAATGATATCGTATTTGTAGTTATACTTCAGTCTCCTGTGGCGTATGATGTATAATTATTCACTGCGTATGACTGATATTAATTACCTTACCACTTGTGGATATTATTGGCAAGGATTACCAGATAATCTTTTTATTTTACAAAGTGTCAAGTACGTAAGTAGATTAAGCAACAAAATTAAATAAAAATTCTCCAGAACCGCTCCTACTTTTTAGATCCCTAATTTCGTTTTCCCAATATTTGTAAATTTTTTCAAATGAGAATTTTCACAGAATTTTACAACAAGTATTTCTTGCAACCACAACCACATTTTCGCCGTGGCAAAATCTAACATTCTCCTTCCGTTATCGAAAATTATGGAAATTGGCAATGATGGTAATTTACCGATGGTTGGCTCAAACTCATTTTAATGCTGACTTTAGCATTAAAGTCATATATAACAATCGTAATATTATGTCCAGCTCAGCTCTCGTATATTTCCACTAGGCTCTGATAGAACCTGTCCTTGATATCATCGTCTATTTCTTCCGTCGCGGCATTTAATTTTAGCACAAACTAGCGATATGTTAAAGTACTCGCTGAAAATTCTGTCTGCTTTTGTTGTTTAGATGCAAATTTAACGTGTTTGTAGCTGGTCGCAAATATAAAATGCTTGTGCCCAAATACTTATAATATATGTGGCTTCTTTATTGGAAAACGCTAAAATCAAATACGATTTTAGTACCTTTTTAAAAAAACGTACTATTTGGACTAAATATATCACCAGTCCAAAATCGATATGGTTTTTAGATATGTCCACTCATCCTCTCCAGAATTTTCCATATGAAAACTGAATATTTTCACTACGGATACGCCCACTCTGAAATCGAATCTGAAAAAAGTTGGGATAGGGTTGGATACCGGGGCTACCAGAGTACTTCTGAATCTGAATAAAGTTGGGACAGGGTTCAATACAGGTGCTCTCAGACTACGTATACTATCCCCATGATTGATGCCACCCCCGCCGTTTTTTCGATATGGCCACTCGTCCTCTCCAGAATTTTCCATATGAAAACTGAATTTTTTCACTACAGATACGCCCACTCTAAAATCGAATCTGAAAAAAGTGGGGGCAGGGTTGAATACCGGAGCTCCCTGACTACTTATGATATCCCCATGATTGATGCCACCCCCGCCGTTTTTTCGATATGCCCACTCGTCCTATCCAGAATTTTCCATATGAAATCTGAATTTTCTCAATACGGATACGCCCACTCTGAAATGGAATCTGAAAAAAGTGGGGACAGGGTTCAATACAAGTGCTCTCAGAGTACGTATACTATCCCCACGATCGATGCCACCCCCGCCGGATTTTAGATATGTCCACTCATCCTCTCCAGAATTTCCCATATTAAAACTGAATTTTCGCCCTACGGATACGCCCACTCTGAAATCGAATCTGAAAAAAGTGGGGACAGGGTTGGATACCCTGTCTCCCTGACTACTTATGATATCCGCATTATTGATGCCACCCCCTCGGTTTTCCGGATATGCCCACTCAACCGCTCCAATATTCACAGCCTTGTGACAATGTCCTAGAATAAAAAATCGTCTGGGTTGCACCATTTCTGGATAGATCAGGGGTTTTTCCATGTCATGTGCAAATTTTGTTGTGGTTGCTTAAATATTTTCCGCGAAAAAAAATTTCCGCAGCAGGTTACAAATTAATTTCTTCCTAACCGTTCACAATAAGCAAAATGGTTGGTGTCTTTGCTAGTTATAAACGTTTATAACTTCACTCACTTGAGTTTCTATGTCCCAATCTTAGGGCGTGTTTTCCTACAAGACAATGTCCCGTAAGTGTTCCTATCATTGTGGATAACCTGCCTCTCGACAAGTTAAGTAGTTGCCTAGTCCTCTTTCTGTCCACCTGTGGCCAGGGAACCATGGCTTTTTTGCAAGTTGAAGTAAGTCTCCACTTGTTCTTGAACATATTATCGGCCCACTGCCTGATCTGCAAACGGCAGGTAGACATTGGCATACTAACACTTGCTTTTGCCGGAAGAACCTGTGCCGTAGTGCCCTGTCTAGCTAACGCATCCGCTACGCAATTGCCTGGAATGTCGCTGTCTCCCGGTACCCAGATGAGCCTGATGTCAAAATACTCTGCCATCACCCTAAGTGATGAGTTGCATTCTTTCACCGTCTGGGAGGTAGCAAACATGGCTTTCAGGGATTTTGTAGCAGCCTGGCTGTCTGTATAGATACATATTCTCCGGAGGGTTGTGACACTACTTTTCAGTAGTTCAGCAACATCCAGTATGGCGGTGATTTCCGCCTGAAATACACTACAGTGATCAGGTAGCTTCAAGGAGATATTTACATTTCGGTCCGGAACATTCCTCTTCGGTCCTCAGATTTGTCGCTGGTAGATGGTAGGGGATACAGTAGTCCTTTTTTACGGGAATAGAGTTGATCCGGTGTAGTAATTCAGCGTGTCCGGAATGCCCCGATATAAAAACGCTACAATCTCTGATTCTCACCAGGGATGTAGCGGCTGCCGATTTGGCCATGATATCAGGAGTACAGATGTTCAGGATAGCATTAAGTGCAGTACCTGACGGCGTGCCCATTGCCCCACTAACGCTAATCAGTGCTGATCTTTGAATTTTCATCAAGGAATTCAGAATATAATTCTTTTGGAGGGATCTCCACCAAACTACTATACCATAGAGAAGTATTGGTCTGACTATTGCAGCCCTATTAGGGAATCCTTTCTATCCACTCTCAAAGGATTTTGTTTCTGTGTGAGTTACTTTAAAGAGCAGAATATAGAAGTCAGGATTTATCCCTAAAATTCTTTAATATTCGGCACTCTGGCAAATAGCGACAGGTCGGTAAACCCCCGATGAATCCATAGCATTATGCAACTCTGGGTGAGAGCGTTGCTTAGCTATTCCATGACGTATGATTGCTATTAATTGTTTGACAATGATTAACCTGACCAACTAAAGGTGTCTCAGTAAGACCGCACTTTCTCATTTTAAAATAAAAATACGATTTTTTCCGATAGTTGTGAATTTATTATTGGACTGTAAAACAGACATGTTCCGATTAAGTATGGAATAAAATATTCGTCAAATGGCTTCCATGGTTTGATGACAGGTCATTAATCTTTTCATGAAATTTTCCACGACTTTTTCACAGAGATGTGGCTCTATCTCACCGACGACGCGTTATATCTTTGATTTGAGCTCAGGAATTGTTTCTGGTTTATTCGCCTAAACCCGATATTTTACAAAACGTGCAAAAAAAATATCACGGCATTAAATCGCATGATCTTGGTGGCCAGTTGACATCTGAAAAAGATGGAAATGCGATTCATCTGAGAAGAAAAAATTGATATTTTGATAAATTGGCACTCACTTTGCTCCGTTACCCATTGAACGAATTGCGGGCGCTTTCCGAGGTGTGCTGATTTGAGCTCCTCAATAAGCTGAATTTTATACGCATGAAGGTGCAGGACTTTTGTTAAAATTCGCTGCGTAGTGCTTCGTGAAATTTGAAGTTTTTGAGAACGATGCCGGATTTATGTTTTCAGTTTTTCAGCGACACTCTCGTTTACAGCAACAACTTTTTCAAGAACCCAACCTGAACGTTGATGCACAGGAGTCTTACTGTCTATGTCCGACCCAGTTTCTTCAAATTGTCTAACCAGTAGTCGAATGGTTGGCACATTAGGTGCACTTTCTTGACTGAAAGTTTTTCGAAGTTTGTGAGCGGTTTCAGGATATCTTTCAAAATTTTTCAAACAAGTTTTCACAATTATAACGGGTTGTTTTTTCGTGAAGCGCTCCATTTTTAACAATCGGAATATATATATGAGACACCTGACAAATTTCAAAGTTGCCACTTAAAAATTTAAAAAAAAAATTGTAATATGAAAATTACAATAAAATTAGAATGTGCAATCTTACTGAGACACCTTTTGCGGCTAAAAAGCGGGACACAATGGATGAAAAAGCGGTTGGTAACCTGGTATTCTCTCGTAAAGCGCTGCATTTGTAATAATTGGAATCAACATATGTGACAGCTGTCAAACTTCAGAGTTGTCACGTGCACAAGAAAATGGCACTAAAATTAAAAAGTGCAATCTTACTGAGACACCTTTTGTGACTAAAATGCGGGACATAAGGTATCAAAAAGGGGAAATAAGAATAAATATGTAAAATAAAGTAATGCATTTAAAGTAGTATAGAAACAACTTGTTATTAAAGATTCAAGTCGAGATGCGACACCAAATAATCTAGCATAATCTAGCAAAAAGCGGGGCAATCCCGCCAAAACCGGAACGGTTGATCAGGTTAAGTATGATTGATATTAATTTTCAAACCACTTCTGCGTATAAGTGATATTGTTGGCGTATTTCACTTAAAATGAAGTAACATTATTTTTACTTTAGTTTAGTATAATTTTGTGAAGTATCATCAAATGTTATTATTTATTCACCCAAGTTGTGCTAGATATTTGCTCATCTTCCGACAAGAATGTATAGCCTTTTATTTTTCCCGTTGCTTTAGCCCTTGTGTACTTTGTTGAATTGGGAATGCAAATGTAAGAGGGCATAGTACCTAATGGATTTTTAAAAAATATTATCATATTTATATTATATAGCCTTGAAGTAGGAAGAAATTCAATCTATTCCAATTTTTAATACATAAAAGAACTTATGGAATTTTCAGGCTTATGGAATTTTCAGGCACAGCGAAGGTATATCATAATTAGAAGTAACTGAAATTGAAGTCTAATCATTATCATTAAACGTGGTTGAAAAATGTGTCAATAAATTTAAAATGAGGCTTCAGGGCTACAGAAATAATAATACAAGTAGTCATCTGTTTTTCAGATAGCTTTTAATATCCTCGCAAGTATATCGGTTTTGGACGCATATTTGAAACCGCTTAAAAGTCTGCGTGTGCTGTTTGCTGAAGGAAACCACTTTTCAGTATATCTCTAATTAGCTTCAGTGTATTCAAATCCTTAGTAGTCAAAAGTACCGCAACTTGAATTTGATGTTAATGATGATGCAGTAAAATCTAAGGATATTACATTATCACACGTTCTCATCTTTCAAGCATCTCTACACGCAACCATTGCATTGAAATTGCTCAGTTTCATTTAAGATAGTGACAGCCATAAAATAACATTCCCCATCTCAGCCTGTTGTACTCCGTCCTTTCACCGAACTCTTACAATAATCGTTTAGTAAACTAAGCCACATGTGTATTATGTCCAACAAGAATGCAAAATGGAAAGCACATTCATTGTGCTCAAGGGAAGATATTACATTTTGAAACCATTTTCTCCACATGTTTATTTGGTGTTCATACAAAATCATATGCCAAACAAAAAACATTAAACTTTATGGATCATATTTACACAATCCCATATCATATCGAATCGCATGGAGATGTAAGGGCATATATTTGTTTCTCAGTTTAAAAAAAATATCTTTAAACAATAGCACACAAATCCAGTCCAGTCATCCAGTATTTAGCCATTTTTAAAACCTTTCGCGCTGGCTCATCTTCATCCATTCTGATGATATGGCCCACGCAGTTAGCCCAATATTCGCTTAGCTATGTGCACGTCTGAATACGAAGTATATAGCTCTTGGCCCAAGGAGGTCGGTAGTCGCCGTTTCTTTAACAGGACCGTATATTTTATGGAGAATTTTTCTCTCGAACACTCGTAGGTGTTTTTCATCCGCTTGCGATATGACCCAAATTTTGCATCCATATGTATGGATGTATAAAATGAGAGTCTGGCATAGCTGGTCTTATGGGTGTCGAGAGAGGGCTTTGTCATTAAACTGCTTGCTGAGCCCAAAATAGTGTATATTTTCAAGCACAATTCTCCTGTCTATCTCCAGGCTGACGTTGGGTCCAAGGTAGATAAATTCATCTAAATACATAAAAATAAATTGTCTCCCATTGCATTCAATGAGGAAATTGGGGAGAGCTTCTCACAACCAGTGCGCTGTGCGCTTTCAACTGTTTTACTACCTGCTTTGGACCTACAGTTTTACACTGGCCCCAAGCAGTATTTTTAGAAGCATTTTCATGGCTAAATTGTCGACAGTGTCGCCGTCACTATAAGAGGTGACCGCCGCCGAACTAAATTTAAGGTGGTCAGAACAGGGATCGAACCCAGGATCTCATGTACAAGACGCGCGCACACTAGCCATTGCAACACCGTCGGCCAGAGGTAAATTCATCTACCACTTCAAAATTAAATCAGTTGTCGACGTCCAAGTCCGGACCAAGTCGAGAGGTTTGTCTAGTCGGTGACACCACAAATGTTGTCTTGCCCTCATTAACAGCAAAACCCAACTTCGTTGATCCTTATTCGATTCTGGAAAATACTGCAATAATCTCTCGAAAGCAATAGCTACTGCAAAAATACGTTCTTGATCGAAGTTCTGTGGATCGATGGAGAACACAAAGGACACAACAAGACTGAGCAAAATGCTGGCCAAGGGGCACTCAAGTCCAACCTAGGTGAGGAGTGATGACGGTACATGCTCAAATAGCTCAACCGAATCGCTATAAATATGCCTGAAAACTCACTTCCCGGGCTGCGAGAACACATCCAGGGAGGTGCCGACATTATCAACTCAATACCTGGATACTTATGGTATACAACATGTAATCAGTTCAGACAGAATAACCTGGCTCCTCACCACATAAATCTCCGGGCCAAGATGGTATAATACCAAAGATGCTGCAATGCGCGGAGGTCATAATTAGGCCTTGGCTTTGTATTATATTCCGATCCTGCCTGACCCTTAACTTATTACCATAGATTTGGAGCCAGGTAAGAGTGGTCTTCATTCCCCGAAGCGGGGAGACGGAGTCACGAGAGCGCAAAGGATTTCAGACCGATCAGCCTCTCATCGTTTCTTCTGGAAACGCTTATTCTGGACCCTAAACTTTCCTGGAAGCGTAACGTAGACCACCGAGTACTACGCTTGTCGAAAAATGTTCGGAAGCCGGTGGGGTCTCCGACCGAAAATGGTGCTATGGATGTACACTAGCATAATCAGACCAATACCCCTCTATGGAGCAATGGTATGGTGGCCTGTCGCAGGCAAGACAACCACCATGAAACTGTTGTATAGAGTTCAGAGATCAGCTTGCATCGGCATAACAGGGGCAATGAGGACGTGTCCAGCTGAAGCCCTTAATACGATGCTTCATATTATACCAATCGAGCTTCACATCACATCTACTGCGGCCTGGAGTGCCACCCGACTAAACACTCTTGGACTCTGGAAGAACAACGCTTATGGACATGCGAGTATACTACAGACAATCCCAAGAGAACTCAATATAACCACCGATTACTGTACCCCCTTATTGACGTTCGATAACCTATTCGATGTTAGGTTTCCCAGGAGAATAGAGTTGGATAAAGGGGAACCACTTACAGGTTTTGACACCAATGTATTTACGGACGGATCCAAAATGGAAAGTGGAACCGGCTCGGGCGTTTTCTCTAAAGTGGCAGGCCTCAACTTATCATTCAAACTCCCAGACAAGTGCAGCGTTTTCCAAGCGGAGATACTGACCATCAAAGAAGCCTGCGCAGCACTTATACTACAGCGAAGAACAGAGCGCATTGGAATATTTGTAGATAGCCAGGCGGCTCTCCTATCACTTAAATCTTACAACCCTGCATCTAAACTCGTTAGTGACTGCAGGGAAAAACTTGTCGAGCTAGGTCGGCTGGCCAACTTTGTTCATATCTGGATACCAGGCCACAATGATTTCCTAGGGAACCAAAAGGCAGACGAACTGGCTAGGGCAGGATCCTCTTCCACCGAAATCCACATGGCGTCAGTCGCAACACCTATAGGGTTGGTACAAAGAGGTATTTTCCTGCAGTACCTTGAACGAGCGAAGACCAGATGGGATAGGAGGGAAACGTGCTGCATATCCAGAAACACATGGCCAGAATATAACATTCACCAGACTAACTCTCTGATTAACCATAATCGGGGAGACAAATCTAGGCTAACTGGCGCGCTGACTGGGCACTGGCCAATCGATAATCACGCAAGAAGCTGCCATAAAATGAACACTGCCTTGCCTGCGGTGTCGCTGAAGAGGAGGAGGCGGTGGAGCATCTCCTCTGGAGATGTCTGGCTCTAATGAATAGACGCCTGAAGACTATGTGCCGTTCCTTCCTGAATAACCTCACTGAGATACACGAGATAGATCTAGGGGATCTCCCAATGAAGTAACTCCGATTAACAGGCTGGATATAGGCATGGTACTTTAGACTACCCGGAGTGATGTGGTACGCAAAACTGTGTGTTTAGCAACCACGAAAACCAACCAACCAACCTCTCGCAAATTTCGCCCAATGATGTCTATGTGGGCACCATACGCCAACAACATATGACTTTTCATGTTGATGGTCTTATTCACATTTACTGCAGTTTTTTTTCAGTATTATCCCAATTAAGATGTTGAAGAGATTAAACGAAATTGTGTCGGCTTCTCTCAGTCCTTGCTTCATACGGAATGGTTCACTGAGGCCTTTTCCAAATTGCACTGCTGATTTGGTGTCGGTCAGCGTCATTCTATAGAGGGGGATCAGTTTTGCCGAAATTCCAAGTTCAGACACGGCTACGTACAATTTCCCCGTATGTTACTTTCGAAAGAAGCTTCATAATCAACAAAAATAAGAAATGTATCTTTTCTAGGATTTGGCGTTTTGCATTTTACCTACTGCCTGGATGATCATGTTTCAGCCGCTTATTATGAATCAGAGTGAGTCGAAACTGGATTTTGGTTTTTCAGGTTTGATCCGCCGCTGGCCAGGGGTGTTGGCTTATCCACCTTCAAATGACCGAAGAATATGTCCACTAGTTCGAAGAGCTTCAGTGACAGGGTCACCTAATAAGCCTGAGACGTGTCTGTGATCGCAAAACCAGTCGGCTGCACATTCGTTTCATCTTCTCACTTTAACTAGCTGACGGAGGTTTCAGATAAAACAATTGCCCGGGATATACCGCGTGGAAGTAGTGAACTGCTTGGACTGTCCAATGAAGGAATCATTTCAGGTCACTGCCTAGTGAATGGCTATCGGAAACTTTCCACCTCCTCGGACAGTCCCATATTCCAAAAATTTGTTACAACACTCCGAAATATAATATGGTTTTTGTTCCCTTCTCATGAAGGTTCCTTACTTTTTTCTACCTAGGCTGTTTTAGGATTTTTGTAGATTTTGTATAAGGAGATATCAAAAATGTGGGTCACCCTAGCGACCTGTTACACAAACCTGCAGTAAATCCTTTTTACTTCTCTAACACAATATTACCAATAACCTTTAAAACTCTCCCCAAACATATACAAAGTTTACAGGAAGGGATATACTCGTATAAAGCAAAATATTAACAGGACATGGATAAAAGTAAGAAGGGTCGATGTAAATATGAGGGATAAACATCAACCACATTGACCACATTCATTAATGTTAACAGTTTTAACGATATGGTCAATCCTAAAGGTTGCTGGTTGATTGGCTACTTTCTTTTCTGATATCAAGTATCCTTTTGCGAAAGGAATGGTGAGGGATGTAATGGTTCTCCTTGTGTTCAACCATTAAAAGTAGAAGTACTTAAGTTGTTCAAGTACTTTGTCGTTTTGGAGCACGCACGTGGACTTTTAAACACGTTTTGTTACAATATCGGTTTTAAGTTTGCAATATTTTTTTGTTGTCCTTTTGCTTGGGTTTTTGGAAGGACTTTATGTGGTCATAAATTGAAGAAACAGATATAATTTGATTTTAAAATACAACAGCAAAGAAATACTACTCAAGCTTTTTGGAAGCAAAGAACATGTAATAGAAGCTGCCTGAAAGATGTATCACCTCAAAGCGTTCGCATATAAAACACAAGTATTGGCAAATATACATTGACAATGTGAAATTTAAGCATTATGATTTTTTTCGATTTTCCGGTGAATATAATTTTACGATAATTTTTATGGATATTGTTTTTAATTTTTGTCGATTTCGGGTTGAAGATTTTTAATTTACCGCTTCTTCCTCGATACTTAAAGTTGGCATAATAAATGTTGCCCAATATAATGTCAATATCTCTGGTCATGGCATCCTCATGCGGAAAATTAAAATCGTCTCGAAGAAGCGTTGATTTGATAATAAAAAAAATAAAAAAATTAGTTAATACTATAAATTAATTAGTTAATACTACGCAAATTAGGGTGTTGTTTTATAGGATTTTTTTTGCATTTTGATGTGACAAAATCTATAGGCTGATGGGATGAACTGATTAGGTGCATGTACCAGCTCATTAGCAAAATTTGGTTAGATGAATATTCATTCAACCGGCGATTAGATTAGGCGATTAGAATCTCAGTGAACCTACACGAGTCTCTGTGCCAACTACCGTGGACTACACCTTTTATCCAAACATATAAGGTTCTAACCAGCTTAATGTGCGAAAGACTAAAACCAATTATCGCTGACCTCATTCGACCATACCAGTGTGGCTTTAGGCCTGGAAAATCGACAACTGAAAAATCTTTTACGCTACGCCAAATCTTGGAGGAGACCCTCGAGAAACAAATCGACACCTATCATTTATTTGTCGATTATAAGGCTGCCTTTCATAGCCCGATATGGGGAAAACTCTACGAAGCAATGTATTCCTGCAAAACTCATACGCCTTTGCAGGGTGCCCTTGACGAACACCAAATCCGCAGTGAAAGTTGATAAGGATCTTACCGAACCTGTCGAAATCAAGCAAGGCCTCAGGCAAGGCCACACCCTATCGTGCGATTTCTTCAACATCTTAGTGGAGAGCATTATGAGAAAAGCTGCAGTCAACATGAATAAAACCATCAGCATCAAAAGTCACATGCTGCTCGCGTATGCTAATGATATAGATATCATTGGGCGCACAATTAGAGAAGTTACTACGGTATTTTCGAGAATTGAGAAGGAGACAGCAAACTTGGGTCTGACTAAATGAGGACAAGTCAAAATTAATAGTTTCAACGAACAGAGCCTCTACGTGATTAGACCAAAGCGTGAACGCTGATAACCGTTATAATTTCGGGGTGGTGGACGAATTTATATACCTGGAAACTGCCATAAACAAAAACAACAGCGTCAGCCTTGAGATCAAGCGGAGAATTGTGCTTGCGAATAGATGTTATTTTGGGCTAAGCAAGCACTTTAGAGATAAAGCCCTCTCTCGAGTAACAAAATCCCAACTATACCACACTGTAATACAACCTGTCTTGCTTTATGGCGCAGAATCCTGGGTCTTATCGCAAGCAAACGAAACATCTGTAGGAGTCTTTGAGAGGAAAATACTCCGCAAAATGTATGGCCCTATAGTGCACAACGGCGAGTATCGGCGAAGCATTAACCATGAGCTGTAAGAGCTATATCCCGACATTGACATAGTTAAGTGGATCAAAATAACGCGATTGTGCTCGTGGCTAGGCCATGTCAGTAGAATGTTTGAAGACGAACCAGCTTGAAGGGTTTTCGAAACCGAACTCGAAGGAAGACGACAATAGGAAGACCAAGACTCCGCTGGAGGAATCTGATTGACGAAACCCTGCGTACACTTGGTATTGCCAACCGGAGAAATAAAGAAAAAAATAGAACGCCTTCCTTTTGTAAGGTCCCTAACCCCTGGGGTTGTCCGAGACCGGATAAGAAAGTAAGTAAGTAAAACCTATAGGCACGGGTAGGGCAATCTATCAAAGTGAACAGCACAGTTAGCAGCACAAATGTGGTTGTTGTAGTCTCTGCCTGAAAATAAGTATGATGGTATTGACGTAGCGGCAGATCTTCGTCGCCAAAGAGTATTGAATAGTATAAATAATTCATGGAACGAATTGTATGACTCAAAAGCACTGCCGACATCTGGCGAATGATTCAAAACGTATTACTATATTTTTGTCATAACTTGGTCCATTCTTAATTTTGTTGTGAAACATCGATGCTTTTTGAAACATTTCTGCTTTTTGTATTGTTTTATGTAATAACATTGTCGAAATCGTGCATTTATTTTGAAATACTCTATAAAGAGAATAAGACTCGTTTATGTTCTTTTACCCAGACTTGCTACATGAGAGCGGATAAAGAGCGCAATAAGTTCTCTATACTATTCAATACTTTTTGTCGTCGCTCTGTTTATGAGAAAACAAAAACAATTCTTCCTTTTGGGTATGCAATTTGGATGCGTTAAATATGGATGCTCTTTGTGAAAATCCGTCAGCAGACGGAAGGGGAATCAATATTTCAAAAAACAATGGGATCCAAGAGTTGTAGGAACATTCGGCTGGTACCAACTGAAAAATTACTTTACCCCCATTGCATATAAAACTTAGTGTAGTAAAAAACTTAGCTAAATGTTTGGATACAAACCATACAAAACCATTAAAGATTCTGAAGACATTGTTTGCAAACCTTAGCAAAGCAAAGATAAAAGAAGGTATGAATGCTTTAAACTTTAATTTTGTCATTGGTGTCACACAAAATGAATTTTAAAAATGTTGCCTTTTCATTACAACAGGTGTTTTTGTTGACCCGGACATACGATAGCTTATGCAAAAAGTTCAATTTGAGCAAATACTCTCTCCAAACGAACTTACCGCATGGAGAATCATTAACGAAGTTATTTACAACTTTCTCGTGCCCCTACTCTTCGAATACACGTCGACACCATGTTAAACGGTTTTGAGAAACTAGGTTCATTTTTTGAATTCTCATATGGATTATTTTGAGAATCAGTTGGCAATAGCGGGCGATGAACATGGTGAACGATTTCATCAAACATGTGCACCTATTGAAGAACTCTATATAGGGAAGAGTATTCATTCTCTAGTAGCTGACATATGCTGGACATTGAATTACCAATATATTCAATAGTTAATGTAATAAATAAATTCTTTCTTAGATACCCAAATTTATACTGATCGTTTATTTATTGATATATCTACAGATTTCTTTTGTTCGGTGACTTATAGTGAAATTTTACGTAGAATAATATGCAATTTTGTAGGACATTTAAACGTAAACTCGGAATAAATATGAAATTAACCCTTAAATCGATTTGCAGGTTTGACTTATTATTGGCATTGAAGTTGGGTTTGGGAGCTTTGGTGTGTTAAGAAGGCTTAAACCTAGAATAGGTGCAAATTTCGTATCGAGTCCAAAATACCATCAGTGCATAGAACTTGTCACCCAGAGAAAAATAAAAATTTTTGTTGGTGCTCCTCCATATTTCCCCGATTAAACCATATACTCCATATATATTGAGGGACTAGGGCAATATGGGTATCATTAGAAAGCTTATGAAAATACTTTCAAAACTGCATACAAAATTTTACGATTCATTAACCGATTGCGAGCATATTTCCAATATTGGACGTTTATAACCCATCTTTTTGGGGGGAAAACCCTATTATCGCAAAATCCTACCTTAAAGCACTATTTTCACATGTTATCATTACCTGAAAATTAAGATTTGAAGTGAACTGAAACTCTATACAGTGATGAAATCTCCTGTTGTGTTAAGTTTGTATTGAGAACTAAGAGCTGATATTAACAATTAATCGCATAAGTTAATATCAATTACGCTGGTGAAATGCCATAGACTATAAGAACAATTGAGACTATAAATCATACGCATACGTGCCTGTTTTTGAATCATGCAGGTGAAACTTTCTCTCTGTAAAGACCATTTCGCTTATAATTAACAACTAATTTCCCCTGGCATTCGTTTGAATCGACTCCAGTGCATTGCAGTTACCACATATCCCGATATGCCATCACTATTATATTAATTTTATAAAATCAATGCCATCGCTATTTTATCACTGATTTTTTAATTTCCTGTTTCTGTAATTGGTTTTATCCATTTTGCGTTATATGTTTTTTAACAATTCAATAATTAAACAAATACCACATTACTTTGCATTCCGGGCCACAATATTCATGTATCAAAGGATGCGCATAATTGAAGGGTTGGACACATGCGGGCACATTTAACTCCCACCGAACATCACATTTCACTAAATGATATGTGGAAATGCTGTTGGTTTTGTATGACTGTTTGTGGTTAATTACAAATTTGTCCTGTTGTATTTGATTGGGATTGACAGCAGTACAATATAACAAGAATTTATGGGTGGATACAAAAAATCGTAAGGTATCAGCAATATATTACTGCTACGCCTACAATGGCAACAAACAAAAAATGTTAAAGTTTTAAGAGATTGACGTAAAACGTTTAAGTCAGTTTGCTTAAATTAAAATTAATGTAAAATTAAATATAATGGTTAAGTTAAATGAAATATAGTATAGAAGTTAATGCTAACATACTGTAGGGGTTTCATATTACGTTAACGTTTAGTCATCGAATGAATGAATATAGGGTGTCTTGTTTGTGTTCTGTTTCAATTTTATTTCTAAAATTCACTGCGTTTGATTGATATTACTTTTACCTTATCTACTCCGTATGATTGTTTGATGTTGAGTAATTTCCATGTGAGGGAAAATAATGATCCCCACACTTATGTGATAGCGTATAATATATATTAATTGTATTCATATTACCTTGCGCAGCACGGCGTATGATTAATTTTAACTTGCTTATGTATAATTATTATAACTTCGCAACGACATAATTGGTATGTGCTACTAATAATTCACAATATTCAATAGGATTCAGCAAACAAACCTTACTGCCAATATAAAACATTGGGCTAAAACCTCGAATCTAATAACTTTTTTGATTCAAATATGAGGTCGAATGTTTCAAGCTGAACGAAAAGTAAGGTAGAATCATAAACAGTGTAAGACAGAATCATTCTCTATTTGAATATAAACATAAGGATTTGCTATTCTCCATATCTTCACTATCTATACTTTGGAATCAAGCCGTGTGTGCCAACACATGGCACAAGCACCATAAATTCAAACATTTAACTTCAAATATTTATGCCAATAAAATATTTATGCCAATGATTAAAACGATTAATTATAATATTCAATACTTTTGTCATTCAATTTTCTTCGTCATTTCCAAATAAAATTATCGAAATCGACTGAGACAACAGAGTTAGCCGTAACCGAATTTGAAGGTCGCCAGAACAGAATTTAGATGGTGTCACAAACACACTGATCATAACCATCGCCTTCGAACTAGAGATTGTTACAACCGGATTATAGTTTACCTCATTTTTTAAATGAGATTGAGACTTTTTTTCTACTAATTAAAATGTATCTAATTAGGATTTTTTTAACGTCTCATTAACAATCAAATTTCTTATACAGGGTGGAGCACGGTAATTTGCTTATGTGAGAATGAAATAAAAAAATTATGAACCCTAGAAAAATGTATGTTATATTTTAATTATATTGAACAGTAAGGGAATTTTTAAATAACATGGTTTTAAATAGTGTATCTGGCAAATCTCGACCTTCGCTATCCACACGCGCATACGTTTTCTGAAGCTTTCATAATCTCTAACAAGCATGTCGACTGGTAAAGTTCTCTGGGGTTTGTTTCACTGCAGTGCCGCATATTTTGTTTGTTTACACACCCACTGAGGTGAATATGTGCCTCGTCACAACGTAAAGGAAATCGTAAACTAAAAGCGCGCTGCACTGCAATGATGGAGTGCCCATTTGATAAATACGCCTCAACACAATATGGCCTCTCCTCACGTGTCCAATGCATGATGGCAACTGAAAGACAGACGAATACAAATCTCCCGTCAGCCACTATAAGCCACGCATACTCCCCACTCTCTTTGACCAACAGTGCTGCCACAGCCTGCAGTGCAAAAAAGCAAATTACCGCGATCCACCCTGTATTTTCATCAATAAGTATAAAACAAGGAATTTGAAAAAATATTTTCCCATTATATCCCTTGAAGGGATTGGGTAAAGTTTCTCAACCAATGACCTATGCGCATTCTAGTTTTACTCTCACTGATTGGGACCTACAGTTTTACATCGATTCCGAACGGTATTTTGAGCAGCTTTTTCATGGCTAAATACCCGATCGAACCCACGTTCTCACCGACAGTGGAGGTATTAATGCACTTTAATCTGTAGAGTATCAAGTTAATTTTAGATGACACGATGTCCCAGTCTTCATGCGCCGCAGTCCAAATTATGATATCCTGTGTCTGTCCGCTACGGTCTTAAATTTGACACTGATATATAAGGATAATGGTACAATACATTACTGCTTGCGTGTATATCAGCATGATGTCATCTGTTTATACTGCACGGCGATAAACATGGGCATAAATAAATAAATAAATGGTTTCCCATTATATTCAATGAAGGGATTGGGAAAAGTTTCTCAACCAAAGACCTATGCTGTTTATAGTTTTACCCTCTCTGAGGGTACCTACAGTTTTACACCGATTCCGAACGGTATTTTGAGAAGCTTTTTCATAGCTAAATACTCGATAGTGTCGCCGTCACTATGCGAGGTGACCGCCTCCAAAAAAAAAATTTAAGGCTATCTGAGCAGGAGTCAAACGCACGCTAACCATTGCACCACCGACGGCCACAAAATTGTAACGAAAAACAACAGTTTCAGCTCAAAAGTTAACATTTGTAGTTACTGTTCCTTTTAAACACAACAAAGTTCCTGTTAAAACTGGAATAGCACTAGTTCTACGTTCTTCTAATTTTGTAATACAATTGTTGTTTTTAAGATTTCAAACGTCAGATTTGAAATGTCTAGAATTATACGGAATTAAAAATAACTCGGTTCAAGGAGAAACTCGGATGCAGAAACCTAATTTTTTATAAGCAGTTGTTGGTGGTCGTCGGTGGTAAAATAGTTAGAGTGCGCGTCTCTTATACATGAGAACGTGGGTCCGACCTGCTCTGACCACTTTACATATCTCTCGATGATGGTCAGCTCGGTCAATGGTGGCGACACTATCGAATACTAAGTCATGTAAAGTTTCTCAAAATACCATTCGGTACCGGTGTAAAACTGTAGGTCCCAAACAGTGGGTGCAAAACTAGAAAGCACACAACTCTCTGGTAGTGAGAATCTCTCCCAAATCCCTTCATAAGATATAATAGGAAACCATTTTTTTTTTGTTGGAACCCAATTAATATCAATGGCTCTCGCGACCGAATAGATATCTAATTTGCAACAGAATTAATGCCAAATTCGTTGACCGCAACCGAATTGATGCCATATTGGATTGTTGCAACCGAACTGGCCCCAAACTGCAATGTTATAGCCAAGTTTGTCGCAATCGATTTGTATCCAAATTCGTTTGTTACAATCGAAGTTATAGAAATTTATGTTGACGGAAAGAATATAATTGAAAATCAGCTGCCACAACCGAATCAATTTTGAATCAAAGTTGTTTCAACCAGTCGATATACAGGTGTGGAAATTAAAGTTTGTCGTGACAACATCATATCGGTTGTGGCAACCGCAATGCGGTGACAGCAGCCAACATTTCAGTTGCTACCACCGCTTTTTAGAGTTACTTTGAGAGTGAGCAGGTATCGAATTTGTATGTTTTATGTTAGTTGGTATGACTACAGTTCTCAATATGTTGAGCTTTATTATTGGTTGTGATAATAGACCAAAACAACTCGTGATGAAGGGAGATATGGTACTGTGGGCATTGAGAATTTCAATATTAAAAAAAATTTATTTCCAAATGTTCTCAATTGGCAAAGCACCGATTAGAAAATGTACACCATGTTTTATTAACCCCATATGTTGACTTCGTACAAAAAAAATATTATAACATCGCTGCGGTAAATAAAGTCATGGCAACCATTTTACTAAAAAAGAAATACGCAATATTGGAACATAATTTCTCCGCTTTGGGAATTAGACTATTTTGTTGGGAAACAATTCAAAACCCTGTTAGCCATTATTTGAACCACATTAAAACCAATAAGAATGGGACCTTTTTTGGTTATTTTGACTTTAGAAGTGTCTAACTAACTAATGCGATCTTCAAAAACAGGGCGCAAAACATCGAGTGTAGCTTCGGCTGTGTGGCACGTAGCGCAACATTTTGTTTACTGAGATCTTAGGTAAATTTTTGTAGTTGATTGTTTCCTTGAATTTTGAACGGTTTGCTACCTATGGACCTGAACACGGGAAAAAAGGTAAAAAAAAATCGAATTTTTTTAAGTTTTTTGCGATTTTGGTCTGGAAGGTAAATTTTTTTACCTTACCTTAAAATTTCTATATGTTCGCAATTTTTGTTCTTTATGACAAGAGCTACAACTTTGCCTCAGAGAGTAAATCGAAATTCTGAACGGTTTGCAAGATATGAGCCTGAGAAAATGATCACATTTTTACGAAAATGATACCGAGGCCCCAAATCTTTGGCAGCCCATAAAAAAAAGTGCATGACTTTGGGAAAAATTGGGAAACACGGGTCTTTTTTTTTTAGTCTTTTATCACGTAGTGGTGTCCGTATATGGTTATTTTGCCATGACTTAAAAAATTACACACAGTGTAATTACACTTTTGGAAGTCAATTCAAAATTGGCATGGCCGAGGTGACCAACTTTAGAGGGTATCCCTGTAGCCCCCATATCAACTAGGTATTCAAAATTTTCCATATCATCTGGAAAATACGTCTACTCTAAGCATGTGAAATTTTATCACGATATCTTATTTCGTTCAAATCTTCCAGAATTAATTTTAAAAATGTAAAGTGATTTTGAACCACTGTGTGATGGCTTATAGCACCAATATCTTCCATGTCAGAGTCTCAAGATCGTTGCGAAAATTACCTACTTTTCAGCAAGGTCGAAAATTTTTACCGAATTAATTAAAATAATTCAAAAGCAAATACTGTCATTCACTAAGAGTGGTAAATTTGTTTACGCTTTTGACAAGTTATTAACAAACCGTCGACATCGCTTCAATGCGGTTAGAAAATACGAAATTAGTGTCGATGTGATGTTGATCACGTTAACCAAAATATGGCCGAATATAAAACATACCCTGCAAATAAAAATAACTATAGTTGATATTAGTCATAAGCTCAAAGGTTCATTATTATAGTAGTAATCCAAAGATTTGGGGCCTCGGTGACATTTTTGAAAAATTTTTTAAAGATTTTGACTTTGAATATGAAGTTTTTTTGATTTCGTATGTTCCTTATGACAACAGCTACAACTTTCCCTCAGAGAGTAAATCAAAATTCCGAACGGTTTGCAAGATATGAGCCTGACAAAATGATTACTTTTTGGTTAATGTATGAGAAATTCATACTACATGCTTACAAGTCATGAACATTTTTCTAATTGAAAAATGGTTAGTTTCTGTTGGAAATAATAAACAATTTAGTTCAACACACACTCACTTTCATGACTAGTTTCGAACTTCGTGACAAGTATATCAACAGATGCCTAACTACTGTGCCTGAATTGATACCATCGGTTGATCATCAATCGTATATATACAAACTCAATTCTGCTCAATTTTCCAATTCGAAAAATGTTCATGACTTGTAAACTTGTAGTATGAATTTCTCACAACTTAACCAAAAACTAACAAAAATCGGTGAATAAAATTCAAATTCAAATAAATGTAACTGACAATAGCACGGTCTTCAAAAATGCTATACCAGGGAAAAAATACAACTCTGTGATATAGATTGAAAACTCAACTCAAAGCACTGCAACAATGCGAGAACGCATGAGGAAAAGAAGAACATGGTGGAAAAATTCCAGTCTGTTCTTGTTGTTGGAATTATAGACATTTCAGTGATGTCGACACTTAGGGATCTTCGATCGATACTAATTCGCACATTTAAATTGCAGAATTGAGTTTGTATATATACGATTGATGATCAACCGATGGAATCGATGGTATCAATTCAGGCACAGTAGTTAGGCATCTGATGATGAACTTGTCACGGAGTTCGAAAGTAGTAATGCCAGTGAGTGAGTGTGTGTTGAACTGAATTGTCTATAATTTCCAACAAAAACTAAACATTTTTCAATTAGAAAAATGTCCATGTCTTGTAAGATTGTAGTATGAATTTGTCATACATTAACCAAAAACTAACAAAAATCGGTCAATAAAATTCAAATTCAAACAAAATGATTACTTTTTTTGCAAAAATTACACCAAGGCCCGAAACCTTTGGGGGCCCATAAAAAAAATTGCATAACTTTGGGCTAAACTTGGGGACACGGATCTTTTTTTTTGTCTTTTGTCACGTAGTGGTGTCCGTATAGAGCTATATTTTTTCGTGTTGCACTGTGTTATTTATACTTTCCCAATTATACACATACTCTCCCAATTACTATTCATTATACCAACTTAGGAAATTTCTGCGCTTGTTCGGTAGAAAGTAAAAATTTTTGGCACGTGCTCATTGATTTTAGCCACAACTTGTATCATTTTCATTTTGTTAAGCCAAAAAATCGTTACCCTTTCGTAGCCTTTAAAAATCATTCAATCATTTCATAGAGACTCTTGTTGAAATTATATTGCCTGCTGGAATTTGAATACCCGTTAACAATTTATTTAAATTTTTCAATTTATTTAATGAAACACGATCTCGTCCATTTTAATTGTCATTGTAACCAGAAATACATTTTGAATTTTCCTTTAGTCAAAGAATTTCCCTTCTGACAAATGCCCGAACTCTACCACATTTGAATGTTTCCCTTCGTTGCCTATAGTGACAAATTTCTGTTATATTTATCTTGTTATATGTTCTCTTTCTATCTCATTCAAAGAAATCGTATTTTGATGAGTTCAGCACTTTCAATATATAATATAAATTTCAAAGCACAACAACAGTTTTTTATTATTATTTTACAATGATGTCTTACCCTTTTAACTTATGTTAGGATAAAAGTAGCTCAAATTCGGTGCGGGGACAGAGGAAAGGAGTCGAGTGCCAAGGCAACAAAGTTTATTGTTAGCTTATTTTAAAGTGTTAAACGATTACATTGAAAATACCATTCGTTTTACACCCTATCCTGTCTTTCACTTTCGTCTATGCAAATTCGGATGATTGTTAAAAAATTGGTCGTAGCCCTTTTTGCACATTGACGACATTCCAAAGTGGAAAGTTGTAATCTAAAGGATTTATATTAATGTGTTTTCAGCAAAACATCAGAAGCGAAGTAATAAAGAGCATCCGAAATACCAAATCATTTTAATAGTTGTTCAAAAGTGCTGATTTCTTTAACAATATAACGAAAGGAATTTTGTTTGGAGCAATTATGTCATAAAAGAAATTAAAAATCAAATACATTAATACCTCTAGAACGAAAGTTAGGGCGGTCGTTGAGCCTTCTGACGGGGAAACTAATATAACTGCCCTCTGTACTATTTAAAGGAAAAATGCTTAAAATCACTGCCTGAAATTTTATGGATATTTAAATATTTGCTAAAAATTACGCCTCTACAAAATGCGTTAATTTTGCAGCAATACACTAAGTACTTTAATTAAACATTCAATATAATTATTTAATATAAACAACTTCACTACTTCCCGCACTAAAACACATTACTTGATTGGAATACGAAACACATAAATATATATAAAATACCATTCGTTTCAATATATACCCCCATTAGTTATGCCACAATTTATCGAAAAAATTTCGAAGGTAATCATTGACAACTTTAATGTCCTTATGCAAACATGTGGAGTTAAAGCAATTGACAGCTGCCAAATCATGAAATTATTGAAAACAAATTCTTGTGTAAATTAATTTTTGATACACGGTGCCTGTTCGATTTCTATGAACACATTTTAGTGAATGTTAAAATGGAAAATAAAAAAAGAATAGTTTTTTTGTGCTGAAGGCTCTATTGCTATTGCACTTTCTTTTTTCATACATCTGCTTTAACATTAGATGTAATATTGTTAAAATAAATAAAGCATTATTTAGCTGACTAAAATAATTGTTTTTGTTTTGTTATAAACAGAGCGACGACAAAAAGCATTGAATACTATAGAGAACTTATTGCACTCTTTTCCGCTTTCATGTAGAGAGTCTGAGTAAAAGAGCATAAACGAGTCGTATTCTCTTTATAGAATATTTCAATATAAATGCACCATTTCGACATGTTATTACATAAAACAACACAAAAAGCATAAATGTTTCAAAAGGCATCAATATTTCACATCAACATTATGGATGGACCAAGTTATGACATAATTAGAAAACCTTTCTAGACTACAAAAATAAATATTTAAATAAAAAACATTTGTTGAAATGACACGTTTTAAGACTGACTAAACAATATAAAATTGTTTCCCTCATCCATATAACGGGGTTTTCAATAAGAGCGCTACAAAATTTTTTTTAAATAAAACAAAACCGGTTTTAGATACCAACGAAATTCTTTATTCCTGTGAAAGTAGGTTCGATGCCATTATGTATGGAACTCGATTTCTTTTGCATGGCCACCACGGGCACGCTTGCAGAAGTCCAGACGCTGAACCCAATTTTCGACGGTTTTCAAGCATAAATCGGCCGATACTGCTGCAATTTCACGTTCGATATTCGTAGGAAGTTCATCTTGACGTAGCTCCACAGGAAATAATCTAACGGCGTCAAATCGCACGACCGAGGCGGCCAATCGACTGGGCCATTTCGTGAGATAACACGTTCACCAAACTTGGTTTCCAATAAATTTATTGTGGCATTCGCTGTGTGGCTTGTGGCGCCGTGTTGTTGAAACCACATGTCCTCCAAGTCCATATTATCCAATTGGGGCCAAAAATATTCGGTTATCATTGAACGGTAGCGATTCGCATTCACAGCAATGTGCCGGTCTTGATCATCACGGAAGAAGTACGGCCCAATGATGCCGCCGGCCCGTAATTTTTTTGGGATGCAATGATGACAGACTCATGGATTACGTGTGGAATGCTGTCTGACCAGTAACGCATATTTTGCTTATTGACGAAGCCATTCAGCCAGAAATGAGCCTCATCGCTAAAGATGATTTTCCGATGAAAATCCGAAACATTTTCAAGTTGTTGCTCAGCCCAATTCATGAACGTACGACGCTTATGGTGGTCGAGCGGCTTCAGTTCTTGCGTCAATTTGATCTTGTAAGGATGTAGGCCAAGATCTTTTCGCAAAATTCGCCACAACGACGTCTCAGAGATGCCCAACGCTTGAGAACGACGTGTGAGAGGCACGTTTGGGCTTTCTTGAACTGAAGCCTCAGCGGCAGCAATATTCTCGACACTACGGGCACTTCTTTGTCTCACTGGAACGGGAATATTTTGTACTGTACCTGTGGATTCAAATTTTTCCACTAGACGCTCAATTGTTGACCTGGTAGGACGATTATGACGACCATAAAATGGACGTAGCGCCTCTTAAAGTTCAGGCCACTGACTCGAAATTTCGGTAGTAAATTTTAATAATTTTGACTCGTTGTTGGCTCGTATATCTTTCCATGATGAAATGGCAAACCTTACTGAAGAGAAATGCGGGAAAAAATATGGCGTCGTTTGCTGTCCCTATCGATTTACTTTTGTAGCGTCTCTGCTGAAAACCCCTTTACAGATTTCTAAACTCACAGATAAAGTCTTGAAAATTTGTAAATTTGTTAAAGCTAAGAAAATTCTTGTAAGATCTAACAGGACTTAATTCGACATATAGCTGTGCTTTAGAAACACTACTCTATCGAGGTATACAACAACATGTCTGACTGCACATGAATATATTTCATGGACGGTACAAGCCTAGCACAGTTTTAGTGGGAGCTGCATTCGCTCGATTCTCTCGTAGTTTCATAGTGCCGGAAAATGTATTGATTTCGGCTTAATCACATGAATTCGATTTTAAACTTTCCAGCATCTTTTGTAATCCTGCATCCTTTCTGATATCGTTTGACAGAATTTTGAAACAAGAATTTTCTGACACAAATATCTAAAAACCATAATTTTGATGCCGCCGAACGACTAGTTTTCTTCTATTTAAATAACAAAAGTCTCGAACCGCTCATACAGAGCATTTTGTACGGAACCAGGCAAATCTCACTAACGAACCGGAGTTCAATGTCCTTCCACTGATTTCGCAAGACCTGCATGTAGTTATCATTGAGTACTGCCAAATTTCCTACTATTTTTTGTCTTTCCCAATCGCAGATGTAAATAGTAGTGGTGTGTGCATTGTTCTTCCAACACAAGCTAAGCCCCTACACTGTCCAATGCGCCAAAATACTGTTTTTTTTTTTTTTTTTTTTAATCGATCGAACCCTTCGCCGCCGCTCTTACCCGAACCTACCGACCGAGAGGGCCACGTCCCCATAACGTGAGGACAGCGTACACATTATAGACCGGTCTATAACGGCAGAACAAGGATCATAAGTTCACTCGTTGCAACCAACTACAGAAATTCTTCACCAATTGGTATTACACTAACATAAATAAGTATAAAAGCACCACGAGATATTAATATAGCAGACTTCATAATATATAATAATTACGAGCAAAACGAAAACCAAATTATAAATCAGACAGACAGACAGATTGTCAGGATAAAGTAAATTTACATATGTAAAGGAATATATACCACTCATGCAATCTGTTCAAATGACAAATTATCCTAGACTTTGTAGTTTCCCACCTACCAGTGAAATCAATAAACTGATATAGCACTTTAAAGTCACGACACATTCTCCTAACTGGATCAAGGGACGCATAATTCGAACGCTGAAACTCGATGTGAATGAGTTCATAGCACCTCGTGGGTCTCAATGGGAAATTTATGAAAATTTTAGATAACAGAAATTCAGAACATATACATCCATCAATTATCTTCAAAACTGTAATAGAGTTTATCATGGTACGTCTACTACTAAGAGTCGGCAATCTGATCAATGCTAGTCTACTGCTATACGAAGGAAGATTATGGTTCGGGTTCCATTGAAGGTTTCTCAGACAAAATATGAGAAACTGTTTCTGGCCCGATTCAATCATATTAATATACAAATTGTACTGGGCGTCCCAAACAACAGATCCATATTCGAGAATAGGGCGGACTAGTGAAGTAAAAAGATTTTTTCTAACGTAGGGATCTGAAAATTCCTTTGCCCAACGTTTAATAAAGTTCAGAACGCCATAAGCCTTATGTACCATCGTAACTATGTGGGAGTTGAAATTCAATTTTCTGTCCAAGAGAACACCAAGATCAATAAATGAATCCACCGATTCAACAACATTGCCACCTAAAATGTATTTTGCCGAAAAGAATGACGACCTAGAGAACAGCATATGCTTACATTTCGCAAAATTAAGGTCCATCAAATTGGTTTCGCACCACGTCTGGAATGTAGACAAATCCCTCGGAAGTAAAGTATATTGACAAGGATCCTTGTATGAAAGATAGATCTTCACGTCATCAGCGTACATTAACAATTCAGAGTGCATTATGGAGGCGGGTAAGTCGTTAATGAATAACAAGAATAGAACCGGGTCAAGATGACTGCCCTGAGGCATCCCAGATGACACAAAAATAGAATAGATCGGCCAAATGATACCATCTGTTCTCGGTTCATTAAGTAAGAACTAATCCAATTCAGCATGTTACAATTAACACCCATTATCCCGAGATTATATAATAACAAATTGTGGCTAACTTTATCAAATGTCGTACTAAAATCGGTAAAAATCACATCAGTTTGATCTCCATTAATAAAGCCGTCAATAATGGAAGAGGAAAACTGAAGCAAATTAGTCACGGTGGAACGACCCTTCCGAAAGCCATGTTGACATGGATCTAACATAGAGGAAACATGATGAGAAATTACCTCTGTGACTAACTTCTCAAAACGTTTAGGAATGGCACTCAATTACCTATATTCCCCTATAATTTGCAGCATTTACTAAACTACCACATTTGTGGAGAAGAGCTCTACGGCTGTGCTGCATATGCATAGATTTGGATGTCCAGTGTTATCGGTGACACAGATTCTGCCGCGACTCAGCCTTCCATTCATTTGGTCCTGGGCATTTCGAGTAATAATGTCATATAATTCTCGTCTTAGCTTTTCATTGCACATTCTGCACAGTGCGTTGTCCCAGTACAATTTGATACGAAGTTGTATTTGGTGTAAATCAAGACAAATTCAAAATTTGATTCCGAACGGACAAAGCCTTCTGGTAGCTCCCATACAAGGATGTAATTCATAATAAAATTTCAACCCGCTATTACACCCTTTGTGACCACCAGATTTCAACTAAACTTTGTAGCTTCACTTTTTTTACTGTCTAAAATATCGTGTACCTCCCTGGTACCTCCCATACAAAAGGTGCAAAGGGTCTTAAGTATTAATCATGCCGTAAGACCCTATGAGGCAGTCTAATGTGTTTCAAACTTTCCAAACCATATTTTTTTAATGTTAAAAACTATATGGCAAATTTAAAAAAAATCGGACCAAGGATTCTGGTACCTCTTATACAAATAAAACATGGGCTCGACCTTTACAAACCCTTATTTGATGCTCTAATTATGACCACACTTATAATATCGTAATATGTTTACCATATGTGACCTGCTCCACGAAAAGGGACCTCTGCCCCAAAAAAATTTCAAATGCCGCTCTTTCAAATGCCGCAAACCGCAAGTTTCTACGTCTTTCAGTTTTTTTACAAATCACCTGTAAATATGAATATAATTAATGAAAAAATTGAAAAATGTTATATAAATAAATATACAAAATTACAAAAATATCAAAATTTTACTCTTTTTTACTCCTAACACGCTTTTTTGGTGGTTCTTCTGTAGCGGAAAAACGAAGCGCTTTTTTTAAGCGCGTTTTTCTCAATAACTACTTTTCGGCGCAGAGGTCCCTTTTCGTGGAACAAGTCACATATTCATTTTCATGCAATAAATTCTATAGAACTAGTAGTGGGAAAAGTTTTCAGTTTTCTTTTATTTGAACTACTCAGAAGATGAATCGTCACATGTGCTTTCTTCGGCCACTTCAAGCTCACTACTCTCTTCGGTTTTGACAGTTATTATATATTTCTCTATATTTTTAGCATTTGTGTTGTTATTGTTAAGTGTTTTATGTCTGTTCGACGATATGGCTGGTTCCGACATTATTATTAGGTGATTCATTAAATCAAAGTTGCAGTTACCCCGAGAATTTATCCTTGTATGATTCAATGGAGTTTTTCGAATAATTTTATGGCTAGCCTCCAATGCTCCTTCTGATAAAGAACCTTTAATAAATGAAATTTTTTTTTTGTTTTCATAAATTAAAACTTTGATTTACAAAAGGTTTACAATTGAAGTTTTCTTTTTAAACTCTAAACCTTTTGTATATTTTTATGGTAGATATGTAAATACACACCTGTTGGCCAATCAAAAAATTTTAAAACATCACAATCAGGAACTAGTACTTTGAGTACACTGCTTGGCATGTAGTACCATCCGTAGTGAATCAAATAATTGTTCCTAGTTATTCGTAGGAGATCCTTAAATGTGTGTTGGTTTATTTTTATTCCGCAAGAAGGCACCCTAAGTATTATTCCGAAATTTTCTATTAGTTCTCGATCAATTCTGGTAATTTCAGCAGCTAAGTACGTATCTGGAAAAAAACGACGAGCTGTATTTCCATCGTTTGTAGTGCCCGCTCCGCACTTAACCTTGTCTATTAGCAAACCAGTTCTTCTTTGAAATTCATCCTGTATTCTTGCTTTGTTTCCGGAGAATTCTTTTTCATTTTCCTTACCTACACGCCATTCTTTAAACGGAAGTCGATATGCTATATCTAACACACATTCTAAAAACTTTATCCAGCAATGTAGCGTTGATAGCCCAAACTTATAGCTATCTACATTTGGAATTTTGTTTACGCTTAATTCGTTCATTTCGGTTGGTCTAGCATTGCAAAACAAACACCTACTACAAGAATTTGTCATTGTACGAATATTTGAAACCGCCCCCATCTATCACTGTGCAGTACATTTTGTAAAAACTTCAAAAGTCCTCTTGTCCAAGTCAATAACATCGCACTCAAGACTATTAATTTTCTCCGTAATTTCTTTATAAAGGGTTTTTCAACAGAGACGCTACAAAAGTAAATCGATAGGGACAGCAAACGACGCGATATTTTTTCCCGCTCTTTTGAAATTTCTCTTCAGTAAGGTTTGCCATTTCATCATGAAAAGATACATATTCGAGCCAACAACGTGTCGAAGTTATTAAAATTTACTACCGAAATTTGGAGTCAGTGGCCTCAACTTTAAGAGCGCTACGTCCAATTTATGGTCGTCATCATCGTCCTACCAGATCAACAATTGAGCGTCTAGTGGAAAAATTTGAATCCACAGGTACAGTACAAAATGTTCCCGTGCCAGTGACACAAAAAAGTGCCCGTAGTGTCGAGAATATTGCTGCCGCTGAGGCTGAAGTTCAAGAAAGCCCAAATGTGTCTCTCACACGTCGTTCTCAAGCGTGGGGCATCTCTGAGACGTCGTTGTGGCGAATTTTGCGAAAAGATCTTGGCCTACATCCTTACAAGATCAAATTGACGCAAGAACTGAAGCCCCTTGACCACCATAAGCGTCGTATGTTCGTGAATTGGGCTGAGCAACAACTTGAAAATGTTTCGGATTTTCATCCGAAAATCATCTTCAGCGATGAGGCTCCTCTCTGGCTGAATGGCTTCGTCAATAAGCAAAATATGCGTTATTGGTCAGACAGCAATCCACACGTAATCCATGAGTTATCATTGCATCCTGAAAAAATTATGGTTTGGTGCGGTTTATGGGCCGGCGGCATCATTGGGCCGCACTTTTTCCGTGATGTTCAAGACCGGCACATTACTGTGAATGCGAATCGCTACCGTTCAATGATAACCGAATATTTTTGACCCCAATTGGATAATATGGACTTGGATGACATGTGGTTCCAACAAGACGGCGCCACAAGCCACACAGCGAATGCCACAATCAATTCATTGGAAACCAAGTTTGGTGAACGTGTTATCTCACGAAATGGCCCAGTCGATTGGCCGCCTCGGTCGTGCGATTCGACGCCATTAGATTATTCCCTGTGGGGCTACGTCAAGTCTATGGTCTATGCCAACAAGCCAGCGACGATTGATGAATTTCGTACGAATATCGAACGTGAAATTGCAGCAGTATTGGCCGATTTATGCTTGGAAACTGTCGAAAATTGGGTTCAGCGTCTGGACTTCTGCAAGCGTGCCCGTGGTGGCCATGCAAAAGAAATCGAGTTCCATACATAATGGCATCGAACGTACTTTCATTGGTATCTAAAACCGGGTTTGTTTTATTAAAAAAAATTTTGTAGCCCTCTTATTGAAAACCCCTTTACATAAACAAGTCATAAGCAATTAATATTTCGTACGCGCATATATTTTACCGCATATTCTTAATTAGTTTCCCATGACATTCATGAACGAATTTGGGAGAGCTTGCTATATTCAGTGAGATGTGCGCCTTTTTATTGTCAGTTCACTTGCACTATGAAAATACCAGCAAGACAACACAGATTAGCTCGAGGTTAAAAAACACAATCTATTTAAAGTACAGTGGGTATCGCTGATAAACTGGAATTTATAAAATTAAAATTAATCATACGTGCCTGGTGACGATAAATTAATATTAGCATACCCAGCGCTAGTTTTATTATACTCATGGTTTTTAATGCCAGCAAGAGAACACAGATTAGCTCGAGGTTAAAAACCACAATCTATTTAAAGTACAGTGGGTATCGCTGAGAAACTGGAACTTATAAAATTAAAATTAATCATACGTGCCTGGTGACGATAAATTAATATTAGTCATACCCAGCGCTAGTTTTATTATACTCATGGTTTTTAATGCCATATATGACTTGAAAAGAGTATAAAAAATTTATGTAAATTTTACATGCATTTAAATAAATATTATACATTTTGATTTCATTATATACTTTATGCATTATGCATTATTAATGATTTTACAACACTTCAGTTAAAAGTGACTACTAAATATATACATACATATACCCATGTGTAAAAAAATCTACAATTGATCAAGTGTAATTCACGAAATATGTTAATATGTGCGACAATGAATGTATTGTACGGTGTGTCAAAATTTAAGTGCTGATATATGTGTTGTACTAACATATTTTACTCCACTTAAGTCAACTGTCAGATGGTTATATCAGAATATCACTAGATAAATATATTTACGATTACAGCAAACTCTTGGTTTCCGATAATTTTTGGATATTGCTCATGGCTGCGGCTTTATTAGGTGTCATTGTCAAGCTTACGTTCCATGTTTGCTATATTTAACTTTTTTATTGCAACTCATTCTAAAATCCTTTCCGATAATTGTATTCAAATACCTTTACTGCTTTACCATGACAAATTCATTTGTATATCAATATGTTCACAATGAACTTCTGTTTCCTGCTTTGCGGTTTATTTGACCACCAATTTGCAAATTAGACGAGTGGGTGCAGAAAAACGTGTGGTAATTGACAATGATGGGGTAAAACAGATCTAATTAGCTTTTATTGTTTTGCAGCCTAAACACATTTTAAAGCTAAGAACAGTAATTGCATTAATAAATTATTGGAAGAACGATTAAAAATGCCACGCAGTTGATTAGGTTGTCCAAAATGTGCGAGACGAGACACACAAACGAATGCTTGCTGTGAAATACATTATTTTGGTATAATTTTTGTGTTGACAATTTGAAAATCCTGTATATAAGAGTTAAATAAATCGTAATAATTTCTCAAAACTACATATATTTCTCCACAAAAGTTCATTCGTGAGAAATCAAATTAAAGGTAATTAAATGCGTTAAAAATGTCCCATAGTTATATACTTTAGTAGAATTACACTGTGAACAAATGAAAGGAATTTGTTTCAGGCGTCAACCAAACCAAAAAATTGTGAAAATACTTGAATGGGGTATCACGAAACGCCGCTCTGTTTTGCCCCTATACGCAACAATTTTTTTTATAGGCCGAAGATAATTTTGGAGGTAGGTCAAGGCCCTATTTGAAATTTTCTTCAATAAATCGCAACCAGCGTAAAATATTGCATTAGAAACTTTGACAATATTGTAGCTATTTTCCCATTTCACAATTCCCTCTAATATATTTATAACGAAAAATACACTGTTAATCCTAAAATTTCCTCCTAAATTTTCTTCGGACTGTAAAAAAAATTATTACGTATAGGGACAAAACCGAGCGGGGATTTGCGATACCGCGTCCAAGTACTTTCACAATTTTTTGGTTTGCTTGAGGCCCGAAACCCACTGTTGCACAGTGTTATCAAACATAATCATGCCCACAAGTGGTTCAAAGAATACAAAAGTTTGGAATAGTTTTCGGTGCGAAATCTTAAAATTAAAATTGGAGGTAACTCGTTCATGCCGCGGCTGAGTGGATGATTTCAAATTGTATCGCATTATTTTTATTTAAGAGAAGCAAAATACTAACAGATTGTTCTGTATCTCGAAGGAAAAGCTAAGCGAACGAAAACCAGTCACTAACAGTCGACTCAAATTGAGTTCCTCTAAGTCGAAATTTTCGTTCGCCTGATTCTGTGTTTGTTCCCAACAGACAGCACATTCGAAATAGCGAAACCAAAATTTGTACTGGAAAGTTTTGAAAAATTGTATGTTTTCATTCGACTTAAAACGATAAGATTGTGAAACCTCAATCAACTTTCTTTCGTCTAGGAGACAAACGAAAGCTTTCGTTGGAGATAGAGAAGCAGGCCACAAATCTTTTGAGTCAATCATTTTTATTGTTTACACGTGAATTTTTCATAAACATCGCTTTCTGATTTCACAACATAATTTTGACCACGATTCATAACATCCTGGTATTTAGACCTGTTCAGGGGAATAGGTGAAAGGTATGCCATATAAAAATCCAACACTATTCGTCCCTTTCTGCACCATATCTACTTCTTCGGCATTGTCGCGAGGAACTTTCGTTTGGTTTCTTTGATTACCGGTTGTTTTCCAAACAACTGTTTAAAACCATTTACCATGTTGAAAATTATATCCTGATTCGATGGAAGGACTACAAATTTACTGCTGATCTTCCTTATTATTCTGAAGTTATCTGAAGGTAGATAAATTCAATCATTCTGCTTTTCCATAATTCAAAAGCCCTGTCGTAGGGCATACAACTATGTCCTGGCTCTGGGAATCCATGAATAATCTCTTCAAATCGATCCTTTTTTATTAGATGTACGGGGAATTCCATCATGGTATTATCCTTAGTTTGGGCCACACAGTTGTCCGAGAAAATGTATCGTACCCCGGCTGTATTTATGTGTTGGTAAAAGAAGCTGGTAGGTTCATTTGGGTCTTTTCTTCATCATCCATATCAAAATTGTGGGTCCACTTCTTGCCTGAAAAAAAAACTGCCTCTGTAATATATTCTCCCAAACATGTTCTCCAGGAACCATGTAAAGGGTCCGCCAAATAACTTCTTTTTTTTTGAAAATGGTATAAAAAATCAATGAGTGTTCGAACTCACGGATGATGTGTTAACGCCTTTTTGCTACACGGTACCTGTTCGATTTCTATGAACAGATTAGTAAATGTTACATTGGACAATAAAACATAATAGTTTTTTGTATACACCGGGCAATGCTGAACATCAAATGACTCGCTTTGTTTGGCCATAGCAACAACAACGAAACAATCAAACACACAACATCACACATACTTTGTGCGAAGTAGCTGACGTATTAGTATGTCACCATAACGTCGACTGCGCAAGCCCATGCGCTTGCAAATGATATTTTGCGTGGCTATGCTTTATATCTCCGTTCAACAACAGCAACAGACCCATGTACATATATACATTATTATGCTAATACATACGCTATAAACACAATTTCGTTTGCCTCACCCCTGCCACACCACTCTTTCATTGCTCTCTTGCTCGCTCATTTTTGTTTAACACGTCATTATTCCCTTTCGCAGTCGCAGAAAATCTGGTTTTAGCAGCAGCATAAAATCTGGTTTTAGCAGCAGCATAAAATCTGGTTTTAGCAGCAGCATAAAATCTGACTTTGATAGATTTAGTCCCTATACCCCGCTATAGATGAGAAAATATTTAGTGGTTTTTTTTATAGCATTTTCAAAAAAAAAAGTTATTTGGCGGACCAGTTATATGTTTATAACACACTTCAAAAATTCATATGTTTGTAAGTCCCAAACTCAGTTGTATTTAAATGGAGATGGTAGCATTTTTACTGGCAAGCCTGAATGCTTTTACGTGGACACATTTGCCTACGTGAAAGCATTCGCGTGTTTCCCCCAAACCTCCATATATTTACGTGGAAACATATGCGCATTACCTCCCAAAAATAATATTTAGAAACGTATTATACTTTGAATTCAATATATACATATGTAGTATTTATTATAATAAATTTCATCAATAGAAATGCACATTTATAAATAAATAATTAAAAATATTTAAAGATTTAAATCGACCCGACCCTTTTTACATTTAGGTGCATTGAATGCATTATTTGCTTTTTCTACATGAAATGAAAATCTACTGCTCTTTTGCTCTTCCTTTCTTTGTTTTCTCGCATGTTTTTGTTTTCAGAAGGTTTCAACTATGCGGTGGTTATCACTAGGCGTTGATACACAAACAATGTACGTATGCACAAACCTAGTTCAAGCAAGCCAAGCGTGTATTAAGAGCTTGTGTTTTTTATTACAGTGCACAAATGGTCTGCCGTTCCAATTTTCTCAGGAAAGGTTCGGACAGACAAAGGACTTCACGTCGTTACCCTTTGAAGTTTCTTTCCTCAAAAGCATTTCTCACTTTCTCACATATATACGCAATACATACACAAACCCCAAAGCAACATCACAAACCATTTAACCGACCGACCCTTTGTTTATTCTTTTTCCACTGATCAAGCGCATTTGATATCCTCTGTCCGGTGTACCATTGACTACTGAATACTAATAACTAATACATTAGCCAAAGTACGAAACATTGACTTCATCTGCAATTTACACGCACATTCGGAAATACTTATGAACCATTGACTTACAAGATATACTCTCTCGTTATCCCTCTTTTATTCTCTTGCTTTCGAGAGAGCATAAACAGTGCAACAACCACAGCTGTAGTTGTATCCAAACACAGATATATAGGGTTTTTCAATAAGAGCGCTACAAAAGTTTTTTTAAATAAAACAAAACCGGTTTTAGATACCATTGTAACTCTTTATTCCAGTGGAAGTACGTTCGATGCCATTATGTATGGAACTCGATTTCTTTTGCATGGCCACCACGGGCACGCTGGCAGAAGTCCAGACGCTGAACCCAATTTTTGACGGTTTTCAAGCATAAATCGGCCGATACTGCTGCAACTTCACGTTCGATATTCGTACGAAGTTGATCAATGGTCGCTGGCTTGTTGGCATAGACCATAGACTTGACGTAGCCCCACAGGAAATAATCTAACGGCGTCAAATCGCTCGACTGAGGCGGTCAATCGACTGGGACATTTCGTGAGATAACACGTTCACCAAACTTGGTTTCCAATAAATTGATTGTGGCATTCGCTGTGTGGCTGGTTGGCGCTGTCCTGTTGGAACCACATGTCCGCCAAGTCCATATTATCCAACTGGGGCCAAAAATATTCGGTTATCATTGAACGGTATCACAGTAATGTGCCGGTCTTGATCATCACGGAAGAAGTACGGCCCAATGACGCCGCCGGCCCATAAATCGCACCAAACCGTAATTTTTTCGGGATGCAATGATGACTCATGGATTACGTGTGGATTGCTGTCTGACCAATAACGCATATTTTGCTTATTGACGAAGCCATTCTGTCAGAAATGAGCCTCATCGCTGAAGATGATTTTCCGATGAAAATCCGAATCATTTTCAAGTTGTTTCTCAGCCCAATTCACGAACATTCGACGCTTATGGTGGTCAAGCGGCTTCAGTTCTTGCGTCAATTTGATCTTGTAAGGATGTTGGCCAAGATCTTTTCGCAAAATTCGCCACAACGACGTCACAGAGATGCCCAACGCTTGAAAACGACGTGTGAGAGACACATTTGGGCTTTCTTGAACTGAAGCCTCAGCGGCAGCAATATTCTCGACACTACGGGCACGTCTTTGTCTCACTGGCACGGGAACATTTTGTACTGTGCCTGTGGATTAAAATTTTTCCACTAGACGCTCAACTGTTGATCTGGTAGGACGATTATGACGACCATAAATTGGACGTAGCGCTCTTAAAGTTGAGGCCACCGACTCCAAATTTCGGTAGTAAATTTTAATAATTTCGACTCGTTGTTGGCTCGTATATCTTTCCATAACGAAATGGCAAACGTTACTGAAGATAAATGTCAAAAGAGCGGGAAAAATATGGCGTCGTTTGCTGTCCTTATCGATTTACTTTTGTAGCGTCTCTGTTGAAAAACCCTTTGTATGAAAAAAAAATATTTATATAAACTTAAGCAGTACGAAAAAGCAATGCATAGCACTCATTCTGGGTCATTTTCTGGGAGTCCTTTTTCAAAAATTAAATAAAATAAATGGTTTCCCATTACATCCCGTGAAGGGACAGGGGAGAACTTCTCACAAACACTGAACTGTGCGCTGTCCAGTTTTCACTCACTGATTGGGCCCTACAGTTTTACACCGATTCCGAACGGTATTTTGAGAAGCTTTTTTGATGGCTATATACTCGATAGTGTCGCCGTCCCTATGCGAGTTGACCGCCGCCGAAAGAAGTTTGAAGGTGGTCAGAGCAGGGTTCGAACCCAGGATCTCATGTACAAGAGCCGCGCACACTAACCATTGCACCACCGAAGGCAATTAGAGACGAAAAAAAAGTCTGTGCGAAGTCTTTGCGGGTTATCTAAATGAGCAATCTGGGACTCCAGAAACACTCGTTATAGGAGTCCATATGCACACAGTGCCGGTTATCTAAATGAGCGTGTAGTGACTCCAAAAATACTCAATTAAGGAGTCCCTGGCATGTACTTTTTTCGTATATTTTGCGCATGTTGTTTTCTCCGGCCCACCGTGGGGAGAGTCAAGTCGGAGCACCTTCCGGGAACCGTTGGTTGGCTGGAATCTAGTAGAAGTTCATGCAAAAAATTGGCTTTTAATCTTAGGGCATATGTATAAATAATTCAGATTTGGTATTAGTACTAGTCTTGTTCTTATCTAAGTTTTTAAGATTTTAATTTAATTAAGATTTTAAATTTTTGAACTTTTGTGGAACAGGAATTGCACTAAAATAATTCCGTGCGAAATAATTGGAAAATCCACATACTTTGAATGAATTGAATAAAAAGATATTGGCTTCAATGTCGAACTACAGTTGGTTCTGACGATTGTTGTTTGTTTCCTATATATAAGAAATTTTATATTTTTGCAGGAATCATCTATTTCTCCGTATTCATGTCTTGTTAAAACCCTACACATGCTTCAGGCAACTGTCAATCCACATATTTAGTATAAATTACTGAAAGGTGTATTTCCATGTTTACCTCGATTGACAGAGAGTGGCATTAAACTCTGCATGCTTTTAAGAAAACTTAATAATAACTGCAAATCTATCGTAAATTAACATGTGGGAATAATTTTTCTGTCTCGCATGTACTAATCATAATTCAAAAATGATTTAAATTTCACCTCCAAGAATTCATTGTTTTTTGTATGCGATATTTTAAATAATAAGATTTATAACTGTTATACATGTTACATTCAAAACAATCATACGACATGAGATGTCATTGACATAGTTAATATTACTAATACGTACATAAGATATGCGAATGTATCTAAATCCTACATTATGAAATTTCATAAAAAAGTATATGTGAGTGTAGTCTAAAACTGTCAGTTGAATTGCTGATCTGAATTCAAATGCATATACGCTATTGGTAAGAAGTGAGATTTCTGGTCCGACGACAAGATGTCGTTGACAAGAACATGATCCTGTCGCTTCCAAGAGCTCATTTGTGGATACCAGTATCCAACAAGGATAGTGAGGTGTCTGTAATACCATTAATAGGGCCCAGTAACTGCGGTCTTGCATGCCAAATGGGAAGTTTGACAAATTTGAGAACAGTGAAAACCTACGGCGACAAGTCATGCTTGTCATCAATACCAATATACTTTAATTTTTGAGCAAAAGTGAAGGCGTCATTTCGTAAGGCTTTTCTAAAACTAATCTTAGGCTGTATAAAGACGACGAAGTAGGTAAACCTACCACCATACCCACCGAAGTAACTACGGCAATGGGCGGAGTGGACGCCACGAACATGGATGATTTTACGGTGGACGTTACTTTAGTGCTCGAATCAACGCTTATTGGCGAGCTCACAGGTTGCCTTCGGGACGTAGCTGCAAATATTGAAACTACTACAGACATGACTTACCCTGTGGGTACTGCAGGAAAGAAAACTTCATTGTTTGATATTCTAAAGCTGCAACACTACTCAAAAGATGTTTCTGCAGCTTTCCCGGTGCATATAGAAAAATACTCAGCCGTCTTCGTAAAAGAACACTGAACAAATCATGGTAGGATTTGTGTGTTGAAGACGCCTGATTACCTGACGATTTCCGTATTTAAAGTCGTAGGCAGGCCGAGAACGTATATTCTTATCAATAATCATTTGATTCCATTTATTTTATCCAACACTTGCATTGGAGACGTTGTCAATCCAGCTCACATAGTTGTGCATACCACATTAGTTCTTACCGATGTAAGAGAAGAAACGGTACAACGAGAATCTACAAGTCTTGAGAAAGTCATGCAGAATTTTTTGTAAGAGGGCTAAGGCCTGAAGGGCGGAGCGAGCCTGGAAGTTGCACAGATTAAAACCTAAAGAGTGTAAGACAGGGCTAAGATCATCCAGGGAAATATATTGGAAACATATCTGCGAAGGAATCGAGATCGCATCATACACGTCCAGATTGCGCAAAATTATCATATCTCCGGCAATAATGTGTTTTTTAGTTTGCATTACGTTTTAATTGGCATTACTTTCTCTAGTGCAAATGAAGAAAGAATTGCATTGTTCGCAAATACAATTACAAATTTTGCATCTATATGCCAATTCTATATTCTGCTCGATCCAGGGCGGGTATTCATTCTGAAAGCGGAAAAATCATCAGATAAAAAAAAATTGATTCCCATTACATACCATGAAGGGATTGGAGGTAGCTTCTCACAACCAGTGAGCTGTGCGGTTACTAGTTTTCCATTCGCTGATTGGAACCTATAGTTTTACACCGATTCCGACTGGTGTTTTGGGAACCTTGTTATCATCAGATTTTAGTCCAACAGTCATTAGTCCTATCAGTGTCGTATGTATCCCTCTGGAGGCAATGGAAACGATGACTGACTTATAGCTACCCTCGACCATAGGTACTTCTCAATTGCCTAAATGCCAGCATGCTTACAACAAGGGAAAATCTGCGGAAACTTCTCTGCACGCTCTAGTAAGCTTCACAGAGATATCAATTTATCCAAAGGAATACACTATTGTTGCATTTGCGGGTATAGAGGCTGTCCCTAAAAACCTCTTATGAAGAAAATCTAGATAAATATAAAATCTACCAGGAGATATTTATATAACTAAGGATTACATACGAGAAGGCGCATAACCTCGTCCATGTGTCATACGACTTTAACTCGAAATTGTGAATAGGTCAATCCTCAAATGGAAGTCCTATTTTAATTTTTTTACAATTTAGCACTAAGCGAGGTAACCGCCGTCGATATATATGTTAGGTGGTCTGAGCAGGGATCGAAAGCACGTGCTCATGTACAAGAGCCACGCACACTACCATTACACCACCGACGGAAAGTAAATGGCTGCAATGTCTGCTGATATGCCCCTTTACGTTTTCAAGCACACGCTTAAACCCCAACCTCTCTCGCAACGTTCGCTAATCTTGATATCAAGTCCCAGACAAGATATGTCAATGCTAGTAGCTGTATTCACTGCAAAATGTTTGATAGGAAAATATACGTGTTGACTGTCAGCGCCAGTTCATGATTACTGTAAAAGATGTGGGGATGAAATAGAAGACGAGAGCGTCGAACATCTCCTATATTACTGCCGGGCCTCTTGGAGAGTAGGCGATAAGTTTGTATGTAGGATCATACTTCTTGTTGGATTTAACAGAAATTGATGATATTAAGTGGTGCAATGGTGGTGCAATGGTTAGTGTACGCGACTCTTGTACATGAGAACGTGGGCTCGATCCCTCCTCTGACCATCTTATATTTCTTTCGACGACGGTCAGTCACTCGCTTACTGACGGAGACATAAACAAGCTTCTCCAAATACCGTTCGGAACCGGTGAAAAACTTTAGGTCCCAATCAGTTAGTGTAAAACTATAAATCGCACTCGAAATGCAATTTTCTATTTAAAAAAAAAAATGCACGAGGTTGTATGTTCTGAACAGCTGTTAAACGCAAAGTAAATGACGGAACTTGCTCAAAATTTGACAGAAGTCTATCAATAGATGGTACTTGATGGGAGCAGTGTTGCATTTCATATAACTACGAGGCAAGTTCAAAAAATCACGGACTTATTGATCTGCCCTCTATGATTCATTGTTTCATCCAGCACAGGGGAATGCTTAGCCAAATGTTTTTATTAGATTTAGGTTAAGGAACTGAAACTAAATTTATACCTACGCAATCGAGCTCGTGGAAAAAAAACGAATAAAAAGAATCACTTAGACAAATTTACATAAGCAAAATGGAAAACTAAAGCTTTGCCCATTTAGTTTATTAGATTTAAATCAATGAACTGAAACCAAATCTATACCCACACAGGCAAACCGCTCGAATCAAAACCATTAATCAGATATAAACAAATTTCTTTAAAGGAACCTTAGAGTTGTGTCCCGAGAAAATTGTATGAGTCGACCCTCCACAAATTATTCAGCACCCCCTAACCAACATATGCAACCTAAGCGCTGTCAGAGAAAAAATTAACTTATTGTATTCGTCTTTTATGATTCACCGGTTTTTATGTCTCCTTATATAAATCAAACTCTCAACTGAAAAAACTAAACTAGGTTAAAACGAAAAAAAACGTACAATACAACTTCATAAAAACCCAATAAATGTTGCGATTTTATTCCACTAGAATGTCTCGCTCTTTTAGAGCGAAAATGTATCACGGATATGTAACGAAACTTTTCTTCTTTATGATTGCAATAAAATGTTATACTACATTGTTCTATTGGGAATAGATCGAAATACATAAAATCATTGCGATTTAACTTGAGTAACAAGAAAACGATTCGGTACCTCATGATTCTCTCTATAGTCTTCCAATACAAATATAGAAAAAAGTGCGCTACTAAGCTCGTGTAATTTAATCGAAAATAGTAGCAAATTGGAAACAGGATAATAACTTTTCAAACAAAAGGCTTATTTACTTAGCTCTTCACTTTTTCCAAAATCAAGGAATATGATTGAAACAGAAGCAGCAGACCGAAAACACGTCCTAAAACAATTGCAATAAATGTTAGTTCTTCGTGAAAACCCTTTAAGAAAACTATAAAGATTGAATATGAATTTCTTAACCTTTAATCTCCATGGAAAACAGTTTGTTTTGTTGGATTTCAATTACTTTGATGATTCCATATCTACGGCTTGAGAAGAACTTTAGTAGAATATGGTGTTGTTTCGTCTGCTTGCGATAAGACCCAGGGCTCTGTGCCATAAAGCAAGACAGGTTGTATGAGAGTCTGGTATAGCTGGACTTTTGTTACTCCAGAGAGGACTTTACCTCTAAAGTGCTTGCTTCGCCCAAAATAACATCTATACACAATTCTCCGCTTGATATCAAGGCTGACATTGTTGCTTTTGTTTACGGCAGATCCGAGGTATATAAATTCGTCTACCACCTCGAAATTATAACGGTCATCAACGTTCACGCTTTGGTCTAATCGCGTGGAGGCCCTGCTCGTGGAAACCATTAATTTTGTGTTGTCCTCATTTATTGTCAGACCCACTTTTGCTGAGTCCTTTTCCATTCTCGAACACACCCCAGTAACTTCTCTAATTGTGCACCCAATTATATCTTTATCATCAGCATACGCGAGCAGCATGTGACTTTTACTGCTGACGGTTTTATTCATGTTGACTGCAGCTTTTCTCATAATGATCTCTATTAAGATGTTAAAGAGATCGCACGCTCGGGTGTCGCCTTGCCTCAGGCCTCGCTTAGTCGCAAAAGGTTCGGTAAGATCTTTATCAACTTTCAGTACGAATTTGGTGTTCGTCAAGGTCGTCCTGCCAAAGGCGTATGACCTCAGACATTGCCAAAGAGTATGTACATGTAAAAAAAAAATAAATGGTTGCCCATTACATCCCATGAAGGGACCGGGGAGAACTTCTCACAATCACTGAGCTGTGCGCTTTCCAGTTTTCACTCACTGATTGGGACCTACAATTTTACACCGATTCCGAACGGTATTTTGAGAAGCTTTTTCATGGCTATATACTCGATAGTGTCGCCGTCACTATGCGAGGTGACCGCCGCCGAAAAAATTTTGAAGGTGGTCAGAGCAGGGTATGTACATGTAGAGGAGTAAAAACCGGCGCAACTTGGCAACCCTCGTAGAAGAGAACAAAAAACTTCGACGCGATTCACTCAAGCGCATTTCTCTCTCGCGTCATGACTTTATTATTTCAAACTTTTCACATACTTTATGTAATTTTATTTAAACATGGTTGGAATTTCTAAAGTTAGATACTGTAACATCATAAGAAAACTGTTCGCACACTGAAATATTCGACGAAGAGAGTGCAGAGAAACGAGGCCCTACACTATTTTTCTACTTTGGCATTCCACTCCATGTGTAAATTCTCTTCTTTATTGAAATTTCCATACTCTTTGACATTGCTTCGTAGAGTTGCTCCCGTATCGGGCTATCGAAGGCCGCTTTATAATCGACAAATATATAATAGGTGTCGATTTGTTTATCGTGGGTCTTCTCCAGGATTTGGCGCAGCGTGAAAATCTTTTCAGTTGCCGATTTTCCAGGCCTAAAGCCACACTGGTATGGCCCAATCAGGGCAGCGATAATTGATTTAGTTTTTCGCACAATATACTTTATAGAATCTTATATGCTATGGATAAAATGGTTATTCCACGGTAGTTGGCACAGGTATTCGGGTCACTTTTTTTTTAAATATGGGGCATAGTACACTGAGACTACAATCGCCGGGCATGCATTCATCTAACCAAATTTTGCTAATGAGCTGATGCATGCACCTTATTAACTCATCACCAATCCAGCCTTAAACAGCTCCGCCGGTAATCCATCGGCTCCTGCGGCTTAGCTGTTCTTAAGCCGGGCAATAGCTGTTCTGACCTCGACTTGGTTAGGAGGGGGCAATCGACGTCGTCGTCCACCTTGTGATCGATTGTCCCATCATCATTGGATATCTCAGGTACCTACCAGTAGCGCCAAGAAAAATCCTCTTCATATTTCCAACATGCGATAAGATTCCCGTACTTGTCTTTACAGAAGAGGGGCCCTGAACTACGACCCCACGACCATTAGTTCCGTTTTTTGTCTTTTTGGTAGAATTTTCGGGCTTCGTTCTTCCTTCTGTATGTCTCAAATTGTTCACTCTCGCGCTTTCTCCAGTGCCGTTTTTCTGAAGCCTAAAGAGACGGCTTACCTCCATTCCTTTTTCACGATACCGCTCAGTCGCAGCACGAGTTGCAATTGACTGCTAGATTGCCTTAAGTGCAGTGTTCTTTTCATCATTTGCTATGAGACACTCTTTATCGTACCATGGTTCGTTGCGAGGCGATTTTTCAACACCAAGTACGGTTGTTACGGCAGTTTTTATAGAATCGGAAATATGTTACCAATGCCCTTCAGAATAGTCTTTGGCAAAGGGTCGGTTCTGTGCCAAAAGTTGCGAGAGCAACCTTGAGTAGGCTGTGGCTACCTCTGGTAATTGCAGCTTTCCGATGTCCAGCTTCCTCTGCGTCTGCTTTCATACGATTTTCACTCTACTTAATCTTTTGCGAACCTTTGCTGCCACTAGGTAGTAATCACAATCGATGTTACCCTCTCTGATCACTCGTACGTCGTCCATTACATGCCTTCCACCAATTACCACGTGATCAATTTCGTTCTTCGTTCTCTGGTCAGGGGATACACGCAGAAAAGTAACGACTCCAGCAACATCTTGCAGGAACCATGTACATGTTTGCAAGAATTGTTTTCGTGAATAAAAGATCTGCTGATTTTTGTGTCTTTATTGTCTTTCACGTTGTTCTCTTCAGCGGTTTTCAACAAACAAATACATATAATATAACCTATTAATCATTGTATTCCAAGCATGTTATATTGAGTAGCAAACACAATGTGTTTGGACACAAGTATGGTATATTTGCAATAAGCTACAAACACATTATATTTGCATCCAAACGGCAACAGAAATACAAATTTTTCAGCATGTACCCAAGTAGGCTTGCGGATGTCTTTATGCTGCAAATTTGTACCACTAATGCCCATTTTTTCGCCGCGGAAAAGTCAATCAGTCTCAGTCCCGTTGTTGGAACTGTCAACATGTAAACTGAAATTACCAATAGTTGAATGAAACACATTGTCCCTGCCTACTTTAGCATTAAAGCCAACTTGTACAATCTTAATTTCATGGCCAGGTCAGCAGCGGTCATACGTTCGTATAGGCGTTCATAGCATATGTGTTTGGCAAGCCATCTTTCTCTTCTCTCGGGGCATGGGCACAAATTAGGGAAATATACAAACGTTTCGCTTTTATGCGGATTGTGGCTATACGTTCACTCACAGGATTGAACCTAGAGACTAGACGTCGCAGTCTCTTGCCAACTACGAAACCGTAACCAAATACATGTTTTTTTCCATGGCAACTGTAGTATATGTCGGAGTTCTTTTTCTTGTGCAGCCATTTCCGGTCCATCACATTTCCTGGATAGCGGTAACGTCAGCCTTATAACAACAGAGGACATCTGTCAATTCGATACCTGCACCGGATCTGAATAGAGTTCTTACATTCTAAGTGCATATCCGTAAATCGTGGTCCTTTTAACGTTTGCGGGGGTCGGCAACAAATAGGGGTTGTTTATTTTTTCTGTTTCGTTTTTGTATTTTCACTGCCATTATGAACGGGGTTTTTGCATTTTACCTACTGCTACGCTATTTGATTGCAGCCGCCCATTATGGATGAGACGCTGACCAGGATGCAATATGTCGAACCTGAATTTTCTTCGTTTGGTTTCTATCCGCCAATGGCGCATAAGTTTAGCTCATCCGCTTTCTAAGGACAAAAGAATATGCCCGAAAGCTTGATGAGCTTCAGTGACATCAGTCACCTACTAAACCTGAGACGTATCAGTGACCGCATAACCAAGCACGCTGCTCATACGCTTCGCCTTCTCAATCTAGCTGGCTTCCGAAAAAGTTTCCGAAAAAGCCATTGCTCAAGAAATACTTGCATGGAAGTAGAGACCTGGTCGGAATGGACAATGAAGGAATGACTTCAGGCCACTAACAAGTGATTGGCTATCAGAAATTTTCCCCCTCCACGGACACTGGCATATCCAATCAAATATCACAATCAAATATATATAATAAATATAATTAAAAGGTAAATAAAAGGTAATTCGCGAACAACAATGAGAAATGACTTCATAATTCTGTCGTTAAAAAATGGGCTGGCAAAAACTTTAAAATATATTTTTTTATTATCCTCATCATGACGCTGGCATACAACTGAATAAAACGCAATATTTGGTAGACTGAAATAACTGGTTTTGTTTTGTTATAAATAGAGCGACGACAAAAAGTATTGAACAGTATAGAGAACTTATTGCACTCTTTTTCCGCTCTCATGTAGAAAGTCTGAGTAAAAGAACATAAACGAGCCTTATTCTCTTTATAGAATATTTCAATATAAATGCACCATTTCGACAATGTTATTACATAAAACAATACAAAAATCATAAATGTTTCAAAAGGCATCAATGTTTCACATCAAACTTATGAATGAACCAAGTTATGACAAAAAGAGGGTAATACGTTTTGAATCATTCGCCAGATGTCGCCAGCGCTTTTGAGTCATACAATTCATTCAATGAGTTCTCTATACTATTCAATACTCTTTGGCGACGACGACCTGCTTTTTTGTTCGCTGCCGTTAAGTCAATACCATTATACTTATTTTCAGGCACAGACTATTGTTGTACAACAGCCACGTATATTATCCTAACGCTGTGTGTTGTTTACTTGTGTTCACTTTGATAGATTGCCCTATCCGTGCCTATAGATGTTACACATCAAAAATGTTGACGTTCCCGTAACCAGCTTTTCAATGCGCACCTTGTGAGAGCCCCATAATGGAAACTCCAATAAACTGAGGGTTCAGTACACCCTAGTGGACGGTTTGTTTTCAGAAGGATCGTTTGCGTCCTATATTCGGTAATCGTGTCTTCAGCTGACTTGGTGACGTCAAAATGATCGCCTCGGAGCTGCAAGTTGGCCGCATTCGACTTTTTGTGGGGGTATCAATACGGATAATAGGGCTATTCTATACGGATAATACTGAAACGATCGAGACGACGAAAATGGCTATCAGACATTAGTGAGATAGAACCAGAGTCCGCAAAATAGGTCTTAGAAAATTTGGTTGACAGGATGCGCTACGGCGAAGCCACTCAAGGCAGCCACATATGTTAAAACGTCCTGTATAAATAATGGAAATATTTATTCATTCGATCAAAATCATAAAATACCAAAAATAATATAATATACATACATTTCCCTTTATGCTTAATGCCACTTTCTTGAAAAAAATGTCTGTATTTCATTTGCTCTTTATCAGCTTACCTGTCTGCTATTGAAATTTTTGCTTAAACTTCATGTCACAAATCCCAAATCAATTGTGTTATAACAAAGAAAAATGCATTATTTGACAAACGTATTACTTTACATACGTCCATGTAGCACAACATAAAGCTTTTGTTTACATAGAATATTTGTTTCCTCCGTTTCTTTCTTTGCTTACTTGCGACAAAGCAGATGCATTCAAATTAGAATATTCAAAACCGAAACTGGTTAACCGAATTCCGGACACTTAACCGAACGACGGTTTTTTAAAAATTGATATTTTCTAACAACAGCTGTCACCGGTTGCTTCAAGTCGATTAACCTGGTTTTTCGGTTTGAACCACAACTGATATAACATCGCAGAATTACACTATGGTTACAGACTCCAACCGGTGGGCAGAAATGACTTTGACAACGTTATTTCGAAGTAGATGACGAATTTGACATTTACGAAGTGACATATAATTCGGTAAAGGTTAGAAATTTTCGAAATGAGTCGCTTTACGGTTGACGAAAATCGGGAAATATTAAAAAGTTTCTTCCAAATTTCTGAGTCTTCAACTCAAACTGTACGAAATCTACAAGATAAATTCGATTCCATTGACGCAGAATGTGGATCAATTTAGGAAGCGAATTCTTCAAGACGTATTCTTATTGGACAAAATAACTTGTGTATGTGGTCGTCCAGTGCGTTCAAAGGGAAAATTTATCTCTGTAGCTGAAAGTGTAATCGAACCGCCATCAACATTACCTGGCCACCCTTCGCTGCACTTGAAAATTTCTCGGAATTCTTTGCCCAGAATTTTTAATAAAGTCCTCGGTATGAATGCTTATAGATTCCAATTAATCCAAGAACTGAAGCCTCGTCAGCATCCGATTTGTTTTCGCTTAACTGAATGGGATGAAGATTTCTTGGCCAAAGATATTCTGGATGAAGGTGAACACTTTTACCGAAAACAAACCAAATTGTCGCACTTAGGGCTCGAAAAATCCACACGTCGTCGAGGAGAAGCCAATGCATCCACAACGAATGACTGTTTGATGCAAACATTTTTTGGCACGGCGGCATCGAAGGCCGATTTTTCTTCGAAAATGAGCAAAGAGCCGCAGTATTCATCAATAGCGAGCGATACCGTGCCCGCCTCAACGATTTTTATTACCTAAAGTTAATGAGAATGAGACGACGACGTATAGTTTCAACAGGACGGACCTACGTGTCACACTAGAGGTATACGCCGATTGCTTCTAACCTGGGAAACCCAGCGGCGGCGGCTTGGTCGGATAACCTGGCGGCGGCTAACAGCGACGGCGGCTTTTCCTAATTATTAGGAAATTGAAACGGCTGCCGCTGTGTAGAGTTCAATTCTCACGAAATTCGACCTGCTGTTGCTTTAGTTGTAATGTGTGCGGTAGCCTGCTAGGGAATGGTACTTGCTGTTGGTATTATAGCGTGTGGAATTTCACATGGCTGTTGTTATGCAAACTTCGAATTGCCATTTATCTTCATTAGTTAATTCGTGGGAAATTCAGCTGACTGTAATTAGGAATTATTCTGATTTTGGTTGTGTAGTTTATAGTTTGTTGTTTGTAGTGGTTGCAACGTGTTGCAAATCAGAATAATGTCATTAATTGATCTATTATATGAAAGATTAAACAAAAATGTATACGCCGCCGAATCACGCCGCCGCCGCACCGATTACTACGTAACCAATCGACGGCGCGGCAAAAAACTCAAAACACGGCGACTGCGGCGTAAAAGTCACGTTACAATCAATCTTGTGGGCACTGTGTTTGAAAACCGAGCGCCGTAAAACATAAGTGTTACGCAAACAATCCCGAGTCCATTGAGACTTTAAAACGCGGAAAGAGTCAGAATCAATCGAAAATGTATTGATAATTTGGGTAGATCGAATGAGGTACTGTAAAACATCTCATGGAAGCCATTTGAACGATGTTGGCTTTCGTTCATAAACATCACGGATGGACATTACCAATAAAATCCTAATTTTTGAAAAATGTCTATCACCATTTTTTTTGAAATGGTGTCCCATAATATAATTTTTTTTTTTCAAGCTAAATATAATTCCAAATTTTACATGGTCCCGCCTATGGCTTCCAATTACATCTTATGAAGGGTATAGGCTCACATACTTTGATTGGTACCTGAAATTTAACACCGGTTCCGAACGGTAGTTTGAGAACATTGTCTACTCGATATAAAAATGCAAAAAGACTGAATGAAAAATAAGTGCATTTTATAAAACGTATAGTTCTTCATTTCGCTACAAAAACCGAAACCGGTTTTTTCACGTAGGTTTAACCGAATCCCGGTTTCGCCAAAATCGTAGTATGTATTCGAAGAAACCGAAATCCGACACTTTTGACAAATTACATGATTTTACATTACACGATTACATTCATAGAAAAAGTACTTTTTAATAAAGTAGATCTTGAATAATTAATTATTCAATAATTATTTTTAAGAGAAGGTACTTTTTGTATGAATATTTACTTTTTCTAAACAAAGGTACATTTTAAGATAAGGTATTTTTTTAAGAAACGGTACTTTGTTTAAGAATATAAATTTACTGTTTTTAAGAAAATGGACTTATTTAAGAAAATGTTTTTTATTTAAACTTCTTTTACTTTGGCTTTTCTAAATTTATTTGTATAGTGATCAAAACTACAATAATATTCTATACTAAATATTGGTTGCAGGCTCCACCTAGAGAACTTCCCATTAAACAAGAAATTTCCCAACATATGTTAGCCTAGACAGAAACCTCAGCAAAGGTACCCAATATTGTTGATAATATTGGGTTGTAGCATAATAGTTTGAAAGAAAAGTTGTTTAATTTTGTTTTTCATTTATCCCCCATCCCGCAACGTGCGATAATGAACTTCGTTGCAAAAACCGGGTTTTTGAATACACATATTCTAATGTAACTCTACTTTAAATTGTAAGCCATGTGTAATGTATAGACTTCCGACAAACAAAACGAAAACAATACAAAAAGGATTTGCAAACAACCCTTGAGATGGATGCTAGAAAGGCACACAACGAAATGTAGAAAAAAAAACTCAAGAAGTCCTAGAGTAGTACTTTCCGCCGGAGAAATTGCAGACGGTTAAAAATACGTGAGAATTAAAGAATGAAATGAGTTTAAACTCGTTAGAAGAATAAAAAAATACATAGAAATGCAGAAAATGTTAAAAATTTTTGTATTAAAAACAGTCAGGAGGCAACCACCATCATTGTTTTTATTTCGTCGTAATATCCATGTGGCCGTCGGTGGTGCAATGGTTAGTGTGCGCGCCTCTTGTACATGAGATCCCGGGTTCAAACCCTGCTCTGACCACCTTAAGATTTCTTTCGGCGGCGGTCACCTCGCATAGTGATGGCGACACTATCGAGTATATAGCCATGAAAAAGCTTCTCAAAATACCGTTCGGAATCGGTGTAAAACTGTAGGTCCCAATCAGTGAATGAAAACTGGAAAGCGCACAGCTCAGTGATTGTGAGAAGCTCTCCCCTGTCCCTTCATGGGATGTAATGGGAAACCATTGATTGATTGAATATCCATGTAGTGGTATGGCCAAATATTTTGTTATCGAATGATTAATGTTGGCAAAACCATAGTATTTGATCACTTACCACAAAGCGAGGAGGAGTTTAGATTCTAGACTAAAACTTTGCTTATAGTTTTCTGTGGGAGTGTTTGCTATTCCGCTGACAAGAAAATAAAGTTAAATCTACCCAACTACACATAACTTGTATATTTGTTCTCTATTTAACATATATTTCTTTAATTATCGAAATTCAACAATTATGGCAGCTTTAGTAAAAGTCAATCGGAAACAGGTTTCAGATTCACTCTGTAAATACTGATCCACATTTAACAGATGTTGCAGATTTGATTTAGAATTTACGAATACCAAACTAGATATTGATGCTCAACTCTGGCACACTTTCAACCATTTTCCAATAGCCACTATATTTTTAATATACACCAATTTGTACACGCTGAAAAATCTGTATTCATTTATTGTTTGGATGCAAATATAAAGCGTGTTTGGAGCTTATCGCAAATATAATATACTTGTGTCCAAACACATTGTGTTTGCTATTCAATATTACATATTTGAGACACAATGATTAATCTGTTATAATATATGTGTTTGCGACCCACATATATATATGTTTCTAATATACAGCTGTATTTGTTGCACTACAGCTCTGTTTGTACACTGTCTATGCTCTCTCGAGAGCAAGTGAATAAAAGAGGGACAACGACACACTATCTTGTAAGTGTGTATCTGCATGTTTGTCTTATTCTTTCAGTCAGTCAGTCATAAATATTCCTGAATGTTCGTGTAAATTGCAGATGAAGTGTTTATTATATTACCTGATGTATTGGGTTTTAGTTTCATGTATTCAGTCGTCACTGCTTCATCGGACAAAGGATATCAAAAGCGCTTGATCAGTGAAAAAAGAATAAATAATACTCGGAGGTTTAAGTGGTTTGTGATGCTACTTTGCTTTTTGTATATGTGTTTCGTATATATGTATGCGTTTGCTACCAAAGTGAGATACGATTATAAGGAAAGTAACTGGAAAGGGCAGCAACGTGAAGCCCTTTGCCTGTCCGAGCCTTTAATGTGAAAATCGGAACGGCGGACCATTTGTGAAATAAGTGTAATAAAAAAGCACAAGTAATTAATCCACGCTTGGCTTGCATGAATTTGATTTGTATATAAATATCTAGTTTGTGTACCAACGCATAGTGATAACTAACTCATAGCTGAAACCTTCTGAAAACAAAAACGTGAGAGGCAACAAATAAAGGGGAAGTAAAAGAGCAGCAGATTCTCATTTCATGGAAAAAAAAACAAATAATGCATTCAACGCAAATAAATGTAAAAAGGCCCGTTTTAAATCTAATACTTTTTTGTATTAATTATTTACAAACATGGATTTATATTGATACAAATAATTATAATAAATAATACATACATATATATTGAAATCAAAGAATAATTCGTGTTTAAATATTATTATGTTTGAGGAGAAAAAACCCATGTTTCCACGTAAAAGCATATATGTTTGCCAGTAAACATGATGCTGTTTGCATTTAAATACAAGTGTGTTTGGAACTAGCAAACATATTAATGTTTGAAGTGTGTTCCAAACATATACATGGTGCCTCCAGAATATGTTTAGGAGAATATGTTAGAGAGGCCGTTATTTTTCAGCGTGTAGGTTAGGCGATATCCTCGGTGATTAGTTTCCGGTCAATGTACGTAAGGTGTAACATATTTAGCTCACCTTGTGCTGTTTTAATGAATGTTGGGAAAGGGTTCATGTCCAAAATGGAACACTATTCAACTCTTATGTTGACAGGAGCAGGCTGTAAAGCTTTAAATGTGTGTGCTAAAACTGGACATTATTTTTCATAAAACTTTGTCTTTCATCTTGTTATCTTTCTCACACTTGTCGCTTCGCCCATCTGATAAACTTGTCTTTTCCCCAGATGTACCGTCAAATTTGCCACCCTCCAAAAAGAAATTTAAAAGCCGTCATCATGGTCTTACGATTATCAGGAGAAATGTCCATGTCGATGACGATGAAGATACAGTCACTGCTAGACAGAGAGGTTATCTGAATAAGTTATATTGTTATGGAGAATCAAGATATTGTAGCGGATTCTACATCGGAACAAGCGGACAAAACGTTTGTTTCACCCAAGGAGCATTCACAGCCTAAGAGGTCTCAGATAATCTAGTCATGACTCTCTTCAAAGGCTATTTAGTTATGTTTCGAAGGATATCCTTAGGGTGAAATCTACAGTCTGATTAAATGATCTGTGACCGGTTACACAGTGACACACTCAAAATTTGATACGCTTGAGACCAAACAAATCTGAAAGCTACTGATGAGAGAAGAAAAACCAAAGCTGGGTTTGGTCTGATTGACTAAGTTTTTTTTTAATTGGCGTTTGTAGTTTTAGGCTTAGAAATGAATTTATGATAAGAGAACACTTTTGGTAATGCCAACATCTCGAAAACTGTTCAAGATTTTTCTTGGCTGTCTTCGGCAAAGTTGTAGCTCGTGAACTGCCCTACAAAAAAACGTTTATTCAAAAAATTCCACCTTCATGATCAAAAACGTTAAAATGTAAAAAATATAATTTACGCCGTTTTTTACGGGTTTTGTTTTTATTTATTTTTGAAGTTTTGAAGTTTTTCAACATGAAGGTGGCATTTTTTTAAATAAACGTTTGAGGATTTTTTGTAGGGCAGTTCACGAGCTACAACTTTGTCGAAGGAACTTGAGCAAATATTTGAATAGTTTTCGAGATGTAGGCATTACCAAAAGTGTTCTCTTATCAAAAGTTCATTTCTAAGCCTAAAATTTCAAACACCAATTTAAAAAAAAACACCTTAGGCAATCAGATCAAACCCAACTAGGGTTTTTCTTCACTCACCAGTAACTATCCGTTGTTTGAGTCTCAAGTGTATCAGAATGTTTAGGTTGCAAAATGATGCATAGTGTTATCGGCAGACAGGAGGTAGCCGGAATTAACCCGTAGGATAAACTTCTTTCCATCTCCAGAGAACCATCGGTCCCCATTAGACATGATTTTTGTAGTTGCCTAAAAGGCAACACAATGTTTTCAGGTAATTGTTATTGGCTGTAGTTTCGTCGTGCTCGACGTTTATCAGGGATGATTTTAATGTATTCGACCTTTTTATTGGTACTTCTTTATTTTATTATTCAAGCTCTTGCTTGCGATATTTTTCGATCACTTGCGTAGTGAAAATTTCTCATTTAAGATGAGTTTTAGCTCGCATTTAGCTAGATGAATTTTTCAAGACCAGCATTCCAAACAACCGTGGTGGAGGCCGAATACATCAACAAAAATTATTGTTTTAAATAATTATCCAGATTAGATGTCAAAATATACATAAATACTTGTTAAATTCTAACCGTCTTGTAGAAATATTTTTGAGGTGTTAACATCTATACGCACGAGCAGGGCAATCTATCAAACTGAACACATGCAAATAACACACAGCATGAGCATCACATACGTGGTTGTTGTACAACAATAGCCTCTCCCTGAAAATAAGTATGATGGTATTGATGTAGCGGCAGCGAAAAAACAAGCAGGTCGTCGTCGCCAAAGAGTATTGAATAGTATAGAGATCTCATGGAATGAACTGTATAACTCAAAAGCACTGGCGACATCTAGCGAATGTTTCACAACGTATTGTCATAACTTGTTCCATTCATAATTTTGATGTGAAACATTGATGCTTTTTGTATTGGTTTATGTAATAACATTGTCGAAATGGTGCATTTATATTGAAATAGTCTATAGAGAGCATAAGACTCGTTTATACTCTTTTATTCAGACTATCTACATGAGAACGGAAAATGAGTGCAATAAGTTCTTTATACTATTCAATACTTTTTGTCTTCGCTCTGTTTATGACAAAACAAAAACAATTATTATAAAGGGGTTTTCAACAGAGACGCTACAAAAGTAAATCGATAGGGACAGCAAACGACGCCGTTTTTTCCCGCTCTTTTGACATTTTTCTTCAGTAAGGTTTGCCATTTCATCATGGAAAGATATACGAGCCAACAACGAGTCGAAATTATTAAAATTTACTACCGAAATTTGGAGTCAGTAGCCTCAACTTTAAGAGCGCTACGTCCAATTTATGGTCGTCATAATCGTCCTACCAGATCAACAATTGAGCGTCTAGTGGAAAAATTTGAATCCATAGGCACAGTACAAAAAGATTCCCATGCCAGTGAGACAAAGAAGTACCCTTAGTGTCGAGAATATTGCTGCCGCTGAGGCTTCAGTTCAAGAAAGCCCAATTGTGTCTCTCACACGTCGTTCTCAAGCGTTGGGCATCACTGTGACGTCGATGTGGCGAATTTTGCGAAAAGATCTTGGCCTACATCCTTACAAGATCAAATTGACGCAAGAACTGAAGCCGCTTGACCACCATAAGCGTCGTATGGTCGTGAATTGGGCTGAGCAACAACTTGAAAATGATTCGGATTTTCATCGGAAAATCAACTTCAGCGATGAGGCTCATTTCTGGTTGAATGGCTTCGTTATGCGTTATTGGTCAGACAGCAATCCACACGTAGTCATCACTGCATCCCGAAAAAATTACGGTTTGGTGCGGTTTATGGGCCGGCGGCGTCATTGGGCCGTACTTCTTCCGTGATGATCAAGACCGGCACATTACAGTGAATGCTAATCGCTACCGTACAATGATAAACGAATATTTTTGGCCCCAATTGGATAATATGGACTTGGAGGACATGTGGTTCCAACAGGACGGCGCCACAAGCAACACAGCGAATGCCACAATCAATTTATTGGAAACCAAGTTTGGTGAACGTCGCCCAGTCGATTGGCCGCTTCGGTCGTGCGATTTGACGCCGTTAGATTATTTCCTGTGGGGCTACGTCAAGTCTATGGTCTATGCCAACAAGCCAGCGACGATTGATGAACTTCGTACGAATATCGAACGTGAAATTGCAGCAGTATCGGCCGATTTATGCTTGAAATCCGTCGAAAATTGGGTTCAGCGTCTGGACTCCTGCAAGCGTGCCCGTGGTGGCCATGCAAAAGAAATCGAGTTCCATTCATGGGAATAAAGAATTCCATTGGTATGTAAGAATTCCATTTGTTTTATTTAAAAAAAAACTTTTGTAGCGCTCTTATTGAAAACCCCATTATTATTATTATACAAGAGCTAAATATTGCTTTATTTATTTCAACAATATTACATGTTAAAACAGATGTAAGAAAAAAGAAAGTGCAATAGCAAAAGAGCCTCCAGCATAAAAACTATTATTATTTTTATTTCCCAATGTAACATTTGCTAATGTGTTCATAGAAATCGAACAGGTACCGTGTAATAAAAAGGTGTTATCACAACGCCCGTGAGTTCGAACTCTCATTGATTTTTTTCCATTTACTATGAGTTAGATAAAGATTTTGTTGTAACATAATAATAGTGACTCAGTTGTACTGATTCCCTCTAAAACAGCTCAAAAACTTCTTAAACATTCAGGTGAATATTTAAATAACCAGTTGCATGATTTCGCAATAAAACTACATATCCTTCCTGTTCGGTTTTATATCTCACCAACATTACTAGTACATCCCCCAATGTTACTTCCCGCCATTCCTCATAAAGTGACATGCAACTTTGTGTTTTGATGTTATTGCAAATGTGCAATTAGGTGTTGAGTTTCATTAATTTTAAATTTGCATTTGAATTCAGAATTGACATATTCCACACGCAATCATTAAACATTTTATTGTGTGTGTGCATTTATTATTTAAGTGTGTGAGTGCAACAATGTTTTTATATGGAAGTGTGTAGTCTTCAAAGTGGTTTTCTAAAGGACCTGGGCAAGGGTATGAAAATAGTATAATTATATAGACGATAAAGTGAATGTAAATAGTTAATTGATTTAAATAAACTTTGAAGTGTTACTGATTATATGACAGTCTTCCTAATCCCTTAGTGGCAGGTAATGGTAAAATTATATTTTATATTAAGCTTAATATTAAAAGAAAATATAAACTTGAAATTGATTTACTAATTATAAATTGCGGAAAATAGTGAAGTATTTAACAGTGTATCCTTTAAAAGTCAAGCTTCTCTATTGAAAGAATGAATTTTTTTGAAGTGAATTGAAATTGAAGCATTTTACTTACATGGAAATTGGATTCCAGAAATTTTAGGTCACTGCAACGCTTTGTAATAAACAACATTGTTTGGTATCGCAAGCAAAACACACAAGAAAACATTCACAAAAACTTATTTTCGTCTCCAGTGAACCATCGGTACCCATTAGACACGTTTTTTGTTGTTACCTAAAATACTCCTTTTTGAAAACAATATATCTATTAATAGAGATATAGAATGGTCTCTCGAGCTTAACTAAAAAAATTAAATAGTATCAATGAAAAGGCCGAATAAATAAAAATCATCCCTGATGAATTTGAATAACGTGGACCACAACGAAACTGCATGCAATTGTTATTGCATGTACAAAATTGTGTTGTCTTTTAGGCAACAACAGTAAACATGGCTAATGGGAGCCGATGGTTCTCTGGAGATGGGAAGAAGTTTTTGCAAATGTTTTCTTGGGTGTTTTGCTTGCGATATTTTTCGAACACTTGCATACTAGTTGGAAATTCTCAATTGAAGTGAATTTTCATTTGCATTTTGTTTGATGAATTTTTCAATAGCATCATTCCAAACAACAGCTGATGAAGATCTGTGACTAGATCTGAAATAGCAATATGGTTTGCCAGGAATCATAGGAATACATTTGCAAAACTCCTTTTTGAAAACTATATTTCTACAGGGTGGGGCAAAAGTCACGAAGGGGTTTAAAACAGTCATAACTTTTTTAATTTTTATTTTTTTTTTTTTTTTTACAAAATAATAAAATATGATATTGGGAGATTTTTTAAATTTAGGTGTGAAAGATTACGTCACGTAAGTGAGCACCTTTTTCAGCCTCGCAAAGTTGAGCTCTTTTAATAGCATTTTCCATGGCACGAGTCAGAGTGGCCCCATCTTGTTGGAACCACATCTCCCGATTGTCAGAAAGAGCTGGCCTTAAAAAATTTTGGACCATATTTCGATATCGCTCGCCATTTACCGTTACACCATTTCCATCGTTATCTTCGAAAAAGAATGGTCCAATAATTCTTTGGGACGTAATTGCGCACCATACTGTACATTTAAGTGGATGTAATTGTCTCTGATGAACCACTCTTGGGTTCTCAATACCCCATATTCTGCAGTTCTGCTTGTTTACAAAACCATTTAATTGAAAATGTGCTTCATCGCTCATTATCAGATGATGAATGAAATCATTATGTTCTCTGGCCAATTCTTGGAAGCGAACTGCATAAATTATTTGTTCTTGGGAAGCTCCTGGCTTTAGTTCTTGCACTAACTGCACCTTGTATGGGAAAAGATGTAAATTTCCCTTTAATATTCTGCGTAAAGACCGCCGAGACATTTGCAGCTCAGCAGAGCCCCTTCGAGTTGATGTTTCAGGATTCTCCTCAACACTCTCCAGAACGCGTTGAATATTTGCTTCACTAATTACATAATGTGGTCTTCCGCTTCGTGGAAGATCCCTCACTGAGCCTTGTTCCTGAAAACGTGTCACTAAGCGTCGGATCATTGATTCGGATGGTGAATTCCGCACATTAAAATGACGACGATAGGCTCGCTGAGTTTGAATTATTGATCGATGATGTTCAAAATATAGTTGTATGATTTCCTTCCATAATTAATCTCCCAGATTTATTTTACAAGTCATAAAAAGAAAAATAAAAAAAAATTAAATTAGAAAAGTTATTAATTTTTCAAATCCCTTCGCGACTTTTGCCCCACCCTGTATTAATAGAGAAATAGAATGGCCTCGAGCTTAACTAATAAAATTAAAAAGTACCAATGAAAAGGCCGAATAAATAAAAATCATCCCTGATGAATTTAAAAAAATAAATACTAATTTTTTTTTGCCGAGAAAATTAAGTTTTTTTCTATCGATCTCCTAAACTATAGAGCGGACTAAAAAATAATACATATTCAGAAGAATTTTCAAAACTCCTACTTGTAAGTAATTGTTGTGGATGTTTTCGCACAAGTAGGAGTTTAGACAATTCTCGCTTACTTGAGATTTGTTTATCCCTATAATGTCTGATGATATACCTAAATACTTGTGGAGAAGGGAGCTGATGATATGCCTGAGAGGGCATAGAAATAGCTATATTCCCAACCATCCACCATAATGATCAATTTCACAACTTTTCTTTTTTAATATTTCTATTAAAATGTACTTTTTTATAGTAAAAGTACTTTTTACTAGTTATTGATCTTGAACCGGACAATTATTAAGAACATAAAAAATACTTTATCTTAAAGAAGTACCTTTGCTCAAAAAAAGTAAATTTTCCTACAGAAAGTACATTTTCTTAAAAAAAAAGTTTTTTTTTTTTAATAAAGTACATTTTCATAAAAAAGTACATTTTCGTACAACAAACTGCCTTTTCTTAAAAACTAAATTTCCATTCAAGAGTACCTTTTTTTTGAAACAAAGTAAATATTACCAATTCTAAAAAAATTATTTTCTTCAAAAAATACCTTCTCTTAAAAAGAATAAATTTTCTTACAAAAATTCCTTTTCTTTTCTTGAGATAAGTAAGTTTTCTGAAAATAAGTAAATTTTCTTAAAAAAATAATCTTTTCCTACAAAAGGTACCACTTCTGTAAAAAATTCCTGTTGTTAAAAAAATGCTTCTTTGTCAAAAGTGCATACTCTTATGGCTTTTTCTTACAGAACTTCTTAAACTTCTTCTTCAAAATAGTACCTTTTCTTAAAAAAAACATTAGCTTTTAATAAAATAAGTACCTTTCTTAAAAAATTACCTTTTGGGGAAAATATAGTATATATTCTTACAAAAAGGATCTAAAAATAATCTTAAAAAAAATACATTCTATAAAAAGACAAATTTTTTCTTAAAAAAAGTTTATCATTTTACAAAAAGTGTCTGCTCTTAAAGATCCATTTAATTTATGATATGTTTCAACGGGCACCTTATGCGTGTTGGAACTAACTAGCACATAATAAGGAACTTCGTTCCAACCGAGTGTCCCTTGACACCTCTTTTAATTTTTTTTCAAACTTGGTGACAAATCGTTCTCGAGGCGATTTATTCAAAAATCTAAAATTTTACTTATAAAATAGTAAAAAATGTATCCTTGGAATTTAAAATGTGGACTATTTTTGTAACTGGTGCTAGTTGGTGCTTTAGCGTTAAGTTTTGGACAGTTCATGCGTGATTCGTGACATGTGTCAAAGTCGTAAATATTCAGTTTACCTTACCATTTCATCATGAATAGAATTACAAACGAAAATTGCATGCAAATTATTGAGTTTTATTATCAAAATTCGTGTTCTTTAAAAAATTTTTTAATGTCAATATCGACCCACCGAGCGGGCTATTCAAGCCATGGTGATCAAGATTCGCAGCAGTCTCAATCTATTGGGCATCAATCCACCAACCCGCATACGTACAGTGCATATCGAAGATAATATTACTACTGTATCGCGATATGTCCAAACTTCCCCGATCGCAGAAAATGGGTTTGTGGTATTCGCCCAACAGGAAGATTTTACGTCAGATCCTCGGCACAAAGATATACAAATTCACTGGTACAGGACCTCAAGTCTTGGACAAGCAGGAAAGATATCATCCATTTTTATTGCAAAATATTCCTCAGCGATGAGGCTCAGTTTTGGATCAATCAGTACGTAAATAAACAGAATTTCCGAATTTGATCCGAATAGTAGCCAAAGGCTGTGTAGGAGCAGACAATGCACCCTGAAAATCCACTGGTTTGTGCAGCCATTGAATCGGGCTTCTTCAAAGACGATAATGGCCGCAAAGTTACGGTAAGTGGACCAAAGATCCTGTTCGATGATCACACACTTGTTTTTGCCCAAAAGTGGAGAATTGGACTTGGCTGATAACTTGGCCAATAACTCGTCGAAATTTGTCTTTCAGGTGCTTAATTGTGTGTGGTTTATCGGCGTACACCAATGACTTTATATTACACCAAAAAAAAGTAATCCAATGGAGATAAATCATATGTGTTGGTGGCCAATTAACAGGATCATTACGTGCAATTATTCGTTCCTTAAACGTTTCTTTGAGTAAATTAATCGTAGGGTGCGCTATGCGTCATGTGGCTCAGCCCTGTTGGAACCACATGCCAGCAAGTTCAATGCCAGCTAAAGGGTCCTCCAAATAACTTCTTTTTTTTTAATGCTATAAAAAAATAACTACTGAATATTTTCTCAAATTTGTTTTTTTATTTGAAAGTACAATCCTTACGGTTAATAATGGTCGATTGTGTGCAGCTGTATTTCACCAATGGCTTCACGACTATTGTCCTTTAAAGCGTCAATTGTCTCTGGCTTGTCGGCGTAACACTAATCTTTGAGGGCACCCCACAAATAATAGTCCAACGGTGTCAAATCGCAGCTCCGAGGTGGCCAAACGACATCAGCTCTGCGGCTGATACCGCGATCTTCAATAACAGGGCGCAGAACATCAAGTGTAGCTTCGGCTGTGTGGCACGTAGCGCAGTCCTGTTGAAACCAAATGTTGCCAATATCCTCCTCTTCAATTTTTGTGAACAAAAATTCGTTAAACATGGCCCGATAACGATCGCCATTGACTGTAACGGACACTCCTTGCTCATTTTCGAAGAAAAATGGCCCAATTATGCCTCTGGACCAAAATCTGCACCAAACAGTGACTCGTTTTGGGCGCATCGGCTTTTCAATGTATGTGTGCGGGTTTTCTGTGCCCCAAATGGGACAATTTTGCTTGTTTGCATACCCGCCAAGATCAAAATGAGCTTCATCTGAAAAGATGATTTTTTTGGCATCTTCTGTAAGTCGATCGCAGGATCATTTTTCCCATATCTCCCAGCGTTGTTCTAGCGTCCCTTTTTTCAAAAGTAGGCAAATTTTAAGAGTAGGTTCTTATCTCAAGAAAAGTTATTTTGTTTCACAAAAAATGTAATCTTTAAAGAGAATTTAGTTTTAAAGAAGAGGCAATTTGTTTGTAAAAAAATAAATACTTTTTTAAGAAAAGGTACTTATTTTAAAAATAATTACTTTTGTTAAGAAAATGTACTATTTTTAAGAAAAAGTACTTTTTGTAAGAAAAGGCTATAAGAGTATGAACTTTCTTTTAAAAAGAAGGACTTTTTTAAGAACAGGAACTTTTTAAAGAACTGGTACTCTTTGTCCGAAAAGGTTTTTTAAGAGAAGAACTGACAAGGTATTATTTTATTTTTAAGAAAAGGTAATTTTAACAACAGGAATTTTTGTAAGAAAATGCTTTTTTTTAAGAGAAGTTATTTTTGTTTTTTTTTGAAGAAAAGGTTTTTTTTTAAGAAATGGGTATTCTTTTTAGAATTGGTCCATTTTTCAAGAATACGTAAATTTTTAAGAGTGGTAGTTATCTCAAGAAAAGCTATTTTGCTTCACAAAAAAGGTACCCTTTAAAAAAATTGAGTTTTTTAAGAAAAGGCAGTTTGTTGTAAGAAAATGTACTTGTTTAAGAAAACGTACTAATTTATAAAAAAAATACTTTTGTTAAGAAGAGGTACTATTTTTAAGAAGAAGTACTTTTTGTGAGAAAAAGCCATAAGTGTATGATTGTTTACAAAGAAGTACTTTTTTTAAGAACAAGGTACTTTTTAAAGAAGTGGTCCTCTTTTACGAAAAGGTTATTTTTTTAAAGAAAAAAAATTATAAAGTATTATTTTATTTTTAAGAGAAGTTTTTTTTGAAGAAAATATCTTTTTTAAGACGTGGCATTTTTTGTTTTTAAATTGTTCCTTTTTTCAAGAATAGGCAAATTATAAGAGTAGGTACTTATCTCAAGAAAGGCTATTTTGTTTCACAAAATTAATTTTCCTATTTAAAGAAAATTTAGTTTTTTAAGAAAATACAATTTGTTGTAAGAAATTTTACTTTTTTAAGAAAATATACTTATACTTTTTAATTTTATTGTTCAAGCTCGAGGCCATTCTATATCTCTATTAATAGATATACTATAGTTTTTTTAAAGGAGTTTTGCAAATGTAACCCTATACATAAACTCCTTTTTGAAAAAACTATAGCTCTATTAATAGAGATATAGAATGGCCTCGAGCTTGAAAAATAAAATTACAAAGTACCAATAAAAAGGCCGAATAAATAAAAATCATCCCTGACGAATTAAAATGTAATTATTTTACTTTTTTAAAAAAATGTACTTTTTGTAAGAAAATTTACTCTTTTTAAGCAAAGGTACTTCTGTAAAATAAGGTATTTTTTTTATGAAAACGTACTTTGTTTAAGAATATGAATAGGTTTTTTTTTCAGAAAATTTACTTTTTAAGAAAATTTTCTTTTTTAAACATCTTTCATTTTGGCTTTTCCTAATTTATTTTTATTGGGTTCAAAACTACAATATATACTAAATATTGGTTACAGGCTCCACCTAGAAAACTTCCTATTAAACAATAAATTTCCCAACATCTGTTAGTCTAGACACAAACCAAAGTAAAAGTATTCAATATAGTTGATAATTCAGAGTTGTACCATAATAGTGTTAAAAAGTTTTTCAATTTTTTTTTTTCATCCCCAACCCGCAACTTGCGATAAGCAACCTCGTTCCAATTTACCAATGACTCTGCCGGCGCATAAAGCGCACCAAAAAGTAATTTTCTGTGCAATGCAATAATGTTTTGGACAAAAGCTTTTTGCTTAAGCAATTTTCTTACTAAACCAAAAAATTGGCTTCATCCCTGAACAAAACTGTGCAATGGAAAATCAAAATCAATATCGATTAGTACCGAATTGGCGGCGCTTACTATGATCGGTTGGCTTTAAATCTTGTGGATGGATACATCCCCGCTTGCTGCCGTTGGTTGATGCTGGTCTTCTTCAACCCTTTGATGTACGGCTGCTATAGTTTTTCCTGCACGCACTGTTTGGCGCCATACGGGATACACATTATCATTAAGAGTATACGTGGTGCCAAAATGATCCATAGTTATTCGAATTAGCTGCTCTGATGGACGATTATTACAACCATAAAATGGGCGAAGTGCACGATAAGTTTGGGGAACAGAACCATTATTTTGATAGAAGATTTATACAAATTTGATAGAAATCATGAAAGTCTATCCCTGATAACATGGCAAACTAATTTAAATAAAAATCAACTCTCAGCTGTTAAATAGGTTGATAAATATAGCAGTGTTACCAACACAGAGTTGTGGTCCTGTAAAAAAACGCCCTACATAAGTAAACTAAATTTAAATCCAAATAATTACAATTCTACAATTTTACCTTTTTGCATCATTTATTGTTTCACCCTTATAAATCCCATTTGCTTCCTTTAAATTTATGTTGTTTTTAAAACCAGTTTGTGGTATTTATTATATTTCGTCTATTTTATTGTCCTTTCTAGTAAGTTTGCATAAATCCTTTACCAATATCTCCCGCCTCAAAATAAAATGTTCTCCTTTTCGATTGCGGTGTGAAGGTTTATTGTTTAAAAGGATATCAGAATACGAAAGAATGTACGACTGAATGCATGGAAGAGCATTGAATGCATTCAACCGAGTAAATTAAAAGGAGTGTGCATGAATTTGAAAATGAATTCCACAATACTGAGGACCAACCGCAGCGTAAATCTTTGCGGTTAACATGAATAGTAAGGGATGTACAAATAAATGTTAAATTATATCCAGATGTCGTTGGTCATGCTGTTGGTATGGCAGGAAAACGTGGTGAATTTACGTAGAAATATTTTACAATAGTAAGAGTTCAATAAATAAAAGCCAAGCCGATAACAAAATGACTGTAGAAGTTATATATATAGTAAGAAACAAATGCAGGACAACTGTTCCTTTGGAGAGGCAAAGGATGTGTGTTATCTAGTGTAGGAAATAAAATATATATATTAACATATGAACAGCAAAGCAAAAATTTGATTATTAAAATATTTAAACTGATGCAACTTTTAAGAGAAAAACACGTTTAAAGAAAATGTCAAAAGTGAAGGCGTTCCTTCGTCTGCTAGGATGTTTGGAAGTTATGTCATTTTCGTCACAAAATTTGATAATACTTGTACTTGGTTCTACTTGTTTGACTAGACAAACTTAAAAGAAATGATTCTGTGATTTTCTCTATATATTCATAGGAATTCTTGAATTCATACAGATATTTATATTCATTACCATTTAATTTAAGAAACACAGGGCTAATGATTATTTTTAATTTGCAGAAAAAAGGACACCAGCGCGTATTCGTTTCGAGGCGGCAGTTAACAATAACCGGGGTTTTGTTTCACATTAACATATCACTGTTGTATATCCCTGTGATGCAAGTGAACTGACCGAGCATTATACGTGACATGTAACCTTTTATTGTGCTACAGAAATAATTACTTTTGTCATTCCTGTCTTTATCCGTAATTTGGAGCTTTTTGCTTATATATCCGATATCATGCTGACATTCCCATAAAATATATATATTTAAAATTCGAAGATACACCGAACAGAAAAACATCGTCACAGAGAGGAAAATGTTCATCACGCCAACAACTTTTGTCATCGAATGTTAGCTAATGTACAACTTCATTTCCACTACGAAAATATGTTCATCAACTGCAAATTGTTCGTCACAGTGATGAAAGTGTGGTTGTTATAGCAGTGAATTTGATTCGTTATCCCAACGAATTTGTTTCGTTGATGCAATAAATTTGTTTCATTGCTGCAATAAATTTGTTTCATTATTGCAATGAATATGTTTCATTGTTGCAATGAATTGGTATCGTTCCTGCAATGAATTTGTTTCATAACTGCAATGAATTTGTCATGTATGAAATTTTTCGCTGCAGAAACTACCAAATTGTCGGATTTAGGAGAATTTTCATTGTAGCATCGTAAAACCCTTAACGAAAATGTTGCATCCATGCGACGAAGCATTTTTCCTTCAATGTAAGGTTTAACGTTTTGCCCAGAAACTCTTTATCGAATTTTATTTAACAAATAGTTTTCTACCACAGTTTTATTCTCAGATACACTCCGGTTCACTTATTTAAAGGCACTAAAAATTCCATATTCAGCAGCCTGTATCTTTTGCACTTTATAACCGATTGCAGAATTTTAAAATGGAAATGGAAGATAGACATCTTGAGATATAAAAATCGTCATAAGAATAGTGGTTTCTTAACTAAGGAACTTTTGTTGAGCAATTTATAAAAAAAGTCAAAAAATGTGTTATTTTGTTTGGTTCACTTGAAAAAAGGCAGTTTATTATTTTTAAAATAAGCGATGATTTTTTGTAGGGAGCGTTTGTTTATTACAATTTATTACATCTTAATCATTTTACGAGTCAAAATGGCAAAACAAAAAATTTTAAATCTATTGGAAAAAACGAAAATCGATGTTTACCGTTCTGAAGGATATTCTAACCGCGCAATAGCTAAAAAATTGGACGGAGCCCAACAGTTGTCGACAAATACATCAAGCACCCCGAGGGGTATGGAAAAAATTTTAAAGGAAGGGTTTTATTGTCTTTATCTACGTATGATATAAGAAAAATCATCAGAATTGCTTCTAATTCTGCCTTATCCTTGTCAAAAATAAGAGCTCAAGCTGGAGTGCAAGCGAGCAAGTCATCAATACTCAGAGTAATTAAGTGCTGTGAGTATCTTAAATACCTGAAATTACAAAAAAAAACCCATTTAATGCTCCTCGTAAGGAAAAGCGGCCTGAATTCGCGAGAGACTACATGGTATGGGATGTGCAGCTAAGAGGTCATGTAAATGACTGGAGAACCATTGTATTTACGGATCAGAAGTTTAATTTGAATGGGCCTGATGGCTAAAACTAGTATTTCCATGATCTATGCAAAGAAAAGCGACATCACAGACAGAGGGCGGCGTTATATTGGGTGCTACTACGTACTATGGCACCATCGATTTTGAATTTCAAACTGCAAAAATGACTGGTGCAGGCTATAAAACGCTATTGGAATCGGCTTTGACGAAGTTCAGTGAACTATATGGTCCCATATCTTGGATATTGCAACACAGGATAATACCCCTATACACAACGCCAGAGTAGTACAGGAGTTCATTGCAAGCCAAAATGTTAATATTCTTGATCATACGCCAGATCTAAACATTATCGAAAATGTCTGGGGTTGGTTATTTCGTAAAGTCTATGAAGGAGGTAGGTAATTTGATGACAATCCGTCACTACTTCAGGCCATTAAGGATGCTTGGAATCAATTTTCGTTGGATTACACAAATTCTCTTTATCTCTCAATTAAAATCCGTATGTTTGAAGTTATTAAAAACAGAGGGGTTATACTCATTACTAATAGTTCTTAAATGAAGTAAAATGAATTTAAAAAAAAAAAAACAAGAAAAACTGTTTTTCATTAAAATTAGTTAAAGTGCCTTTATTCAAGTGAACCAAAAAAAAGCACACTTTTGGACTTTTTTTATAAATTGCTCAAAAAAGTTCTTTAGTTAGTTATCATAACTTTTTTTTTAATATCTCAAGGTGTCAAGCTTCCATTTCCGTTTTAAAATTCTGCAATCGGTTACAAATTTCAAAAGATACAGGCTGCTGAATATGGAATTGTTAGTGCCTTTAAATAAGTGAACCGGAGTGTATTTATGAAACAATTGCATTCTCTGTACATTTTAATACCCAAGAGTAAATGACAAATTGATTAACAAAAACCAAAACAAACCAAGGAGATTTTTTCCTAACATATTCGATGAAGTATTATTGAAGATATGTTATATGTTTACATCTCGTTGTACATCATTACTTCTATTTACACTGTTGCATGTAGAATTTACCAAGTCCTTTAGGATTTACCGACCTTTCCACGCACACAATTGTAAAAGGTCCGCCATGTAACGTTTTTTTTTTCAACTAGTGCTTATTTCGTGAATTGTAACACTTAGCTCATGTCTGATTTGACAGATAATTAGTTTTATCCTTCCGCTGAACGAATATGGTTGTGTATACGCTTGAACAAGGCTGGGAAATATTGCGACATTACTTCGAAAATCATGGTAATGTTGCAGAATTTGTGACTTACAGAAGATGACGATTTTGCCAAAACAATCATCTTTTCAGATGAAGCTCATTTTGATCTTGGCGGGTATGTAAACAAGCAAAACTGTGCCATTTGGGGCACAGAAAACCCGCACGCATACATTGAAAAGCCGATGCACCCAAAACGAGTCACTGTTTGGTGCGGATTTTGGTCCAGAGGCATAATTGGGCCAGTTTTCTTCGAAAATGAGCAAGGAGTGGCCGTTACAGTCAATGGCGATCTTTATCGGGCCATGCTGAACGAATTTTTGTTCACAAAAATTGAAGAGGAGGATATTGGCAACATTTGGTTTCAACAGGACTGCGCTACGTGCCACACAGCCGAAGCTACACTCCATGTTTTGCGCCCTGTTTTTGAAGAGCGCATTATCAGCCGCAGAGCTGATGTCGTTTGGCCACCTCGGAGCTGCGATTTGACACCGTTGGACTATTATTTGTGTGGTGCCCTCAAAGATAAGTGTTACGCCGACCAGCCAGAGACAATTGACGCTTTAAAGGACAATATTCGTGAAGCCATTGGTGAAATACAGCTGCACACAATCGATAATGTGCTTAAAAATTGGACCGATTGTGTAAGCTACTGCATGGCCAGCCGAGGCAGCCATTTGAATGAAATTATTTTCCATTAAAGGAATGAACTTTCAAATAAAATAAGAAATTTGAGAAAATATTCAGTAGTTTTTTATTTATAGAATTTTCAAAAAAAAAAAAGGTTATTTGGCGGACCCGTTATATGACGCGTATAAGTGATGCAATTAAAAGCAGAAAATGTTTAGTATACGCTGTGTTGTGCATGTGATGCTAATGTGTATTAATCATACGCAGCGGGGGGTTCACTAGCTTAATAGTACTTGGGAACAAATAGGCAATATTTTTTAAAAAATGAGCCAGAAGCGGAGAAACAAACTTTGGGAGATGTGATTATTGTGATTATAGACACTGATTGGATTACAAATCACATCTGCTTTGGATAAAAAAGAGGCAACATTTTAATATTTTTGTATTCAGGAACTCCACACGTATTATGGCGACTAAACTCCAAATAAGTTGAGTTGGATGGAAAATATAAAAGTAAAAAATGTGCAAAACATCCAACCCGTAAAAACCATAGTTTTTGACTATAAATGAAATGGAAGGTGCAGTTAATATAAAGAATTTAAAAATGGTCCTTGATTGGACAACTCTATTAAGATAAATGTGAATAGAGAACGAGACCGCTTTAATTTTTACGGAAGCAAATTAACGGTGGCTTTTAACGAAAAACCCTGATAGTGCAGTAAATAGGTACCACTATCAAAGTCAAAGATTTGTATTGTTTCGAGTTTTGTATTTGTATATCGTTAGTTCAATTTTTAGAAATTCATGGACTTAACTGAATATCTTAATTCAAAATGCAAATATATAAAATGTGGGTTAAAATTTTTATAACCGACGAACGGATTTACCCGACCACCTTTGAATCTTTTGAAAGTTAGTCGACTTTGTGCACCTTACTTAAGTAAGACAAATGCAAAATTTTGGAGTTCCAGCTTCTGTTGTTCCTGAGATATGGCGCGTCAAAAAGTGAAAAAATCATTAAAAACACTTATAAGTGGTCTGCCATTATCATTTATATCTACAAAAGTTTTTAACACACAGGGTCAAGATTGATCTCATTTTAAAGGTATTGAGAATAGCTTTAAAACTGCTTTTAGTTTAATGTCTTTTGTGAGAGGTCAAAGATCACAGTCACATGATTTAAAGTTTGGGAAGGTATATCTCAAAAAGTGAAATTTTTAAAATTCTGAAAAAAATATATGTTGATCCTAATAGTCTCTTACGCAATTTGAGTGTGCTCTTATTAGTTCCAGAGATACAGACAATAATATGAAATTGTTTGAACAATTTTAATACTATTTTTTTTGTATTATTCATTCTATTCATTGACAAAATGCGTAAGAGACTATTAGGATCAACATATATTTTTTCAGAATTTTAAAAATTTCACTTTTTGAGATATTGCTTCCTAAACTATAAATCGTGTGACACTGACCTTTGACCTTTCGCAAAATTATAAATGTAGTTTTAAAGCTATGTGCAATACCTATTAAATGAGGCCAATTTCGATCATGTGCGTTAAAAAGTTTTGAAGATATCACCAATATTGCCAGACCACTTACGCGTGTTTTTAATGAATTCTCCGGTTTTCGAAGCACCACATTTCCGGAACCACAAAAGCTAGATACCTAAAATATTTCAATTTATATTAGTTTAGTACTGTAGAACATTCATGATAATTTTTGTACAATTCTAAGAGCGTAAGGTCAAAAATTGCGTTTTTTTTTTTTTGTTGATTCAAAATGGAATTACCCATATGTAATTTTTGGCGTAAATCGACATATTTCACAGGCTTTAATGCAGTGTTACCATGTTGGCATAATTTATGCCGTTTTGGCACAATTTTTTTGGTTTTGGCACTTGTTTTTTGAAAAATTGTGCCAGATGCCGTTTAGCACAATTTTCTCAAAATTTTTCCAATCTTTTTAATTTTAGTGCGGTTTTTTAGCACTATTTTTTTGCAAAAGGTTACAAAATTTAATTTATCTGAAAGATCTATTTTTACAGCATATTTACGAGTACATTTGCCTGGTACTCACCATAGATAAATAAAAAACCATAGATGGTGAAAGATAAGTGGTGGATTTGAAAGTAAGGGGAAATTTTTTTTTTTTTTATTTATTTATTTCGTAATCTGTAAGCCACAAATGGCCAAATTGATTACGTAGATCTACATTATGTAACACATTTCATTTATTACAAACGTGGTACATAATTAGCATTTTTAATATACATTCATAAAAAAAAATTAAATTGACACGAATATGGATGTGAAAAGAAAAATATTTAATTGTAAACCATCAACAATGAGAAATAAAGAAAAGCATCGTTCAAAGTAGATAAATTAAAAGTTCTTTAAACTTACTGTAGGATAATGAAAAATTTCTACTATGATATGGAATTATTGAATTCCATAGCATTATCACCCGAACTTGGAAAGATCGTTGCATTATAAGTGTGCGCACCCGTAACGAAAACTGGAGAGCATTAGTCCTAGTTGAACTACAAAACTGAAATTTAGAATCTAAGTAGTGCGGATTGCCGAACTTCATGGTTTTCTAAAAAAAAGCAAAATAACTCGTAAGTCTATAAAGTTTTCAAATGTACATCCCAATAGTTGAATCGCATAAGGCGTAACATGATCATTATATTTTAGATTAAAGACATAGCGAAAAATTCGGCTGAATCATTTTTTCAGGCGTTGAAGACTACCTCTGCAGGTTCCGGTATAAATTTATAATCCCTAAATAACATGAAGCATTAATAAAGACAGTGCAATACATCTTCGTTTATTGAGTGGGATAAATACATTCGAATTGTATAACTTTCGTAGCTAAAATTTTATTGTAGAAGTTATTTGACTAATATGAGTATCAAATTTGAATTTGTCGTCGATAATAAATCCTAATATTTTCAAATGGCTGACATTGGTAATTATGGAATCATTTATGGAAAACGAATATGTTCTGGTAGGACCAATAGAAAAAATTATTGATTTTGATTTAGACGAGTTGATAGTTATAAAATTACGATCACACCAGTTGCCTATCACTAACAACTCCGCATTCACACATACTTCAAAGTTACCTAACGAGTCCCTAGTAACATTTGCAATTAGTTGTATATCGTCTGCATATAAGTATGCTTTCATGAAATGTGTACAATCAAATATATCATTAATGTACATAGAGAACAATATAGAGCCCAAACTAGATCCTTGGGGCACACCTCGATGTATTTGTCGATAATTCGAGCGCTCCTCGGCGGCATGAACACATTGCATCCTTTCACATAAATATGACCTGACTAAGCGACAAGCTGATGATGAGAAGTTATACAGTTGATATAATTTATTCAGTAGTATTTCATGGCTTATTGAATCAAAAGCACGGCTAAAGTCCAAGCTTATTAGAGCCACCACTTCCTTATCTTCTACACTTTTTCTTATATTATCCCGCAGATCAGCCATCAACGTGGTTGTACTATGTCCTCTTCTAAATCCTGATTGAAACTCAGACAACAATGCATTATCCCGTATATATTCCGATATCTGATCATTAATGAGAATATCTAAGATCTTTGAAAACACGGGCAGAATACTTATCGGGCGATAGTCCGAACACAGTTGGGGATTTTTAACTTTAGGTACAGGTATTACCTTCGCAATTTTCCACGAATTTGTATATATTGACGTGGTCAGAACAGTATTGTAAATGTGAACTAAGTGATGTGATATTACTGGGAATATAATCATTATGCACTTCAAAGGTATACCGTCATCACCAGTCGCATGCGCCGTGATGCGGCAAACAGCAGACCATACCTCTGCTATAACAATATTTCCTAACGAAAATACTGCACCCATTGGCAGCTGTCCATTTTCAAAAACAATATATGCCGAGTTTTCTAATGGTGGCATTGCAAAGTATTCGTTGCAAGCATGAACATTTACGGATTGAACTTCAGAAGCATGGCTTTTTATAATACCAACATTCCGCAAATTATTCCAAATATCCGTAGTAGATGCCGCAGAAAAAATACGATAGTCACACTTCATATTTTCCCTTCTCTTAATATTCTTAAGGCGATTTTTATATTTATTTATGGGTAGATATGGGCTAATTTCCCTGGAAACAAAAACTATTGAAAAGTTCATATAACCATGCTTTTTTGCCTTTCGTATTGTCAACAAATATTTCAAGCGATATGCTTTTCTATTATATATATACTATTTACAAATTTAAACTACAGAATCGAAACAAAAATGATTTTTGAGTGCTTTTTCATCGCATCCGAGTGAAAAATGGTCGCACGGAAACGGTATTTGGCATCTGGTGAAAATTGTGATTAAGCAAAGGAATCATCTATGGTTTTTTTATCTATGTACTCACTGGAATTAGACGACCAGAAGATGTGCGCAATTTGGCAACCGTGGTAAAAGAGAACCAAAAACTGTTAGAAATTAGAATAATATCAGACAAAGAAAATTTCAAAGTAGAGACGATTTGATTACTCTTCTCTACGACAAGTAAAACGGATTTCAAAAGAAATTACCCAAAATTTGCGAAATTCTATTCTAAGACGATTGGAAGAAATTGTTAACAATTGATCTTAAACAAAATTATATTTTTTTTTTTGAAATTTTATTTTAAAAAATTTGATAATTATTGGACTTGAAAATCACCCCTCGCATATCTTTCTTTGTTAATGGAGAATTTGTTACAATATTATAAGATAGTTTTTTTAATGAAATTTAGATACAAGCTATTTACAACAACTTAAAACCGTAATAATACTTCTTTTTAAGCTGAACGGTTAACGTATAACAGCTGCAGCCATTTCCTGGAGTGTCTGTAAAGGTTTTGGACTCATAATTACAAAAAAATACTAAAACGTAAATTTTGGCATAATGATTTTGCAAACGGCGCAATTTTTGAGAACATTTGCATTTTTATATACGTATAATACGTCATTACTCTCTTTGCTCTGAGAGTGCTCCGCACCCACATTTTATGGGCCTTACCTTTCACAATAATAAAAAACAACAACACCAACAACAACAACAACAACTACTACTACTACTGATGGTTGGCGCTTGCAAATGAATGGTTTTAGCAGCAGCATATAATCTGGTTTTAGCAGATTTTGACTTTGATAGATTTAGTCCCTATACGCCGCTATAGATGTTAACATATCAAAAGTTAATCGTTCTCCCTTTGGGAAATATAATATACGAGTATTTGATTATGCTGATTGTTTTTTGAACTGTTCCCTAATGTTTATGAATACTTTGGTTTTATTCGTGTTTTGTTAGATCCTTTAAAATGATCAACGTAATTGGTCGAAATATTGGAAAATATTAATAAAATTATAAATATACAGCAGACAGTTGTCCGAGGCCTTCGGCCACGGACTGTTCCTACAGGCTGTGTCAGAGACACGGCCACTAAGTTTAACGTAGAATACGCCATCCGATAAGACAGAAAACATATATAACAATAAATGATAAATAACATAAGCAAATGAATTTATTTATTTGATAGTTACTTTTGATAATATACATAAGCTTATGGTAGGAAAAATAGGATAAATATGTTTTTAAGAGAGTAAGGATAAATGATAAATAACAGACGCAAATCAATTTGATTTATATTTTTTATAATTATATATCCATGTTAAATTCAAATTCACATTTAACATTTTGTTTCACTTAAATACATAAGTAAATATACGAAATTTCAATATTTCATCAATCAAAACAACAGCCGAAGGTTTGTGTCCACACTGAAACAGCAGCATAGTTTGTGTTCACGCTACAAACTCAAGCACTCAACCAACCACCACACATATGTTTGAGTGTATGTGTTTAAACAATTTTCATTTGAGAAATTTAAATATTAGGAAGATATCAACCAATATGAAATGTATACCAAACGAAAGATAACATCTTCATTTACCTACAAAAAAATTTTTAAAAAAAGTTATCTCGCCGTTTCGTCATAATCAATGAAATAAAGATTACAACAATAACAATCTGACATGACTCCCTATACCGTAAGGTAAGACGTATTCTACGCCAAAAGAAATACTTGAAGTATTTTCTTTTTATTCTTATGACCTTAAGCCGAAACAACTAAAAACCAATATTGTATACCTTGTCTTTAGTTAAACTGCAAAATTCTTTGAAAAACCACAATAACTACATTTATTAAAAATGGTCCCGCTCAGCGGATATTAATGCTAGACATGAAATATTTTGTGAGTCATCTTAAAACAAACTAAGGTACATTTCCAGTGATGGACAAAAGGAACTTTTTTTTGAGTCGGTCTACAGAACATACATAACCACAAATATATATAATTACACACTTTATCTATTTGATGTACATTTTGTACCAACGCAATGAAAATGTATTACTTGTACCAGTTTTGCAGAATTGTGTAGAAGCATATGTAGTACATGCATGTGTCTACATGTAACTTAGTTATGCTAAATTTTCTTTTGTCCTACGAAACATAGTCATATCTTGCATATCTTGCTGTAAAACTTTGATCGGAGTCTTACATGTGTTTGTGGTATTATCGTTGTATAAACAGGAGACGAAAAGAAATTCACATGTAACAACTGAATTAAGCAGGCAAATTTGAACAAAGAAATGCAAGACATGGTGGTACTTTAGTTTCAATGCACTCTTCATTTCTAGATATATAATATGGAAAAGTTATGCACTTTTCTTTGCATACGGTTTCAGAAACCGCAGGAAAACTTTAGATTTTCTTGGTTTCATGTTTTACTTACTTTCCAGTGCTATAGGAGCAACAACAATCACGAAAACAATGCCAAATAAAGTATATTTGTTTTTGAATTTTTTTTTGCTTTTGCTATGTTTTCTTAGCTGCACAAGGCACAGCAAAAATAAACCTTGTGGCTAAACAATTTTTGGGAAAAAGGAAAAACAACTTGCCACATATGTGGCTTTTCTGCTTGTTCAAAGTCTCAGCACAGAGGCGAATGGAGTTGCAGTTTAAAGGAGAATTACACCAATGTATATTACTTCGACATAATCACAAACCTACTTGCGAAATATTTGTTTAGACTTTGTTCCAGGGTTCGTATTTCGTGTGTAACCCAGGGTAACCCATTATTATTGTCGTGGACAATAGGCAGCGATCATTTACCCATTACCCACAGAGTATGGGGAAAATTACGGGCAGCTACCCACTGCGATGGGGTATTACTCATCGCGATTACCCAATACCCTCAGGGAAATAGGGAAAATAATGGGCAGCTATCTACGACGATGGGTAATGGGTTACCCAGGGTAACTCATCCCCATTTTTGAGCGAAAAGTCTATAATTTCTATAACTCGGAAACGGTGCGTCCATTCGAAAAAATAACAAATATTTCCCGGTTTTGTAAGGGGTTTCCACAAACGGAAGGGTGTTTTAGCGATTTTTCTTTGAAAAATTTTAGTTTCAGCGATTTGAAAAAGGTGCAGCCATAGTGAAGAAGTCACTTCTGTAAGTAAAGTCTTTATTATTTTTTCCGATTGGACGCATCGTTTCCGAGTTATAGCCACTTATTTATTTTACGCGATTTTCTTATTTTGACGATATTTTGAAAGAAAAAATATTCCATACGAATTGGACCACTGTATGAAAAGCCCTTAGAAACCTCTTGCAAAAATTAATTATTGTTTCGATTGGGCGCTCCGTTTGCGAGACATACATTTTTTTCATATTTTCGATGAAAAAAAATGGAATGGGTACCCTGGGTAATCCATTACCCATCGTCGTAGGTAGCTACCCATTGTTTTCCCCATACCCTGTGGGTAATGGGTGAACGTTCATTGCACATTCCCCACGACGATGTGTATGGGGGAGGAATACGAACGAAAATTGTACATCAGAACAGAAACTAACAAAGACAACGAATTGTGAATACCCGCTTTAGTTTTATGTAGCTAAATATTCGATAGAATTAAAGGACGTGTAAAGCTTAAATTCCTATGCATTATGGATAAAATTGCAGTCAATATACGTCCAACAAAAAGTTTTGTCAATATTTTCAAAACGTTGTTGAAATAACAAAACCACTTTGTTATTTTGACAATGCAATTATCAATAGGCAATTTGCAAAAATGATAATTAACTTTGTTGATTTGATGAAATTTTAATAGTATTTTTTGTTGAATTGATAAAACTTTTTATCAATCTGAATGAAAAGATTATCAATATTGATAATCTTTTTGTTGATATGACAAATATTTGTCAAATTAATAAACATTTTTGTTGTTTTCATAAATTTTTTTATTATATTGATAACGACAGCTGTTAAAATGGAACAAAAATTTAAATTTAACTCCATCAAAGTATAGCACAATGTTTTTTGGGTTCAACACGCCACCAGTTAGCATAGTTGGAGGTTGAAGTGATACCTTCTTTTCTAATTTCTGTTGGAGCTCGACTTCTGCTTCTTCCACTGTTGTGCCGACTATCATGAAAGAGTTTTGAGAGTCTTTCATAGAGTGCTTAATGTGCACTTTTTATCCTTTTTCAACTTTGACAATCTTGGATGTTGGAACAAGGACCGCATGTAATAAATATAAAATCGTTGCATTTCGCCCATCTGATACATACATAAAAAAAGTATTGAAAAAAATATGAAATTGAGATGCAAATTAATAAAAAAAAATTGTTTTACTTACTTTCTTTTGGATTTTGTATTTGTTTCCACTCTTTAAACAAAGAAAGACTGCTGTTGTCCTTTATTTTTTGTTCAATTACTTGAAATATCTTTTCCGAGAAATTTGTAAAACATTGAACAAGGGTAGGCGAATTGGGGTGCAAAACTTTAAAGTCGCAATCAATCTATACTAATATATAAAGCAGAAATGTTTGTGACTTTGTTTGTTTGTATGACGGAGGTAATCTTAAGAACTACTTATCCGATTTGAAAAATTCTTTCACCAGTAGAATGCTACGTCATCACTGAGGGCTATAGGCAATCCTATCGGGAGGGGCAAAAAAGGGGAAAAGTCTCCCCCTTGACGGATCTTCTAAACCACTCAACCGATTTTCAAAATTCTTTCACCAGTATAATGCTACGTTATCACTGAGTGCTATAGGCAATCCTACCGGGAGGGGTAAAAAGGGGAAAAGTCTCCCCCTTGACGGATCTTCTAAACTACTCATCCGATTTTCATAATTCTTTCACCAGTATAATGCTACGTTATCATTGAGTGCTATAGGCAATCCTATCGGGAGGGGAAAAAAGGGGAAAAGTCTCCTCCTTGACGGATCTTCTAAACCACTCAACCGATTTTCAAAATTCTTTGAATTCTTCAATAACATAATTGATAGTGTCATGAATAACAAAGGCAAAATATTCTTTTTGGATGCCCGAGGAGGAGCAGGAAAAACATTCCTGTCTAATTTATTACTGGCAAAGGTTAGGCAGTCTGGATAAAAAGCTCTTCAGGAATTGCAGCTACACTATTAACTGGTGGGAAAACTGCACATTCCACATTCAAACTCCCGTTGACAGTATCTATGGAGCAAACATCAGTATGTTCTATACGCAAAAATGGCCCTCTTGGAACATTTTTCAGGATACGTCACTGATAATGTGGGGTGAATGTACTATGAGCCATAGAGCCCATGTTGAAGCTGTAGATCGAACCTCTTTAAGCTCTACAGCCATTATGGTTGAATTACTTTTGTGTTTGCAGGGGATTTTCGCCAGACACTCCCTGTTGTTACAAAAGGAATGCGTGCAGATGTCATTAAAGCATGTCTTAAAAGATCTCCCATATGGAACTCCATACAACACCTCAACCTGCGAACCAATATGAGAGCTCATCTTGCTGGAGACACTCACAAAGACTTCCCACAATCAATCAATCAATCTTGGTCAAGGAGTTTTTAATCCCATAAATTTGGCCACTAATTCTAATGAAATAATTTTAAATGAAACACTAGGTCACATTGTCCATAGTCTTCAGCATCTCATAGAAGCGGTATATTCGCACCTCGGAAATTTAAATGAAAAAGACTTTACGTGGTTGTGTTCCAGGGCAATATTATCACCTACAAATGATAATGTCAATGAAATTAACAATCTGATTTTGCAAAGAGTCCCCGGGCAAGTCAAAACATATAACTCGATTAACACAGTAACCAATATTGATGATGCTGTTCACTTTCCACAAGAATTTCTAAACTCTATTAATCCTTCTGGATTGCCGCCTCATGAACTATCATTAAAAGTAGGCATACACATTATGCTTTTAAGGAATATATGCCCACCCAATATGTGCAACGGCACAAGGTTTGTCATTAAAGAATTAAAAGATAATTTGATCGTGGCAACTATTATCAGCGGTCCTGCAGCCGGCCAGCTGGCAAACATACCAAGAATTCCAATGATCCCAACGGAGTCTCAAATATCTTTCAAACGGCTGCAATTTCCCATGAACACATCATTCGCAATTACAATTAATAAGTCCCAGGGTCAAACATTGTCTTTGGTTGGAATCGACCTACGAATGGAGTGTTTTTCCATGGCCTTAGCCATTAGTATTTCAACATCAATTAGTTCGAAACAAGTGAGTAAACTGTACTATTTTATTCATGTGCGTTTAATTGTTATATTCTTTTTTATATGTCTCTTTAAGGAAATCCAGCAATAGAGTCCTTCAAATATGAATTTACACTTGATGTCAATTACGGATATTTAAGTTGTTTTTGACGTAGAATACGTCTTACCTTACGGTATGAGGAGTCATGTCAGGTTTTTATTGTTGTAATCTTTATTTCATTGAATTTGAGGAAACGGCTAGATGAATTTTTTTAACATTTTTTTTGTAGGTAAATGTAGATGTTATCTTTCGTTTGATATACATTTCATATTGGTTGATATATTTCTAGTATTTTAATTTCTCAAATGAAAATTGTTTAAACACATACACTCAAACATATGTGTGGTGTTTGGTTGAGTGTTTTTGGTTGCTCAACATTACTTAGGAACATGTATCTAGTAAAAAGTGAAACGAAAGCAAGCTAATGTTGCTTGGCAACATGTATCTAGTAAAAAGTGAAACAAACAGTAAGCTAACGTAATAAAGCTTTTTTGCGAAAGCTTCAATAAAGCTGTTGTAACGTTAATTTTGAATTGTAAAGCGTAAAGCTTTCACACAACGCTCGAATGCTAATGCGAAGACTCGATAAGGTAAACCTTTTGTAATATTAGGGCGGCCCTCTTAACATTCGCAGAACTTATTTCAATAAAAATATTAATTAAAATACATAAATTAAATTAAGTTTAAAAAAATTGAACATAATATTTTTTTTTTAAACGGACTTGAATCAAATGCCGTTGGTAAACATAAAAATTACAGCAGACAGTTGTCCGAGGCCTTCGGCCACGGACTGTCCCTACAGGCTGTGTCAGAGACACGGCCATTAAGTTTAACATAGAATACGCCATCCGATAAGACAGAAAACATATATAACAATAAATGATAAATAACATAAGCAAATGAATTTATTGTTATATATGTTTTCTGTCTTATCGGATGACGTATTCTACGTTAAACTTAATGGCCGTGTCTCTGACACAGCCTGCAGGGACAGTCCGTGGGCGAAGGCCTCGGACAACTGTCTGCTGTAATTTTTTTTTTTTTATTTCATTTATTTCACAAACAAATGCGGAAAGGCAGCATTGTAATTCTGAAATTTTACTGATTAATGCAAGCGTGTTTGACTGATGTTACTCAGTTATATAACTTTTAAATAAAGTCACACAACCAATGAAACGTTTTCGTTGAAATATCTTTATGTTCTAAAAAAAGAAGGAAAGAAAAAGTATTACTATCCGCTAACTTTTGCAGGCAGGACGAAGTCTGCCGGGTCAGCTAGTCTATTATAAAAAGTACAAAATCAATAGAGAAAAAATATTTGTTTAGTAACATCACATTTTCAATATAAAAAATTAATCTTTTATCCACTCACTTAATTTTCACACTTTATCACTTAATTTTGCGTTTAAAACGTATTTATTTTCCTTTTTTAAGAAGAAGAACCGAAAGTCTTGAAAAACTATTTAGAAATGACGCAATAGCGGCGTCCGTTATTTATTTACAAAGTGTTTGTGTTATTGATAAAATTTTATCAAATCAATTAAAAAATCTTGTTAAAATGATAAAATTTTGTCAATCAAGAGAAAAAATTATAAAACTTTATCAAAGCAACGCATAATTTTGTTAGTTTAAAATAAAACCAATCTATAAAATTGATAAAAAATTTTGTTGTAATAATAAAAAAAATTAACAAAAAAATTTTACAGATTTGATAAAAGTTTTTGCTCTATTGACAAACATTTGTTAAATTAATAAAATAATTTGTCAAAATTTTGAAAATTTTGTCAGTTCTTAAAAAATTGACAAAGGTTTTTTCAATTTAACAAAATCTTTTATTAAATTGCACCTTGAAAAATATTTTTTATCAATATGAACAAAAAATTGTCAAATTTAATAAATATTTTTGTTAAATTAACAAAATTTGCTCATATGGGAAAAAAGAGCTTCTTTGTAAGATATTAACAAAACATTTTTGTTAATAATACAGTCGATAGTTTTTTGAGTGTAGGAATTGGGAAAGTCACCAGCGGAATTAAGAAAGATTTCCGTATTCGGACTGCAGTGGGTTTCTTATGTTCATTCCTCCGATTCAATAGATTTTCATTGACAAGGGGAATGGAAAATAACAAAACTATTGTTCACATGAACAATAAATGAGATAAATTAATAGCATTTAATGCATTTAATGCATTCAATGGCTTTGGAAAGCAGCATATAGCGGCAGAGGGAAACTTTTATCGCATACGATTATTAAAATATTTTTATTAGTAACTTGACGTATGATTGATATTTATTCAAGAGGCGAAAGATATCACCTTCCGGGCCATTGAAAATTACAACAAAATATATAGTTATCATTTGCTTAATTGGAAAGCTTATAGGGTAAAGTATTTTTTAGACTTTTTCAGATTTTTCGGAAGAAGTTTAGAGCTCGCACAAGTCGAATTTCTCCCAAAAATCGGGTATTCCCGACGTTTTTTGAATTTTACTTAAAACTCGGTCAATAACCACGATTTTCTTAGTTTGTAGGCAACATTTTTAAAGCAAAACGTCAAAACTTGTATTGTGTATGCATAAACCATCAGTTTTAGCAACAGTTTTGCTCAATAAGGTACAATGTCTTAAGTTTTTTCGTAAATTTTGGATAATTTTTGAAAATAACGGATCATAACTTTTAAAATTTGTATGAAAATTGACAAATCTAATCACGCACTTTAAAAGACTTATAAATTCCTAATAAACTTGGAAATTGTCAATTTGCGGTTACTGTTCCAGAGTTATGTCATTTTAAAGCTTTATACCCATTGTATACAAATAATAATATTACACAGTGCAACAGTGGGTCTCGGAACTCAACCAAACCAAAAAATTGAGAAAGTACTGGGGCCTGGCATCACAAATCTCTATTCGGTTTTGCTCCTATATGTAAACTTTTTTTTTTTTAAGGCCGCAGAAAATTTTGGAGGTGGGCCATTGCCCTATTTCAGATTTTACTTCAATAAATCCTAAACAGCTTGAAATATTGGATTACAAGCTTTGACAATATTGTAGCTAAGTTCCCATTTCACAATTCCTACTCATATATTTCTAGGGAAAACTACACGTTTAATCGATTATTTCACGAAACGTCATGAAAAATTTCATATATTTTATATGTTTTGACATTTCTTGCCTAACGGTAAATAAATGGCGGTAGCTGTCTTGAAAAGAATTGTAGCTTATAAATTTCTTGATAACTTTTCTAAATACACTAATTAACAAAAATTATATTTAGAGCTCCATAATTGGTGTACACATGCAGGGTTTAACCATTTTCTTTAAATATTCACCTATATGTATTCAATATTAAGTAAATTACAAATTGATATCTTCTGCAAACTTCTAGTGCTTAATATACGTAACAATATTTTTAAACACACTAATGAACAAAACTGACATTTTGGGTTCCAAAATGATTGTAGCAATTCAGAAATTTAAAATTTTTTTAAAATTTTTGCTTATAATTTCTATACTATTAGCAGCACACGAATGTAATAATATTCTCTATAGATGTACAACTTATTTTTGAGAAATGTCAAAACATATAAAATGTGTGAAATTTTAAATGACGTTTCGTGAAATACTCGATGAACAGTGTACTTTACCTTAGAAATATATTAGAGGGATTGTGAAATGGGAAAATAGCTACAATATTGCTGAAGGTTGTAATGCAATATTTCAAGCTGATTAGGATTCATTGAAGTAAAATCTGAGGGTAATTGGTAATCGTGGTGGATAATTCCCCATTATTTTCTCCATACCCTGTGGGTAATGGGTGAACGTTCATTACACGTATTCGGACAGCAGTGGGTTTCTTATATTCATTCCTCCGATTCAATAGAATTTTATTGCCAAGGGTAATGGAAAACTACAAAAAAAATTGTTCACATGAATTGATACTAACTTCATGGTGAGATAAATTAATGGTAGTTAATGCATTCAATGACTTTGGAAAGCGGCTTTTAGCGGCAGAGGGAAACTTTTGTCCCATATGATTATTAAAATATATTTATTATTAACTTGACGTATGATTGATATTTATTCAAGAGGCGAAAGATATGAAACTAATAATAGTATCAACTGTTTGCCATTTTTGCATCGCACTTACTTTCGGAATTTGGAATGTGCTTGGAATATATCCGACTTTTAAAGTCCATCATTAGATTTGTAAATTTTCATACAAATTTTAAAAGTTATGAAGGGTTATTTACAAAATTTATCCAAAATTAATGAAAAAATGTAATACCATGGTAACTTATTGACCAAAATCATTGCCAAAACTGGTGGTTTATGCGTCTACGTCATTCCATGTCAGACCGTACGATTTTTGCTAAAAATTTACTTTGATGTCTCCGATGTCTTTCAAAATTTTAGTACGTATTTTTCATGAAAAAATATTTTACACGTGGTACTACAATGGAAAAAATAGAATCCATTCGACTTTCATGCTGAAATTTACAGGGAATATTAAGGTTATATTGGGCTTTAAGAAAATATTTTTGTCGGATTTTTCGACACGTTCGAAGATGGTGGAAAACAGAAATTAAATAAAACATTCAAATTTTAGAAATAACAAAAAAATAAATTAAAAAAACAATTATTTTTAAAAAGAAGGTGGAAATACCTTTAAAATCAGGTATTAGACTTTAAAATTCATCCACTAGTTTTAGAAAAACATCAGTTTAAAAGTTGTCATGTAGGATGACTTTTCACGATTTTGACGATTTTCAAATGCCCATAACCTTTTCAAAAAAAATTTTTTAATATTTTAAGGGAAACACGGGTCAAATATTTTTTAATGTTTAATACGTCTGGCAAATTTAAAGTAAATCGAAAGAGTTGTTGTAAAAAAGGTGGTCGGTCTGACATGAAATGGCTCTTGTAACAATAAAAGTTTGGACGTTTTGCTTTAAAAATGTTTACTTAAAAAAAATCGTGGTTATGGACCGGGTTTTAACTAAAATTCAAAAAACGTTCGAAATACCCGATTTTTGGAAGGAATTCGACTTGTGCGACCTCTAAACCTCTTCCGAAAATTCTGAAAAAAATCTCCAAAATACTTTACCCTATAAGCTGTCAAATAAGGCTTGAGCAAAAACAAATTTTTATTTGATGGGACACTGCAGTGTATATGTTAATATATTAGCTATTACAAGTGTAAGGTCATTGCTACCTACTAGAGTTACCTAGCAAACGATATAAAACAATCAAATATTTTATATTTAAACATGAAAACTGCAACTACATTTACCTTAAGCGTTGAATCTTGTCAACTAAAAGCAGAATCCACCGTCACAAATTTGATTTGATGTTAACCAATTATAAAATTTAAATTAAAGAATTTAACAAATCAATAAGACTGACAATGAAAAATCCTTATGCCAAATAAAATAAAATATCAACCCCTTTCAGTGTAACACAATTTAAGACAATACAATTTTATGTGTTCCTGTTTGAATTTTCTTTTCCATTTCAACAAAATCCAACCATTGTTCATGGTCAAATTGCTTGATTTCCGTTGTAGTTTGAAATTTCCTTCTATTCCGTTTGATTTATATTCAATACTGGATGTGTTGCAGCTTCCATATCGCCCACGATAGCTTCCCTCTCCTACTGTCTCCTCCTCTGTGTAATACTTCCTCTTCACTCTCTTTCCACAATTGTTCATTATTATCACAATTAGTTGGAAGACCAAAAAAACTTGTCAATTTTCCCTTTTGTCGTGCACCAGCGCTTCTCCGTCACATTGTTATGCAAATGTAATTTTAAAGACAATTATTGCTTAAATGAATCGAATTGAATTTAGCGGAAATGAATGTGCTAGTTTTTTTATTCGTTCACAAGAAAAACTAAATCAATTTTCTTCGTTTTTTACACGGTGCGTGTGAGTGGAAAGTCATCTGTTATAAATTACTAGTATAAAAGAGGAAATAAAGGTAAACAAAAAGGCTAATAGTTTAAAGTCAGTGAGATTTATACCTAGAAGCATATGAAAGAAATTTGGATTGTGGTTTTTTGGATTCGAACCCTGCCCATCATAACATTTTTCGACGATGCTAATCTCGCTGAGAGACGGCGACACTATCCAGTAATTCGCCATGGGAAAACTCCTTCAAACACCGTTTGAAACCGTTGTTAAATTGTAAGGCTCAATCAGTGACAATAGAACTAGAAAGTACGCAACTGACTGGTTGCGATAAGGTCTTCCCAATCCTTTCATGGAATGTAATGGGAAACTATTTTTGTACTAAAATTTATAATGAATTTACCTTTATTTTATATGTGTTTCAATTTCTGAAGCCTCGACAATTTCTCTGTTTGTAAAAATCCTTCACTATTCGAAAAAAAACTCCTGTTGTTTCCAGGAACTTATTTAACCAACTTAATAAATTTAAAATATTTTAGTTTTCAGCGTATGAGTGATATTAAGTATGACATACAGCAGAGGTGGCTGAAGTCGGACTTAGCAATAGAAATTGTGAAAAATATCTCTGATCGCCCAAATCAAGTATTACGATAATGTTAAAGACAAAGCAAACAAGAAGAAGCAGGTGGACATTATCAACTCTCATTCAACAACACTATTAAAGGGCTCCATGAAATAACCCCCCAGGAAATAACTCCCCAAAACAAAAATTAAATAAGTCCCCAAACATTAGCACAGAGAGCTACAACAACTATTTTTGGAGGAGCTTGGGGGGTTATTTCACTTTTTGGGGTATTATTTCATTTTTTTAACTGTGGACTTATTTCGTAATGAAAAAAACCTAAACTGAACCAGCTCCCCAATTTTTATTTTTGGGGACTTATTTCATTTTCTTTAAATTCGTATTTACTTGAAACAAATGTTCAAAAATCCCCGTTGCATTAACTACGAGCTCATTCATTGTTTACTCACTAGTTCAGTTTGTGAGATTACTTCGATCAGTGAACATCAATTGATAAATTGAAAGAATGAATTTTGAAATTATAACCGGCAAAAGAACAGGTAGCCAATTATTGTACTTAATTGATGAAAAAATGTTGTTCCAAAGAAAATCGGTTTATAACAACGTTATTAAATGCGAGTGCAGAAATAAAACTTGCAAAGCAAGAATAAATGTTCTTCCACATGGAAATTGTGTTTTAGCAAAAAATTATATTGAACACAACCATAACGATGAGGAAGCGGCCTATAAAGAAATGAAAGCTTTAAATCAGATAAAACGTGATTGTCGAGACCCCACTGGAGCTCTAAGAGGAGATAGGACTGCGATGAGCTGCATAAGACCATGATTTCGCAAGACTTGTGAAAGGTAAGAAACATATAATTTTGGAACATTGTAATTATGCGCTGAACATTCTTTGATACACATCTTTATTCAGCAATCACGATGACACCAAAAATATTTCATTTACACAAATTCAAAGAGGATTGCAGTACATTGTGAGCAAAAGCTTGGTCACATCGCCAAAAAGCGCAGTTCAGGTAATAGAGGCATTTAATTTGGAGAGTGTTTGGACAACGTTTGGTCTAAGTAAAGATGAAGCAAACCCAAGGCATTTTTTTCGCTGCTTGCGTAATAGAGGAGAATTACTCGTTTTGGTTGTTTTCATCATTAAAAATAATTGACATGGTGAAGGAAAATATTCTTCAACCTCAAAGAACGTATCTAATAGATGCGACTTTTAAAATTGTTCCACAAGGGTGTTTCAAATAATTATTAGTAATATATATTGAATACTTTGAAGAGGTAAGTAATGTAAAATAGTTTATTGCTTTGGAAAAGGAGTAACTAAATTCTTGCGCTTTTTCCTATGTTTTTCATTTTGATGGATAGAAAAACAACTGAAATATATAACGCCCTCTTGGAATATATAAAAGGAAATATTTTTGATAGGGAGCCAGCTGTGTTTGTTACGGTTAACGAACAAGGCATGAGAGCAGCAATCAATTTCGTTTTTCCACGAGTAAAAACTGTGGGATGCTGATTGGTACTACAATATGTTTACAGTGTAAATCAGTTGGATACGAATAGTACATTGTTGGATTGAATGAAGTTGTTTCGATTTACTACACTGAAGACAAAAAAACGAAACAACATTTTTGTTTTCAGTGTATTAAATCGAAACAACTTCATTCAAACGTTGTTTCGTTTTTTTGTCTTCAGTGTAGTAAATCGAAACAACTTCATTCAATCCAACAATGTAGGAGTGCAACCATAGCTTATATATATTTTCTTTTAGGTTTCATTTCTGTCAGGCTGTATGACAAAATATGTGTAAGCAGTAGTCATTGTTGGCGTATATACGCTCATCTAGAAATGTTTCGGTGCTTTATTACAAAATATTAGCACTTGCATTACATCCAGCGCCATTAATTCGAAGTGCCCTTCTTGAAACTAAATCTAAAATTCTTATGATGGACAGTGAAGGAAGATTTTCAGAGTTTTTAAAATATTTTGAAAAGCAGTGGCTAAACTAGGTAAGAATCTTGTATATATTCCCAAGAATAATAATTTTAAAAGTAAAAATTTGTATATATTTTTAGGTTGGCTGCAATAATTTTTAGCATTCACAGTCAGAAAACAAGAACAACATCTGCTGTTAAGGCGTATAATGGTGTGCTGGGGCGGTTTGCAGAAAAAAATGCACATTTCTTTAAATTCGTGCGTCATATTCGAGACGAAGAATTTTTTAAGGCTCGACATTTTGCGATGATGTGCGAAAGTGGAGGATCAATTGCTAACAGGAAGAAGAAGAGCAGTATCGAAAGAAATAAAAAAAAATCGATGAAGCAACTCTATTGTTGGAAAAAGGAAGTATAACTGTAGATACATTTCTTTCTCGCATGGTTTACAAAGAAAACGAAATATGTGTTGATATGGTGCCAAAACTCGATATTTTTAAGGACGAGCCATCCGATGACGAATCTTTTGATGACGAAGTAGACTTAGTAATGCCAAGTAATGATAATGAATGCGTAGTTTGTAAGGACAAAGCTCCAAATACAGTTCTTCTGCCGTGCAAACGTCTTAAGATATGTGATGACTGTTGTAACAAACTACAGGCAGATGCCACTTCTAGGGGTTTACGAACCCCTAAGTGCCCTTGTTGTCGCAATGCCGTTGAAAACTACATGCAGATTTATATGAAATAAGCCCCCAAAAAATGGAGGGTTGTTTCGTATTTGTTTAGGGATATTTTTCATTTTGTTTGGGGTTTATTTCATTTTAAAAAATGGGGATTTGCTTCATAATAAAACAAATCCTCAATTTTGGGGACTTATTTCGTTTTTGTTTTGGGGAGTTATTTCGTGGGGGGTTATTTCATGGAGCCCTATTAAAGGATGCATTTAAAACGGTAGTGCTTAAACCTCAACCAAAGAACGCTGAACAGATTGTTGATGTACTACCAACAGCATCTCCTAAGAATTTTATGTTGCCGACACAAGTGCAAAACTTAGACTCTCACATCTTCTTCAGAACACTGCGTCTAAAATTATATCCAAATTTTCTGAAGGACAATAGAGTTATGTAATAATTCAGGGATAACACTAATATGTAAATGGGGCTGCCATGGATCGTTTGCATTTTGGAAATACACGGAAAAAAGTGGATCTAGTACAGATTATTCGTCGCTTGTGCCTTTAAGAATACGTTTAGAAATGAGTTATCATAACCTTCATCAACAAATTCGATTCAAGATATGGGAATTAATTCAATCCCTGGTTCGAAATTTGTATGTCGTCCGATAGGCTTTGAATACGTAAAGACAGATCGAAACCCAACCCAAATACTGGTGGATGATATTAATTATTAAAGCGCCGACTTGGTCCCCAGCACAAGAATCCAGAAACACCGACTTATTGCTAACATCAGATCCGATGCACTCTGTTACAACGAAATGGCTACCAAACGTTTGCCATGATATAGATAAGGACGAAGGAAATTGATAATCGTTTAAGTTTTGATACCTTAGATTATTTTTTTTTTTTTTTGAAACTATGAACATATAACTGATATATTTAAAAGGTTGATATATCTCATTAATTTATATTATTAAAATAATTTATATAAACAAACATATAGATACATATATCGTTAGCTTAATATGTAAGGGTGCTAAGTCAAATTTTTGAAATTTTACAGGAGAGACAAAAAACTTAATATCTTTTGTAATAAACCTCTTTTCGAAAAACTATAAATGTAGTTAAATTAATTGCATCACTATTCAACATCAACACTCTAAAAAAAAACAAAAAGACATGTATTGTCTTCGTTACAGTTGTTTTATGACTTAGCACTTTTTCTGATGTTGAAAACAAATTTGTTTTTGGACTTAGCACTTTTTATTTAACATTTTTCCCCACAATAATAAGTACTCAGTTACAGTTTTAAAAAAAGATAATGATAGTACTATCTTCTTTATTATTACAGAGATAAATATATTAAATAGTGAATAGTGAATTAAAAATAATTAAATTATTCATGAGGTAAATCATCATAAAATTTATGATGGTCTCTTGTCAAAGTTAATTTTAAACATTGTAAATCTTCGAATTTTCTGGCTGTAGTTGGTTTTCTGGTTTGATACATTTGCTCCAAATTGCACCACTGTAAAGCAATTATGTACTTTCTTATCTATTCTTTGGGGTAGCATTTTCCATATCTCAGTCAAGCGTAATTTGAAGAATATTTCTCGATTTAGTGTATATTGTATTGCGCGTATGTCTGTCACTTTGGCATCGCCTTTACCACGTCCACGACGAATGCTTTTACAAAATTCAATTTTGTTAGATTTTTTAAAAAAAATCATGATATAAGTATGTAACGTCGTAAGGTTCGGGCTTTTGTCTAGCGGCTTGGCAAATTCCAATATAGTCAGAGGGAACATCAACATTTTTATTCCTCATAGCACGCTCTATGGTAGAGTGAACGCTATCTGCCTCCATTTGCGTATGACCAGTCTCCAGTATTTTTTGTTCTATTACAATTTTATGTTTAATAGCTGTATTAAGAAGTGCGTTACTCATTACACAATTGCGGTTTTGATATGTGCATCCATCGCTATAAAATATTATTTTAGTAGGGTTATTATTGTCATTAAGGCTTGGAAGGATTTTGTTTTCAATAAAGTAAACCCAAATACTTGCAAATTCTTCAGCATTAACCCCACCTTCAGCTTCATTCCATAGCAAGCAGTACCCTTTTTTGTTTACAAGGTTATATAAAACTAAGTTGTGTACCTGGAGTTTAGTTTTATAATATAAGCTGCTAACTTGCGACTTCGGAGCCATTAGCACCGCTTGAAGGTCTACAGTGAAGACATAGGATTCTTCAGACCTGTCTTTGTTTTTCTCCATCCTTGCCTCTTCTTTTTTTTTCTTGATGACGAGAATAATCTTCCAGTGGAAGACAGCTGACAGAATAACGTGCACATATCTCGCATTGGTCTTTTTTGGTGAAAACAAACCCAGATTTCTGGCATCAAATGTCGAATAAAACAACGCAATCGAAAGTGGCCTGATGTTGTGAGTTGTACACCAATCTTTGGAATAAAAGTCATACAGTTTTTTTTTTGATCGCCATTCGGGTAAAATATACTTTTTCTGAGTTACCGCACGACAGTAATGCGATTCCATTAATGGTAAACTATCAAAAAATAAATGCATGCCTTTTTTCTCTTTTGAAACAGTTTGTTTAACTCTTTTTCTCGAATTATGGTGTGCAACTGAAGACATATTCACTCAATTAAGTACAGAGCGTCTTCCTATGCCCAAAGTGTTAAAAAAAAATGTTCTACATACGCGTAGGGTTTTATTATCCAGTTTCAGGTGGTATTTTAAAGTTTGAACTAGTCTGGATTCATTAGGATCTGTACGATTTCGAGGCTGGCTAGGCTTAGATGTGTGAACTAATGTAGTCACATAAATTTTCTTTTGCTTCCAGTCCATTTGCCAAAAGTTTTTAAATATTTCTTCTCTTTGACCATCTGTCACCCATGCGCATTTCATGGTAGCAATATCACTTTTTTGTGCACACTTACATCTCTCCTTTAAGGCACGTGGTTCTTTCATTTCTCCATATTTCCAAACATCACCTTCTTTTCGTCTTCCCCAACACCTTTTGCCACATTCTCTCTACCTTTTATTTTTGGCCACAAACCAATCATCTTTTTCCACTTGCACCCTCTTCTTTCGCTTTTTGGTTCTTACAGGTAATTCAAAGGAATTGTCGGAATCACTATTGAAGCCATAAGGCACCAGTCCCACAACACCGTCATCAGACTCTATGCCAAAAGAACCGCAATCAATGTAGTCAAGCGATTGTGCTCCAACGTTATTGTTGTCATCGGAATCCATAGAAATCTTCTAATAAATTAATTTTTTTTTTAATTTCATATTTCCAAAAATGGAGTAATAATAGTCATGTGTTACCTTTTATGCTTTAAATAGAAACAATACTAACAGCACACAATAATCAGCGAAAAAATTGGGTTTTACTTTTCTAACAGCGCCTACTAAATCACGTAAAATTTGACTTAGCTCACTCATTTTAACAGGTGCGGAGTTAGCACTATTACACATCTTTACCAAACAAAGGTAAAAACAGATATTTAATATTTTTTTTTTTTTTTGGTTAATCTATGTATTATTGATTTATCTGTCGAACTGCATCTTAATCTATTTTTTTATAAAAGGTTGACTTGGCACCTTTACATATTAAGCTAACGATATGTGATATTGCATAGGAAAAGGGTTTATATCTTCCCAAAATCAAAATCCATTTTTTTGCGTTTCCTAAAATTACACATTATTGTGAATAAAAAGACACCTCCATAACCCAAAAATTTAAAAAATTACATTAGTTATAGCACATTGAAACTCTAGTATGATAATATGAAGTTTCTAGATTATGAGGTTCAAAGATTGACATTTTTTTAAAATGCTTTCCTGAAATATGACAAGGTAGTTAAGAAACGCGCGTAACCATTTTTTTGTGTAGTTTTCAAAGCTCCGGAGAAAATTATTGTAACGGTTTTCGTTTTATTGCTATAACAGAAAAATGGACAAGCGGCCCAGACTGGGATAACAATTAAAAACAAAAATATTTTTTTTTTCAACAGTAATAAAAGTATTTTAAAAATTTTACTTTAAATAAGTCTGCGCCGTGAACGCTTAGATGCAGGAGGCTGTGTAATAATATTTTCTTCTTCGTCATTCTCGTCATCTTCATTAAAATTCTCCTCCGGGTTAGGACACAGCACATCCTTGTTTTTGCCTAGACAATATGGCATTATCTTCTCAAATAAATAGTCTTTTCAATCTCTTGTTAGTCCGTCAGGTTGTATCTCATTAGGAAAATCCACTGGACAGGAGGTATCAGTGGTGATCCGGTATTTTACCCACGAAAAATCCTCAAACTTCTTTTTTTGTGTAGACAAAACCTGGTACCTCCTTGGTAAAACGAAAGTGAAAATAACTTGTAATTTGTGTAATGGCTTTCCAATGTTTATTTTGAAAATAAGAATTCCAATCATAAACTGGAACCAATACTTGTCCATTTTCAGTGCCCGTTTGAACAGCCTGGTTGACCTCGGAGGTTGGAGTTGACATTTTTACAATATTGGCAACATCTTCAATACAGATGGCACTTTCGACCCTAAATCGTTGTTTAAATAGTCCAAACGCCCGGGTCGACGCCAAATTTTGTGTGTCCAACTGGGAGGCATGAAATTCTCAGTACACCCTCTGAGCTTGGAATGTGATGTATAAAAGCCCTGACAAGTATCACACCAATCAGTCCTGGGCTTCATAATTGCTACATCAGAGCAAAACTCTTTCCACAAATAATAAAACATCCTTTGCTCTACAATAACATTTTCATTATCTGCCTCAAAAGCTGGCCGGTACAAATTGTATATTTTGAGTTTAGTATCCGAGGATGGAAGCAATTTAAGAACGTTGTAGTGAGCGGCCAAGCGTCCAGGCATAAACAATGCATTTTGTTCGGCGTAATTCTGAATAAACTGAACGCATTTACTCTTGTTCTGTGCACTGATTGTGTTCTTTGGTGGCCGTTTTTGATTTTTGTGAACTGCGGGCTTAAGTCCATGGTTTTTGAAGTGTTTCAGAAGCCTTTTAAGTCGTTTTTCGGAATTCCCGTTTGCAATGAGAAAGAGATTTTTACGCACAATTTCCCCCCTTAACTGATATATCTGTCGAAACCTTTCCCTATTTTTTTCTGGACTTCCTCTGCCTGTTTTGACTTCGTTTTGGTTTCTACAAACTACACGCAATTGGCCCGAAATTACTAAGTCCAATAAATTCATTCCTTCAGAATAATAGTCCAGAGATTTACTGTCGTTGGTCATTTTAACGATTTCATCCATTGCAAATTTCTTTTGGCATTGTTTTGGACAACAACCCTTTATGAAGGTGCCCCTACTAATTGTTGAGCATCTGCCTCATCAATTTCCTCTTGAGGGTTATTTTCCAAAACTTGATTTATCACGGCCTCCTCGGTGATTTCAGGGCCCTCAAGTGCATTATTTTCTTCAAATTCACAATTCTTAACAAAATAAGATAAGATAAAATGACAGATAAGATAAGATAAAATGACAGATAAATACCTGAATCACTGGAATGTCTTCTAAATTAATTATATTCAAATTAAGCCCTGAAGTACCTGGCAGAGGTTCCACTTCAAGATCGTCATCTTCATCAGATGTAGTTTTTTCATCACAATAAAAATGTTCCCCCCACAATCGCCTAACCCCATCCGACACTTCTGTTGTGGAAGATTTGTTCATACACTTTAGTAATAATTGATTAAGTCTCTTGTCATCCATTGTGACTGACTACCACCACACAATAATAATAACACTAAAATTTATTAAATTTTTCCAAATAAAATTACAAACAATAAACCAAGTGAAGTTGTGCAACTAAAAAAAAAAACAAATGTAAACAAAAAAGTACACAGTAGGTCCGCGTTCACACTTGACTCTTTTGAAACAAAAATGTGCCTTTTTTTGCAACCCTGTTTGTTTTGCATCACGTATCAAACGAGTCAAGTGTGAACGCGGACTAGGCTGCGTGAGAGGCGCGGCCACTAAATTTAAACGTAGAATACGTTATAACGAAAGGTGAAGAATAGAAAAATAAATTCCAATAATGTCCAGTTCTTAAAGTTGGTAGAGGTTGGGGAAAAGTATTTTTTTGGTAGTTCCGATACAATAATCGACTTCAAATCGATTGTAAAATGCTCGGAACGAGTCTGGGCAGTGTTACCAACCAAAACCTGAAAACCGCTAAAAATTTACCTAAACGTCTTTTTTTTTAGTTCTCCTGTAAAATTTGGTTTGGGAAGATAAGGGCCCTTTTCCTATGCAACATCACATATACAGAAAATAGTTCGGCTTTCATAATTTTTACTACAGAGACTAATTGGGAATTATGGCTTTACAGGTAATCATGGGCAAATTATCATATTGACCAGCACAGCTAGTAGGTACAAAAATAGGAAACTTGATTTACTTTGAATGAGGGTAACTCAAATGCAGCGACATAATAGTCCGTAATGATTCAAAGTCATAGTTTATAATGATTGCAGGGATAAGTCTAAAGTGACTGGTCAATTCGTACGGAAATATTAAAACTACCGGGTAGGTAACATATACTGCAAACTCAGGCCGAAGTGTTGATTTTACGTACGCTACACAGATCTTACTGAAATTTGTGTAAACGTGGTCATATTTCAAGCATTTTTTCTACACTCTACAAAACAATGAGGTGAACATTTTAAAATTTAAAATATTAAAAAAATCTTATGTTACGTCTGAGCGCGATCCTGATGAGGTTTGTACACATTAAAGCACAATATTACCTTAATAAAATGGAATTAATAGTTTTTGAGAAGTAGTGAAAGAACAGTAAGATTACACTGTGATAGTCGAAAAAATGAACTTCGATGAATCCTTTTCGAACTATTAGGGGGGAGTCCCCTGAGTGCGAAAGCTTATTATTGAAATACAAGATAAATACAAAGACATTTTATTAAAGTTGATTAAGTATAATTAATTAACTTAAAAAAAAAACGAAAAAAATATATAAAAGTCCAATATTTTGATTTTGAAGCTTAACTTGAGGCCTATGCTAGGAAAATAAATAAAATTTTGGAAAAAAGTAAAAAAAAATTTAATTTTTTCTTGTATTTCAAACTTTGAACATAAATATCTCCGGTCTTAGAAGGGTCAATGTGCAGTGTTATACCTTAAAACTAAGCCTGAAGTGTTGCCTACAACCTGAGTCTAGGTAGAAAATAGGTTTACTAGGGCTGTTTTTTGAGAAAACCAGAGTGAGGTTAAAAAATCGTATTTTTAAATTTGTCCCCAATGGGTTAATAAAATGTAATATATTTATATGCAGATTTAAAGAGTTTTTAATGGTCTTTGCAATGATATTCACTGGAACCAGATCGGACCATAAATATGTGAGATATGGCCAATTATATACTCAGGCCTTAAAGGCCCATATCTCAAGAAGTTGGACCGAGCGCAAACATTTGTTTTTTCTATTTTAATAAGCTTTTTAAGCCCTTTTAGGCGAAAAAAAAAAATTGGCCTATGGCTGGTAAAATTTGTTTAAATAGCGCAGACTTACCTATATCCATATATGTATACCGATTTCTCAAAAACTGGAGCCAATCTGACACTTCCAAATGTACTTTCGCACTCAGGGGACTTCCCCCTAATAGTTCGAAAAGGATTCATCAAAGTTCATTTTTTTCGGGTCAAAAACTATCACAGTGTTATTATTTCGAAATAAATACCTTAAGAAAATTTGTCTTAAAAATGTGATGATTTATTCGACTTTTCGAATTCTATTTAAAATTCAAATGTTCGAGCGCTAAGTCTATATTAAATTATTTTGTTCCTCAATACCCATTGGGTAGCATAATCAGGATGATAACACAGTGCAACACGAAAAAAAATAATCATATACGGACACCACTACGTGATAAAAGACTAAAAAAAAAGACCAGTGTCTCCCAATTTTTCCCAAAGTCATGCACTTTTTTTTATGGGCCGCCGAAGATTTGGGGCCTCGGTATCATTTTCGTAAAAATGTGATCATTTTCTCAGGCTCATATCTTGCAAACCGTTCAGAATTTCGATTTACTCTCTGAGGCAAAGTTATAGCTCTTGTCATAAAGAACAAAAATTGCGAACATATAAGATCAAAAAAACTTCAGATCAAAATCGCAAAAAACTTAAAAAAATTCGTTTTTTTTTTTACCTTTTTTCCCGTTACTAATTAATTACACAGTGAGACACTCAAAATTTGATACGCTTGAGACCAAAAAAATCTGAAAGCTACTGATGAGAGAAGAAAAACCCTAGTTGGGTTTGGTCTGATTGACTAAGGTTTTTTTTTTTAATTGGCGTTTGAAGTTTTAGGCTTAGAAATGAACTTTTGATAAGAGAACACTTTTGGTAATGCCTACATCTCGAAAACCATTCACATATTTGCTCAAGTGCCTTCGACAAAGTTGTAGCTCGTGAACTGCCCTACAAAAAACCACCAAACGTTTATTTAAAAAAATGCCACCTTATAACTTTAAAAATAAAAACGGCGAAAATTTTATTTTTTACATTTTAAAGTTTTTGATCATGAAGGTGGAATTTTTTGAATAAACGTTTTTTGTAGTTCACGACCTACAACTTTGCCGAAGACACCCAACAAAAATCTTGAACAGTTTCGAGTTGTAGGCATTACCAAAAGTGCTCTCTTATCAAAAATTAATTTCTAAGCCTAAAATTTCAAACGCCAATTAAAAAAAAAAACCTTAGTCAACCAGACCAAACCCAACTAGGGTTTTTCTTCACTCACCAGTAACTATCAGTTGTTTGAGTCTCAAGCGTATCAAAATGTTTAGGTTGCAAAATGATGCATAGTGTTATTGCTATCGAAATATTTAAGAATAAAATAATTTAAAGTAGAGCTAACGCTCGGATATTTTAATTTTAAAATTTGACTTATTTACATATTGTACTCCCGTGTTCGCATTTATAGGAAGGATGTCTTACTCTTTATGGCAAATTTATAGAAATATTCTTAATCTAGAAACTTAACACACACAAAAATATTACAAATTTCAAATCGAAATTTTCGCCACTCTCGCAATATGAAACAAAACTTGCTGATTTGAGAATGTTGCTAGGTGAATGGTGAATTTTCCAAGGTAAACAAAGTCAAATTCGTTAGCATTGCAAATGAAAAAAATCAAAAATCTAAATATCTAAAAATATTTACTCCTTTCTTTATAAAATTTAAGAATGACGGCAAAAGATTAATGTAACCTTTACGGCAATTTCTTGCAAATATTTGAGGTTCAAAAACACTTTAATTTTGCGAACATGTCACTTCCAAACTGTTTGAGATAATTCAAAAGTAATTTTTAGTTATTTTTCCTTGAAGTGTTCTCCATACGGTGTGGTGTTATCAAATTTAAGATTTCAATATAACTAAAAATAACTAAAATTTCCTTTTTCTATTTTTGATTGCAAATATCTTTTCAAAGGTGAGAGATAAATAATCACACACATTTTTTGTGTGCTTCAATTAAAAGAGTACTTGAGGCTAAGAATATTAAAACTCGGCTCAAAGTTTTAGAACATACAGGTTTTCAAAATATCAACAGCACCAAAGTTGTCCAATTTGATATTCTGTTTCAAATTCTGCGTTACAACCGGGTTCTTCCAAATGCAATGTGCTTGAAGATTGACTCCTCCTCTACACATCTCTAGAACATCTTTAAACGATCCATCTTTGTCTTAGGGACAAGTGTCAATACACAGTGCGGTGGCTTAACGGGCTAGACGCTGCTGAAGAATATCCTTCACAAACATTGACACGATCGTCCAGCGCTCGTCTACGCACGGCGATTAAATTTTTTGTTCACTAGCCGGAGGTGCTCGGGCATAATCCAATGGACGTAGCGTCATACAACTGTTCGCTCGAACAAGTATTGTGGTATTGCTCCGTAAATATGATCTCTTAGCCTTAAAGAAAATTGCAACTTTAAAAATATCTCGGATGTAAAACAATTAAAATTGATCCGACAAACAATTTAGAAGTTCTCATTTTATTACCACTTTTTTGCAACACTATGCGCTGATAGATATTTTGGAAAATCTTGCAGTCTTCATAAATCCTGATACACAATTTTCGTGGTTTTATTCCATTTACGTATAAAAGGTATAAATCGTACAAATACTACGGATGAATTTATGGTGGGAAATATTAAATCTAAAAGTTAACAAAGTAAAGTACAATTTAAAAAAATAATGTACAGTTTGAAAAATTAAGAAAAAAATAATGTTACGAATAAGTAAAAGCTTTTGCTTGCTGTTAATGATTCTACTAACAGTATGTAAATAACAGACAGGTTAGTGCTGCGCCTGAAAGAATGCATTGTAACAACGTAGCAGCTTGCTAAACCAGTGGCATGAATTCACCTCAGTAAAGATAATTCTTCGCCATTCGAGATTGTTCTACAAAGATAAGCAACAACAACAACGTCTAGAAGGTTCTTGAATTCGCTAGATATACCTTCATTTGGGTATGGTGAGTTGGTATAAATAGCGGAGGTCTTTGGAATGGACACTTCAGTTTGTGATTAAACCCCGTAAAGTAAGCAACGCGAATCGATAGTAAAATATAAGACTTGTTAAAGTTTTATAAATAAAGTAAACTGTTGTACTATATAAGTAAAATAAAAGGAAGTGATAGCATTGTAATTATCATAATTGAAAACGAACCCTGTTTTATTATTGGGAATAAAACAACGCAAAAAGGACGAATGAGGAAAATCGTAACAATAATATATTTTCCATGCATGAACAGTCTTATAAATGAAGGTTTTCCAATTTGAGTGATACGATTTCTAAGTGATGTTTTGGCCATTTGTAGGATGACACGATCTGTATTTTTTTTTATCTTTGTATTCAGTAATGTTTACAATTTCATCATGGAGAGACGCAAGAACAACGTTAACAAATTATTCAATTTTTTTGTCAAAATAATAGTTCTCCAATTGCAACTTTTCGTGCGGTTTTGCCATTTTATGGTCGTAATAATCGTCGACCTGTGCTCGCTGTTCGTCAAATTGTTGCAAATTACGAGCGTACATTTTCTTTACATAATGTTGAAGTGCCAATAAGACAAAGAACCGCTCGAAGTAATGAAAATATTGCTACCATTCAGGAAAGTTTTGCTAAAGACCGCAATTTATCAATTCCAAAACGCTGTCAACAATAGGGAGTGTCTCAAACCAAAACCTGGCGGATTTTGAGAAAGGATTTGGCCTTGCATCCATATAAAATTGTTATCACTCACGAACTAAAGCCACTGGACTACCGTAAACGCCATGAATTTGATGATTTCGTCTTGGAACAACTTAAAAACGATATAGGTTTTTTTAAGAAAATAGTTTTCTCCCATAAGGCTCACTCTCATCAGAGTGGTGCGGTAAATAAACAAAACTGTCATCCACAAATTGTTCACGAACAACCATAACACTCACCTAAATTGACAGTTTGATGTGGTTTTTGGTCTAGTGGAATCATCGGTCCGAACTTCCTTCGAAAGAAACTGGTAACACCGTTACTGTCGGTATAGATCGATGATAACAAACTTTTTATTGTCGAAATTGGAAGAAGAACATCTGGACTATATCTGATTCCACCAAGACGGGGCTACGTGGCACACAGCACGTGCAACAACCAAATTATTGTGAGAATAGTTTGGAGATTCGATTATTTCAAGAAATTGCGACATTGAGTGGCCTCCAAGAAGTTGTGATTTAACACCATTAGACCATTTCTTATGTGGTTATTTGAAGTCATCGGTCCTTAGCAATAAACCAGACTCCTTTCAAGCTTTACAAGTCAACATTGAACGTGCTATTCATGGCATACGACTTGATTTAGTGGAAAAAGTGCTCGCAAATGTTCATCACATTCGTTGCTGCAAAAGAAAACGTGGGGGCCATTTGAAAGGCCTTTTGTTCAAAATTTAATTGTATCGATTATACTTCAAATTAAATAAAAAACATTTGAATCTCCTTAACAATTAGTGTGTGTTTTTTTTTAAATAGACCACATCAGTCAAACTGGAAAACCCTTTACTATAATTTAAAGATGTTTATCAGTTACGTTTCTGGACACCAAGTACTATAGGCAAAAATGTTGGATCTCGCAGCTCTGATTAAGGCTAGTAAATTTGATTTGATTTGGCCGTCGGTGGTGCAATGGTTAGTGTGCGCGGCTCTTGTACATGAGATCCTGGGTTCGAACCCTGCTCTGACCACCTTCAAGTTTCTTTCGGCGGCGGTCACCTCGCATAGTGACGGCGACACTATCGAGTATATAGCCATGAAAAAGCTTCTCAAATTACCGTTCGGAATCGGTGTAAAACTGTAGGTCCCAATCAGTGAGTGAAAACTGGAAAGCGCACAGATCAGTGATTGTGAGAAGTTCTCCCCGGTCCCTTCATGGGATGTAATGGGAAACCATTTATTTATTTTTATAAATTTGATAGTGTTGTGCTTGATGTGAAACAACTCGTATTTGTATTGATTGTTCTTATGGACTAGCAACCATTTCAGATAAAGTCGTTCAAGTAATATGTTTCCAAAAAAAATCGCCGACATCAAAACGGGGCATCCAATCACTAAAATAAGTAAGCGGTATCATATTAAATGCAAAACGGTGTCTCAAGATACTAATTGATGCTAAATAGTATCTTTAGCAACCACGAAAAGTCATACTAAATAAACTCGGCTCTTTGTCACTTTTTGGATTTGGACTTTATTAACACTAAATAGTTTTTTATTAAATTAATGTATTTAAATATTTATAATATTTAAGCCTCTACGTCCAAAAATTTTAATACTATTATCATATCGAACCTTTTTCTCCTCTCCTGTAAGGACATGAAGCTGCTGTTACATCTTTTTGGATGTTAGATGACGAAATAGTTATTGATATTTTTAACATCTCCTTTATTTATTTAAACAATGCAACAGTAAGAAACAGTATTACAGAACAAAGTTTATAGAAACTGTTCACGAAGACAAAGTCGGTCAACGAATTCTCTCCATTGATTTCCGTCTATTGCATTTAACTTAATTTGATCCCAGGATAGTCAAGTTTGATTATATTCCTTTTCCAGGCACCACGTCCATATATTTGGCGGTCTTCCTGGCTCTCGACACCCCTCCGTGTTGCATTCAAGCGCCGCTCTAATAATATCTCAAGTTGGGTGCCTAAGTAACGGGTCCGCCAAATAACTTTTTTTTTTTTGAAAATGCTATAAAAAAAAAAACTACTGAAAAACAACTACTACTGCAGCTGTATTTCACCAATGACTTCACGACTATTGTCCTTTAAAGCGTCAATTGTCTCTGGCTTGTCGGCGTAACACTTACTTCTGAGGGCACCCCGCAAATAATAGTCGAACGGTGTCAAAGCGCAGCTCCGAGGTGACCAAACAACATCTGCTCTGCGGCTGATAATGCGATCTTCAAAAACAGTCCGCAAATCATCGAGTGTAGCTTCGGCTGTGTGGCACGTAGCTCCGTCCTGTTGAAACCAAAAATTCATTCAACATGCCACGATAACGATCGCCATTGACTGTAACGGCCACTCCTTGCTCATTTTCGAAGAAAAATTACCCAATTATGCCTCTGGACCAAAATCCGCACCAAACAGTGACTCGTTTTGGGTGCATCGGCTTTTCAATGTATGCGTGCGGGTTTTCCGTGCCCCAAATGCAACAATTTTGCTTGTTTACATACCCGTCAAGATCAAAATGAGCTGCATCTGAAAAGATGTTTTTTTTTTGGCAAAATCGGCATCTTCTGTAAGTCGACATTCTGCAACATTATCATGATTTTCAAAGTAATATCGCAATATTGCCCAACATTGTTCAAGCGTATACACAACCATATTCGTTCAGGATAAAACGATAGAACTAATTATCTGGAAGGATAAAACTAATTATCTGTCAAATCAGACATGAGCTAAGTGTTACCATTCACGAAATAAGCACTAGTTGAAAAAAAAAAGTTAGATGGCGGACTCTTATATGTCCGATTCAAATTCAATTTCTTCTATGTATATCCACTTCAAAAGGACTGTTACATGTACGTTGCCAGAGTCGTTCATTATGAATTGTATTTGATGATGTATTTATGAATTGACAACGATTGACAAACGTTTGCAATCTTTTTCACTGTCACCTTCGTCATTTATATTTAGTAGGTAATAATTAAATATTACTCATACGCATGTGATCATAATATCCAACGACAACTTTTAGCTATTTTTCAGATAACAATATGTGATAATTTTGACGACGACGTTTGCCTTTAATTGAACTTGTAGCGAAAACCATTGTTATCACATTGGGGTGAAAGTTCTAGCATTAATTCTACAGCTTTTATCATAATTTTGCCTATATTCACAATAATTTTCACTCTCTAATCTAATTATCCTGGACATATATAATATTTATCCTTCAGACGTTACATGTTCCTCTGGCAGCAATATGGTAGGTATACCAACACACTTTAATCAACCTTTAGGGCAAGCACCATAAACACTGTTAGGACTTCGAAATAAATTCAACCTTAATATCAGCAGTGACTGAAGAAAAACTAGTAATGATGATGAAAGTCATAAAAAGGCGATGGAGTTGACGAGAACGATGATGATGATGAGAGCAATGGTTATGATGGGAATGGGAGTGATGCCATTGTCGGCATGGATGATTAAATGGCAAAAACCCAAAGAGAACTCTCTAATTAAGATGAATAAAGGCTTTCCTGCAACTACCATTATCCTTTACTGAATGATTTGCAGCATCACATAATTAGGGCAACAGATTGACTGTTGATGAAAGCCACTCCAATATGTGAATGAACTCGTGGAGTTTGTTGATGTTTTCTATGATTGATGAGGAGGAAATATGATGTGAAATGATTTAAATGAATAATAATTTTGCCAAAGTCGGCAGATTAAATAAATAAATAAATGGTTTCCCATTACATCCCATGATTTGACCGGGGAGAACTTCTCACAAACACTGAGCTGTGCGCTTTCCAGTTTTCACTCACTGATTGATTGGGACCTACAGTTTTACACCGATTCCGAACGATATTTTTGAGAAGCTTTTTCATGACTATATACTCGATAGTGTCGCCGTCACTATGCGAGGTGACCGCCGCCGACAGAAATTTGAAGGAGGTCAGAGCAGGGTTCGAACCCAGGATCTCATGTACCCAGGATCTCATGTAAGAACCGCGCACACTAACCATTGCACCACCGACGGCCAGCTATTGCACCACGAGTCGGCAGATTATTGATGTATAAAATCAAGCTATAGACAGTGACGTATAATTAATATTATTACGCGCATATTACTCATATGTAACCAGGCCACCTTTGTGTGACCAAAAAGCGGAACTCATGGAGTAAAAAACCAAAACCTTTTGGTTTTAAATAAAAAAAATATATAAAAATTCAAGTATTTAGTTAAAATTAGACTAAATAGATAAACCAAAATGTTCTATGTTATATACAACCAAGATTTTAATTTAGACTCCAGTCGAGGGGAGACTCCCAAAAAGCCGAACAGCCCCACAAATGCGTGACAATCCTGCCAAAAGCGGGACCGTTGGTCAGGTTACTCATATGTGACCTGGAATGAAGAAGGTTACCTAATAGTGTATCATAACTCTAATTTCGTGCTTTTTCCAATTATGACGGAGAGTAACCCAAATCGACGGGTGCCTATTATCTCTAAAATATGATTTCACACAGTAGGGCCAATTTTTCATTTCAGGCTACATATACTGTCGCTATCAGCGTTTTGGCAAATATCCAACACTAATTTATTAACATGCATTCTGTCAATAATGCAACGTTTAGTGTGTGACTTTTGTATATGAGAAAATGTGTTCGATTCCCAATCTAACCACCTTGGACTTCATTCCTCGATGATTACCCCGCATAGAGACAGCGGCACTTTCGAGTAATTTCTATGAAAAAGCATATGAATAGACGCCGTTTCGGAGCAGCGGTGAAACTAGAAATTTACAAATTTTCTAATTTACAAAATATTTGGCATATTAATTAAGGCACATAATTCATAATAATTCCCCTTATACACGCTGAAAAATCTGTCTTTTTCTGTTGTTTGGATGCAAACATAACGTTTTTGTAGCTTGTCGCTAATATACTATACTTGTGCCCAAACACATCGTGTTTGCCATCCAATATAATATGTTTGAACCACAATGATTCATAGGTTATAATATATGTTTTTGAGACCAAAAAGGAAATCCCGAGAATTCCTAATTTTTTATTTTAAAGTCATATCATCAAATATAAAAAGATTTATAGATATTAATCTACAGCTTTCTTTAGTTCGTTGACTTATAGTGATATTTTACGTAGAATAGTTTTTCAATACACACCAACCCCCCTGAATGCAGTTTTGTGAGACAATTTAGCGCCAACTCGGAACAAGTACGAAATTGATCCTTAAAAAGATTTTCAGCTTTCACTTATTTTTGGCATTCAAGTTGAATTTTGAGCTTCGATGTATTATGAAACTTATATTAGAATTCTATGGAGAAAATTGTTGTAGTACATTTTAACCCCTTACATCCCCGTTTCAGGGGTGCTTTTTACCCTTTTCCGCAAGAAGAACAAAAAATAACCATTTATTGAGGCGGTAGGGGGTTAAATTATTCCACAAAAATATTTATTGTAAATCTTTACATAAAATTGCTGAACACATCCTAAACCTAAAATGTAAGGATAACATGGTTTCCTATACCGATTCATCATGAGAGTTTGCCAAAGGGGACATTTTTTAACCCCTCTACCAGAATCCGTTGTCAGAACCTTGGTAGTGTTTTTTTTTTGTGTTCCACAGTGTTATGATTAATATAGGGTAATTCAGGAAGTTCCGGACAAATTTCTCCATCGTATTCCTTGGCTCATTTCATGAAGAAACGTCCACTAGGACCGTGTCCGCAAATGCAAGGGTGCGAAATGGCGGCTGGTTAAAAATTTTCGGATTGTCGATCGGAGGGTAGTAGGGTGAAGTTGCTAACTTCTGCGCCAGTGGCCGGATTTTAGGGCTTGTTGGAAATGTCTTTAAGAGGCCTTTCAGAATCATTAAAAAAAGTAGAAAAAAGTCAAATCGCCGAGATACAGAGCTTTCGGAAAAAAATGGGAAAAAAATTCACATATCCTCAATTTGCTCAGCAAGATGGCAGGTAACTTATGCTTTTTTTCCACTGAAAGATAGCCATACCTCTTGCCTTTCCAAAATGACCTACTCGAAGCCCAGAGGTCTTACCGTTCCAAAGTTATGACCATTTTACTGAAATGCAAAAATGTTTGTTTTTGTTTTTGGAAGCGAAATAACAGCACACATTTATTTGTTTTTGTAAATTAACACGTTTGAGATTTCATTTTATTGAAATTGTTGGCTGAAGAATCAAAAACATAAGGGAAAAAAAACATTTGATGTTAAAGGAAGTTTTCAATGTGGTTCCTATTTTCTACTAAACACAATTGCGGCCGTTTGCGAAGCACATCCACCACGTTTAGTTCACTCATCTTTTCACGAACTTTCACCGCAGCTTGGAATTGAATTTTATCAGTTCAGAAATGCTGATTTCGATTCATTTTATTAATACTGTATAATGTTGACTGGTCTGAATGGATGCAAAGTGATGTTGTTGCTGTTGGTTATGAGAAATTCCTTAAGCGGGTTTGGGGTAACTGTTGAAGAGAATGTTCCACGTATGAGACCTCGGGTGTACAAATTGCCTTGGCATACGAAAGGTTTAAAAAAGCTAAAAAATCAGAAAAATTAATTTTTTATATACTTACATTATATGCGGGCATTTAAGTTTTTAAAATAAATTCCTTTGTAGTCAATATATCAAGAGTTACAATGAATCTTTAAAAGTAAATCCGAAACAATTTTTCACATTTATTCGATCGAAGAGAAATTCGTCCAGTATTCCATCATGTGTAACGTAAAGGGGTTTTCAACAGAGACGCTACAAAAGTAAACCGATAGGGACAGCAAACGACACCATATTTTTCCCCGCTCTTTTGACATTTCTCTTCAGTAAGGTTTGCCATTTCATCATGGAAAGATATACGAGCCAACAACGGGTCGAAATTACTAAAATTTACTACCGAAATTTGGAGTCAGTGGCCTCAACTTTAAGAGCGGAAAATCATCGGAAATCACCTTCAGCGATGAGGCTCATTTCTGGCTGAATGGCTTCGTCAATAAGCAAAATATGCGTTATTGGTCAGACAACAATCCACACGTAATCCATGAATCATCATTGCATCCCGAAAACATTACGGTTTGGTGCGGTTTATGGGCCGGTGGTGTCATTGGGCCGTGCTTCTTCCGTGATGATCAAGACCGGCACATTACTGTGAATGCGAATCGCTACCGTTCAATGATAACCGAATATTTTTGGCCCCAATTGGATAATATGGACTTGGAGGACATGTGGTTCCAACAGGACGGCGCCACAAGCCACACAGCGAATGTCACAATCAATATATTGGAAACCAAGTTTGGTGAACGTGTTATCTCACGAAATGGCCCAGTCGATTGGCCGCCTCGGTCGTGCGATTTGACGCCGTTAGATTAATTTCCTGTGGGGCTACGTCAAGTCTATGGTCTATGCCAACAAGCCAGCGACGATTGATGAACTTCGTACGAATATCGAACCTGAAATTGCAGCAGTATCGGCCGATTTATGCTTAAAAACCGTCGAAAATTGGGTCCAGCGTCTGGACATCTGCTAGCGTGCCCGTGGTGGCCATGCAAAAGAAATCGAGTTCCATACATAATGGCATCGAACATACTTTCACAGGAATAAAGAATTTCATTGGTATCTAAAACCGGTTTTGTTTTATTTAAAAAAACTTTTGTAGCGCTCTTATTGAAAAGCCTTTTATAATAACGTAGTTTCTAACTATATTCAGGATTCTGTTAATTTGTTTAAAGATTTTTTTCATTCGAGTTTTGCTAAGAACGTTGCTGCTGTCAATATACATGATTTCGATCATATCACGTCTTATGTTTATATCGGGGCTTTGGTTGCGTTTGATGATGATATTACATCGGGTATTTAAAAACTTGCAAATTCTTACAAAAGTGATGTAGATAGAATTTCGGCCTTCTTCTAAAGGAATGTGCATCAATATTTGTTTTACCGCTTTGAATATTGTTTTCTAAATCACTTTCTTCTGGTTATTATATTCAGAATTGGAAATATGCTTCGGTTTTGCCTGTTTTTGAATCTGGGGATAAAACCAATGTTTCTAATTGTCCCCCCAATATCAAAATTACCTAATATAGCTAAAATATTGGAACACATTGTGTATGATAATATATTTTGTCATTTCAAGCATTCTCTTAGCCTATATCAGCATGGTTTCATTGCTGGCCGTTCCACAACTACTAACCTAGCTATTTTTACAAATTTTTGTATACGTAACATCGAAAAAGGTGTTCAAACCGATACAATATATACAGATTTCTCCAAAGCATTCGATAAAGTAAATCATGATATATTGGGTTTCACTCCTCTATTTTGAATTGGTTTCGGTCCTTTTTGGATCCTTGTTATTTATTATATATTTGTAAATGACATTGGTCTATGTTTTTTAAACTGTAGACACCATGTGCATACAACATGATCTTAAAATTTTCAAGGCTATTAAGACTGTGAATGATGTTATATTACACAGTGCAACACGAAAAAATATAACCATATCGGACACCACTACGTGATAAAACACCAAAAAAAAATGACCCCTGTCTCCCAGTCTTGCCCAAAGTCCTCCAGGTTATTTTTATGGGTCCCCAAAGAAGTGGGGCCTCGGTGTCATTTTTGCAAAAAACGATCATTTTCTCAAGCTCATATCTTGCAAACCGTTCGGAATTTTGATTTACTCTCTGAGGGAAAGTTGTAGCTCTTGCCATAAAAAACAAAAATTGTAAACATATAAAATCAAAAAAAAACTTCGTCTTCAAGGTCAAAATCGCGAAAAACTTTAAAAAATTAGCGAAAATTCGCCCAAAAAGTGTTTTTTTATTTTCCGCTTTTACGAACAAATTTACATTATGAAAAATGCGCCAATGTTCTTTGGCCTGGTGGAGCTTACAGTGCTGATTAAAACCCGAAGGTTTTTTTTGGGAGGCCGATCCAACTTCTTGAGATATAGGCCTTTATAGATTGAGTATATAATCGGTTATATCTCACCCATTTCTTATCCGATCTGGTTGAGATGGGTATCATTAAGAAGACATTTGAAAACGCTATAAATCTGTATATAAACATGTTAATTTTTATTAACTCATTTGGGGCAAATTAAAAAAAAAGGAAGATTTTTTAACCTCACTTTTTTAATAAAAATCTGGTTTTCTCAAAAAAAAGCCCTAGTAAACTTATTTCTTCCTAGACTCGGTAAAAGACAACACTTCAAGCTTTTTTTTAAGGTACAATACTCCGCATTAACCCTTCTAATACCGGATATAGTGAGGTTTTTCTAACAAAAGTACTTCATGGGAGCCAAAATTTCGCTTAAAAACAATTGAAGTGAAAGAAAATAAGCGATTTCTTAAAAAAAATGTTGATTTCCAAACCTTTAAACGTAAATAATTGTCAGTCAGGAGACCGAGTGTTTGAGTGCACACTGTACCTTCACTGATAGTAGTGGAATTTAATAAAAATTCTCAAGCTGGTGGGTGAGCTCCCGTGCCCAAACTATCAAACGACTACCTGGAAGCAAATATCTGCATTGAATTCACATAAAAACAACCCAAAATATAAAAAAAATACCTGTAAACACATTGGAGCTCTTGTCATAAAGATGAAATTGTGAACATATAAAATCAAAAAAACTTCTATCAAAAAACTACCTGGAAGCAAACATCTGCATTGAATTCACATAAAAACAACCCAAAATATAAAATAAAAATACCTGGAAACACATTGGAGCTCTTGTCATAAAGATGAAATTGAGGAAATATAAAATCAAAAAAAACTTCTATAAAAAACTACCTGGAAGCAAACATCTGCATTGAATTCACATAAAAACAACCCAAACTATAAAACAAAATACCTGGAAACACATTGGAGCTCTTGTCATAAAGATGAAATTGTGAACATATAAAATCAAAAAAACTTCTATCAGAAAACTACCTGGAGGCAAACATCTGCATTGAATTCACATAAAAACAATCCAAAATATAAAAAAAAATACCTGGAAACACATTGTTGCTCTTGTCATAAAGATGGAATTGTGAACATATAAAATCAAAAAAAAAACTTCTATCAAAAAACTACCTGGAAGCAAACATCTGCATTGAATTCACATAAAACAACCCAAAATATAAAAAAAAATACCTGTAAACACATTGGAGCTCTTGTCATAAAGATGAAATTGTGAACATATAAAATCAAAAAAACTTCTATCAAAAAACTACCTGGAAGCAAACATCTGCATTGAATTCACATAAAAACAACCCAAACTATAAAAAAATACCTGGAAACACATTGGAGCTCTTGTCATAAAGATGAAACTGTGAACATATAAAATCAAAAAAAAACTTCTATCAAAAAACTACCTGGAAGGAAATATCTGCATTGAATTCACAAGGGACGCAGCACACAATATAAAAGCGACACGACGCTCACATCGAGGCACTACACAGCGCGACGTCAACGAGAGCTCAGCGGTGCAAGTTATAAAGTGAAAGTGAAAGTAAAAAAAGTGAAAGTGCTACAGCATAATTCGCACACATTGGCAACTGACAATTTCAATATGCAATGTGAAAATATTGATTTATTTTGCTACGTTTGAATCAGATTCCTAAACGGTGTTAAGAATCATGCCTAGGAAGTTCATAGGTTCTAGAAAGTTGTTTATTGAGATCTTAGGATCATTCTTAAAGTTGAGTATTTCCTTGAACGGTTTGCTACCTACGAACCTGAACAAGGGAAAAAAGGTCCAAAATAAATTGAATTTTTTAAAGTTTTTTTCGACTTTGACTTTGAAGATGAAGTTTTTTTTGATTTTATATGTTAACAATTTTTGTTCTTTACGAGAAGAGCCACAACTTTGTGTCAGAGAGTAGATCAAAATTCCGAACGGTTTGCAAGGTATAAGCTTGAGAAAATTATCACTTTTTTGCAAAAATGACAACGAGGGCCCATAAAAAAAACCTGGAGGACTTTGGGCAAAACTGGGAGACAGCGGTCTTTTTTTTGCTCTTTTATCACGTAGTGGTGTCCGTATATGGTTATTTTGCCATGACTCAAAAAATTACACACAGTGTTATTGCAGGATGATATTAGTAGGGTTACTGCTTGGTCTAAAGCAGTTCAACATTAATAAATGTTTCCATATGAATTTTCATCGTCGTCGGGATGTAATTAATTCATCTTACAATATACCGAATTGTGACTTAGCATGAAGCATTTTAATTCTGTTTGTAATAATATTGATCTTAGTTTTTCAATAATTATTTTTAAGAAATTATTATACAATAGTATTAGGGTAATTCCATTTTAAATCAACAAAAAAAAAACGCCATTTTTGACCTTACGCTCTTAGAATTGTACAAAAATTATCATGAATGTTCTACAGTACTAAACTAATATAAATTGAAATATTTTAGGTATCTAGCTTTTGTGGTTCCGGAAATGTGGTGCTTCGAAAACTAGAGAATTCATTAAAAACACGCGTAAGTGGTCTGGCAATATTGGTGATATCTTCAAAACTTTTTAACGCACATGACCGAAATTGGTCTCATTTAATAGGTATTGCAAATAGCTTTAAACCTACATTTATAATTTTTTTTTGCGAAAGGTCAAAGGTCAGTGTCACACGATTTATAGTTTAGGAAGCTATATCTCAAAAACTGAAATTTTTAAAATTCTGAAAAAAATATATGTTGATCCTAATAGTCTCTTACGCATTTTGTGCCAACAAATTTGAGTGTGCTCTTATTAGTTCCTGAGATATAGACAGTAATGTGAAATTGTTTGAACTATTTTAATACTATTTTTTTTGTATTATTCATTCTTCACTTTATTTCTCCGTTCAACAACAGCAACAGACACATGTACATACATACATTGTTATGTTAGTAAATACGATATACAAGTTGACACAATTTCAAGCCGACGATTTTCTGGATTCACTTTGCGAAAAATTATTCACACTTTTGCCTCACTCATTTATCGCAAAGGAACACGCAGCTTTTTTGAATGCAAAAAAAGAATTGCTTGGAGAGCATGAGTACATTGCAATACATTGCAATTGAGATTGAGTACTTGTATAAAAAAAAAATTTTTCCCAGATTTACCAACTGATCCTACAGTTTCCCATGTTTGTCCAGAATCAGAAACAGTTCAGCAATTAAAGGAAAAATTCAAATGTACTCAAAAGAATAGCGAAAAAATTCAGTTGTTAACCCTTTTACCAACAAGCTGGACATTGCAGAAAATGGTACAGGAGTTTGAAATTTCCGACTGTATGGCTCGGAAGGTAAAAAAATTAGTTGAGGAAAAAGGTATACTGAGTAGTCCCAACAACAAACCAAAAAATGTTTTATCATCGGAAGTTGTGGAAGCTGTTAAAATCTTTTATGAACACGCTGACGTCAGCAGATGCATGCCAGGTTATAAAGATTCTGTTTCTATGTTTGAGAATGGTGTGAAAATAAAAAAAAACTAAAAGGTTGCTGCTTGGAAATTTACGTGAAATGTATGCATTGTTTAAAGAAAAACATGAAGGAATGAAAATTGGTCTTTCTAAATTTTGTGAGCTTCGTCCGAAAAATGTTGTGTTGGTCAATGCCAGTGGAACTCACAATATCTGCGTGTGCACAAAACACCAAAACGTAAAATTAATGATACACTCCTTGAACTTAAAAAAATTAACAGAAGGCTTAGAAGATTTCCACCTTGAAACGTACAAAGATTGGTTTGAGAAAATCAGGTGCAATCCTTCGACCCCCAAATGCTATTTAGCTAAATGTAAGGACTGTCCTGGAGTAGAGCAGCTCAAGCAAAAACTTGTTGAATTATTAGAAACAAATCATGTTGATGAAATTACATTTAAACAATGGACTTGTGTGGATAGAGACTCATTAGAAACAATGGTAAAGCAGGCCGACGATTTTCTGGATTCACTTTGCGAAAAATTATTGACACTTTTGCCTCACTCGTTCATCGCAAAGGAACAAGCTGCTTTTTGAATGCAAAAAAAAGCATTGCTTGGAGAACATGAATACATTGCAATATATAATTTTTCGCAAAATGCATCGTTTTTTGTTCAGGACTGTTCACAAGGATTTCATTGGAACAACAGCCAAGCTACTTTATATACGATTTCTATATATTACAAATGTAATGGCCAGTTAGAGCACACCAATTACATAGTTATATCTAATTGTCTTATCCACAACACAGTTGCAGTACACTTGTTCCATCGCCATATGATAATGTTTCTACAAAATAAGTTTTGTTCAACACCACGAAAAATTTCTTATTTTTCAGATGGCTCAGCCCCTCAATTTAAGAATATAAAAAATTTTGTTAATTTATGTCATCATGAAGATGATTTTGGGTTTCCAGCCGAATGGCATTTTTTTTGCCACAAGCCATGAAAAAGGTCCTAGCGATGGTCTTGGTGGAACCGTAAAGAGAGAAGCTCGCCGAGCCAGTTTGCAACGTCCAATACAGGACCAAATTACTACCCCGCTTCAATTGTATGAGTGGTGCCGTGAACATCTTTTAAATTGTAATTTTGTATTTTTAACAGAGGAAGATTATAAAGCAGAAGAAGAGTTTCTTAAAAACAGGTATATTGGCTTGAGAACTATACCAGGAACACAAAAATTCCACTATTTTGTTCCAGAAGGAAATTCAAAACTTATAGTTAAATTGTTCGCCGAAGACCGGGAATTTTTAATTGAAAATATTTACAATTAATTAATCGCCTACATTTGTAATACAAATATGTAAAATAAATATTTCTTACTTTGAACTATTTTTGTCTAAATAAATATTTGTATTTAAAACCAACCAAATAAATTCAAAAACAAAAATGTTTAAAAAAAAGTACAAAATTTTTTCAAACAATTTCACATTATTGTCTATATCTCCGGAACTAATAAGAGCACACTCAAAGTTTTTGGCACAAAATGCGTAAGAGACTATTAGGATCAACATATATTTTTTTCACAATTTTAAAAATTTCACTTTTTGAGATATACCTTCCCAAACTTTAAATCATGTGACAGTGACCTTTGACCTCTCACAAAAAAAAATTAAGCTAAAAGCAGTTTTAAAGCTATTCTCAATACCTTTAAAATGAGATCAATCTTGACCCTGAGTGTTAAAAACTTTTGAAGATATAAATGATAATGGCAGACCCTTATAAGTGTTTTTAATGATTTTTTCATTTTTTGACGCGCTATATCTCAGGAACAACAGATGCTGGAACTCCAAAATTTTGCATTTGTCTTATTTAAGTAAGGTGCAAAAAGTCAACTAACTTTCAAAAGATTCAAAGGTGGTCGGGTAAATCCGTTCGTCGGTTATAAAAATTTTAACCCATTACATAAAATTGTATTATTATGATATGCTCGTCAGTATGGATGTTTTCCATAGACTATAATAAATAAATAAATAAATAATAATAGAAATCATATTCCCAGTACCATTAACAGATATTTGAGCAAATATTTAGTATGACTATAAAATGCATCAAGTTTACTTATAGTTTAAACCCATAACATTTAAAAACCCATATCCTTAATCCAAAAACCAAAGAATCCAAATCCAAAGAATTAAAAATGTAATTACACTTTTTCATAAATTAATGAAATTCTAACGTTTATTGATATTAATCATACGTCCAGTATGATAAGTACACATTCAAATATAAAATTTACTGCAAACTGACAAAATTTAAATCGTGTTTCTAATTACACTGCCCCATTGTAAATCACAATTTGCATAATAATATGCTATTTTTTCAAGTAAAATTCATTTAGATATAGTCATTCTGTTATCCAATAATAGTCAGATTCCGGAAACTGATTTATATTATTTTAACTGTGACCAACCATAATTTAAGTATAGTCAAACTTTGTTGAATTGTTTACGGATTTTTATTCCGTTTATATATTGTTAATGTTTCGCTTCAAGCTAAAATTTTACGTTTTATTAAGGGAATTCCTTCTAAGACTTTCGTTTAGGTTGTCTAAATTAAATTTACAGTGATGGGCCCTAAACGAGGCCGAGAACAAATTGAAGAAATTCAAAGGTCTTAATCGGATAATATTCTATTTGGTTCACCTAAACTTCTGTACTGCTCATTAACTTCCCCCTATTTCTCTCGTGATGACATCAAAGGATAACTTAATAACAGAAAGGCCCCATAGCGTTTTACACTACACTGAACTATAAATTGTTTTACAATACAATAAAGTTAAACAACAGGGAATTTTACCCCATCGAAATAAACAACAACGAGCTTTAGCACCCCTAAAAACCCCACTACAATGAAGAGGAGCACCCACAAAAAAACGATATGAGGGAAACCAATAAGGGAAGCACGTACACACAAATATCCGAAACATCACTTTGGAGGTTACGCTCGACTTGTACGTATGTATTTATGCGGTTGATTACCCTTGTAGTTTGTAAGTGTGTATGAAAAATATGACCCTATGTACACACACATACAGACATTCAAGTTTTTATGGCATTTTAACTCAAATGCACACAACCAAACATGTGTACTATATCTCGTAAAAGATTATTGGATATGTCTTTCGTTGTGTTATTTTATTCTTTTTGGGTTAGAGTTCACTTCACCATACCCTCTTTGTATTCCTGAAAGGCACCTGTTGGAGAGTGGCGATGTGGAATTGGGACGTCAGAAAAAATACTCCCCAAAATTTAAGTTGCAAAAAATTTCACGCCCTATGAACACTTTATAAATAAATGGTTTCCCGTCACATCCCATGAAGGGATTAGGGACAGATTCTCACAAACCAGTGAGGTGTGCGCGTTCTAGTTTTATACTCACTGATTGGGACCTACAGTTTTACGCCGGTTCCGAACGGTATTTTGAGAAGCTTTTTCATGGCTAAATACTCAATAGTATCGCCGTCGGTAAGCGAGGTGACCGCCGTCGAAAGAAATTTAAGGTGGTCAGAGCAGGGATCGAACCCACGTTCCCATACACAACAGCAGCGCATACTACCATTGCACCACCAACGGCCACAACTCTTTGGTCGTATATATATTCGTCTCGCTTTAGCGTCGCATTATTTGAACACGCTGAAGAAAAGGGCCTCTGAAACATATTCTCCCAAAAATATTTTGCCGGAACTATGTATATGTTTGGAACACATTGCAAACATTCATATGTTTCAAAGTCCCAAACACAATTGTATTTAAATGCAAACATTAGAATGTTTACTCGCAAACATGTTTGCTTTTACGTGGAAACATATGCGTGCTTCATACCAAACATCCACATACTTATATAGAAGCATTCGTGTGTTTCCTCGCAAACCTCTATGTACTTACGTGAAAATATGTTCGTGGTTCCTCCCAAACATAATAGAACAAATTATTATAAATAATTTTGCAAATATAAATCTAAATTTTTAATGAATTATAAAAATTGTACATTTTTAATTAAAAAACATCATGTGGGGTGTCAGGGGACACCCGGTTGGAATGAAGTTCCTTTCGCTATATATTATGTACTAGTTAGTTCCAACATGCCTAAGGCACCCGTCGAAAAATACCATAATTTAAATGGATCCTTTAGAAAAGATACATTTTGTAAAATGATAAACTTTTTTGAAAAATTTTTTTTGTCTACAATGTAATTTTAGTATATTTTTAGGTACTTTCTGAAAGAATATGTATTATATTTTCCCGAAAAGGTTCTTTTTTAAAGAGAGGTACTTCTTTTATTAACAGCTAATGTTTTTTTATAAGAAAAAGTTATATTTGTTAGAAGAAGTACTTTCTGTAAGAAAAAGCCATAAGTGTATGAATTTTTTTACAATGATGTACTTTTTTTAAGAACAGGTACTTTTTAACGAACTGGTACTCTTTTTAGGAAAAACTTTTTTTACGAAAATGTACTTATTTTCAGAAAGGCTACTTATCTCAAGAACTGAAAAGAAAATGTATTATTTTATTTTTAAGAAAAGGTACTCTTAAGAAAAGGTATGTTGCTGAATAAAATGTATTTTATGAAGAAAAGGTTTGTTTAAGAAATGGGAATTTTTTAGAATTTGTAGTAGGCAAATTTTTAAGAGTGGCCGTAGTGTGCGCGCCTTGTGTACATGAGATCCTGGGTTCGATCCCTGCCTTAACCTTGACCTTAAAATTTCTTTCGGCGGCGGTCACCTCGCATAGTGACGACGACACTATCGAGTATCTAGCCATGAAAAAGCTTCTCAAAATACCGTTCGGAATCGGTGTAAAACTGTAGGTCCCAATCAGTGAGTGAAAACTGGAAAGCGCACAGCTCAGTGATTGTGAGAAGTTCTCCCCAGTCCCTTCATGTGATGTAATGGGAACCCATTTATTTTTTATTTTAAAATTTTAAGAGTAGGTACTTATCTCAAGAGTAGTTATTCTGTTTCAGAAAAAATGTACTCTTGAAAGAAAATGTAGTTTTTTAGAAAAGGCAATTTGTTGTAACAAAATGTACTTTTTTAAGAAAAGGTACTTATTTAAAAAATACTCTTTTTAAGAAAAGGTACGTTTTGGAAGAAAATTTCCTTTTTTTTAAGCAAATGTACTTCTTTAAAACAAGGTATTTTTTCAAGAAAAGGTACTTTGTTTATTAATATGAATAGGAGTTTTTTTGAGAACATTTACTTTTTGTAAGAAAATACACTTACGAGGCTGATCAATAAGCCCGAACCTTTTTTAATGAAACACAGTTTTTTTTACAAAAAAAATCATTTTTCAACATAATCTCCATTTAGCTCAATGCACTTAGTCCAACGTTTCTCCAATTTTTGTATCCATTCCAGAAAATAGGATTTTTCGAGGTCCACAACATAGGAATTTTTTAGATCAATAACTTCCGCGTTGAAGCTAAATCTATTTCCACCGAATCATTTCTTTAGGATTAGAAATGGGAAATAGTCACTGGGGCCGAAATCTGGAGAATATGGTGGATGAGGTCCCAATTTGCAGTCCAGTTCATGCAATTTTTCCATTGAGACTACACACGCGCGCACCCTTACGTTTATAGCCTATTGAGAGCATACGCGGCACCCATTTTTTAGACAGCTTTCTTAAACCCAACTGTTCATTTAAAATCAAAACCACACTGCCATTTGAAATGCCTATGGCATCAACAATCTCACACACTTTTACTCTTCGATCGGCCAATACCATATCGTGGATTTTTTTTGAAATTTTCGGGTGTATTGACCTCAATTAGCTGTCCACAATGTTCACCATCATTTGCACTTGTGCGATCACAACGAAAGGGAGTAAATTACTTTTGTACAATTGAAATCGATGGCGCAGAGTCGTCCCCATAGTATTTATCAAGCTTTTCCTTGGTTTGATTGACGCTTTTTTCGCAAAAAATAATGTTAAATATGACCTCGAAATGCACTTTTTCTATTTTTCAAAAAATGCACGAGGTTTTATGTTTTGAACAGCTGTTAAACGCAAAGTAAATGACGGAACTTGCTCAATATTTGACAGTAGTCTCCAACAGGCGGTACTTCATGGCAGCAGTGTTGGATTTCATATAACCACGAGGGAAGTTCGAAAAATTACCAACCGCCCTCTATTTAAGAAAATGTTCCTTTTTTAAATTTGCCTCACTTTGAATTTTCAAAATTTACTTTTTATTGGGTTCAAACCCACAATATATACTAAATAATGGTTACAGGCTCCACCTAGAAAACTTCCCATTAAACAAGAAATGTCCCAACATATGTGAGACATCTAATTAGTCTAGACACAAACCAAAGCAAAGATGCCAAATATTGTTGATAATAGTGGGTATTAGCAAAATAGTGTTAAAACAAATGTTATTTATTCAAAAATTAAATTGTTAGAGCGTTTCGTCGTATTTTTAATTAATTTTATTTTTTGCTTAATTTTTTTTCATTTAGCCCCCACCATCCTGCAACGTGCAATAAGGAACTTCGTTTATAAAATTTTCCCAAAACTAGTGCTTCAAGTATTTTTTTTTTATGTTTCCTTTAAATAATCTTCAATATGTTTCCTCCACTTATCCTTAACAATAACATAGACAATTTGTTATGAAGAGAATTGCAAATATTAATAAACTAATCTGTAAATAGAAGAAATGTCATTCAACAGTATGACGATTCACCCAAAGATCACATAGTTTCATTGATGGGGTTTCAGGTGTACAAGGATGTAATGGCAAAAGGACAACCAGCTGTCATACGAATAAGTTAGAACACAGCATGGTACATTATCTTCGTTACAGGACATGTTAGTGGCATATGATCAACAAAAGACTACTGGGTGCCAGAGATGTTTAACAGGTGGATATGAAAATTTAAATAATCAACAGGAAATGTGTAAAAAATTACAGCAAATATATTCGATATGATAAGGTACATACAACTAGAGATAAAAAAAAAATGTTTTCAAACAACCCAATAAATTGTATTATTTTATGAGATATTTCTTATTTTTAGGAGGATATAAATAATTAAATATAAAAATAATATTCAAAATATAAATATAAATATAAATTTCAAAAATTTACGAGTACTTCGAAGGATAGGAAGGAGTTGATAACAACAATTCCATGGTGGGACATAATTCTCGGATGGCCTGAAATAGGGTTTGAGGACAACAGAAAAGTCAACATCATACTAATACTCAAACTGTGCGTTAGTTTTTCTCAAATATTTGGAATGTTGAAAGGCTGAACATTTGGATTACTTGAAACTTAAACAAAAAAATTTATTGGAACGAAGTTCCTAATCGCACGTTGCTGGATGGGGGCTAATTGAAAAAAAATTAAACAACTTTTGTTTTAAGACTATTATGCTACAGGCCACTATTATGAACTATATTTGTTTACTTTTGCTTTGGTTTGTGTCTGAACTAACATATGTTGGGAAATTTCTTGTTTAATGGGAGATTTTCTAGGTGGAGCCTGTAACCATTATTTAGTATATATTGTAGTTCTGAACCCAATCAAAATTAAATTTAGAAAAGCCAAAGTAAAAGAATTTAAAAAAAATTAAATTTTCCTAACTAAGTCCCCTTTCCTAAACAAAGTAAATTCTCTCAAAAAAAAAACCTATTCACATTCTTAAACAAAGTACCTTTTCTTAAAATAATATCTTATCTTAAAGAAGTACCTTTGCTTAAAAAAGTAAATTTTCTTACAAAAAGCACCTAGTCTTAAAAAAAAGAATATTTTTCTAATTAGTACCATTTTTTAAAAAAGTACATTTTCTTACAACAAATAACCTTTTCTTAAACAACTACATTTTCTTCAAAGTATACCTTTTGGTGAAACAAACTATCTTTTCATGAGATAATTATCTACTCTCAAAAATGTCCCTATTCTTGAAAAAAGAACCAATTTAAAAAAATCCCTTTTATTAAAAAAACCTTTCCTCCAAAAAAATACCTTGTCTTAGAAAAATACCTTTTCTCACAAAAATTCCATTTCCGTAGCCCCCAACTAGCTCAAAAAAAATTAATTTTCTTACAAAATTTACCCTTTCTTAAAAAAATTAATTTTTTTTAAATAAGTACCTTTTCTTAAAAAAGTACATTTTCTTACAACTAATAATCTTTTCTTAAAAAAATGCCTTTTCTTCAAAGAGTAACTTTTTTGTGAAACAAACTCTTTTCATGAGATAAGTACCTACTCTTAAAAATGTACCTATTCTTGAAAAAAGCACCAATTCTAATAGAAACTTCCCATTTATTTTAGAAAAAACCTTTTCTCCAAAAAAAAAACCTTCTCTTAAAAAAATGCATTATCTTACAAAAATTCCCTTTCCTTTTTCTTTTCCTGTTATTGCTTAAAAAATTACATTTTCTTACAAATAGTACCTTTTCTAATAAGCTTTTTTTTTTTTAAATAAGTACCGTTTTTTAAAAAAGTATATTTTCTTACAACAAATTTATTTTTCTTCAAAAACTACCTTTTCTGTACAGAATACCTATTTTGTGAAACAAAATAACTTTTCATGAGATAAGTACCTACTCTTAAAAATATATCTATTCTTGAAAAAAGGACCAATTCTAAAAAATTCCCATTTATTAAAAAAACCTTTTCTCCAAAATAATACCTTCTCTTAAAAAAAATACCTTTTCTTACAAAAATTCCTTTCCTTTTCTTTCTCCTATTATCGCTTAAAAAACTAAGTTTTCTTACAAAAAGTACCTTTCTTAAAAAATTTATTTTTTTTTAATAAGTACCTTTTCTTTAAAAAGTACACTTTCTTAAAACAAATATCATTTTCTTATAAAACTACCTTTTCTACAAAGAGTACCTTTTTGTGAAACAAAATAACTTTTCATGAGATAAGTACCTACTCTCCAAAATGTACCTATTCTTGAGAAAAGGACCAATTCTAAAAAGTTCCCATTTATTAAAAAAAAATGTTTCTTCAAAAAAATAACTTCTCTTAAAAAAATACCTTTTCTCACAAAAATTCCTTTCCCTTTTCCTATTATTGCTTAAAAAAAAGTACATTTTCTTACAAAATGTACTTTTTCTTAAAAAAGTATTATTTTCCCTAAATAAGTACATTTTCTTAAAAAATTACATTTTCTTACAACAAATAGCTTTTTCTTACAAAAAATACCTTCTCTGTAAAGAATAACTTTTTTGTGAAACAAAATAACTTTTCATGAGATAAGTACCTACTCTTAAAAATCTATCTATTCTTGAAAAAAGGACCAATTCTAAAAAAAATCCCATTTATTAAAAAAAACCTTTTCTCCAAAAAAACACCTTCTCTTAACAAAATACCTTTTCTAAAAAAATTCCGTTCCGTTTCCTTCTCCTTCTTCTATTATCGCTTAAAAAAGTAAATTTTCTTACGAAAAGTACCATTATTTAAAAAAAGTAATTTTAACTTTCTTAAAAGGTACATTTCGTTGTAATAGTACATTTTCCTCCAAAAGTACATTTTCTTACAACAAATTGAATTTTCTTAAAAAACTACCTTTTCTTAAAAGAGTAATTTTTTGTAAAACAGAATACCTACTCTTGAGATTAGTACCTACTCTTGAAACTTTTCCTATTCTTGAAAAAATTACAAACTCTAAAAAAAATTCCCATTTCTTAAAAAAAAACTTTTCTTCAAAACAATACCCTTTCTTACAAAAATTCCATTTCTTAAAAGTACGTTTACCGAAAAATAAAATAATACCCTTCCTTTCCTTTTCTTTTAGCTTCTTTTCTTTTCTTTTCTTTCCTTTTCTTTTAGTTTCTTTTCTTTTCTTTTCTTTTCTTTTCTTTTCTTTTCTTTTCTTTTCTTTTCTGTTCTTTTCTTTTCTTTTCTTTTCTTTTCTTTTCTTTTCTTTTCTTTTCTTTTCTTTTCTTGAGAGAAGTAGCCTTTCAAAAATATTAGTACATTTTCTAAAAAAAACCTTTTCCTAAACAGAGTACCACTTCTTTAAAAAGTACTTGTTCTTAAAAAGTGCATCATTATCAAAAAAATGCATAGTCTTATGAGTTTGTTTTAAAAGAAATACTTTCTCTTAAAAATATACTTTTCTCAAAAAATGTCCTTTTCTTTCTATTTTTCCTATTATTGCTTAAAAAATAAATTTTCTTACAAAAAGTACCTTTTCTTAAAAAAAAAACTTTTTTTAAATAAGTACCTTTTCTTAAAAAATTACATTTTCTTACAAAAAATAAAGGTTTCTTAAAAACAACCTTTTCTTCAAAGAGTACCATTTTCATGAGCTAAGTAGCTACTCTTAAAAATTTACCAGTTCTTGAAAAAAATTACCAATTCAAAAAAAATCCCATTTATTAAAAAAAACCTTTTCTCCAAACAAATAAATACCTTCTCTTAAAAAACTATCTTCTTACAAAACTTGCTTTTCTTACAAAAATTATTTTTCTTAAAAGTACCTTTTCTTAAAAATAAAAAATACCTTTTCTATTCCTTTCTTGAGATAAGTCGCCTTTCTGAAAATAAGTTCGTTCTATTAAAAAATTAAATTTTCCTAAAAAGAGTACCACTTCGTAGCTGAATACCTGTTCTTAAAAAAAGTACTTTTTATAAAAAAAAAATTAATACTCTTATGGGGTTTTCTTACATAAAGTACTTCTTCTTTCAAATAGTACCTTTTCTTAGTAAAACATTAGCTTTTAATAAAACAAGTACTTATCTTTAAAAAATTACCTTTTCGGGATAATATAATACATACTTTTACAAAAAGGAGCTAAAAATTAGTTTTTTAAAAAAAATATATAATCTTAAAGATCCATAAATTATCGTATTTTTCATCGGACAACTTAGGCGTGTTCGAACTAACAGGTACATAATATATAGCGAAAGGAACTTCGCTCCAACCTGGTGTCTTCTGACACCTCATGAGATTTTATATGATTTTATATTTCCCTACCCACATTCCTCTAAAATTGTGAGTTATAAAGGGTTTTTCAACAGAGACGCTACAAAAGTAAATCGAAAGGGACAGCAAACGACGCCATATTTTTTCCCGCTCTTTTGTCATTTCTCTTCAGTAAGGTTTGCCATTTCATCGTGGAAAGATATACGAGCCAACAACGAGTCGAAATTATTACAATTTACTACCGAAATTTGGAGTCAGTGGCCTCAACTTTAAGAGCGCTACGTCCAATTTATGGTCGTCATAATCGTCCTACCAGATCAACAATTGAGCGTCTAGTGGAAAAATTTGAATCCACAGACACAAGTACAAAATGTTCCCGTGCCAGTGAGACAAAAAGTGCCCTTAGTGTCGAGAATATTGCTGCCGCTGAGGCTTCAGTTCAAGACAGCCCAAATGTGTCTCTCACACGTCGTTCTCAAGCGTTGGGCATCTCTGTGACGTCGTTGTGGCGAATTTTGCGAAAAGATCTTGGCCTACATCCTTACAAGATCAAATTGACGCAAGAACTGAATCCGCTTGACCACCATAAGCGTCGTATGTTCGTGAACTGGGCTGAGCAACAACTTGAAAATGATTCGGATTTTCATCGGAAAATCATCTTCAGCGATGAGGCTCATTTCTGGCTGAATGGCTTCGACAATAAGCAAAATATGCGTTATTGGTCAGACAGCAATCCACACGTAATCCATGAGTCATCATAGCATCCCGAAAAAATTACGGTTTGGTGCGGATTATGGGCCGGCGGCGTCATTGGGCCGTACTTCTTCCGTGATAATCAAGACCGGCACATTACTGTGAATGCGAATCGCTACCGTTCAATGATAACCGAATAGTTTTGGCCCCAATTGGAAAATTTGGACTTGGAGGACATGTGGTTCCAACAGAACGGCGCCACAAGCCACACAGCGAATGCCACAATCAATTTATTGGAAACCAAGTTTGGTGAACGTGTTATCTCACGAAATGGCCCAGTCGATTGGCCGCCTCGGTCGTGCGATTCGACGCCGTTAGATTATTTCCTGTGGGGCTACGTCAAGTCTAAGGTCTATGCCAACAAGCCAGCGACGATTGATGAACTTCGTACGAATATCGAACGTGAAATTGCAGCAGTACCGGCCGATTTATGCTTGAAAACCGTCGAAAATTGGGTTCAGCATCTGGACTTCTGCAAGCGTGCCCGTGGTGGCCATGCAAAAGAAATCGTGTTCCATACATAATGGCATCGAACGTACTTTCACAGGAATTTCATTGGTATCTAAAACCGGTATTGGTTTATTTAAAAAACTTTTGTAGCGCTCTTATTGAAACCCCCGTTATTTGTAGAACTTGCAATTAATTCCTACATTTTAGATTCCTTCACTACAAATTTTAGTTGGTAATAAAATTACAAACAAGATTATCTTATCAAAAATGTGATAAATGAAATTCCTTTCTCCGCCCCCCCAACCGGCGACATGAAAATACCGAATAGTATTCTTGAATCCTGAGAGAAATGAATATAAATTTGTCCTCCCGATGAAGGGGTTGTAGTACAAATGGAAGAGTAAACAAATAAATGAATTCCTTGTTGAAACTCAAATACCATATCAAGAATATACATATATAAAATAACAAGATTTTATTCGAGTGGGTGTGTGTGTGTGTATGAGGCAAAGGACTTTTTGATATCAAACAGAATACATACGCATAAACGAAAGTAGTTGTATAAATACTATGTTCATTAGGGTGGCAATGAAAAATCAACTTCGGATTTTTGGTAAATATCAAGGGGATACCATTTGGTGTAAAACTAACGTGGTGATAATATGATCCCAATTGAACTTGTGGCCAATGTTTTCGGGTTTTGGTATTTTGGGTGTAAATTTATATACGGAAGCGGATCACTAAGTCTGTGACTTTTCGAACTTACCACGTAGATATATGAAATGTATTGAGCTAAAAGGAGATCAGGTTGAAAAATATATTTTCTTTTTGCAAAAAAAAACTGTGTTTCATTCAAAAAGGCACGGACTTTTTGATACGCCCTCGTACACTAGAAAATTTTCATTTCTCAGTTTATTTGAATAAAAAATTGCACAATAATTTAGTTTGACCTGAATATAAACTGGTAAAAACTTGAGTAAAATCCCATCATTCTAGGGGTTCAAACTTTTAATTTGAAAAAATGTTATATTTTTTTAAAAAAAAATTAAATTTGGGTTTCGCGGTTTTTTGTTCAAAAGTTGAATCTAAATGAAAAAAAAATATTCAACTTAGATACCAATGAGTTCTAGTAGTTCTAGTAGAAGGTATAACACGATATAGTTTCAGGACGAAATGGGGCGGCAAATTAGGCCATCTCATCTGGTGTCTTATATGAAAAAAATTTATAGAAGACAGTAAAATATTAATACTTGAAACTAGTAAATTATGTACAACCGAAACATGGACCTCTTCATATGTTCTATTGCATTCGAAACATATGTTTGAAATATTCGAACATGATTTGCGACAGCACAGATTTGTATTGAAATACAGAACGCCAACTGAAAAATCTAGTGATTTCAAAATGTCGTGTGAAATACGAACAATTTAAATATAGAACATGGGCGTTAAACTGGGATTTATTGAACCAAAACGATTCAATATTTCGAAACGTTTGTCATATCTGTTTATACAATACAAATCGAATTTGAAGCATGGATTTTGGAACAGGTTTCTGAAACTGTATTCTTCAAGCCCGGGTTTTAAGCCGGTTTGACCACAAAACTTATATTTTCAATTAATCCTTTTGTTGATTGTTTGATTGTGCAGTTATTAACCTCCCTTCTAAATACTGGAATAAAAGACCGGTTCCAATAATCAAATCCGGCTTAATTAACATTTTTATACAAACCAATTTTTCGGGAAATTTTTCACCTTTGCGGCTACCTAAACGCTACGTAAGCGCTACCTTCACGGTGTTCAGAATCATTCATTGGAAGTGCATATATTCTAGAAAGTTGTTTATTGAGATCTTAGGTACATTTCTGTAGTTGATTGTTTCCTTAAACTTTGAACGGTTTGGTACCTATGGAATTTTTTAAAGTTTTTTGCGATTTTGGCCTTGAAGATGAAGTTTGTTTGATTTTATACATTCACAATTTTTATTCTTTATGACAAGGGCTACAACTTTTCCTCAGAGAGTAAATCAAAACTCCAAACGGTTTGCAAGTTATGAGAGTGACAAAATGACCACTTTTTTGCAAAAATTACAAGGAGGCCCCAAATATTTGGGCAAAACTGGGAGACACGGATATTTTTTGTTTTTTGTCTTTTATCACGTAGTGGTGTCCGTATATGGTTAATTTTTTGTGTTGAACAGTGGAGTGTTAAAGTCTGTTTTTTAAACCGGTTATTGTAACAAATTGTCATATCCGATTTTATCAAATCGGTTTGAACATTTATGATTTTTTTGTGTTTATGATTTTTGTATGATTTGGCACCCTTATAAGGCCATCTTGGCAATATCTTTTTGCCGCACCATATCATCTTGAAACCGTTTAGTGACTATATCGTGTTATACCTTATTGTAAGCGTATAGACTTCTACTAGAAGGCATTGGTATCCGAGTTGAATATTTTTTCAGTTAGATACAACTTGTGGAAAAAAACCGAAAACCCCAGATTTCAATTATCTATAAAATTCAAAATTTTTTGAAATTAAGAGTTTGAACCCCTAGAGTGGTGGGATTTTATGGGAGTTTACTCAAGTTTTTACCACTTAATGTTCAGGTCAAACCAGGCCCGTGTGCAGGGGGGGGGGGGTTTGGAGAAATGACAAATTAAAATTGTCTGTTGTATACAAATTTACATCCAAAATGCCAAAACACGAAAACTTTGACGACAAGTTATCCGATTCATCCACTTGGACTTAAATGTTCACCATCTTAGTTTTAGTGGCCGTCGGTGGTGCAATGGTAGTGTGCGCGGCCCTTGTACATGAGATCCCTGCTCTGACCACCTTACATTTCTTTCGACAACGGTCACCTCGCTTAGTGACGGCGACACTATCGACTACTTAGCCATGATAAAGCTTCTCAAAATACAGTTCGGAATCGGTGTAAAACTGTAGGTCCCAAACAGTGAGTTTAAAACTAGAACGCGCACAGCTCACTGGTTTGTCAGAAGCTCTCCCTAATCCCTTCAAGGGATGTAACGGGAAACCATTTATTTTTTTTTTCATTTTTTGGCATAAGAATCCGCTTGGTATTTGTTAAATCTCGAGAAAAATAATTATTCCATATAATTCATTGCCACCTTAATGTTCATACAACGTTTATATCTTTCATGTATACTTGTATTTGTATAGTCAAGAATTTCTACGGCGTAAAAACTTTTTTCAATCTCGTACTATCATCAGAATTCTTTTCATTTTCCTCCCACGAAATCGCTATTCTTGCACTCCATTGATCCGTAGAGTTTATATTTCCTAAAAATACAATTTTTATTATTATTATTCTTAGCAGGGGAAAGACGAAAATTGGTTGAATTGTTGGGGGAATTTGACATAGAAATTTAAAACACACAAAGAAATTTGAATTTTAAGAATTGTAAATGCAAAACAACGCAGTTTTTTTTTGTAGATATAATCGGACATAAAATCAACATGAGCAAAAAATTGATAATGAGACCTTCGGATTTACACCGGTTCCGAATGGTATTTCTGAGAATATTTCTAATGACAAAGTAATAGATAGTGTCGCCGTCTCTAAATGAGATAGCCGTCGTTGAAGGAAATGTAAAGTCGCGTACAGGAGCCATTACACCACCGACGAAAAGAAAAATATTATGAAAACTGCAGGCGAAAATTTTGTGATTATATATCACGAAATAAAACTATGTTATTCTCCATTAAATCGCGGTCCCTTGAACCCTGGGGTCCTACGAAATCGCCTGCCTTACTTTTCGGCTCTTCTAGAATACATTTTGTATAATAGTGGTATTCACGTAAACTCGCAAGTCCCACGAAAACTCGAAATACTCCACAACTTGCACAGCAAACATCAAAAGAAAACTTTTTTCTCATACAAAGCGACTTGCACAAATGTAGAAAAGGTTCGAGTCAATTATGCTGACCAAATATCGAAACCGAAATGTCTGACATTTGTGCAAGTCTTTTTGTATGAGAACATTTTTATTCTGTTTTGACGTTTGCTGTGCAAGTTTTGGAGGTTTTTGGTTTTCCCGTTTACATGAATAACACTAATACTTTTTTTTACAAATTTAATTCTAGTAAAATTTGGAAGCATTTACATTTTAGTAACAACACACAACATGGAAGGTGGGAAATAAAACAAATTGGTATCACTTTTCACGAAAAATTTACTTGTAGCCAGAGTTCGTATTTACCCAACCATGTGTAACCCATACACATCGTCGTGGGGAATGTGTAATGAACGTTTACCCATTACCCAAAGGGTATGGGGAAAATAATGGGTCGCTACCCACGAAAAGTGGGAATTACATACCCATCACTATTACCAATTAATGGAGATATGGGGAAAATAGTGGCTAGCTACCCACGACCATTAGTATTAGATTACCCAGAGTATCCCATCCCCATTTTTGATGGAAAATATGAAAAAAAAAAATTTTATATCTCGGAAACAGAGCGTCCAATCGAAAAACTACAAATTTTTGAGAATATCTAAGGGTTTTCATATAGTGGTCCAATTCATATGGAAGAATTTTTTTTCGAAAAATCGCCAAAATAAGGAAATTGCTAAAATAAAAAAGTGGCAATAACTCGGAAACGGTGCATCCAATCGAAAAAATAATAAAAATTGTATCTCCACAGTAGGCTTTATCCAAAGGATGTCATCAATATGACATCACTTTTTTTGTAAACAATCGCTAAAACTAAAATTTTTCAAACAAAAAAATCGCTAAAACGCCCTAATGTCGGTGTCTCGGAAACGGAGCACAGCAATGACTTACTTCATTGTGGCATAATTTCTTTGATGTGTTAACATCTATAGCGGCGTATAGGGACTAAATCTTTCAAAGTCAGATTTGATGCTGCTGCTAAAACCAGATTTTATGCTGCTGTTACAACAAGATTTTATGCTGCTGCTAAAACCAGATTTTCTGCGACTGCGAAAGAGAATAATGACGTGTTAAACAAAAATGAGCGAGCAAGAGAGCAATGAAAGAGTGGTGTGGCAGGGGTGAGGCAAACGAAATTGTGTCTATAGCGTATGTATTAACATAATAATGTATGTATGTACATGTGTCTGTTGCTGTTGTTGAACGGAGATATAAAGCAAAATTTCATTTGCAAGCTTGACAAGGCTTGAGCAGTCGTCGTTATGGTGACACACTAATACGTCAGCTACTTCGTACAAAGTATGTGTGATGTTGTGTGTTTGCTTGTGTCGTTGTTGTTGCTATGGCCAAACAAAGCGAGTCATTTGATGTTCAGCATTGCCCGGTGTAAACAAAAAAACTATTACTTTTTATTTTCCAATGTAACATTTACTAATGTGTTCATAGAAATCGAACAGGTACCGTGTAGCAAAAAGGTGTTAACACATTAGCCGTGGTTCGAACACTCATTGATTTTTTTTTTAAAAACACTCAATCAAAATTTTTTTAAATAAAAAATCGCCAAAAAGTCGTCATGTCCAAATCTCGGAAACGGAGCGTCCGTCCAATCGGAAAAAATAACCAATTTCATGCAATTTCATAATCAAATACTACAAAATTTGATAAATATCACAATGTGGTCAGTAGACTGAAAACAATACTATCCCACTGGAACGAAAACAATGCTAACCCAATACTATTCTACGGTTGGTGTGCGCGGCTATTGTGCCAGTAAACATGGGTTCGATCCCTGCTCTGACCACCTTACACTTCTTTCGACGACGGCCACCTCGCTTAGTGACTGCGACAATATCGAGTAATGATGCACTGAATTGCTTCTCAAAAAATCGTTCGGAATCGGTGTAAAACTGTAGGTCTTAATCAGTTAGTAAAAACTGGAAAGCGCACAGCTCAGTGATTACGAGAAGATCTCCCCTATCCCTTCATGGAATTTAATGGGAAAATATTTTTGGAACGAAGTTCCTTATCGCACGTTGCTGGATGGGGGATAAATGAAAAAAATTAATGAACTTTTTTTTAACACTATTATGCTACAACCCGGTATTACCACCTGTATTGGATACCTTTGCTTAGGTTTGTGTCTAGACTAACATATGTGGGAAAGTGTCTTGTTTAATGGGAAGTTTTGTAGGTGGAGCCTGTAACCAATGTTTAGTATATATTGTAGTTTTGAACCCAAACAAAGTAAATTTAGAAAAGTCAAAGTGAAAGACTTTTAAGAAAGAAAATTTTCTTAAATAAGTGCATTTTTTAAAAAAAAAGTAAATTTTCTGAAAAAAATACCAATTCATATTCTCAATCAAAGTACAGTTACTTAAAAACATACCTTATCTTAAAAACGAACCTTCGCTTAAAAAAAGTAAATTTTCATATAAAAAGTACCTTTTCAATAAAAAATTAATTTTTTTTATATAAGTATGTTTACCTGAAAAGTATATTTCTTATACACAAATTACCTTTTCTTCAAAAACTACCTTTTCTTCAAAGAGTACATTTTTGGTGAAACAAAATAACTTTTCTTGAGATATTAGCCTACTCTTAAAAATGTACCTATTCTTGAAAAAAGGACCAATTCTAAAAAAACGCATTTCTTAAAAAAAATTTCTTCAAAAAAAAAAATACCTTCTCTTCAAATAATATACCTTTTCTTACAAAAATGCATTCCCTTAAAAGTACCTTTTCTTAAAAATAAAATAATATCTTTTCATTTCCTTCCTTGAGATAAGTAGCCTTTCTGAAAAGAAGTAAATACATTTTCTGAAAAAAATAACCAATTTCTAAAATGAGTACCACTTCTTTAAATAGTACCTATTCCTAAAAAAAGTACTTCTTTGTAAAAAAAAAATCATACTCCTATGGCTTTTTCTTATAGACAGTACTTCTTCCTAAAACTAGTAACTTTTCTTAACAAACATTGGCATTTAATAAAAGAAGTACCTCTCTGTAAAAATGGGCCTGTTCGGGAAAGTGTAATACATATTCTTACAAAAAGGATCTAAAAATATACCTTTTCTTAAAAAAAATACATTCTAGAAAAAAAAATTTTGTTGGAAAATATTTAGTACATACTATTTAGCGAAAAGAATTTCGTTCCAAGCGGACGTCCCCTGACACTTCATGTAATTTTTTGTTTGTTGTGTGGAATGACAGGCTTCGCTAAATATTATATTTTACAGCGACAAAAGACAGGATTAATAAAGCAGTTATATGTTTTCTGTATTGGCTTAAGTTTTCTAGTCGTCACGGTTCGAAGAAATTATTAAATTTGGAGTGCAGAAATTTAAATTATTAAGTTGTAGCCGGAATTTTAAACATTTTAGGAAATGGAAAATGTATAGGGTCACCGGTGATGATATAAATGGAATAGTGTAGGGTAAAAAAAAGTTTTTTTGGTCAAGATTTTTGGCCTAATATTGCACATGTCCGATAAACTTTTTCTCCCTGTGTGCCTGTCTAATTAGTTATATTTTATATGAAAATCAAAGAGAATTCTAATAAACCCCAAACGCAAACCAACACAAAAAGTTAATAGCGGGCAATAAAGTGGAAACTTTCACTAATTGTTATGTTTCCTATAGTCCAAAACAAATGTTTATATGTAACATTTTTCCCAATATTATTTATGTCATCCGCCATCGTGCATTATATTTACATTCCCACAATGTACGAAAATGTAACGAAAGAGCAGAAACGTTGGAGGAGTCTATGCATAACATGCAAATAAATTCCGACTTTAGCCAGTACCATATCGTCAGCTAAAATGCAAAAGAACGTAACTACAATTTTCATTTTGTTCAAAGCAGTTGAAAAAACCCTTATAGAAATATACAACAAATTCAGTTTGCCAGTATATTTTCGAATCTTACTGAAGGTAAGACTTTACTTTATCAACGATTTAAGAATTTGAATTGGAAATTAATTCCTCACCCTTTTACGAGGATTGTTTCTTCTCATGGAAATAGAAATTAAAATTGTAGTTACGTGGTTTTGCATTTCTGCTAACGGTATATACTTTACCACAATTGGGACACATAATTCAACAGTCCGTGAACACACAAATATATTACGAAAAATGCGCACACCAACAAAAAAACTAAATATTGTACTATTTGAATATCGAAAACGTAGAGACCTAGATGCAAATACCCCCAAATTGCTCCCTAATCGTCTAATAACACTGTGTGTCATTTTTTAAGTCATGCAAATATAATCATATACGGACACCACTACGTGTGAAAAGACCAAAAAACAAGACCCGTGTCTCCCAGTTTTGCCCAAAGTCATACACTTTTTTCATGGGCCCCCAAATATTTGGGGCCTCGGTGTAATTTTTGAAAAAAAGTGTTAGTTTTGTCAGGCTCATATCTTGCAAACCGTTCGGAATTTTGATTTACTCTCTGAGGAAAAGTTGTAGCTCTTGTGATAAAGAACAACAATTGTGAACATATAAAATCAAAAAAACCTCATCTTCAAGATCTAATTTTTATTTACCTGTTTCCCTGTTTAGGTCCATAGGTAGAGCATACAGTTCAAAATTCAAGGAAACCATCAACAACAAAAATGTACCTAAGATTCTTAACACAGTTTAGGTAGCGCCTAGATAGCGTTTAGGTAACCGCAAAAGTGATCTATGCTATCTAATACAATAATAATAAAAAAATTATACGTATTATATTTATAATGTTGATGGCCCTGGACTTGCAAATCGCACTCTCTTAAGTTGTGGATCCAAATCGTGGTCCAAATCTGACTCTGATTCAGAACTTATAGCGTCCACAGGCACGTTGCTTCCAGACTGCCCTCCATCATCAGCGTTTTCTTCTTCAAATACTTCATTAACATCATGCAGGGTCATCTTGTGACTCCACCAACATACCTGAAATGAATCAGAAAAGAAATCAAAAAAAGGAATGCAAAACAATACATCAATAAAATTGCTATCACAGAGTAAATCAAAATTCCGAACGGTTTGCAAGATATGAGCCTAACAAAATCATCACTATTGTGCAAAAATGACACCGAGGCCCCAAATCTTTGGGGTCCATGACTTTGGGCAAAACTGGGAGACACGGTTCTTTTTTTTGGAATTTTATCACGTAGTGGCGTCCGTATATGGTTATATTTTTTCGTGTTGTACTGTGTAATACAATGTAAACTCCGATTTGGTTATAATTTGAACTCAAACTGTTCTCCGCAAAATCGTTTAATATTTTGTAAATATTTTTAATCATATTGAAAATCCTTATGTGTTACATCAATTTGTAAAAGTCCCAAGTCTTTAAAAGCGTATTTGTTGGATTTTATGTCTCTTGGTTTAGAAGTTTGGTTTCATTTTGTTGTGGAATTTCAGGCATATAGGGATATTTGCGCAGCAATGTATACAAATATATGTAATAGGTAAGCAATCCTATCTAACCTATTCTTGAAACAGTTGTATACCTAAGAATGCCAGTAACAGCATTTTGGCACTTTTTTTTATAATTTTTCGAACTTAAAGATTGACCGTTATAATGTGGAATGATTTACATCCCGAAGTATTGCCGTAAATTTGTAAACAATGTTCCATACAAATTTTAGTTTCCTTTATTTTTAATTGCATTATTATTGGAACGAAGTTCCTTATCGCACGTTGCGGGATGGGGGCTAAATGAAAAATTTGTAAACAACTTGTATTTAACTACTTTATTACAACCCATTATTATCAACTATATTGGGTACTTTTGGTTTGGTTTGGTTTAAAGGGAAGTTTTCTGTAGCCGTCGGTGGTGCACTGGTTAGTGAGCGCGCCTCTTGTACATGAGATCCAGGGTTCGAACAATGCAGTGACCACCTTAAAATTTCTTTCGGCGGCGGTCACCTCGCATAGTGACGGCGACACTATCGAGTATATAGCCATGAAAAAGCTTCGCCAAATACCGTTCAGAATCGGTGTAAAACTGTAGGTCCCAATCAGTGAGTGAAAACTGGAAAGCGCACAGCTCAGTGATTGTGAGAAGCTCTTCCCTGTCCGTTCATGGAATGTAATGGGAAAACATTTATTTATTTATTTATTTCTAGGTGGAGCCTGTGTATTACATATTACAGTTTTGAACCCAATAAAAACTAAACTTAGAAAAGCCAAAGTGCAAGACTGGCAAATCCACGAAACACAACCCTCAGCATGGAATTACCAATGAAACAGCCAAACACACAACATCACACATACTTTGTACGAAGTAGCTGACGTATTAGTGTGTCACCATAAAGTCGACTGCGCAAGCCTGAAATTTTGCGTGGCTATGCTTTATATCTCCGTTCAACAACAGCAACAGACACATGTCCATACATACATTATTAAGTTAATACATACGCTATACACACAATTTCGTTTGCCTCACCCCTGCCACACCACTCTTTCATTGCTCTCTTGCTCGCCCATTTTTATTTAACTCGTCATTACTCTCTTTCGCAGTCGCAGAAAATCTGGTTTTAGCAGCAGCATAAAACCTGACTTTGATAGATTTAGTCCCTATACGCCGCTACAGATGTTAACACATCAAAAATAACCTTATCCTAAAAAGAGTACCACTTCTTTGAAAAGTACTTGTTTTTAGAAAAGAATTTTTTGTAAAAAATATTCATACTCTTAGGCTTTTTCTTAGCTTAGTGACGGCGACACTATCGAATACTCAGCCATGAAAAGGCTTCTCAAAATACCGTTCGGAACCGGTGTAAAACTGTAGGACCCAATCAGTGAGTGCAAAACTAGAATGCGCACAGCTCACTGGTTTGCGAGAAGCTCTGCCTAATCCTTTCATCTCATTTCTTTCATTGCTTTTTAATTGTAATAAAAGATATACTCGTACCTCTCATCAAAGAAAGGACCTTTTCGGGAAAATATAGCACATGTTCTTACAAAAGGGACCTACATATATACTTTTTTTTAAAAAAATACATTCAATAAATAAAAAATTTCTTAACAAAAGTTTATCATTTTACAAGATCCATTTTAATTACAGTATTTTTCAACAGGCGCCTTAGGTGTGTTGGAACTAACTAGTACATAATATATAGCAAAAGGAACTTTGTTCCAACCAGGTGTCCCCTGACACCTCATGTAATTTTTTTTAACAACATCGTTGATTAACCACTATTTGTAGACCTTTATGAAGTATTTTTGAGTCTCAAGTATATAACCAAATAATAATAATCAAATAATTTCGTAACAAACTAAACGCACAGCTTCGCATGCCTGCATAAATTGCAAAAATGAAAGCATCTTTGTGCAGAGACATACCCTTCATTATAATATATATATAATATTAACCTTCCATACCCTCCCACTAGGGTCACAAAAGTCAAGTAGGTTCCGCAAAATATTTCGCATGACCCTAAGAAAACTTTCTGGATATTAGAGAAACACATGTTGCAGCTTACAGCTTAGTGTCCGATGAAGAACAGAACTAAAAGCAAATAACCCAATTGATATTATATTCGATTTAAATTCAAGACTTTAATAAATATTTCGGGCTAATGGATGGCATAACATCTCGCATTTATTTATGTACAATCTAAACAAAATAAATAAATAAATTAAAGTTTTCATATATTCCCGGCAGCTGTATAAATATATTAATGGAAGTTGAAAATAGCACAATTTTACAATTTAATGATGGTGTCGTGGATTCAAACAAGTAACATCCACACGATCCCGACTTCTGACACATTCCCTCAGGCAAATTGACAGACAAATGTATGTATTTATAAATGCATTTGTGGCCAACATGTTGGAAAATCTGCAGATAGATATTGTCTACGTTTTTTAAAATGAATCCTTTTACATAAATATCCATTTTTATTAATTGTGAAAATTATTCCATAGCCAACGATTTATTGGATAAATTAAAGTTTTTGTTGTTTAATGATGATGTCAACATGTCAATGCTTAAAATGATATGCAAACAATTCTCTAAGGGTTGCATGAATTGATTGATAACTTTTAGTGTCGTATTACAGAGGAATGAAAATCACAGCAATGTAATTTTGAAAAAAGTATACACATAATGGTAAATTCAACAAGTTACATCCTGATATATTAAAAATGTTACCCAATGACAAAATCAATGATACTTCAAACAATTTTCGGTACATTTTACTAATTAAATATCTATAATTCTGTGCTACATTATCCGTATCTGCTTTAATGTTTATTCTCTTCGCTATTGGAGTCCTTTTTATCTGTAAAATTTCTAACATAAATCGACGTTTATAACTATTTTCCCTACTCGAAACTGACGTATCTTGAAAGTTTGAAATATGATTTAGGTGTACACAGTGTGATGATAATGGTATTTTTTGTGTTCAGATGTGTTTCAATTAAGACTTGTGTCCTGCAATTCTACTCTTAAGTTTAGTTTTAGTTGTACCTACATATACCACATTGCAACTTACACTATCATTTCCTGCACAAGGTATTTTGTATACTATATTAGATCTGTCAAATTTATCTATTCTACCTTTGGTTTTACTAAACAAACTACCTAGTGTGTGTGTTGTTTTATGGGTCATTTTGTAATTATTAGTGTCATATATTTTTGATGTTTCAAGTTTCTCAGAAAATCCTGCACATAAGAAAATCATTTAAACTTTTTCGGTTCCACCGTTCGGCTCCACCTAAAACATTTTTCATGTGACAAGAAAATTTCTTCAACTGTGTAATTTTTTCAATCAAAAGAAAGATATCACATTTTGTTTATCAATTCTTTTCGTTTCTAATTAATAATTATGTTTATCTTCCTGACTATGCTACCCAAAGGGTAGCGAAATGTCGAAGAATAAAATTAATTAAAAATACCACAAATGCTCGAACAATTTAATTTTTGAATATAATACGAAAGGTCGGATCTCGTAAATCATCACTTATTGTTGGCCCATATTCAAATTTTATTGTACTGAAATCGAACCACGCATATACATAAGTTTCATTGCACTGGTCATTAATAAAGTGTCAAAATGTTCAAAATAAAAATTGAAGATATCGGAAGGACACAAGGTCCCTTAAATAAAATTAAAAACCATTATACATTAAATGTTATGATATTTTTGTCGAAGAGATTCCCACTATAATTTCCATACATGTTTTTAGTACAAATGATAAGACATTTTCAGAAAAAATGTCGAAGATGTGTAAACATTACTAGGTCCTTAAAATCGAAGAAGACCAATATCCGCTACGTGCAAGCGAATTACTCAGAAACTTAAAAAAAGTTTTGAAAATGTACACACTTTAATATTCACTTATGTTGTTGGAAATTCGAAGCAGAAATTTTATAAAAAATTTCGAGGACTTTGAAACAGGATTAGTTCCCTAAAATCGAAGAAACCTAATATATATGCAAAAAAAGTAAGAAACTTAAAAAAAGTTTGGCAAATTTTCACACTTTAATATTCACACATATTGTTGCAAATACACAGCATAAATTTTGTTGAAAATGTCAAGGACATTGAAACTAGTCTAGGTCCTCAAAATCGAAGAAACGCAATTCCCGATATATATAGGAAAACCCTCTGAAAATTAAACAAGTTTGAAAAATGTTCACACTTTAGTATTCACAGATATTATTGCAAATACTAAGCAAACATTTTATAGAAATTGTCAAGACCATTGAAACAGGTCTAGGTCCTTGGAATCAATGAAAACAAATATCCCCAATATATATGGAAATTTCTCAAAAAATTAAAAAAAGTTTAAAAAATTTTCAAATTGTAATTCTCACGCATGTTGTTGGAAATGCTAAGCAGAAATTGCATCAAAAATGTCAAGGACATTGAAACATGAGTAGGTCCTTAAAATCGATGAAAATTAAGTCCCGCCATATATAAAAAAATTCTCAGAAAATTAAAAAAAGTTTGGAAAATTTTCACACTTTAATATTGACATATGTTGTTGGAAATACTAAGGAAAAATTTCATAAAAAGTGTCAAGGCCATTGAAACAGGTCTAGGTCCTTAAAATCGATGAAAACCAATATCCGCTATATATATGAAAATTTCTCAGAAAATTAAAAAAAAGTTTGGAAAGTTTTTAAACTTTAATATTCACATATGTTATTGCAAATGCCAAGTAGAATTTTTAGAAAACATGTCAAGGTCATTGAAACATGAGTAGGTCCTTAAAATCGATGAAAACCAATATCCGCTATATATATGAAAATTTCTCAGAAAATTAAAAGAAGTTTGGAAAATTTGTACACTTTAATATTCACAGATATTATTGTAAATATTAAGTAGAAATTTTAGAAAAAATGTCAAGGACATTGAAACAGGTCTAGGTCCTTAAAATCGAAGAAAACCAATATCCTCCATATATATAAAAATTTCTGAGAAAATTAAAATATGTTTGGAAAATGTTCACACTTTAATATTCACACATTTTGTTGCAATTGCTAAGCAGAAATTTTATAAAAAATTTCAAGGACACTGAAACAGGCCCAGGTCCTTAAAATCGAAGAAACCCAATATCCTCCATATATATGAAAATTTCTCAGAAAATTAAAAAAAGTTTGAACAATTTTGACACTCAAATATTACCAGATATTATTGTGAATACTAAGTAGAAATTTTATAAAAAATTTCAAGGACATTGAAGAAGAACTAGGTCCTTAAAATCGAAGAAAGTCAATATCCTCCACAAATAGGGGAATTTCCACAGAAAGTGCCACCTTATGTAACATCACGTTACCCTCGTTAATTGTTTATATTTTAGGACCATGAAGTTCGGATGTTTTCGATTCTTTTACTAAACACAGAATGTAAGAAGCTCTATATTTAATAACAGATGAGAAAACAATCAATGAAAGTGGTCCTAAAATATAAGCAATTAACGAGGGTGACGTGATGTGACAAAAGGTGGACCTTTCTGTGGAAATGCCCATATATGAAAATTTCTCAGAAATTTAAAAAAAGTTTGGAAAATGTTCACACTTTAATATTCTGATATGTTATTGCAAATGTCAAGTAGAAATTTTTTAAACAATTTCATGGACATTGAAACAGGTCTAGGTCCTTAAAATCGAAGAAAACCAATATCCTCCATATATATGAAAATTTCTCAGAAAATTAAAAAATGTTTGGAAAATTTTCACACTTTAATATTCAAACACGTTGTTGGAAATGCTATGCAGGAATTTCATAAAATATGCAAGGCCATTGAAACAGGTCTAGGTCCTTAAAATCGAAGAAACCCAATATTCTCCATATATGTATATGAAAACTTCTCAGAAAATTAAAAAAGTTTGGAAAATTTTCACACTTTAATATTATGATATGTTTTGCCACTACCAAGTAGAAATTTTATAAAAAAAATTCAAGGACATTGGAACAGGACCAGGTCCTTAAAATCAAAGAAAACCAATATTCTCCATACATATGCAAACTTCTCAGAAAATTAAAAAAAGTTTGGAAAATTTTCACACTTTAATATACACACGTGTTATTACAAATATGAAGCAGAAATTTCGTTAAAAATATTAAGGACTTTGAAATAGGACTAGGTCTTTAAAATCGAAGAAAACCAATATTCCCCATATATATGCAAACTTCTCAGGAAAATAAAAAAAATTTTGAAAATTTTCAGACTTTAATATTCTGATATGTTACTGCAAATGCCAAGTAGAAATTTTAAGAAAATTTCAAGGACATTGAAGCAGGTCTAGGTCCTTAAAATCGAAGAAAACCAATATTCTCCATATATGTGCAAACTTCTCAGAAAATTTAAAAAAAGTTTGGAAAATTTTTACACATTAATATTCTGATATGTTGTTGCAAATGCCAAGCAGAAAGTTTATAAAAAAATAAAGGACATTGAAACAGGTCTAGGTCCTGAAAATCGAAGAAACCCAATTCCCGATATATATTCGAAAACCCTCTGAAAATTAAAAAAAGTTTGAAAAATTTTCACACTTTAATATTGTTGCAAATTCTAAGCACACATTTTGTTAAAAATGTCAAGGACATTGAAGCAGGACTAGGTCCTTAAAATCGTGGTAACCAATAACCGCAATATACATGAAAATTTTTCAGAAAATTAAAAAAAAGTTTGGCAAATTTTCACACTTTATTATTCACATATATTGTTGGAAATACTAAGGAAAAATTTTATAAAAAAGGTCATGGACTAGGTCCCTAAAATAGATGAAAACAAATATCTGCCATATATATTAAAAAAATTCTCAGAAAATAAAAATAGTTTGGAAAATTTTCACACTTCAATATTCTAATATGTTATTGCAAATACCAATCAGAAATTTTATAGAAAATTTCAAGGACATTGAAACAGGTCTAGGTCCTTAAAATCGAAGAAAAGCAATATCCGCCATATATATATGAAAATTTCTCAGAAAATTAAAAAATGTTTGGAAAATTTTGGAATCTTTAATATTCACATATGTTGTTGGAAATGCTAATCAGAAATTTCATAAAAAAATGTCAAGGACATTGAAACATGACTATGTCCATAAAATAGATTAAGACTAATTCCCGCCATATATATGAAAACTCTCCGAAAATTAAAAAAAGTTTGGAAAATGTTCACACTTTAATTCTCAAACGTGTTATTGCAAATATGAAGCAGGAATTTTGTTAAAAATGTCAAGGACATTGAAACAGAACTTGGTCCTTAAAACCGATTAAAACTAATATCCGCCGTACAAGGTGTTTGAAAAGAAGTCATCCGATGTTGTTTGGCTCTCATTTTTTTTCTAAATGAAAAACTTCGATTCTATTTTTTGATTATGTTTTTTTGAACCTTTAGAATTTTATTGGTTAAGTTGAGAAGATGATATCGTTTAACTGGGCGCCGCTGTCACAATTGATTACCATACGGGCTCGTTTTATGGCATTTTTCATCACTTCGGCGAGAACTTCGGGCGACAGATTCTCGCACTCGTGTCGAATGTTGACTTTTAGGGCTTCCAGGGTCTATGGCTTGTTCACGTAAACACGCGACTTCAAAAAACCCCACAAAAAAGACTGGAACGGTTAAATCTGGCGATCTTGCGGGCCAGTGCAAATCGCCAAAACGAGAGATGTCGCGACCCGGGAACGCCGCCTTCAGACTATCGGTTGTGGCTCCCGCACTGTGTGCCGTTGCTCCGTCCTGTTGGAACCACATGTCCTCCAGTCCTAATTCGTTGAATTGCGGCAGAAAAAACTCGGTTAACATGGCCATATAGCGCGCACCGTCCACTGTTGTCGTTTGACCAGCGGCGTTCTCGAAAAAAAAATGGCCCGAGGACTCCTGCAGCGTCAACAGACACCATGCGGTCACTTTGAGCGGGTGTAATGGCTCCCCGTACAACACTCGTGGATTTTCGGTGTCCCATAAGCGATAGTTTTGCTAGTTCACGTACCCGCTGAGGTGGAAATGAGCCTCATCGCTCATTATGATTTCGGTGGAAAAATCGTCCACTTCGTCCACGAGATTGAGGATGGCTTGGGCGTAGGTTACACGCGTTTTGCCCGTCGAAAGGCAGTAGCTGATGCACTGACTGGACTTTGTATGGCAACATGCCCTGGTCTTTGACCAAAATTCGCCATAGGGACGAACGGCTGATGGCTAATTGCGAGGTACGGCGTCGATGTTCTCGGCAGAACGGGCGCTCCGGGGCCGGCCACTCCTGACAACGTCTCGTGTGGTCCCATACACTTCAAGGTTAGTGGCCAAACGGCGCAGTGTTTGCGCAGTCGGTGTCGGACGACCGGGGAATCGGCGACGGTATTCGCGCTGCGCCAACACCACAGACGAATTGTTACGCAAAAAAATAGACACCATTATTCCGCGTTCTTGGGAGTCTATCGCTCCATGGCTTGTTTACTTGCATTTTACATTTTTCTAGTCCACAAATGTCAAAACAGATTTGACATTGGCGGCCACTTGCAAAAATAAGATCATCTTCCAATAGGGTGGTCACTGTTGAAACACCCTGTATATGAAAATTTCTCAGAAAATTAAAAAAAGTTTGGCAAATTTTCACACTTTAATATTCACATATAGTGTTGCAAATACTAAGAAAACATTTTGTAAAAAATGTCAAGGACATTGAATTGAATCTAAGAAACCCAAATTTAGATGGTTTCACGTGATCAGTTGTAGGAAAACGATCCTCTGGCGTAACAAACTTTTAGAAAAAATGTTTGAAGATTCAGCATTTAAAGGGGCCGAGACCCTGAAACTATTAATCTGATTTACGTTTGTTTTATTGATCGTTAAATGTTTATGTTCTTAAATCATAATTCGGCTCAAGATCATTTTAAAATCTCTTTAAATCCGTCTATTTGGGAATAATAAACATATTGCATAAAAAATTCTCATTCAAAAAAATGGATTCCCATTTTATCCATCAAAGGGATTAGAGAAGCTACGGCTTTGCACCGGTTCCGAACGGAAGTTTGAGATGTTTCATGACGACTAAATGCTCGATAGTGTCGCCGTCACTAGGTGAGGTGAACACTGTTGAAAGAAATATAAGGTGGGCAGAACAGGGACCATATCCACCTTCTCATGCCAGAAATCAATGATTTTTCGGTTCAAGCTCGTTGGTTAAATCGTGTGCCTATGATTTTCCGTCCACGTGATGGTTCCCGGGCAAAGGTAGAATATTTTTTTTTTCTAGCGGCTGAAGTCAAGGCTCTCCGAGGAGCAGCCTGATTGGCTATATAACCACTGGTGCGTCTCAGGTTTAGTAGGTGACTGATGGCACTCATCAAGTTCTCGGGCATATTCCATTACAATTTCGAGATGGTGGACGAATTTATATACCTCGGATCTGCCGTAAACAAAAACAACAACGTCAGCCTAAGCAAACATTTTAGAGATATAGCCCTCTCTCGAGTAACAAAACTCCAGCTATACCAGACACTCACATACGCTGTCTTTCATTATGGCCCAGCGTCCTGGGTTTTATCGCAAGCAGACGAAACCTCTCGAGGAGTTTTCAAGAGAAACATGCTCCGAAAAATGTATGGCCCTACAGTGCACAACGGTGAGTATTGGCGACTCATGAACCATGATTTTAAATAAAATATTACTCATACGTATTGTATTCTTTAAGGTACGATTTGAAGGAAATCAGAAAGTTTCTATTACTCATACGTATTGTATTCTTTAAGGTACGATTTGAAGGAAATCAGAAAGTTTCTAAAAATATATTTCCATCGTAACGAAACAGCAGCTGCACTAAAGCAGCTTAGAATCGTCCAACGAATGGGTAATATTTGATATTTTTGCTTTTTATATATGTATGTCTGTTTGGTGAGTTTCAATGCTTCCAATGTGGAGTTGAGTAGTTACGAAGACCAAAAGGCGAAAAGTAAACAAATGTCCAAATCTATAATCTGATAAGAAATACATTAAAGTCCACACCACTCATTAGTTTATTGCACTAATGTTAGTACCAATTTCCATCACAAAAGTTTGGAATCCATTTTGTAGATGTTGTAGCTGTTTTCACCAGGCTTTGATAAATGGATTGTGGCATCTGATGTAGAAATAGGTTGTCAGCAAAATTTCATAGCTGAGAGTATTTATTAGTGGAGACACTACATTCTGAACTGTAACCATTGGAGAATTATATTGACACATGCGCATTAAAGTGGAACTTAAGAGTCGGGAATTATTTTAAAGAGATAAAGTTGTTGCACTAAGCAACATTGGTTCTGCAATTAGCAACATGTTGAACAGTAAAATATTGAATACAATCAAAAACAAACATAGAATACCTAAACGGAAATGTTAATGTTAAGCAGGGCAACAAACTTGATATTTATTAGCATGAGGTTAAAGGATAACTACTTATAGGGCTCATCTTGTCGAACTACCACGAAAATTTGTCTACTTTTCCAAAGGTATTTAAATTTATATGACAAAAATTTTATCGATAGCAACTACAATTGACAAAACTACCGGTGGGCAATCGCTTACATATCGGTTTCTTTTCAGGCTATGTCTGATTAGATGGAAGAAGGATATCAATGAATAATTATCCGTCTAAGCAAAATTCAGCGCATACATTGAAAACAAGTCATTATTTATAACTAGTTAACTGTTTGTTCCAACAGTGAGGACACTGCCTTATGTGAACTACACATGTACCAAAACAGAACTCGAATTTGATCTGTAATTTGTAATTTGGTAGCGCTAGCAAGTGCCATAACCCTGTATTTGGCTCATTGAGTGGACAATAAAATATGGTGACCAACAACGATTTATTAACTTGTTGTCGAAATATACTGATAGTCAACAACTAATATTATTATCAAACTTATTGAAATAATCCTTAATAAATAGAAGGAGTTTTTTGCACTCGACCTATTGTAATTTGATCTATTTAATTTGATTTCAATTCTTGAATAACTTGAAAGCCTAGCGCAACAAGATTGACTCTGATAAGTCATAGTGCTAGTAGTAGGGATGTGGACTCGGTGTTGGAGCCGGAAGAGCGTTGAGTCGAAGTTGAAGTCTGAGTCGAAGTTTAGGAGTCGGATTTCAGAAGATTTACCCAGATTTGTTAATAATATAATTTACAATAATTGTTGAAGTTGGAATTTTTCAGTCCGACTCCGGGTAATAAAATCGATTGTCCCATCATCATTGAATATCTCAGGTATCAGTAGCGCGGAGATATGATCGCGCCATATTCCCAACATTCTCTGCACATCTGCGACAAGAGTTGCGTCCTTGTTTTTACAGAATAGGGTCCTAAACCATCTTCATTAGTTCCGCTATTGACTTTTTGGTAAAATTTTAGGACTTCGTTCTTCCTTCTGTATGTCTCAATCATCTCATTCTCGCCTTTTCTCCACTGCCTTTTCTTCGATATCGCTCATTTACAGCTCGTGTTGCAATTGAAGAATTCGATGACATTTGTTTCACCATCGAAGACATCAATTGTCTGTCATTATTTTCGACGATAGAGTATTCAAAAGTTATATGTGCTTGCAGGTCTAAAAAAAATAAATGGTTTCCCATTACATCCCATGAAGGGACAGGGGAGAGCTTCTCACAATCACTGAGCTGTGCGCTTTCCAGTTTTCACTCACTGATTGGGACCTACAGTTTTACACCGATTCCGAACGGTATTTTGAGAAGCTTTTTCATGGCTATATACTCGATAGTGTCGCCGTCACTATGCGAGGTGACCGCCGCCGAAAGAAATTTTAAGGTGGTCTGAGCAGGGATCGAACTCAGGATCTCAAGTAAAAGAGGCGCGCACATTACCCATTGCACCACCGACGACCTGCAGGTAAGGGTGTTTTTTTCAAGCCCGATAGAACTTCAAATTGTAAAAAAATAACACAAAAAATGTAATTTTAATAAAGTTTTTTTTTTATTCGAAAGATCAATACGTGGCATTAATATTTGAAAATAATTTCGGGCATATGGGCACCACGGCTGTTCTTGACGAAGCGCATTCTGGACGTCCAATTTTTGGCCACTTTTTCGAGCACTGCTGGCCGTATTTCACGAAGAACACGAACAATGTTGGCCTCCAAGGCGTCAATTGTTGCTGGTTTATCAGCATAAACCAGTGCCTTCACGTAGCCCCACAGGAAATAATCGAGAGGTGTCAAATCGCACGACCTAAGGGGGCCAATTGACAGGTCCATTTCTCGAAATCAACTTAACGCCAAATTTTGATTTCAATAAGTCGATGGTTGCGATCGCCATATGGCACGTAGCGCCATCCTGTTGAAACTACATCTCGTCTGGATCAATGTCATCCATATTTTCAAACAGAAAATCATTTATCATGGTGCGGTAACGATCTCCATTGACCGTAACGCGAGCTCCGGCCTCATTTTTAAAGAAAAAAGCTCCGCTGATGCCACCAGCGTGTAAGCCGCACCAAACGGTGCATTTTTCTGGATGTAATGGAGTCTGGAGGGTCTCTTGTGAACTGGTCTCACTCCATATACGGCAATTTTGCTTATTAACAAATCCGTTAAGCCAAAAATGAGCCTCATCGCTGAACACAATTAGGCGATAAAACAACGGGTCAGTTTCCAACTGCGTTTCAAAGTAAATTTGGATAATTTGGCAGCGTTGTTCAAGCGTGAGTCTATTCGTGATGATTTGCCAAAGTATACTGAAACAAATAATAGAAATTTTTTTATAAAAATTTAATTTTTGTGTTATTTTTTACAATTTGAAGTTCTATCGGGCTTGAAAAAACACCCTTTATATCCACCTATATTTTCTATAGTTCAGAAAACAAATTATTTTTAAATTTATTTTATTCTTATTTTTAAAAACTATTTATTTTTAAAAAAAACATTTAGACACCCAGTTCAATTTTTAAAAATAAATTTAAAGACTTTTAGTTCTACACATTTCCAGCAAAAATAAAAACTTAATTATACAGCTATTTGTCTAATGAAAAAGGAAAAACCATTTGGATTGTTTGAATTGTTTGAAGTTGAATAAAGTATGAAGTACAAGCATAAAGTATGAAATTTAAATTTATTTTCCAAAAGAAACTAGAAAAGTATACCATAATTGAAGCCCCTGGTGGAAGAAGTTGTTAACACACTCTTTTTCAAAAACAATAGTTTCCTCCTTTTAATGTTTCCATGATATCTGATTTTGTTTTAGATATGAAAAAATTCAAGATCAGATATTTAAACTATTAAAATTAAATTTTAAAAAATCATGGAACGAAGTTCCTCATCACCGCACGTTGCGGGATGGGGGCTAAATGAAAAAAATTAAACAACTTTTTTTTAACACTGTTATGCTACAATCCAGTACTATCGTCTATATTGGGTACTTTTGCTTTGGTTTGTGTCTAAACTAACACATGTTGGGAAATTACTTGTTTAATGGGAACTTTTCTAGGTGGGGCTGGTAACCAATACTCAGTTTATACTTATATTATAGTTTTGAACCCAATAAAATGTAAATTTAGAAACGCCAAAATGAAAAATACACTCCGTTTCACTTATTTAAATGTACTAAAAATTCCTTATTCAGCAGCCTGTCTCTTTTGCAATTTGTAACCGATTGCAGAATTTTAAAATGGAAATGGAAGCTGGACATCTTGAGATATAAAAAAAATCATGACAATAATGGTTTCTTAACTAAAGAACTTTTTTTGAGCAATTTATAAAAAATAGTCAAAAAATGTGCTATTTTTTTTTTTGGTTCACTTTAATAAAGACACTTTCACTAATTTTAATGAAAACCCGTTTTTCTTGTTTTTTGAGTTTATTTTACTTTATTTAAAAACTACTAGTAATGAGTACAAATCTCCTTTGTTTTTAATAAATTCAAATATCCGGGTTTTCATTGAGAGATAAAGAGAATTCATGTAATCCAACGAAATGTGATTCCAAGCATCCTTAATGACCTGAATTAGTGACTGCTTGGCATTAAATTGTCTACGTCCTTCAGAAACCTTACGCGATACCCAACCCCAGACATTTTTGATAATGTTTAGATCTGGCGAATAGGGTGGCCAGTCAAGATTATTAACATTTTGGCTTGCAATGAACTTCTTTACTACTCTGGCGTTGTGTATAGGGGCAATATCCAAGATATGGGACCAAATAGTTCACTGAACTTCGGAGAAGCCGATTCCAGTAACGTTTTATAGCTTGCACCAGTCATTTTTGCACTTTGATGCGCTCAAGATCGATGGTGCCATAGTACGTAATAGCACCCTCTCGTCTGTGATGTCGCTTTTCTTTGCGCAGATCATGGAAATACTAGTTTTAGCCATCAGGCCCATTCAAATTAAACTTCTTCTGATCCGTAAATTATTATTTATTATAAACATTACTTTTGACAATTTGAAAAATTCAAACCCCACGAAGCTTTTGGTTTGTCTGCAGGTTCTCCAGTCATTTACACGACCTCTTGGCTGCACATCCCATACCATGTAGTCTCTCGCGAATTCAAGCCGCTTTTCCTTACGAGGAGCATTTAGTGGCGCCTTTTTTTGTAATTTCAGGTATTTAAGATACTTGCAGCTCTTAATTACTCTGCGTACTGATGACTTCCTCGCTTCCACTCCAGCTTGAACTCTTATTTTTGACAAGGATAAGACAGATGAAGACAATGAAACCCTTCCTTTAAAATTTTTTCCATACCCCCTATACCTAATTGTCGACAACTGTTGGGTTTCGTGCAATTTTTTTTTGCTCTTGCGCGGTCAGAATATCCTTCACAACAGTAAACATCGATTTTAGTTTTTTCCTATAGATTTAAAATTTTTTGTGTTGCCATTTTGACTCGTAAAATAATTAAGATGTAATAAATTGTAATAAACAAACGCTCCCTACAAAAACTTATCGCTTATTTTAAAAATAATAAACTGCCTTTTTTCAAGTGAACCAAACAAAATAACACATTTTTTGACATTTTTTATAAATTGCTCAAAAAAGTTCCTTAGTTAAGACACCACTATTCTTATGACGCTTTTTATATCTCAAGATGTCTACCTTCCATTTCCATTTTAAAATTCTGCAAGCGGTTACAAATTGCAAAAGATACAGGCTACTGAATATGGACTTTTTAGTGTCTTTAAATGAGTGAATCGGAGTGTAAGTTGCTTTTCTTACAAAAAGTAAATTTTTTTAAAAAAAATTAAATTTTCATAAAAAAAGTAATTTTTTTTTTATGTACTTTTCTTAAAAAAGTACATTTTCTTACAACAAATTGGCTTTTCTTTAAAAACTTCCTTTTGGTAAAAGAGTACGTTTATTGTAAAACAAAATAACTTTTCTTGAGATAAGTACCTACTCTTAAAAATGTACCTATACTTGAAAAAGTACCGATTCTAAAAAAAAATCAAATTCTTAAATAACCCTATTCGTCAAAAAAAAGTACGTTCTCTTAAAAAAAAATACATTTTCTTACAAAAATTCCTTTTCTTAAAAGTACGTTTTCTTAAAAATAATTCTTGAGATATGTAAGTAGCCTTTCTGAAAATAAGTAAATTTTCTTAAAATAATAACCATTTCCTAAAAATAGAACCACCTGTTTAAAAAGTAACTGTTCTTAAAAAAAGTACTTCTTTGTAAAAAAAAAACAATTCATACTTTTATGGCTTTTTCTTACAGAAAATACTTCTTCTTGAAAATAGTACCTTTTCTTAACAAAACATTAGCATTTAATAAAAGAAGTACCTCTCTTTAAAAAAGACCATTTGGGGAAATTATAATACATATTCTTACGAAAGGGACCCAAAAATATACTCTTTTTATAAAATACATTCAATAAATAAAAAATTTTTTAAAAAAAGTTTAACATTTTACAAAACGTATCTTTTCTTAAGGATCCATTTAAATTATCGTATTTTTCAACGGGCGCCTTAGGCGTGTTGGAACTAACTAGTACATAATATATAGCGAAAGGAACTTCGTACCAACTGGGTGTCCCCTGACACCTCATGTGATTTTTTTTTTAAAGTTTTTGAAATCAGATGCCATGGAAACATTAAAATAAGGAAAATATTGTTTTTGAACAGAAGTGAGTTAACAGCTTCTTCCACCAGCGGCTTCAATTGTTTAAAATAGTTGTTTAAAATAAAACTTAAATAAAAATAATAGATTTTTTAAAGAAAAACTATATAGCTTGAGATTTTTCATTTGTGTTCTCAGACGATTTATAAATTGGTTCAATTTCAAATTAATATTCGTTACAAATATTCATAGGTTTTGGTCATAATTACAACCCCAGCGGAAACCTGGTGCTTCCTTCAAACAAAACACCGTTGCAATCAGACTTTCAAAACTTACATTTTTCGTAACAAACAAAAAACCTCGTTCCTTGGATGGACCAGGTTGTTGAATATTCTAGTTGCCAGCCGCCGGTGGTGCAACGGTTAGTGTGCGCGGCTCTTGTACATGAGATCCTGGGTTCGAGCCCAGCTCTGACCACCTTTAAAAAAAAATTTCTTTCGACGGCGGTCACCTCGCATAGTGACGGCGACACTATCGAGTATATAGCCATGAAAAAGCTTCTCAAAATACCGTTCGGAGTCGGTGTAAAACTGTAGGTCCCAATCAGTGAGTGAAAACTGGAAAGCGCACTGCTCACTGATTGTGAGAAGTTCTCCCCGGTCCCTTCATGGGATGTAATGGGAAACCATTTATTTTATTTTAGTTGCAGGCACCGACACTGAGTCTATCGAAGACACTGAGTCCGCTTAGTACGAGAAAAGAAAAATGATTGCGGTAAAATAATTTTTGGAACGAAGTTCCCTATCGCACCTTGCGGGATGGGGGCTAAATGAAATTATTTTAAACAACTTTTTTTTAACCGTATTATGCTATAACCCAGTACACAACCCAGTATTATTCTGCATACGTTTAAGATTTGGTAATTATTACTAGATTTGTACAGTCAGGGACGTATATGAGGGTTGTGTTCTTTCATGTTGGCTTTGTGATAATCATGCCATTGTGAAGTATGCTGGCTTCAATGGAAGGCATTATCACATAATTACGGCTAAGGAAAGCGTGCTTCGCTGAACATGTTGGAAGTGTAAGGAATTCGATGTTGACTATTTTGTGGGTTATTGCCTTTTGCGATATTAACAGTATAACCACATTCTGTGTGGTTGCAGTTCAAGTCTCCCGCTAGTACATCGTAGTTGTTTAAATTTTGAAGATTCATAAAATCAAAAAGTTTTTGCAAGTCTGCTCGTATTGAATTTATATTGCCTACTATCTACTATCTACCTACTCTTAAAAATTTACCTATTCTTGAAAAAGGAACCAATTCCAAAAAAATACCATTTCTTAAAAAACCTTTTCATCAAAAAAAATAATTTCTATAAAAATTAACTTTACTTAAAAAAATCCTTTTCTTAAAAGTACCTTTTCTTAAAAATAAAATATTACCTTTTTTTCTTGGGATAAGTGGGCTTTCTGAAAATAAGTACATCTTGTTCAAAAATAACCTTTTCCTAAAAAGAGTACCACTTTTATAAAAAGTGCCTGTTCCTACAAAAGTACATCTTTGTAAAAAAAAAAGTTATACTTTTATAGTACTTCTGGTACCATGGTACTTCTTCTTAAAATTAGTACCTTTCCTTAAACAAAAATTATATTTTAATAAAAGAAGTACCTCTCTTTAAAAAAGGGCCTATATAATACATATTCCGGAATATATAATTCTTATAAAAAAGACCTAAAAATATAAATTTTTTAAAAAAAGTTTTTTATTTTACAAAAAGTACCTTTTCTTACCTTTCTATAAAGTAATGAAACTCCCCTCATCTGAAACAAAATCCTCTTTGTATCGAACGTACATATCTTCACTTCAACCAGAAGATAGAAAATTGAGTAATCAGTCATTCAGGAAAATCTGGAACCTTTATGTACCATATATCACCATTATGAAACCCTCCGATGACTTATGCGACGCGACGTTTGCAGAGGTATTTTTAAAATAATTTATTATTATGAGTAAAAAATGAACAATTAGGTTGTTCACGCAGGGCTGCTTATCAGCTTATGTGCTGAAAAGATGAAAAATAAGCTCTGGGCTACGTGAACACCCTTCCATGTTGGTTATCTGCTTATTTTTTTCAATCAGCTGTTCGATAAATGAAATCAAAACCATCAATGTACAATTGAAATTGTTTGTAAAATGCCTAAGCAGAGCATTAAACAACAAATTATGGACTTCAGAGTCAATATGATTACTTTGGAAATTGAATTCATTAAAGGTAAGTAGTCAGAAATGTATACGATGCAAATATTTATGGTATTGCGTTTGTACACATAGGTTTCCCCGACCCCCCGACTTGCGCTCATTTTGATTGTTTTTTTTAATAAACAAAAAACAGATGTAAATACCAGTTCTACCAATACTTAAATATAAAATTTGAGATGCCATTTGCTAAAACTTCGTGTTTTTAGTGTTGTCAGCAAGTTAAATTTTTGGTATTTTCCAACACTAAAAATAAGCTGATAAGCTGATAAGCTTTTGCCAAAGGCACAGGTTGCTCAAAGTTGCTTATTTTATTTCAATGTATTTTGTTGTTGGCGAGATAAGCACATGAGCTGATAAGCTGATAAGCAGTCCTTCGTGAACACCCTAAATGTGTAACTAATCATTGAAATTCTTTGTACAGAGAATACGTTGGTGATTTCTCAGCTGAAAAATTGCGAAGATGAAGAAAAAGAAAAACGAATTTCTTCTTTCATGGATCATATCCAAAAAGCAAAGTGTCAACGTGCCTACTACAAGAAATTTTGCACAGAAACCAATGAAGATGCCGATGTACGGTATGTACGGTAATTGCACAAAACGTCAATTACCCCCTCAGTCCTCAGCAGCTGGGCAGTGCATATTTTAAGGCTGGTAGAAAGTGCTCAGTGTTCGGCATTACTAATGAATTATTGAAGAAGCAGCTACCTTTTCATTCATTATTGAATTTTTTAATTCTATCACAGAATGTGACCTTGACGATCTTAACATTTTTTTTTTTTTTTCAGTTTTTCTACTTTATTGATGAACACGACGAAATAGGAAAAGGCCCAAATTGTACCATCAGCTTATTGCATCACTATCTTTCAACCTCATCTGTACCTGGCAAAACGTTGATATTGCGCAAAATAAAAATAATGCGGTTCTTGGATACCTTATGTGGAGAGTGGCCAGAGGATTACACAAACAGATATATTTCAACTTTCTTCTAACGGGGCACACCATATTTTCGCCAGATAGATACTTTGGAATTTTTAAAGCCAAGTACGCCATCAGTAATATTGATACTTACGAAAATGTCAAGAACTGCGTGACTGCCTCTTCTCCCTCCGGCTGTAATAAACCAGTGACAATGGAAAACGTCACATGGAATGATTGGGTTGAATATTTCAAGAAGTTTTTCAAGCCATTAGTTGGAATTGCGACTTTTCACCACTTCGCCATTAGTAAGGATGGCGTGGAAGCGAAATTATTCGCAGATAGCCAGGATACAATAAAATTTGAGCTACGTATCTGCACCGATGATTTATCCTATCATAACGTTATTACTCCGGCTGGATTAAACTTAGAAAGACAATGGTATTTATACAAAAATATAAGAGAGCTTGTTTTCGATAAGAAAAATGTGCGATGATGTGGCTCCGAAGCCACAAAAACCGATGAAGAAGAAGGCAGCGAAATCCGAAGAATTTACATCAACCGAAAACAAGGCAGTCACCAAAAACTTTTTAAATGAAAAAGAAATATCTTGAAAATTGCTTCAAAATTGATTTTAAATCAAATGCGACAGGAAATGGCTATTAATACAACTACAACTGAAATAAGAGACCGCTTATCTAAGCGCATAATGCAACAAGGCTCTCATTTTGAAAATTTTCGTTAATTGAAAACATTTTTAAAAAAAATTCGTTTTCATTTCAAACGAAAAAATAAATTATTTAAAATCAATTTTGAATCAATTTTCAATGATATTTCGTTTTCATTTAAAAAGTAGATTATGAATTTATTGAAAATGCATTCAAAAATGCAATTATTTTAAACACGAATATCTCGAAAACGAAGCCACCTAATCAATTGACGTAAGAACAAACATTGTAGCTTTTGTTCTCAGCTATCACGTGTTTAAGTTTAGACAAAAGTTTAGGGGACACCCTGTATATTATCTGTTTATATCACATTTTTAAATTTTTTCATTAATTATGTTCATCGTTACAGGTGATTTGTAAAAAAAACTAAAAGACATAGAAACTTGCGGTTTGCGGCATTTGAAAGAGCGTTTCTATTCCTATAAGAATCACTCGGCGCAGAGGTCCCTTTTCGTGGAGCAGGTCACATATTTTGAATTGGATTTTAGATAAAAGTGTGCCCGCCCGCATTAGTAGAAATATTTTTTTTAATTTTAAAAACAAATTGAATTTACTTCATGCGGTTTCTTTGACATGGAGTTGGTTCAAGGCTCCGTCAGTGGAAGTTCCAGCCATCGCATACATTACGTAAAGACGAACAAAGTCTAAACAGTTGTATGTGCATTTCTGTTTGTATAAACTTCAGTGTGTTAAAGAAATAAACGATTTTCTTTATTCATCGCTCAAGAATATCAATTTTCGGATAAATGAAAATTCGTTTACAACAAAACAAACGCATCTTACGGTAAAAAGTATTTATTCGCAGGGAAGTATTAATTTTGCTCTCTGACATGCGGGTATTTTGACATCAAGCGAGCTATAAACATTATCCTTCTTTGCTTCAACGCCATCAACGGAAGTCCGCAATGTTTGGGATATTGCGCAAAGGCAAACAAAATCCAAACAGTTGCAAGGGGTGTCTCAGTAAGATTGCACTTTTTAAATTTAGTGTCATTTTTTGTATGTGCAAGTGGCACCTCTGAATTTTCGGCAGCTTTCACATATGTTTATTCCTATTACAAAAAATGGAATGCTTTACGAAATAACGGGTTTTTCAATAAGAGCGCTACAAAAGTTTTTTTAAATAAAACAAAACCGGGTTTAGATACCAATGAAATTTTTTATTCCTGTGAAAGTACCTTCGATGCCATTATGTATGGAACTCGATTTCTTTTGCATGGCCACCATGGGCACACTTGCAGAAGTCCAGACGATGAACCCAATTTTCGACGGTTTTCAAGCATAAATCGGCCGATACTGCTGCAATTTCACGTTCGATATTCGTACGAAGTTCATCAATCGTCGCTGGCTTGTTGGCATAGACCATAGACTTGACGTAGCCCCACAGGAAATAATCTAACGGCGTCAAATCGCACGACCGAGGCGGCCAATCGACTGGGCCATTTCGTGAGATAACACGTTCACCAAACTTGGTTTCCAATAAACTAATTGTGGCATTCGCTGTGTGGCTTGTGGCGCCGTCCTGTTGGAACCACATGTCCTCCAAGTCCATATTATCCAATTGGGGCCAAAAATATTCGGTTATTATTGAACGGTAGCGATTCGCATTCACAGTAATGATCATCGCGGAAGAAGTACGGTCCAATGACGCCGCCGGCCCATAAACCGCAATGCAATGATAACTTATGGATTACGTGTGGATTGCTGTCTGACCAATAACGCATATTTTGCTTATTGACGAAGCCATTCAGCCAGAAATGAGCCTCATCGCTGATTGTTGAGGCCTCTTAAAGTTGGCCTCTTAAAGTTGAGGCCACTGACTCCAAATTACGGTAGTAAATTTTAATAATTTCGACTCGTTGTTGGCTCGTTTATCTTTCCATGATGAAATGACAAACCCTACTGAAGAGAAATGACAAAAGAGCGGGAAAAAATATGGCGTCGTTTGCTGTCCCTATCGATTTACTTTTGTAGCGTCTCTGTTGAAAATCCCTTTATAAACGCTTTGTAATTATGAAAACTTATTACAACAAAAATTTAATTAATTATTATTATTTTTCAATAAAAATATCTTCTCCGATGAAGCGCGTTTCCATCTGAATGACTTCGTGAATACACAAAATTGTCGAAATCAGAAAATCCTCATGCAATCTACGAGAAACAAATGCAGGCACAACGAGCAACTGTCTGGTGCTAATTTTGGTCAGGCGACGTAATTGGGGCTTTCTTTATTGCTGATGTGGCCTAAATTTCAGTGACTGCGAACGGCATTCGTTACAGGAGAATGATAACGGAGTTCATGTGGTCTCAACTAGACGTCATGGATCTGAACAACATGTGGTTTCAGCAAGACGGCGCCACCTGCCACGTCGCGCATGAAACAATCGATGTATTGCAGCAACGATTTCCAAAACAAAATAAATAAAATAAATAAATGGTTTCCCATTACATCCCATGAAGGGACCGGGGAGAACTTCTCACAATCACTGAGCAGTGCGCTTTCCAGTTTTCACTCACTGATTGGGACCTACAGTTTTACACCGATTCCGAACGGTATTTTGAGTAGCTTTTCCATTGCTATATACTCGATAGTTTCGCCGTCACTATGCGAGGTGACCGCCGCCGAAAGAAATTTTAAGGTGGTCGGAGCAGAGTTCGATCCCAGGGTACAGGAGCCGCGCACACTGACCACCGACGGAGAAATTTTGATGTAAACTAGCCACCCAGGTCTTGCGATTTAACGCCGTAGGATTTTCTTCTTTGGGGCTTTTTGAAATCTTGGGTTTATGCGAATAAACCAGAAATAATTCCTGACTTCAAATCCGAGATCCAACTAGTCATCGGTGAGATAAAATCACATCTCTGTGAAAAAGTCGTGTAGAATTTCATGAAAATAGTAATAGCTTTTCATCACAGCCGTGGAGCCATTTGATGGATTTTTTTATTTCGTAGCTTATCGGAACATGTCTTCTTTACTGTCCAATAAAAAAATCACAATTATCTTAAAGTGGAACGTCGGTGGTGCAATGGTTAGTGTACGCGGCTCTTGTACATGAGATCCTGGGTTCGAACCCGGCTCTGACCGCCTTCAAATTTTCTTTCGGCGGCGGTCACCTCGCATAGTGACGGCGATACTATCGAGTATCTAGCCATGAAAAAGCTTCTCAAATTACCGTTCGGAATCGGTGTAAAACTGTAGGTCCCAATCAGTGAGTGAAAACTGGAAAGCGCACAGCTCAGTGATTGTGAAAAGTTCTCCCCAGTCCCTTCATGGGATGTAATGGGAAACCATTTTTTTTTTTATCTTAAAGAATACGTGTCATTATTTTAAAATGAAAAAGTGTATTCTTACTGAGACACACTTTATTTAAATAAATATGTGTTTCCATGAACTTTTGTTTATCAAAGAAGAGAGTCGTATAATAAATAAAATAATAAAATAAAAATTAAAAAATAAACGATTTTCTTTATTTATAGCTAAAATAAATTATGAAAATGTGGCCGTTGGTGGTGCAATGGCTAGCGTGCTCCGCTCGTGTGCACGATAACGTGGGCTCGATCCCTGCTCTGATCACATCACATTTTCCTACGAGGACGGCCACCTCGCTTAGTGACGGCGACACTATCGAGTACTTAACCATGAAAAAGCTTCTCAACATACCGTTCGCAACCGGTGTAAAACTGTAGTTTCCAATCAGAGAGTGGAAAATTAAAAAGCGCACAGGTCACTGGTTGTGAGAAGCTCTCCCCAATCTCTTCATGGGATGACTTCATGGGAAACCCATTCTTTTTTTAAATTATGAAAATTCTGGAATAAATAAAAGTTCGTTTCCAACAAGAGAAACAACTTAGCTATTTACTTGCGGGAAGTGCGGAACTTTTGCTCCCATCCATGCGACAAAGTAGCAAGCAAATTATTTTTGGAACAAATTAAATATTTTTACACCAAGCAACAAGCCCCTAAACAATTTCCTTCTTTGCTGGTACATAATAAATTTTTAATAATGACACATTTGTTGGTTTTACACATTGTTACCTTAGCTAGTGGTTGACTGGCCTCTCCTGCCCGGCACTCGATAGAATTTGCGGAAAATGGTAGATGGTATATTTCATACCTTCTGGACATAATAAAAATTCAACAGAGCAAACACCTACAAAATTAAAATGGATTGTAATCAACTATTACCCCTACGTGAGGGAGAGGGGATGTGTGAGTAAAATACAAAAGGTCCTTTTATGTTACACATTGGCTGTGTAATAAAAATGTTAATCATAACAAACCTTGTTAAAGTTTTAACTAAAATCATGAAAATCAAACGTGGAATGGTGAGAAATGGAGCATAAATTAAGTAAAACCTAAAGAAGCAGGTAAATTTAAAGAAACAACCAGGATTCTTTCTAAATTTAATTTGACAGCTAATATTAAAAATGTATTAAAATGTCAGAAAATTCTGTAAGGATGCTGCTACACATGTGTTGGAGACAACTTCATTAGCACCCCATTTTGCTGGGTATATTTTGTAACCAGGTGCAAAGAGTTGGGACAATTAAAAAATAAATTATAATTTTTTAATTAACATGGAAAAAGAAGGAGATGGTCGTGTACATTTAAATATAAGACAACACACTACCTATCCCAATATATATTTGGTATTCCGCGGTTTGCCTAAATATATCATACAAAGTTGTCACCATTATATCGCTTTCAATCCAATTTTATAAAATCCTGTTGCATTTAAATTAGTATTCCAATTAAGATTACAATACATATCAAAAACACTTTACACTTTTGGGGTGAGGTTATATAAATGCATAATAAAAAATGAATAAATCACTTAAAATAATTTAAACAACTCCTCTCCCCCACGTCTCTTCTTTTATCTCCTGAAAGGGTATTCATATCCTTGACTTCTTCCTCTTCTCAAGTGGATACACAAACAATTGTGTTTCAATTGCATATGACATTTGTTGAAGAAATTTGTAGATGTGGAAAAAGAAACAGGGGGCATAACTGATGTTTGCCACTTTTATGTAACAGCATCTTTTTTTTTTTGGCCACGGACTTTGCTTGAACTTCATCAAAGGAATGTCCATTCATCTGCCCACCCTTTCATGTGTAAGAAGTGAAAAGGATATACTAAAAGGTCCGTTAGACCCAACATTCATTTGGAGGCACGGCGTGTTACTAAGTTATGTTCAGGGGTGTGAATAAATGGTTCAATACATACAAATTCTTTGGAGATAACTTTTGATGTCAGAGGCCAAAGGCACACGAGCGGAAATAAACGAACTGAAAACTTGGCATGGACGTTCCCTTATTGAATTATATGGATTTTATTCAATGGAATTTATAGGAAGCGTTTTGGAATTACAGTAGTCCCAATCCCAAACACATTTATAGCAAATTTGGCTGCATAACAATAGTGGAGTTGTCGACGGTTACAAAAGACAACAACTTTAAATAAATGCAGCAAAAATTTTATTAGCGTGAAATGGGGGAAAACAGAATCGAATCAATGAAATGAAAGGCAAGAATCGAGGAAAATTGTCTTCAAAAAATAAAAAATTATAGATTACATATGTATTTAATTGGTCACAAGCAGACCAGAAAACCGAAAATAATACACATCCCCATTCGACTGTATTTATGATTTCTTAATGAAATTTTTGAACTTAAATTTGACATCGACGTGTGGTTTATAATTGGAGTCATATGACTTGAATTACACTGTGTGTAATTTTGTTTTCGGGAAATTTTTCACTTTTGCGGCTACCTAATCGCTACCTAAGCGCTACATAAACGGTGTTAAGAATCATACCTAGGAAGTACATATGTTCTAGAAAGTAGTTTACTGAGATCTGAGCTACATTCCTGTAGTTGATTTTTTCCTTGAATTTTTATCGGGTTGCTACCTATGGACCTGAACAGGAGAAAAAACGTTAACAAATTTTTAAATTTTTTGCGATTTCGACCATTAAGATGAAGTTTTTTTGATCTCATATGTTTACAATTTGTATTTTCCATGACAAGAACTACAACTTTCCCTCAGAGAGTAAATCAAAATTCCGAACGGTTTGCAAGATATGAGCCTGACAAAATTACCACTTTTTTTGCAGAAATGACACCGAGGCCCCAAATGTTTGGGGGCCCATAAAAAAAAAGTGCATGACTTTGGGCAAAACTGGGAGACACAGGCCTTTTTTCTGTCTTTTCTCACGTAGTGGTGTCCGTATATGGTTATAATTATTTCCATGACTTAAAAAATTACACACAGTGATATTGACGGGTATGTTTTAAAAACCAGTTTCAAGACCCTATTCTAAAACCCGGTCAAACCCGATAGTCTTGGACCACATGGCATACATGAGGTTTTGTTTCTACAACTTTAGGAAACTGTGCTAATATTGCAAATTCTAAAATCTTTGAATGGGTACACGCAAAGAAAAAAAATTTATTGCTCGGTTGTCGCAACAATACTTTGATTGATTTGTATTAATTTATTAATCGCAATCGTTCATGTAGTTCTCCCAACTAAACCCATATATCGCAAATGTGTATCATGTTGTTACAAACGAACTCTCGTTTGCATCAAACGCATACAAAATTACTTTTGCCGCAAATGTAAAAAACGTTTGCGATAACTGAAATTATCCATTTTTCTAATGAAAGCACAGATTACGAAGAACGTAAACTTCTCTCATTCTCTCGACTGTATACAGAGTCTTATCCACTCGTTTGGCATACACACTCACGCATACACATTAAACTGATCACAGACTCTTGTCAATATATCTTGGAAGGACAATTGGCGCGTTGTAGTTTGCTGCGCTTTTATTTGTTATTTGAATGCAAGGCGAGACACACGTGTAAGCAGACAGTGGAAAAATAGACAAAAATTCCTACTTTTTTTAAAACAAACTTTATGGGTGAAACCAAAATCATAAAAGTTGAAAATTTGTACAAAAAAGAACTTATGGAAGCCATAAATACAAGTTTTAATGTACAAGCAATGTTTCTCGCGAACGTTTTTTTAGCTCTAATTTTCCATAACTCGTTTATTGGAAACGATTTTCAATTCTCGCAAACGTTTTCTTAGTTTAGAGTAACTACAACTCGGTTGATGTATCCGAAAGAAAAGTTGGTGGAACCATTTTTTGTTCCTCGCAAACGTTTCTTCCGCTCTAATTTTTCATAACTCGTTTACTGCAACCGTTTTTCAGTTCTCGTAAGCGTTTTTTGAGTTTGAAACAACTACAACTCGGTTGCTGTAATCGAAGGAACAATTGGCGGAACCTTTCTCGTTTATCGAAGCGTTTTTTTAGTTTGAAGCAACTACAACCCGGTTGCTGTAATCCAAGGAACAATTGGCGGAACCTTTCTCGTTTATCGAAAAGGTTTTTCTCAGCTCTAATTTTTCATAACTCGTTTACTGCAAACGTTTTTCAGTTCTCGTAAGCGTTTTTTGAGTTTGAAGCAACTACAACTCGGTTGCTGTAATCGAAGGAACAATTGGCGGAACCTTTCTCGTTTATCGAAGCGTTTTTTTAGTTTGAAGCAACTACAACTCGGTTGCTGTAATCCAAGTAACAATTGGCGGAACCTTTCTCGTTTATCGAAGCGTTTTTTTAGTTTGAAGCAAGTACAACTCGGTTGCTGTAATCGAAGGAACAATTGGCGGAACCTTTCTCGTTTATCGAAAAAGTTATTCTCAGCTCTAATTTTTCATAACTCATTTACTGCAAACGTTTTTCAGTTCCCACAAACGTTTTTTATTTTGGAGTAACTAGAACTCTGTTGGTGCCACTGTAATAGCAGTTGGCGGAACCGTTTTTCGATTCTCGTAAACGTTTTTTCAGCTTATATTTTTCATAACTCGTTTGCTGTACACATTTTTCGGTTCTCCCAAACGAAATGACGTGTATACAATAACAGAAGTTCGTTTCTCCCAACTACACGAGTTTTTTCTTTGCGTGTAGGTTTTGGTTGGATTTTGACACCAAATTTAATAAGAATTCTTTTTTAGTTATTTTTTGTATCATTTCGCAACGTATTTAAAATTTATTTTTAATTAAAGAAAAATAAAAGTCGTATCCCTATTCTAGCTATACATAAAGTATTGCTTTGAACTCAGAATTATCAGCAATCAAACAGGAAATATATAACTACTATTGTTTTCTGTGAATTGCATTTGTAGAGGTTTTTCAAATTCAAATACAGATTATGATTGCTATATAATTAATTTTCATCATTTTGTCTCAAATATCAATTAAACTTAATGGAAACTTAATTGAACTTTGTGATGCATGAAACTGCCCCAAATGTGTATCCTCACTCATGTAAACGAAAATCATTTGTTTTTTGGGGAAAGTAGCTGGCCATGTACATAGGTACTTTTCAATTAACTCTCTAAATATTAGTCTGTCAATCATGGAAAGGAAAATAATATATTTTATTGTAGCGCTACAATCATTAACGTGTCTACAGGTGAGTTGAAATATATGTCAGTTCTTACAATCGACAGTAATTTGTCCCTTATATCCCCTCTTCGACAGGCCCGTAACCGTCGCTATAACCTGGAAGTCTATAATTTTACTTGCAAAATTATCACAGATCGTATGCAACGATTCGATTGCTACTTTAAAAAGTTATCACACAATCATTATATATTCAATCAATACGTGATGTTCACACGAAATCTGGGTAATGAGTTTCAAGTACGCTTATGGGTCCAGGTTTTACCGCAAAATGGCAAACAGCCGGTGAATTTTCTCGATGTGAAATTGAAGGTCTGTGAATCTTTGTCGAAACCGTTTGAGAGCCACCTGCTTATGATTTTGGCGAATGAAATGAAGAGATCGAGTAACATACCACGATCGTGCCCCTTCAAAGGCGTAAGTTGAAATGCGGTTATTTTATAAATATTAAATGAATTTATATTTTTGCAGAATTTCCTTTACAACCTCAATAACTTAACTTTTAACGATGATTATTTTCCACCCTATACACCATTTTTGAACTTTACGTACACATTTGAGTTCTACGATAATAAAGTTTTATTTGCTGTTTCCAAGGTAATGGGAGCTACGGTGCCCAATTAGTAGTGATATCTATAATATTTTTGTCGATCATTTAAAGCTGTTTAAGCGGGCTACACACAATTTAGTGCATCTTTTAACTAAATGTTGTTCAAAAACAATAATAATATTGAATAAATCATATTAATATAAAATCAATCATCATAATTTGTTTTACAACAGGTTCAAAGGATTGCACTTTTCCGATAGTATCAAGCGTTGTATCGTGTGAATGAGCGTTATACGCGCATGTGTAAAAGTTACACTTCTCCAAGCATCCACTTTTGTTCCTTACGATTTGTTTAAATATTTATTAATATTTAAACATTTATTATATTGTAATAGGTGTCGCCTTGATTCTCCAATAAAACGACTGCTTGTTTTGATGTTTGTGTTTAGAATGAATCTTTATTTACAAAAATGTTCTGCTTATAAAGAGTTCTTACTTTTCTATTTTACTATCTAGGTTTGATCGATCGTGTTCGATCTTACGTAATTCTCAGTGTTTGCAAATATGTCACAACTGGGGCATTAGTGTGTCGCAATGATGCTCCAGTTGGCTTTGTACATTATTCGCTTGTTTCGCATTTTCGAAACTCACATTGTTGATTCAATTTTTGTTCGAGTCATTGACTGTGGTTTTAGTTTACGTTATAAGCGGCGCCACTTTGCGCTAGCTTTAGAAATCCGAAACACTTGGACTTCTTTCATATGTGCAGACACTGACATACACGTAGCTTATCATACGAAATATTTACAATGTATCTTACAATGTATTTTATGCTATTATGTTTCACACTGCTGTGTATTTGAATGAATTCAAATGTTTGCACTGTGACTATTCTTTTATATTTACACTACAGTGTATTTGAATTCATGCATATACTACACCCTCACCCTTAGAAAATCTTACACTGAAATTGGAAGATTTTTATTTTCTGTATTGTGTTATTGTTATTTTTGTTGGTTTTCTTTTTTTTTTGTTTATATTAGCAGTTTTATTACTACAAAATTTATTGTATATATATTTAGGTGTTTTTTTGTTTTTTTTTTTTTTGTTTTTGATTATATTTCTATATCTTATTACTATAATTCTTAGTGTAGGTCAGTATTACAATGTTTTATATGTATTTCTTAAGTAAATTCTTGTGTACAATTTTTTCTTTATTCTTTACATTTATTGTTACGTTTAAATCATTTATGTTTGTAACCTCGTATGGGCCAATATATGGTGACTCATTTTTTCTTCTATTGTCTACTTTGACTAAAACTAAATCTCCTATTTCTAATTCTATGCTATTTTTCTTTTTATGGGATTCTAATTGTCTGTTTTGTTTTACCTTTCGTATTAATTTCCCTGCATTGTCCAGTGAATATTTTAATCTTGTTTTCAGTTCATTTGCGTAATTGTCCCAGTTGTATATCTTGGGATGATTCATGACTTCATCACCAGGAAGACTAGGCAATTTACCAAATATCAATTCGAATGGTGAATAATCTGTATCCACGTGAGGAGTAATGTTATATGCGAATGTGTAGTAGGGAATCCATTGTTCCCAGTTATCATCATTTACAAAAGACAAGAAGTATTCATTCAAAACTCTGTGGTTCCTTTCTACTGTCCCTAAAGTTTCGTGATGATACGGTGTTGAGAATCTTTGCTCAATCTTCAACATTTCACATATTTCTTTCATGAGTTCATTAGTGAATTCAGTTCCTCTGTCCGACTTCAGTATGTTGAATATTCCATACTTTAATATTACATTATCAATTAATGCCTTCGCGATTGACCTTGCTTCTTTCGTCTCCATTGGACAAGCAATCACATATTTTGTCAACTCGCATTGCATTGTAAGTATGTATCTATAGTCACCTGCAGGTCTGAGTGGACCAACAGTGTCAATCACTATCGTGTTGAAACTTTGTGCCGGAGTGTCTGTTACTCTTAGCGGCTCTCTTGTGTGTTTAGTCTGCTTATTTCTTTGACATAAATCACACCTTGATACATAGTTTTTTACCATTCTGGTCATGTTTTTCCAGACGTACCTTTGTCTCAGCTTTGCAACTGTTTTCTTTACACCGAAATGTCCTCCTTGCGGAGTGTCATGGTACAACTTTATCAATTCACTTTTTTTTCATCGCTTAGTACATTTCGAGGTCTTTCATATAACATTATCACAATGTTATCTTGATTTGACTTATTCAAATCATTGTATCTGGCCTTAAATTCCTCGTCAGGAATTTCACGGAATATTGCATCGTCTTTTGCGATGGCAAATATTTTATTCCCCGTTTCCTTCAAATAGAATGATAGCTTCTCCAAAAGAGTGCCTAAACACTTTGGATTATCGCTACATCTAACGCGCGTTTCTTTATGACCTTTGTCATTTTCTACGATGAATAGATATTCATCGTCTTTTGGCCTTTTCTCGAATATAAACTTCAATTTGCTTGCAAGTTTTAAATCGCTTATCGATGTGCAGTCCCACATATGGAGTTGATCAGTCTCCTGTGACTCACTATTGATAATTTCTTTGTCTGACGACTTTTTCGTCATGCCTCTTGTTACTACTAGCGTTTTCTTGACTTTTTCATCATTTCCAATCGGTATCATACTCTTCAATACAGTTGAATCAAGTTGTATTCGGGACAATGCATCTGCATTGGTGTTGTTAATCCCTTTTTTATATACGATTTCAAAACCGTAATCCGACAACTCTAATCTTATCCGTGTCAACTTAGAACTTGGGTTTCTATGAGAAAATAATGACACTAACGGTCTATGGTCTGTGACCACTATAAATTTTCTCCCATATAAATATGGCCTGAAAAATTGTATACCCCAATATATTCCTAACAATTCCTTTTCAATTACCGGTTTGTTTTTTTCGTGTTTATTAAGAGATCTACTTGCGTACGATATAGGGAGATCTTCTCCTATCGTGCCTTGAGATAGGACAGCACCTAATGCAAAATCCGACGCGTCTGTCGTTAATACAAACGGTTTTTCAAAATCAGGATATTGCAGAATTGGTGGACTAATCAAATTGTCCTTAAGAGTTTGAAAGCTATGTTGGCATTCTTTTGACCATTCGAACTTTACATTCTTTTTCAGTAGGTCATTCATACATTTTGCCGTTTCCGCAAAGTTCTTTATAAATCTCCTATAGTAATTGCAGAAAGCTACGAATCTTCTTACTTCGTCTGCGTTCTTAGGAATAGGATATTTACTAATAGCATCATATTTGCTTGGATCTGGTCTAATACCTTTACTTGTTATTAGGTGTCCTAAGTACACAACTTCCGGTTTTAGGAAACAACATTTGCTTGCGTTCAGCTTTAGATTATATTTCGATAATCTAGCAAATACATTTGCCAAGTTAGTATTGTGATGCTTCAAACTACATCCGAAAACTATTATGTCATCTACATATAGAAATGCTTCAGACTCCAGACCAGATAAAGCGATGGGTAGCATTCTTTGAAAGCTATTAGACGATATTTTCAACCCAAATGGCAATCTGGTATATTGATAATGGCCATCCGGAGTGGAAAAAGCTGTGTAGGGTCTTGACTTTGGTTCAAGTTCTATTTGGTGGAAAGAACTTGTCATATCCAAAGTTGAAAAATTCTTTGCTCTTCCCAATTTATCTAAGATGTCTTCTAGTCGTGTTAATGGGAATTTGTCGTTAACTATCTTATCATTCAGTTTCCTGAAATCAACGACTAGTCTCCATTTCTTTATATCACTTTGTCCCTTTTTAGGAACTAATAGTAATGGGGCATTGTACGGACTTATTGACGGTTCTACAATTTTTTGTTCCAATAAACCTTTTACTTGATTACTTATCTCCCCTGTTTGAGTATGTGGTAAACGATAATTTTTTATGTATACCGGATCAGTATCATTTAACCGTATTGCTTGGGTATAAAAATTATTCGTTGTTAATTGTTCACCATCCAGATGAAAAATTGATTGATATTGCCTCAGCATTTCTATCAATTCGTTCCGTGCATCTTCGTCATTGCTATCTATGTTTAGTTCATTTAGCAGTTTGTTGAAACGTTCTTCACTATATTTCGGTTTACCTCTGTTGACTTTGTAAATGTCATAACTACTTAATTGATCTGTCTGTATTCTCAGATCTTCAATAATAGCAGTTTCATCTAAAACATTTAGTAGTCGTATATGCTGATTACCAATCTTCGGAACAATGGCATTCGCTAAAAATACACCGTGTGTAATTTCGCGACTGCATATTACGCCATCTTCTTTAATGTCCAATTTGAATGGTAAAATTACTTCACTTCTAGGTGGAATTTTTACGTACTTTATTTTAATTGAATTGTTGTATATAGGTAACGTTATCAACTCTTCTTCTGCACTTATTTTCAGAACGAATTTGTCATAATCTATTGTGCAATTATAATTACACAAAAAGTCTCTTCCAAGTATACCATCCGTATAAATGGGAAAATCATAGTCTACCAGTTGTACTTTATGTCTAAGTACCGTTTTACCAAATTGTATCTTTATATTCGCGGAACCCAAAGATTTTATCTCTTGCTTTGAGATTCCAGTCAAACAGCAATAATCATCTGGATCTTTTATATGATCATGTATTAAGTCTTCCTTGCAGAGAGAGACATCGGCCCCTGTATCTATAAGGAACGTTAATACATCCTCTGTACCATGTACTTTTAGCTTTACATAGTTCTTAAGGTCAGATGAAATGCTAAAAATTTGTTTGGTATCTACTGTTCGCGTTCCGGAGAGTCCCGGTAGTGTACAACCCCCGGATCCGTGGAGTTTCCCTGATCCTTTATGTGGTGTACTCTTTTTCCTCTGTTGTTACTATGGCCGTCATTCTTACCATCGTAACTTCTCTGATTACCTTTGTAATCATTTTTCTGGTTGTTTCTTTTGTTCGTAAAACATGCTTTTTTGAAATGGTCGAACCCATTGCACGCATGACATTTCTGTCCTTTGGCCGGACATTTTTCTCCATGTCGATAACTACATCTTTTACAGTTTGCTCTTTCTGAGTTCTTGGAATTTTTATTCTAATTTTTTCCTCCGTTACCGTGAGAAACATTCTGGAACATTATCTGACTTTGTTTCATGTCAGATGAAGTTTCCTCAGCGATTTCGATCGCTTCTGCAAAAGACTTTGTTCGACTTGCTTCAATGGTTCTAGCTATGTCCCTGTTTTTCAGTCCGTTCTTGAATGCATTGAAGGCTATCGTTTCATTCGCAGTTATTATTGCGTTTCTACCTTCTTCACCTACATCGTTTATTTGTATTTCATTGAGTTCTGTTATTAGGTTCTCAATTTTGTCTGAGAATTTCCTAATGGACTCTGTTTGAATGATCCGTGTTAGCTCATTCAATAACGTTGTTGGTGATTTCTTGATTTTGTATGCATTCTTTAGTTCCGAAATTAGTACAGTTATATTGGTTGGAACTGTTTTCTGTTTTATTCTATTTTGGACTTTCAATGCCAATCTTGTTTTGAATACAAAATTGAAAAAAGAATTTACTTTATCTGCGGGGACCGTGTCAACAACCATTTCTAAGTTTGCAATGAATTGGTTTAATTCATCTTTTGCTCCATTATACACTGGTAGTAATTTTGTGTATGACGCGAGGTCAGATGCGTTCAGATTTATTTGAGCCATTATTTGTATAGTCCCTGAGTTGCAGTTTTCTGTTACTTGTGGTTCTGTTATGGTCTTGTGCCTATCTAAATGCAATTGTAGAATTTTCAAAGCTTCTTCTTTTAGTACGTTAAACGTCTCTATATGTGACGTACGACTCTTGTCTGTTACTAATTCGTCCGATAGTGTTTCTTCTACTAACTTCTGTAACCTTGTTATCTCGTCTTTCTTTGCCTGGATTGTCTCTAGTGTGTAACATTTATTTACACTCTTTCTTGCATTTACTATCAATGCTTCAATCTTCTCATATATTCGATCCATAAGAAGTTTTTTTTTTTTTTTTTTTAAATGTATAAACTCATACTTGTAGTTTTTCTTTACTTATTTATTCATTTTATTCTCATATATATTTTTTTTTTCCTCTAAATACATCTATTTAAATTTAATACTTAAGTTTTTAAGTGCTTATGTATAACCCGGACAAAATTTCCTTATCATTCTAACATGTAACATTTCATCGTATTGGTTATTTTCAATACCTTCTTTTGTTGGGGTACCTTCTATTTCTAGTATCTCCCACATGAATTTAACAAATTTGAGCTTTTGCTCATAGGTTTCCTCTTCGTTTTTTTCTACTTCTAGGAAAGAACCTTCACACCAATCAATTTTGCCACGATTACGTCTATGGCAAGGGAAGGTGGGCTTCCTTGACATTTTGAATGTTTTTTTTTTCAAAACAAAATTATCAATCCCTAAATTTGTTAACTCCTTTGCCAGGCACGCCCATGCGCTTCCTGGTCTTGAATTTATTTTGCCAGATGTGCTTATGCACTTTCTGGTCTTCCATTTATTTTGCCAGATGTGCTTATGCACTTTCTGGTCTTCAATTTATTTTGCCAGATGTGCTTATGCACTTTCTGGTCTTCAATTTATTTTTCTCCCCAATTTAACTTTACTTATATCCTACAATTGAACTATCCGCTTCAGGACAGGATCATCTTCAGATGGTGGGGTTGGGTGCAGGACATCTGTTTTTTCTCAGTAGTGGTGGTGCATCCTTCCTTCAATTCCTAGGTTCGGATGGGCAGGATCGCCATGTAATAGGTGTCGCCTTGATTCTCCAATAAAACGACTGCTTGTTTTGATGTTTGTGTTTAGAATGAATCTTTATTTACAAAAATGTTCTGCTTATAAAGAGTTCTTACTTTTCTATTTTACTATCTAGGTTTGATCGATCGTGTTCGATCTTACGTAATTCTCAGTGTTTGTAAATATGTCACAACTGGGGCATTAGTGTGTCGCAATGATGCTCCAGTTGGCTTTGTACATTATTCGCTTGTTTCGCATTTTCGAAACTCACATTGTTGATTCAATTTTTGTTCGAGTCATTGACTGTGGTTTTAGTTTACGTTATAAGCAGCGCCACTTTGCGCTAGCTTTAGAAATTGGACTTCTTTCATATGTGCAGACACTGACATACACGTAGCTTATCATACGAAATATTTACAATGTATCTTACAATGTATTTTATGCTATTATGTTTCACACTGCTGTGTATTTGAATGAATTCAAATGTTTGCACTGTGACTATTCTTTTATATTTACACTACAGTGTATTTGAATTCATGCATATACTACAATATTTATAAATATTTATTATCACTTTATATTACATTATAATACTGATATGATACACATTTAACCGCGTTCGTAATAAAGATAACATTTTCAAAAAAAATGTACATGTGGTGTCAGGGGACACCCGGTTGGAAGGACGTTCCTTTCGGTGTATATTATGTACTAGTTAGTTCCAACACGATAATTTAAATGGATTGTTAAGAAAATAAACTTTTTGTAAAATTATAAACTTTTTTTAAGAAAAAATTTTTTTTTATAGAATGTATTTTTTTGATGTGTTAAAATCTATAGACACGAGTAGGGCAATGTATCAAAGTGAACACATGCAAACAACACACAGCGTTAGCATCACATACGTGGTTGTTGTACAACAAATAGTCTCTGCCTGAAAATTAGTATGATGAAATTGATGCAGCGGCAGCGAACAAACAAGCAGGTCGTCGTCGCCAAATAGTATGGAATAGTAAAGAGAAATCATGGAACGAATTGTATGACTCAAAAGCACTTGCGACATTCGGCGAATGATTCAATTTGTCATAACTTGGCCCATTCATAATTTTGATGTGAAACATTGATGACTTTTGAAATATTTATGCTTTTTGTATTGTTATATGTATAAGTAATAGCATTGTCGAAATGGTGCATTTATATTGAAATAATCTGTAAACAGAATAAAATAAATAAATGGTTTCCCGTTACATCCCACGAGGGGATTAGGGAGAGCTTCTCACGACCTGTGAGCTGTGCGCGTTCTAGTTTTATACTCACTGATTGGGACCTACAGTTTTACACCGGTTCCGAACGGTATTTTGAGAAGACTCGTTCATTCTCTATTACTCAGACTCCCTACACGAGAGAGGAAAAATAGTGCAATAAGTTCTCTATAATATTCAAAACTGTTTGTCGTCGCTCTGTTTATGAGAAAAAAAACATATTTCAGTAAGCTAAATATTGCTTTTCATTCAGTTGTATGCCAGCATTCAAACAAGCAGGTCGTCGACGCTCTGTTTATGAAAAATTAAACCAATTATTTCAGTGAGCTAAATATTGCTTTATTTATATTAACAATATTACATCTAATTTTAAAGAAGATGTAAGAAAAAAGAAAGTGCAATAGCAAGAGAGAACTATTCTTTTTTTATTTCGAATTTTATATTTACTAATGTGTTCATAGAAATCGAACAGGTACCGTGTAACAAAAAGGTGTTAACACATTGCCCATGAGTTGAAACACTAATTTTTTTTTTTTTTTTTGAAGAACAATTTTTTTATAGAGTGTATTTAAAAAAAATACAATGAGTGTTTTCGTTACACGGTAACTGAAGTATTGAAGTATTTTGAATTTCAACTGATGTGTACCAACAATTTAAATTTATGCAATAGGTAATCGGTGCTATTCCATAAAAAAGGGCATTAAACTTCAGCTTTTCTATAGAAAATTTGGAAAAGTTGGTGGAACCGCAGATTTTCTATAGATTAGTTGATGGAAATTCAGTTTTTCTATAGAAAACTTGATGGATCGTCAGCTTGTTTATCGAAAATTTTAAGGAACCTCATATTTACCATAGAAAAATGTATGGAAGCTCAGCTTTTCTATAGAAAACTTGGTGGAACCTCAGATTTTCTATTGAAGACTTGATGGACCTTCAGCTTTTCTATCGAAAATTTGATGGAATCTCAGACTTTTCTACAGAAAACTTGATGGAACTGCAGCTTTTCTATCGAAAATTTGATGGAACCTCAGATTTTCTATATGTATATTAGTTGATGGAACCCCTGGTTTCATATAGAATATTTGATGGAACCTAAGCTTTTCTGTACCTCAATGGCCCCTCAGTGTTTCTATAGAGAAGTTGACGGAATCTCAAGTTTTCTATAGAAAAGTTCATGAAACCTCAGCTTTTCTAAAGAAAACTTCATGGAACCTAATCTTTTCTATAGAAATATTGATGGAACTTCGGATTTTCTATAAAAGGGTATAGAATAGAAAGTATAGTATAGAAAACTAGATGGAACCTCAGCTTTTCTAATGAAAATTTGATGGAACCTCAGATTTGCCATAGAAAAATTTATGGAGCCCCAGCTTTTCTATAGAAATTTTATGGAACTTCAGCCTTTCTATTGAGAATTGTTGGAATCTCAGATTTTCTATAGATTATTTGATGGAACCCGTGAACCGAAACGTTTTTGTAGAAAGTTGATGGAACCTCAGCTTTTCTATAGACAAGTTGATGGAATCTCAGCTTTTCTATAGCAAAATTGATGAAAACTCAGATTTTCTATACTAAAGTTAATGGAGCCTCAGCTTTTCTATAGAAAAATTTATGGAACCTCAGCATTTCTATCGAAAAATTTATGAAACCGTAGATTTTCTATAGAAAATTTAATGAAACCTCAGCTTTTCTACAGAAAAGCTGCAGGAACCTCAGCTTTTATACACAAAAGTTGATGGGGCCTCGGATTTTCTATAGAAAAATTGATGGCAACTCAGGGTTTCTAAAGAAAAATTTATGGAAACTCAGGGTTTCTATAGAGAAGTTGATGGAACCACAGCTTTTCAATAGGCAATTTGATGGAACCTCACCTTTTCCATAGAAAAGTTGATGGAACCACCGATTTTCTATAGAACATTGGTTCGATCCTCAGCTTTTCTATAGAAAAGTTGACGAAATCTCGGATTTTCCATAGAAAAGTTGATGGAACCACAGATTTTCTATAGAAATTTGATGGAACCTCAGCTGTACTATAGATCAGATTTTCTATAGATTAGATGATGGAACCACTTCTTTCCTATAAAAAATTTGATTGAACCTCACGTTTTCTATAGAAATCTTGATGGAACCTCAGATTATCCATAGAAAATTTTATGAAACCTCAGGTTTCCTTAGAAATTGGATGGAACCTCAGCTTTCCTTTAGATTAGTTCATGAAACCCTTGCTTTCCTATAGAATATTTGATGGAACCTAAGCTTTTCTGTAGAATGTTGATGGAACCTCAGCTTTTCTATAGAAGAGATGATGGAACCTCAGCTTTTCTATAGAAAAGATGACGGAACCTCAACATTTCTATAGAAAAGATCGAACGTCTGCTTTTCTACAGAAAAAATATTCGAACCTCAGCTTTTACATAGAAAACTCGACGGAAAATTAGCTTCTCTGTAGAAAAGTTGATGGAGCTTCAGCTTTGCTATAGAAAAGTTGATGGGACATCAGCTTTGCTATAGAAAAGATGACGGAGCCTCAGCTTTTCTTTAGAAAAGATGATTGAACCTCAACTTTTTTATAGAAAAGATCGAACGTCTGCTTTCTACAGAAAAAATATTGGAACCTCAGCTCTTACATAGAAAACTCGACGGAAAATTAGCTTTTCTGTAGTAAATATGATGCAGCCTCAGCTTTTCTATAGAAAAGATGATGGAACCTCAACTTTTCTGTAGAAAAAAAAAAAGGAACGTCAGCTTTTCCATGGAAAGTTGATGGAACCGAAGCGTTTCTATAGAAAAGTTGATGGAACGTCAGATTTCCTACAGAAACGTTGATGAAACCTCAGTTTTTCGATATACAAATTAATAGAACCTCAACGTTTCTATAGAAAAGTTAATGGAACCTCAGCTTTTCTATAGATTCGTTGATGGAACCCCTGCTTTCCTATAGAACCTTTGATGGAACCTAAGATTTTCTATGAAAGAGATGATGGAACCTCAGCTTTTCTATAGAAAAGATGATGGAACCTCAACTTTTCTATAGAACAGATGGAACGTCTGCTTTTCTACAGAAAAAATATTGGAACCTCGGCTTTTACATAGAAAACTCGACGAAAAATTAGCTTTTCTGTAGAAAAGTTGATGGAGCTTCAGCTTTGCTATAGAAAAGTTGATGGGACCTCAGATTTTCTGAGAAAAGTTAATGGAACCTTAGATTTTCTATATAAAAATTGCTGTAGCTTTAGCTTTTCTATACAAATGTTGATGAAACCTCAGCATTTCCACAGCAAAGTTGATAGAACCTAAACTTTTCTATTGAAGTTCTTTTGCAAAAAAATCGGCCCCGACAATATGTATATGTTTGAAAACATTGTTTTCATGAATTAAAGAACTGCTGCTTCTGGTTTCTGTGTTGTCTGCCAGGTGTTTGTTTTCAATAGTTTGCAACAATCCAAGCCACATTGTGGTCACTAAAATACATTTTTTATGCTGTTAGTTATTGTGTCTCAAAACATTGTGTACTGAATAGTAAACGCAACATGTTTTTACACAAGTATACTGCAAAGTATTTGCGATAACCTACAAACACATTATATTTGCATCCAAACAACAAAAATAGTCCGATTTTTCAGTGTCTAGCATAATATTATATTTGCGACAACCTGCAAACACGTTATATTTGCATACAAACATCAAAAAACAGGCAGATTTATTTAGCGTGTGAGCTGAACTGCGATATTTTATTTCCTTTCAGAGGATCTTATATCTAGGGTGGCTCGTTGTTACAATTTTCTATTTTAGTGATCTTCAGTTATAGAGAGATTCATTCCAATGCAGTTTTTATTTCATTTTATTCTACTTTATTTATCTTGTTGCCTGTAATGGGTGCCTGCCCACTTTTGTGCAATTTATACTTAATTAATATTTAATTTTATACTTAATTATTATACTTAATTAATATTTAAATTTAGCATTTTTTTTTTTACAAGTTGAAAGGGTTATACTAACATACGACAAACAAGGCGGTCAGAAAGACACAGAAGTTTATATGATTGAATACTTACCCACAATAAAAAGTCCAGACGACGTTTTTCAAAGTCTTAACTAATGAACTCGATTTAGAAGATTAAATATTTTGCTCAAATTTAGTTGTTTGTGAAAAAACCTCGATGTTGCTGTAGAAAGTCCACTGTCATAAATGGTGTGAGTAGTAATTCGGCAATTTTTAAAACAAGGTACAGTGGCAAAACTGGTTGTTTAATCGCACGTATTGTGAGTCTTGTGCATTGTTAATCATATACGTATGTGCTCAGATTCCAGGGTTAAGCAAATGAAATTGTTGTTAATTTATATTTAAGATTTAGTTAATAACCTCATTTGGCATGAAAAAAAAAAACAAAAATGGGAAATAAAAATTAACGAGTCACCAAAAATGCCGCATATGCTACGGTGCGACGGTTTTGGCCTGAAGACCGATTTGAATAATTATTGGTTTAAGTAAGAACGACTTGTACATATGACGAGTACTACACCCTGAAAAATAACGGCCTCTCTAAAATGTTTTTCCAAACATATTATGCAGGCACCATGTATATGTTTGGAACACTCTTCAAACATTCATATGTTTGGAAGTCCCAAACTTACTTGTATTTAAATGCAAACAGTATCATGTTTACTGACAAACATGTACTCTTTTACGTTCAAACATATGCGATTTTCCTCCCAAATATAATAATTCTTAGAAACAAATTATTCTTCGATTTCAATATATATGTATTATTTATTATAATTAATTTTAATAATATAAATCCATATTTATAAATAATTAATACAAAAAATTAATAGTTTTAAAACGGGCCTTTTTTACATTTATTTGCATTGAATGCACTATTTGTTTTTCATCAAATGAGAAACTGCTACTCTTTTGCTTCTCCTTTCTTTGTTGTCTCTCACGTTTTTGCTTTCAGAAGGTTTCAGCTATGCGTTGGTTATCACTATGCGTTGGTACACAAACAAGATATATATATGAGCGTTTCCGCCTAAGGACAAAAAATTACTTTTAATTTTCATATCGATGGCACATTAATGTCGCTTTGCTCACTTACTACCTCATATTTAAGCTATCCAAATCCATTTGCGTGAATGGTTTTAAGCTGGAGTCGCCAAAGTTATTGGGGTTTAAAGGGAAATATGCCTGGTAGGGAAATATACCCCAGGGAAATATGCCACCATATCTCCAATCCTTAATTTTTTTTCGTGTGCCATTGATTTTCGCATATAGAATCGTCAACACTATCGATTGGTACACATGTTGTCTTATATCTATTAGCGCCTTCGGTGTGCCTCGGCGTTTTATTAAAAGTTTAAAGTGGCGCGTTTTCGGCGTTGAACTGATTGGTATAGAAAGAATCTACCGCAAGCATTCGCTTAATGTCCTTAATTATATAAAAATTAAATTATATTCGTAAATCTCTTAAAAATAAAAACTGTAAATTTTGCACATTTTTCAAAAAGTCTCAGAAAAATTTGCAATTAAATATTAAAACGTGTACCATCGATTTTATGATGTAAAACCAGCAAATATTTGGATCACGCGACAAATTGGCCCATTTGCTATGATAGTATTCGTGTGCCTCGCGATAATATGGGTTTTCGAAGACTTTCAGGTTTTTTTCATAAAAGTTTGAGGTGCCCTCACTATGTTCCTGTTTCGGGCTCATTATCGTGATATACCTTGAACGATGCGTATTTTCAACAGCTATTAACGTATTTAATTCACTTTTTCATTTAGGAAGGGTCGCGAATTTTCTGATCAAAAAACTAAAAAAAAATTAAAATTTCAAAAAAAGCTTACTCAAAACTATCACACCTTGTAGCGTTGAAACTATTGCAATTGAATATTCGAGATGCTTCAAGTCTTGGGAAAAAGTTTCACCTACATCGCTATTATGTGTATCAAACACGAAGCCCACAATTCTCTCACGAATAAACAAAAATTACAAAAACTCAAGCACTTTTTTCACATTTTTTAACTTTAGGCGTGTATTACTTCCAAATAAAGGCACTTGAGATCCTGTATTTTTCCAGGCTGATTCTTTATAGTCTCCTCAACGATTATCAATCAATAGCTGACAGATTAAATCTAAACGTAAGAAATAATTAACGAATAAAACAAGTTTCAACATTTTTATCGTAATCCGGAAATGCTCATATACAAATCAAGTCAAGCCTGAATTAATTACTTGTGTTTATTACACTTATTTACCAAATGGTCCGCCGTTCCGAATTTCTCAGTAAAGGCTCGGAGAAACAAAGGGCTTCATGTTGTTGCCCTTTCCAGTTTCTTTCCTCAAATTCATTTCTCGTTTTGGTGGCACACATAGATATATACGAAACATCACAAACCATTTAACTGGTTTATTCTTACTTCGCTGATCAAGCGCTTTTGATATCCTCTGTCCGATAAACCATTGACAACTGAATACATGAAACTAAAACGCAATACATCAGCCAAAATAAGAAACACTTCATCTGCAATTTACACGCAAATTCAAGAATATTTATGAATGACTGACTGAGAGAACAATGCACAAATACAGATACACACTTACAAGATAGAATCTCTCGTTGTTCCTCTTTCATTCTCTTGCTGTCGAGAGTGCATCAAACACAGCAGTATTTGAATCAGAAACATAAATATATGTGAGTCGCAAACTCATATATTATAACATATTAATCATTGTGTCTTAAACATGTAACATTGAATAGCAAACACAATGTGTTTGGACACAAGTATATTATATTTGCGACAAGCTCCAAACACACTTTATATTTGCAGCCAAACAACAAACAAAGACATATTTTTCAGCGTGTACATAATACATTTTCTGTTATTCTCCTTAATCGAAGTATATTTAATCTTATATTTGATGTCATAATCTTTGAACATCTGCGTTATTCATAAAAAAAATCCAATGCGTTTTCGAACTCATGGGCGATTTGTTAACACCTTTTTGCTACACGGTACTTGTTCGATTTCTATGAACACATTTGTAAATGAAACATAGGAAAATAAAAAACAGGGTTCAATCATATGATGACGTTACATTTCAATAATATTAAAACTTAAAATTATTTGAAGCCCAGTGCAAGCACGTGTCATTATTTTCTTGCTTAAAACTTTTTATTTTATACCCACAAAAAGAAAGAAAGCAACAGACACATGTACATACTATATTTGTACATTGTTATGTTCGTACATACGCTACACAAGTTCACACAATTTCTTGCTATCTCATTTTAATATACGTATGTATAACCACGTCGTTATTCTCTTTGCTCTGAGAGTGCTCCGCACCCACACAAGACAACAAAACTATTCGCTGCCGCTACATCAGTGTGTGTTTTTTTCGCAGTCCGACAATCTGTGTTTCGCAGTCGGACAAATCTGTGTTCTATATAGGGATGGGTCACCCTTATCAATTAGGGGATTGAAAAATAGATGTTGCCCGATTCTGAGACCTCCCCGATATACACACAAATCGGTCGAATTTCACGCCAAACAATCTGTGATCGCAGTCGGACAAACTGTGTTAGGATATGTTCACTTTGTGAGTTTAGTCCGTACCCGCGCCTATAGATGTTAACACATCAAAAAAGTATGTTTTTAGGTCATTTTTGTAAGAATATGTGTTATATTTTCGCGAAAAGGTCCTTTTTTAAAGGGAGGTACTTCTTGTATTAAAAGCTAATTGTTTTATTTAAGAAAATGTACTATTTTTAAGAAGAAGTACGTTCTGGAAGAACAGGTACTTTTTAAAGAAGTGGGACTCTTCTCAGGAAAAGGTTACTGTTTTAAGAAAATGTAGTTATTTTCAGAAAGGCTACTGATCTCAAAAAAAAAAATTTTGTTATTTTATTTTTAAGAAAATGTACTTTGAAGAAAACGAATTTTTGTAAGAAAAGGTATTTTTTAAGAAAGGTTTTTTTTTAAGAACCGGGTTTTTTAAGAAATGAGAATTTTTTTTTAGAATATGTACTTTTTTCAAGAATATGCACATTTTTAAGAGTGGGTACTTGTCTCAAGAAAAGTTATTTTGTTTCAACAAAAAGGTACTCTTTAAAGAAACTTTCGTTTTTTAAGAAAAGGCAATTTATTGTAAGAAATATACTTTTTTAAGGAAAGGTACTTATTTAAAAATAATAAAATTTTTTTTTTAAATTTACTTTATGTAAGAAAATTCACTTTTTTTAAACGAAAGTACTTTTTTAAGATATTGTATTTTTTTTAAGAAAAGGTACGTTGTTCAAGAATATGAACAGGTATTTGTTTAGCTAAATTTTATTTTTTTTTAGTAAAAGGCACTTATATAAGAAAATATTCTTTTTTTAAAATTCTTTCACTTTAGCTTTTCTAAACTTACTTTTTATTGGGTTCGAAACTACAATATACACTATATATTGGTTACAGGCTCCAAGTAGAAAACTTCCCATTAAAAAAGAAATTTCACAACATACATTAGTCCAGACACAAACCAAAGCAAAAGTACCCAATATAGTTGATAATACTGGGTTGTAGCATAATAGTGTTAAAAAAATTTGTTTAATATTTTTTCATTTAGCCCCCATACCGAAACTTGCGATAAGTTTATTGTTTTATTATAACAAAAGAAAATATGGAATTTCATTAGTTTCGTATATTCTCAATAGAATCTGTAATCACTGGTGTCATTATCATCGTTATACAGATAATCACTATCACTAGTATCAATTTCTTTATCATCTTCATTGTTAGATTTAATGAGGGTTGTGGCAATGGGCCATTTTTCTGATATTTCTTACTCATGAATCAGAGCTAGTAAAAGTTAGCGGAATATACCTTCATTTGAATTAGTTCTTGAAATCTTTGATTCTTGCATCCTGATTATCCTCAGACAGTTGATCTATCGGTATACGAGTACGTTTTAAGACTTCGGGACCAGGAATTAAAAATTTGAACATAGAAGTCATATTACTCATTACCGTGGTTATTGATTACATCGGGCATGTTTTTCAACGATTGAAGCATTCTTCATCATTCAAAAATATTACATAAAACATTCCGGTGAACATTTCTTCATATCACTTACGCGCCCATCTCTGAAATAATTTAACACAGTAACCACAATAACACAGTGCAACACGAAAAAATAGAACCATATACGACTACGTGATAAGAGACCAATAAAAAGACCCGAGTCTGAGAGTTTTGCCCAAAGTCATGCACTTTTTTTATGGGCCCCCAAAAATTTGTGGGCCTTGGTGTAATTTTTGCAAAAAAGTGATATTGTTGTCAGGCTCATATCTTGCAAACCGTTCCGAATTTTGATTTACTCTCTGAGGGAAATTTGTAGCCCTTCTCATAACGAACAAAAATTGTGAACATATAGAATCAAACAAACTTCATCTTCAAGGCCAAGAACTTTAAAAAATTCGATTTTTTTAACTTTTCTCCCCTATTCAGGTCCATAGGTACCAAATCGTTCAAAGTTCAAGGAAACAATCAACCACAGAAATGTACCTAAGATCTCAATAAGTAAATTTCTGGAACACATGAACTTCCTAGAAATGATTCTTAACACCGTTTCGGTAGGGCTTAGGAACGTTGAGGTAGCCGCAAAAGTGAAAAATTTCCAGAAAATTTTTTCATTTCATTTGTTTTTTCTTTACTTCAACATTGAGACACTATGCAAAAATAAAAAAAAAATATTCGTATAATGTTTATAATGTTGATGGCCCTGGAATTGCAAGTCGCACTCTCTTAAGTTGTGGATCGAGATCGTCGTCCGAATCTGACTCTGATTTAGAACTTATAGTGTCCACAGGCACATTGCTTCTAGACTACACCCCACCATCAGCTTTTTCTTTTTCAAATACCTCATTAACATCATACAGGGTGATGTTGTGACTCCACCAACATTCCTGAAATGAAGTAGAAAATAAATCAAAAAAGGAATGCAAAACAATGCACCAATAAAATTGATATTACCTCTGCAATCAATGCGTCGAGGTTTTTGGTACATTTTTGTAGTTGACTATTTTCTTGAATATTGAACGGTTTGGAAAAAATGTAAAAAAATCGAATTTTTTAAATTTTGACCTTGAAGATGATGATTTTGATTCTATATGTTCACAATTTTTGTGACAAGAGCTACAACTTTCCCTCAGAGAGTAAATCAAAATTCCACACGGTTTGCAAGATATGAGCCTGACAAAATGATCACTTTTTTGCAAATATGACCCGAGGCTCCAAATCTTTGGGGACACTAAAAAATGTGCATGACTTTGGGCAAAACTGGGAGACACGGGTCTTTTGTTTATCACGTAGTGGTGGCCGTATATGGTTATATTTCCATGACTTAAAAAATTACACACTGTGTAATTATCAACCGAAATAGAGATGAAAACAAAATGAAACTATTGTGTGCAATTATATTTTTAGAAGTTTGGAATTTTTTACAAAATCTGCATTAGTTGAAGATGACGCAAACTTGCGCACATTTTTATTACAGAATATTAAAGCTGAGATCTTGTACTTTATGGTCATTAAAATATTAAAGCAAACACAGTGCAACAGTGATAGTTACACTCTTTCATACAATGTGAAAAATGCTAACGAAAATTGTGGATATTTATTGAACACTGCGGAAATCGAATGTAATTTTGACAATGAGTGATGCAGAATTTTGTCTACTTTCACCCGGTACAAAACTTTACAGGAGGAAATAAGATTGAAATTTGCAATTAATCACCACATTTGACATTCGTACATATTAAATCGCAGTGATATTGTCCTATCAATTGATAAAAGAAAAAATGGATATTGCCAAAAAAAAGGTTTTTGCGATTCTCACTAATTTCAAGTCAAGCTTCATTGAGCCACATAAAAAAATGGTTTCCCGTTACATCCCATGAAGGGATTAGGGACAGCTTCTCACAACCAGAGAGCTATGCGCGTTCTAGTTTCACACTCACTGATTGGGACCTACTGTTTTACACCGGTTCCGAACGGTATTTTTGAGAAGCTTTTTCATGGCTAAATACTCGATAGTGTCGCCGTCACTAAGCGAGGTGACCGCCGTCGAAAGAAATTTAAGGTGGTCAGTGTAGGGATTGAACCCACGTCTTCATGCACAAGAGCCGCGCACACTACCATCGCACCACCGACGGGCTTTTCTATAACTCTGATAATCTCTTCATATTAAGTAAGAATAATAATAATTTCTTACATGGCCAAACATCTCAAAGTGCTGTCAAACAAATACTCAGACATCCATTAGAAATTACAGAGAACAAATAACTGTTGTCCTGTCCCACAACCATCCATCTCTCTCCGTCAACATTTGAAGTGTCATGCCAGCCACCAAATGAGTTGTCACAAACAACTGAATAACGGTCAATAGGAGTCCTTGAAAAAAATTTGCTATGATTTTGTAATTGACTTGATAAGCAGGGAATAAAATCAGGGACGTGACAAGTGCAACGGAATGAATGGAACGAGATGGAATAGTTCAGATATTAATGGGAATCGATGTGAACATAAAATTTAATAAAATGACAGATGTGGTTAAAAACTAAGATACAGCGAAATAAAACAGAAGCCTAGGTTCATATGAATGGATAGTTTGTTAAAATACTATAACTTAGAACAGGAACAAATTAGTGACACAAAACGAAAATAAGATCGAAAAGGGGAAAGCCTTAACGCGTCTACCTTCAATGACGTATATCGGTTAGACGTTGCTACTTCGTGGCCCCGGCCGTGCTCAGTCATGGGCAGGGCTGGATTTATGCATAGGCTGACTAAGCTGCAGCCTAGGGACCCGCAACACAAATCTTAATTTTAGTCAAACTTCAAAATCTGAATAACAAAAATATAACTCAACAGCAGCAATAACAGTGTCGCCATACCATATGAAACATCCCAGCACTTTACTCATTGGAAGAAAATCAAAAATCAATCGAAAGATACCACTGGATTCTCACGTAATTAAAAAAAAAGCATAAATAATGAAATTTTATACTATTTTCACTTAATAACTAAAATGATACACATTGGAAAATCTGTCTTTTTGTTGTTTGGGTGTAAATATAAAGTGTGTTTCGAGCTTGTCGCAAATATAATATACTTGTGTCCAAACACATTGTGTTTGCTATTCAGTATTACATGTTTGAGACGCAATGATTAAAATGTTATAATATATGTGTTTGCGACCCAAATATATTTGTGTTTGTGGTACAACTACAGCTGCGATTGTTGCAGTCTTTATGCTCTCTCGATAGCAAGAGAATAAAAGAGGGATGACGAGAGACTATATCTTGTAAGTCTGTATCTGTATTTTTGCATTATTCTCTTAGCCACTGATTTTTTTTTAATCAAACCAACACTCAGGGGATGCCACCTATAAATCCAGTGCATTGTTTTGTCGAAGGAAAATTGAGGTAGTGCAGGGTGAAAAGAGGGAGAAGTGTCCACATACAGACTTAAGGCTGAAGAACGAATTTTCTCTATAGTGTGTAGTGCGGTCAATCGGCCACTCGATAAAAAACGGATGAGACTTCCTGGAAAGCCGCGTACTTCGGCTAAATATCCTCACGTCTGGCATAAGTCGACGGATGTCTAAGGAACACATACCGTGGAAGTATCGATAGAACAGCGACACGCAACTTACATTTCGACGATGCTCATTTCGACGATGTCCCCTATTAACACCGTCACTCTCCTCTGGACCTAGGAGCGCCTGCCAATATATGGGAGTTATATTCCATCCTTGGCCTGATGTAGGTGGTGTAGTTATTGAGAAGATCAGATGCAGTGAAGTATTTCTTGCACCGCTTTAGAAAGCCTAGACACTTGAATGAAACTTGCGACACTTCAAATATATGTTTTGGCCAACGGACATTAGAGGGTATTTTCATGGGTCATCAGACATCGCATTGTATTTTCATGCCCACAACATAAAGAGTATCTGATTTTTTAATCATGCCCATAGACAATGACGACACACCTGAGTCAGCAATCCGTTTATGCGACAACAAACAACACTGGGTCTAACCTGCATTAAAATCTGCTCCATTCATTCGACCCCATTCAACAATGGACTCCCGGCCGAGTGTTTCATTCATCGTCCGGCATTTAAGTTCAATCTCTTGAAGACTTGGCCTACGATCGAATGAATAAGAATGACAGAGATTACTGTCATCGGCAAAAGAGTAGATTGGACTCACAGTCTGACCCAGGAGATCGTCAATGAAAATAAGAAAAACAGAAGGAGAAAGAACAGAGCCCTGTTGTACACCTGCGGTCAATTTATGCTCGTCGGATGAAACCCCATCTACAAAAACTCGTATAGTGCGATCTCTGAGAAAACTCGATATAAATCGAGTGAAGTTATCACCGACACCAAAAGCAGCGAGCTTTGACAAGAGTGCATCGTGCCATACTCTGTCAATGGCCTTGAAAATATCAAGAGTCAATACCTTACTCTCACCAAGCCGGTGGATGGATCGACTCCACTCTTCCGAAAGGAACGCCAGCAGGTCTCCAGTAAATCTCATTCTACGGAAGCCATACTGCCGATCATTAAGAAAGTCATTGGACTCAAGATATTTCAAAAGATGGGCGCAGAACAAATTGTAATTGGACGGTAATTTGCAGGGTCACTTGTATCACCTTTTTTACGGATTGGCTGGACGTTAGCAACCTTCCAACGCGCCGGGAAGACACCAGCACGGTATGCAAGGTTGAAATGGTTGCGCAGTGGGCATGCGAGCGTCGGAGAGCACCTACCCAATGCGATACGGGCCCGGGGATTTATTTACTACGAGATTCGCCAGAACGTTTTTAACTCCTCGCGTTCGAAAAAATACCTTGGGCATGGAGCAATGTACGTAATTGATGACAGAGAGTGGTTGGTTGCTATCCGGCAAGGAAGAGTTCCTTGCGAAAATGCATCTTTAACAAGAGTTGGGATAGAGGAAGAACTATCATTTATTCTTCTTGCAAATGACTAAAAGCTCTTACTTCCTCTAGGGAAAGATAGGACCTTAGAATGATACGAACGTTTTTAACTCCTCGCGTTCGAAAAAATATCTTGGGCATGGCACAGTATACGTAATTGATCACAGGGAGTGGTTGGCTGCTATCCGGCATGGAAGAGTTCCTTGCAAACAGTTCAGCCAGGAGGTTAGCTTTATTAAACGGTTGAGTGAATGTTAAGTCATCTTTAACAAGAGTTGGGATAGAGGAAGAACTATCATTTATTCTTCTTGCAAATGACTAAAAGCTCTTACTTCCTCTAGGGAAAGAAAGGACTTTAGAATGATACGCTAGAATAGAATTTAGAAAACAAAGCTCCCAGTTAAAATGCTGATAAAAGTTGTTGAGCTCAGCCCAACGTGCCTCTTCGTAGACAAAAATTCCTGAATGTGCGTGTAAATTGCAGATGTAGTGTTTCTTATTTTGGCTGATGTATTGCGCTTTAGTTTAATGTATTCAGTCGTCAATGGTTCATGGGACAGAGGATATCAAAAGCGCTTGATCAGTTAAATAGTATGTGATATTGCTTTGGTTTTTACATGTGTTTCGGTTTCTATAGTTATGTGTAAACTGGAAAGGGCAACAACGTGAAGGCCTTTGACTTTTCGAGCCTTTATTGAGAAAATCGAAACGGCGGACCATTTGCTAAATCAGTATAATAAAGAAAAACACAAGTAATTTATCCACTCCTGGCTTGCACGAACAAGATTTGTATATAAATATATTGTTTGTGTACCAACTCTAGTGACAACCAACGCATAGCTGAAACCTTCTGAAAACAAAAACGTGAGAGACAACAAAGAAAGGTGAAGCAACAGAACAGCAGATTCTCATGTCATGAAAAACAAAACAAAATAATGCATTCAATGCAAGTAAATATAAAAAGGACCGTTTTAAATCTTTTAATTTTTTGTATTAATTATTTATAAATGTGAATTAATATTGATAAAATTAATTATAATAAATAATACATATATAGATTGAAATCAAAGAAGAATTGGTCTCCAAATATTATAATGTTTGGAAGGAAATACGGATATGTTTCCACGTAAGTATATGCAGGTTTGGGGGAAACACGCAAATGCTTCCACGTAAGTATATAGATGTTTGGGATGAAGAACCGATACGTTTCCACGTAAAAGCATACATCTTTGCCAGTAAACATGATACTGTTTACATTTAAATACAAGTGAGTTTGGGATTTGCAAACATATGAATGATTGAAGTGTGTTCCAAACATATACATGGTTCCTGCAGAATATGTTGTTTGGGAGAATATGTTAGAGAGGCCGTTATTTTTCAGTGTGTATTAATTCCTAACTCAATTTCTGTTAAGAAGAAACGAACAGCACCTTCATCACAATTGTCGGCGTCTTGTCATATATTTTATCAAATAACATTTACACAACCGAATAGATAAATAGCTTCCATGCGCTGGTCTTTCGCCAAACCCCAACTAAGTATTTTGGTTCTTATCGCCACTTACACATTTATTCACTAACTGCTAATAATTCCCACCATATACCATAAGATGGGCCTGTCATTTAATCAGTCTTTCTTGTACACCTCCCGTTCACTTGTCTTCCGTTACTTCTACTAGCCATTCGATCACTGTACGTCATTCATAGAGCTATTCAGTTCATTCACTCCCTTCTTAAAAACCCCACCAACACTGTGACTGTCGGTACTCGAAATACCATAATTAGTTTTCCCAACCATTTCACAATCAGATAGCCATATCAAGTATTTTACCCATCGTTTCTTCATATTTTGGCAACAGAACTTTGTAGCAGAACCCTATTTCATAAAGTAAACCAAGACAATTTAACATTCTGTTTATTCAAACAAAATACTGAGTTAGAAGAGAACTAAAACTTTGTGCAAAACTTTAAATTGCTGCTGTCATCGTTTTTAATTAACAGTCGTTAACAAAAAATTACAAAAATATTTTAAATGCAAATACGAAAATACAAGAACATTTTAAAAAGAAGCTTTGTAAACTAAAACTATCTAGAAAAAATTAATTTAAACAATACCAAGATCTCAATAGCGAAATTTTCGATTCTCGATAACAAAATCGTAAAAAAAACTTTTTAAATTCTATTTTCAACTTAAATTGATTTTTTACGAAAATTTTAGTTTCAATTTAAATTGTTCTGGTTTACAAATTTGTTATCGCGAATCGAAAATGGCATCTCCAGTTTTTAACTATAAAGCGATCCACAGACCTGTCATTCATGAGCATGAGCTTGGTCGATAACTTTTTAGTTGACTGATGAATTTGAAAAAATGTTACCAAAAATTGTTGTGAACATGATAGTGATGCGAACAACTTCGATTACATTCTTATTTGGTATCAAGAAGGGCGGTAAACCAACAATAAATATCAACGCTAGCTGATGTTCATGCTCATGAATGACAAGTCTGTGGGTCGCTTAAAGTAAACACTTTTCGACCGAATAGTAAATATTTATAACTAAAAAGTTCATATTTTTCAAACGTTTGAGATTTAGGTTATCGTTTTAATATTTTCCACATCAAATAATTCCAAACATTCACATGACTGCTCAAAAAAATATGATGCTAATCTACGACATCTGCTTTACCTTATCGAGCCCATAGAGCCAAATTATCTCAAGCGACAAAAGACAAATTTTACAGGAGAAGGTTTTCATTTGTATTACACAGTGCAACACAAAAAATGCAAACACCTTCTCGTGTGAAATTCCTCGAAATACGTATCAAATGGCAAATGCTGTCATATCAAACCAAAGGACTTTAGACCAATCAGTCTATCATCCTTTGGTCTTAAGACATTAGAAAAGTTACTGGACATTCACGTTCGAAATAATCTTCCACAGAATCTACTATCGAGTTCTCAGCATGCCTCTATCAAGGGCAGGTCAACTGAGTCAGCATAATAGAGAACTCTCTTGAGAATAAGGTCTTTGCTCTAGGGACCTTCCTGGACATCGAGGGAGCCTTCAATAACATTCAACCTTCGGCGATTCTTAGGTCGTTACAGAATCTAGGAGTCGACAGCTTAGTGACACGCCTAATTGGGAAGCTTCTGGTGGATAGATCCGTCAAAGCTGAATGGGGGGGTGTTACAATTGCTAGGAACGTTAACAGGGGGACACCGCAGGGGGGAGTTCTGTCTCCACTATTACGGTTAACTTCTTTCAATGAACTGATTCTTGAATTGGGCAGTGCCGAATGCCAGGTCTTTGCCTATGCCGATAATATTGCTATCATCTGTACGGGTAGAAACCTCAATTTACTTAGCATTCGAACTACCAGCCTATTTAGTCTGATTTCGAACGGACTATCACTTAACCCACTTAAAGGCGATCTTATCTTGTTCAATCGGAAATATAAAATACCCGCATTTGAACTGCCGTCAGTTAATGGGGTGCAATCACAGTTGACGGAAAAAGTCAAGTATCTGGGAATAATTCTCGACAGGAAACTGTCTTGGAAACCGAATGTGGAGAAGAGGGCAAAAAAGGCGTCTGTTGCTCTTTACTGCTGTAAAGGAGCGATAGGAAAGAGCCGGTTACTGTCTCCTAAGATCACCATGTGGATTTATACGGCAATAGTCAGACCAATATTTCTCTATGGTATCGTAGTTTGGTGGAGGTCCCTCCAAAGGGAATATATTCTGAATTCCTTGATGAAAATTCAAAGATCATCACTGATTCGCGTTAGTGGGGCAATGGGCACGACGTCAGCTACTGCACTTAGTGCTATCAATACCAATACTTCTCTATGGCATCGTAGTTTGGTGGAGGTCCCTCCAAAAGAAATATATTCTGAATTCTTTGATGAAAATTCAAAGATCATCAGTGATTAGCGTTAGTGGGGCAATGGGCACGACGTCAGGCACTGCACTTAGTGCTATCCTCAACAACTGTACTCCTGATATCATGGCCGACTCGGCAGTCGCTACATCCCTGGTGATAATCAGAGATTGTAGCGTTTTGATATCGGGGCATTCCGGACACGCTGAATGACTATATCGGATCAACTCTATTCCCGTACCTTCTACCAGCGACAAATCTAAGGACTTCTATTCCAAACAGGAATACCTGGGATAAGTCACTGGAGGGCGACACCAGTAGTATCAGATTTGTCACGGATGGATCAAAGTTGAACGAGCAAGTAGGCTATGGGGTCCATTCACCGGACCTAAATGTAAATATCTCCTTCAGGCTGCCTGATCACTGTAGTGTATTTCAGGCGGAAATTACCGCCAGGCTGCCATTAAATCCTTGGAAGCCATGTTTGCTACATCCCTGATGGTGAAAGAATGCCACTCATAACTTAGGGTGATGGCAGAGTATTTTGACATCAGGCTCATCTGGGTACTGGGACACAGCGACATTCCAGGCAATTGCGTAGCGGATGCGTTAGCTAGACAGGGCACTACGGCACAGGTTCTTCCGGCAGAAGAAGGTTTTAGTATTCCAAGCTCTACCTGCCGTTAGCAGATCAGGCAGTGGGCCGATAATATGTTCAACGACAAGTGGAGATTTACTTCAAGTTGCTAACAAGCCAGGGTCTTCTGGCCACAGGTGGACAGGAAGAGGACTAGGCAACTAGTTAACTTGCCGGGAGGCAGGTTATTCACAATGATAGGAACACTTACGGGACATTGTCTTGTAAGAAAACACGTCCTAAAATTGGGACATAGAAACTCCACTCTCTGTAGATGCTGCATGGAAGAGGACGAGGAATCGACGAAACACCTTCTCTTGGATTGCCCTGCTCTGGCAGGACTGAGAAGTAGGATATTCGGAACACATTTTGTTAGCACCGTAGCCCTACAGGATATTCCTGTAGGTCTTATACACAAATTTATTGAAAGGGCAAATTGGCTAGACGACTAGTCAATAGTTGCTATGGAGGAAACTGCATATATCACATTGGGCTTCTTTAGCCTAATTGTACTAGACAGAGTACTGTCTTGCAGCCTTTTCAACCAACTAACTTATCGAAGTGGCCGTCGGTGGTGCAGTGGTAGTGTGCGCGCCTCGTGTACATAAGATCCTGGGTTCGATCCCTGCCTTAACCTTAAAATTTCTTTCGGCGGCGGTCACCTCGCATAGTGACGGCGACACTATCGAGTATTTAGCCATGAAAAAGCTTCTCAAAATACCGTTCGGAATCGGTATAAAACTGTAGGTCCCAATCAGTGAGTGAAAACTGGAAAGCGCACAGCTCAGTGATTGTGAGAAGCTCTCCCCTGTCCCTTCATGGGATGTAATGGGAAACCATTTAATTTATTTAACTTATCGAAAGTAACAAAGCCCTATTTGGTTTTTGCTGTCTTAGGTGCCGTTCAGGTTTTATGGTCTCATGTTTATTTTGACTAAATCTTAATTTTTCCGAAGAACATGCAATTTTTCAGACGGCTATATCTTGGAAACCGATTGTAATATTGTTTTCCTGTCTTCGGCACAATTGTAGCTATAGACTAGGAGAAAAAAAGTCTAACAAACACTAACCCCAAAAAACTGCATCTAGAACCTCAAAACAAAACTAGTACCCTCAAAATCAAAAAGAAGTATTGTTATGGTTATAATTTGTTATATGGTATAATTTCAGACAACGCTAACATTAAATATCTTAAGAATTTCTACAACAACAAGGAAAGCCAAACTACGAGCGATTTTTAGCTGCAATCAGTGACACATTTTTTTACATAAGGCCTCAAAAAAAATAATTTATGACTTTCTTTGAGATCCATTGTTTTTAACTTATCCCAGAAAAAAGTGATCAAATAGTCTTTACTTCGAAATTTTCTTTGTCTAAAGATAATACTCGTATCAAAAGCTAAATATAATGAACCCGGAGATTTACCCTAGAGTTTCCAACTGGAGCATCGAGTAGAACTTCTATTGGATGTAGACCATTTTACAAAAATCATATCTTTATATTGAAGGCACTGTATGGTCCAAAACGACAAATTTTAAGTTTGTTACTAATCTTCCATATTTTTACCCCAGGTAGAAAAAAGGTACGTTTTACATTGGTTTTTTCACTCCTGATTTCAGGAAAGAATTTTGGCATCCCTAATAATAAATTTATATAGTTTTGTCATTTATCTCTACCATACACGTGTTTGTATACCCTGACCCAAAGGATAGGGGGGGGGGGGTATATATCATTTAATACGGAGAAAGGTTATCTTTGGGCGAAATTTGTTTTAGGACCTTTTAAGACGACTGAGCCATGTTCCCCTGTCTGTCTGTATGGCTGGCTGGCTGGTCAACACGACAACTGCCGTAAATATTTCTCGATCACTGTGAAATTTTGTCAGTGACTATTAATTGTCCAAGGTTAGTTTGGGATTAAAAATGGGCGTTTTTGCCACGCCCCTGCTGGTACCTCACATATAAATCGACACATTAAGCACAAAATCATGTTTCTTCTAAAACTTTTTTCTGGTAGATGTGATTAGCTTCCACTCAAACATTGGTTAATAATCTGTAAATGTCTACTTAAGTGGAGAAAATTCACGAGATTCCCACGCCCATTCAGGTACCACCCATACAAAAGTTTGGTGGTCGTCCGGGTTGTCAATGCGATAAGTCGCGTGAAACACTTCCGATCCACTTCCGCATAACCGGTTGATCGACACGACAACTCTCGTAGACTACAAGCGATCTTAAGGAAATTCGGTATTCGGCAAAGTTTTCCTAAAAATTAAAGATTAACTACTGTCCACACCCATTTTCGTACCACCCATACAAAAGTTGGGAGGCTTTCCGGCTGGTCGAATATCGAATCTCCCGTATACCACAACCGATCTTAACAAAATTTGGTACTGATCAATATTTTGTGTAATACTGTGTAAAACCAGACGAACAACTTCGCCATGCCTATTTTTGTACCTTCCATATAAATATTGGGCGGGCAATTGGCTGGAAGTCACGATAACTCCACATAATAACTCACGATCTTAATTAAGTTGGGTATTGAATAATATTTACCGAAATGCCACGCTGCTCTTGAATATTGGTAAATGAGTCAATTCGCTCGCAATGAACGACTTCGGGTTAGGGTATGTTTCAGTCTGTGCATCCGACTGAAATTTCGGTGCCGGTTTTCATTTGCGTTGTCTTTCACTTTGCATTACTTTATCTAATGCAAATGCAAAAGTATTACCATTGTTCGCAATGGCAACTAAAAACTGTTGAATTTGCAGGTTGAGGAATCAGATGCCAATTTTAATGAATATGTGATGCAGGTTGAGGAATCAGATGCCAATTTTAATGAATATGTGACGCAGGTTGTGGAATCGGAGGCCAATTTTAATGAATATGTGATGCAGGTTGTGGAATCGGATGCCAATTTTAATGAATGTATGATGCAGGTTATGGAATCGGATTCCAATTTGAATATGTGATGCTGGTTGTGGAATCGGATGCCAATTGTAATGAATTTTGTGATGCAGGTTGTGGAATCGGATGCCAATTTTAATGAATATATGATGCAGGTTGTGGAATCGGATGCCAATTTTAATGAATATGTGATGCAGGTTGTGGAATCGGATGCCAATTTTAATGAATATGTGATGCAGGTTGTGGAATCGGATGCCAACTTTAATGAATATGGGATGCAGGTTGTGGAATCGGATGCCAATTTTAATGAATATAGGATGCAGGTTGTGGAATCGGATGCCAACTTTAATGACTAAATGCTTTTAACTGTTTTGAATTTGTTTGAATACTGGGAATTCTGTTTTTAAAGTATTAGTACTTTCATATTCATAAATCTGTACTGTACAACATATTTAAAAATCAAAATTGCGAGACCTGAAGGAAATGCTTTGAAAATCAGCATAATTGCCAATGTTATTGACATTTTTTTGAATTTGCATTTCGACAGATAATTTAAATTAAACTACAAATTATAATTGTCATATAACACTGTGCAACACCAAACAAACTGATGGGGTTCTGTCAACGGATTCTGGTAGAAAGGTCTAAAAAAAATATAAAGTTTCCGCCCCTCGGAACTTTCCTGCAACATATCGGCATGCAAAATTGTGTGTTCCTTACTTCGGAGGTACAAAAGTATGTTCAGAACTTTATTAGAAAAAATTGAGATAAACATTTTTGTGGAACAAATTAACCCTCGAACTGTCACGTATAACCATAATTTTTACTTTTTTTTGTATCTAGCACTTGGGCTAAGTTTTGTGTTTGACCACGCCCCCCGTCAATTTGGAGCAGTTTATTGCGAGTTTTAAAACAAAAGTAAAAATTATGATTATACGTGACAGATAGAGGGTTAATTTGTTCCACAAAATTGTTTATCTGAATCTGTTTGAATTAAATTTTTGCTTTTACGCCTGTAGCCAGGGCCGGACTTTCCATTAGGCTGACTAGGCTGAAGCCTAGGGCCCCACTTGCCCCGGGGGCCCGTTTTCCGGCATTATTTTCTTGCACTTTTACAAAAAATATTGCAATTGTTTTGATCTAAAATAATTTTTTTTATGTACTGTACTGTACAAAATAATTTTTTAGATGAGAAAACAAATTTTCGAAATAAAAAAAAATGGAACAATCAACAACTGGAATTTTTTTCCGAATTATCATGCAAATGGAATCAAACAAATTATAAAGATGTCGATGTCCCAACATAAGCGAGCGAAAGCTTTTGTATTTGTTTCTGCCTTCTGATCAACAGGTTTTTTATGTCGAAGACATAAGTATTCCCAGCAAACATTTTTGCTACCGTTCCTATATGAACAATAAGCAATTTCATTCACGCACACACGCGAACGAGAACGAAGAAAAAACATTTAAACCCTCATACTCGCGAAGGAGAGTGAAGAAAAAAATTAACACGCTCTTCTTCGCGAACAAGACCGTTATGAAAATTTTGAAGCGCACACGTTCGTTAACGAGAGCGCTCGCGAGTGAATGATTCTGAATTAATAATAATTTGTGTATTTGCGTTAGTAAGGAGAATGAGAGAAAGGGAAACCTTTCCAGAGAAACAACAACAACGCAATTAAACAACGACTAAAGTATTGCCTCTCATGAACAGGTCGTGTGTGTTGGCAGCGCAGTAAACAGCGCACATGGCACGGGATTTTTGCCCTGGTCTAGATTCTAGACTGCAGACTGATTCGTGACTAATTTTTTGACTGATTTGTAATAATAGCAATGGTTTGAATTGCGATTTAGTTCGATTAGTGCACATGTCTAGTGCACATGTACATACAATATATACTATACTAATTTGAAGTGGGATATTTGATTGAATATTGAATAATATAACAGTGAAGTGAACGTAAAATAATTTTTCAGACAGCGGAACAAGCTAGTAAAATATATAAAATCCCTAAGCGTAAGTACTCCTGTTCTTCCTAATATTTTTTTTTTAAATTTATACGTTGATTTTTTGTAACAGAGAGAGAAAACTGAGCATCGCCGATTTTATAATGTCTTTCAAAAGAGTCTATCCTAGTGGTGCAGAAAAAAGGAAACGGAAAGCTGAACTGGAAAATTCTAAAGCTTCACTTCCAAAATTAAGTAATTACTTTAACACAATTGAGGTAGCCAGCAGAAAAAAAGATAGCAGTGAAAGAGAAAATTCAGCAAATGAACAAGAGTTATTTTCACAACAATCTGCAGATAACGTGGCACAAGGTGAACATTCTAGCATTGTTATCTCTTCATCATCCTTCACTGTAACTACCAGCCCTGGTGCGGCCCTAGTCAATAATCATGCAATTTCGCAAGAAAGATTTGAACATATTGAGGTGACAACCGATAATCCGGCCACAGAAGGCCCATCAATCAAAATTTGAACGGAAATTATTCAAAATCCTTAAGAAATGAAAGCACTCAGTCTAGATTTGTACCATTGAGTATATTTGAAAGAAAAATGAGCAACGGTGAAAATGTTATGAGAAAGTGGTTGGTATATTCCCCTACTACTGGAAACGTATTTTGTGTACCTTGTAAACTTTTTGGTAAAGAAGAGTCTGCATTCCGAAGTGGGTTTGGTGATTGGAAAAACTGCCAGGTTTTAATTACAGCGCATGAAAACAGTAAAAATCATAAACAAAGCGTTAACGATTGGTGTACAATGTCTAGTCATTCTGGCAGAATTAACTGTGAAATTGTTAAGCAACTGCAAATGGAAAAAAGTTATTAAGCGGGTCATTGAAACCATACAATTTCTTGCATTTCGTGGCGATGATGATACAATTGGATCTTCGACTAATGGCAATTTCTTAGGCATTCTCGAGACCATCGCAAAGTTTGATCCATTTCTGGCTAGGCATATTGAGAGACATGCTGGAGAGGGTCCCGGAAGTACAACATATCTGTCGAAAACAACTTGCGAGGAGCTTATTCAAATTATGGGTCAAAAGTTAGAGGCAAAAATTATCGCAGAAGTTAAAAGTGCTAAATACTTTGCAATCAGTGTAGATTCTACCCCGGATATGTTGTTGACCAACTGACTTTTATTATACGATATGTAGTATTATCGAGTGGAAAACCAGTCGAGAGATTTGTACGATTTATTGAGCTTCACAACCACGGTGCTGAAGATTATTATTATTATTATTTATTTATTCATCCAAAATATACTTATTGATATTATACATAAATTCACTTTTAAGTTTTATCAAAGATATCACAGCAATTAAAATACTTAGACTTTATGTTTATAGCTAATATTTTTAAGTTAATATTTCATTAATGATTTGCTTATGTATTGTTCATGTAGTTTTAAAGGAGAAATGGGAAAAACCTTTATATGTGAGACAAACATTTTGAATACACAATTTGGAAATACAATATAATATTCCTGGCAATTATATTTAATATAATTAGAGATATATTAGATATTTCGGGTGTTATAATTTGTATGTTTTATATATATATATATAATTAAATATCTCTGCAATCTCTTATTATTTCATAAGAAGAGTTTGAGGTGCGGTGGATGTATTGATGGTTTTGTCGCTTTATAAAGTCAGCGAGAATCTCGTAGTTGGTTTCTTCGTGTAATCTGCGTGTGGAGTATCTCCAATGTTTGTTATTGATAATTTTCAGACATTTATTCTGAATTATTTGCAGTTTTTTTAAACGATATTTGGCGGCTTTGTGGGGAGGCATATGAAAGGGGGGGCAGGGGAGGCATATGAAAGTATAGGTCTTATGACAGATTTAAAAATTAGGTTTTTGTTTTTATGGTTTAGGGCGGATCGTCTATATAGAAGAGAACGAAGCGCTCTGATCGACTTAATCGCCTTATCACAGGTATCCTCAATGTGTTTACCAAAGTTTAATTTTTTATCTAGTGTTACACCCAGGTATTTAACGTGATCCTTTATATGGTTGGTGATGTTTTGGAATTGTAGTTGTCGATTTGGAGTCCGTTTGTACGATTTGTTGTAAGGGAATATGATGGCTTGGGTTTTCCCATGATTCATTTTTATTTTCCATTTGGTCAAATATTTGTTGCATGCCATTAAGCTTTTCTCCATTTTCTTAAGAAGAGCGCTCGTAAGTTTGCTCGAAACAATCAAAGCTGTGTCATCTGCGTAGTAAGCCGCATCTATTTCCTTTGGGGGTTTAAAATCGGATGTAAATACATTGTATAAAATTGGCGAGAGGATGGAACCTTGAGGAAGTCCTGCAGGAATGGATTTTGTCGATGAAAATGTATTATTGACCGCCACGGAGAAAGTTCTTTTGCTTGAAAATGTTGGTCTTGATATAGCCGATTGTAGGACACAAAGCTATGATAATGCTGCAAACATGGCTGGTATTTACACAGGCGTACAAGCACGAATAAAGGATTTAAATCCACTTGCTCCTTTCGCACCATGTGTAGCACATTCCGCAAATCTTGTTGGTACTTGTGCTGCTGACTGTTGTTTAGGCGCTGTCAACTTTTTCGGCTTTGTTCAAACTTTATACAACTTTTTTTCTGCTTCAACGTATAGATGGAACAAATTACAAAAAAGCTTGCCGAAAGGTGGTCTAGTAGTTAAAACGCTTTCTCAGACTCGATGGTGTGCTAGAGCAGACGCAGTTAAAGCACTTTTCATGGGTTATGCAGAAATTAGGGCTGCTCTATGTCTGTGGTGCAATGGGTAGTGTGCGCGCCTCTTGTACTTGAGATCCCGGGTTCGATCCCTGCTCTGACCACCAAAAAAAAAAAAAAAAAAAAATCTTTCGGCGGCGGTCACCTCGCATAGTGACGCCGACACTATCGAGTATTTAGCCATGAAAAAGCTTCTCAAAATACCGTTCGGAATCGGTGTTAAACTGTAGGTCCCAATCAGTGAGTGAAAAAATTAGAAAGCGCACAGCTCACTGGTTGTGAGAAGCTCTCCCCAATCCCTTCATGGGATGTAATGGGAAACGGTTTTATTTTTTTTTTTTTTTTCCTATGTGAACTATATGAGGATAATTCTCAAAATCTAACTACGCGACAGGAGTCAAAAAGTTTGGCTAACAAAATGAACGAGTTTGATACAGCGGTAATGACAGTAGTATGGCACACATTAATGACCAGGGTTAGCGCAACAAATCAGTCCCTTCAACAGGTCAATCTTGATATTCTCAGGGTGGTACAATTATATGAATCTCTTTTAAATTTTATTCTGGCGACGCGTGAAATTTATGATGAAATGGAAGAGCGAGCGAAGGAACTTGTAACAATACATGAATATGTAAGCGAAAAAACACGCAGAAGAATACGAAAACGAATGTTTGATGAACAACATACACCGGATATTGAACTGATGGCTCGTGATAAATTTAGAGCATTTAGAACATTTTATGTAATTAGTGATTCTTTGGCAGCTGAACTACAAAAACGACAACTTTCATATTTGAAATTAAAACAACTTTTCGGATTTTTAACACAGTTCAAAATTCTAGGTTTAGCGGATTTGAGACAACAATGTATTTGTTTAGTTGAAGCGTACCCTAATGATTTAGAAATGGAATTCGTTGATGAGTTTTTGCAGTTTTCATCTACTGTAAACGCTGACGATGGTGTTAAAGTTGTAGACCTGATTACCCACCTGGATAAGCATGTAATGTTGGGAACATACCCAAACGTTATAATCGCTATAAGAATTTATCTGAGTATCCCAGCGACCAACTGTGAGGGTGAAAGATCATTTTCAACATTGTCACGAGTTAAAAATCATCTAAGATGCTACACTGGACAAGCCCGGCTGAATGCTTTATCATTAATGGCTATAGAATCTTATGCTTATGCGCGAAATCGATTTTGATTCCATTGTAGAAGATTTCGCAGAGAAAAAATCTCATAGAAAATGCTTAAGTTTAATAATTTACTTTTTATTTATTTAATGTAGTTCATGTTTAGTACCAATTGAATTTATGGTACCCTCTTATTTTATATCTACACTTTGAATAAATGCAAAATTGTTTTCACAATAATTTTTATATTAATTAAGTAACACGGAACACATTAAAATTTTTTCTTTTATTTTTTTTAATTTAGGTTTAAAACGTCAAAATTTATTTCTTATCAAAATTTTAAAAAAAAAATATATATATGAAGGGCCCCATAAAATGTTTAGCTTAGGGCCTCCTCAAGGGCAAGTCCGGCCCTGCCTGTAGCGTCACTTTGTTTGCCAGAGTAGTCGGAATATCAAATTTTCTGTACGAAACAACTGTTTTCGTGTGAAATTACTTTGACACAACAACCCTGTAACTGATTCTGATCGCGAAATTTTTGCAAAAGGGTTTCTATACATATGCTGGAAAAATAGATTATGCAGATAAATTAAAGGAAGAAACTTTCAATTCGAAATACTGTGCTAAAAAACTGCACTAAAATTAAAAAAATTGCAACCATTTTTAAAAAATTGTGCAACACGGTACTCCAATAATTTTTTAAAAAATAAGTGTCAAAACCAAAATTTTTTTTTTGCCAAAACGGCATAAATTATGCTAATATGGTAACATGGTAACGCTGGTATTTATTGTTATTGTACGAGGCGGATCAATAAGTCCGTGATTTTTCGTACTTTCCTCGTAGTTATATGAAATGCAACACCGCTCCCATCAAGTACCACCTGTTAATAGACTACTGTCAAATTTTGAGCAAGTTCCATCATCTACTTTGCGTTTAACAGCTGTTCAAAACATACAACATGGTGCATTTTTTTAAAAATGGTAAAAAGTGAATTTCCAGTGGTCCTTAAACATTATTTTTTGCGAAAAAAAAATCCGTCAATCAAACCAAGGAAAAGCTTGATAAATACTATAGGGACTCTGCACCAACGATTTTAATGGTAATAAAGTGGTTTACTAGCTTCCGTTGTGGTCGCACAAGTACAAACGACGCTGAACGTTCTGGACGGCCAATTGAGGTCAATACTCCCTAAAATGGTGAAAAAAATCCACGATATGCTATTGGTCGATCGAAGAGTAAATGTCCGTGATATTGTTGATGCCATAGGCATTTCATATGGCAGTGTGGTTTCGATTTGAAATGATCAGTTGAGTTTAAGAAAGCTGTCTGCAAGATGGGTGCCGCGTTTGCTCTCAATTGACCTTAAACGTAATCGTGTGACAACTACAAAGGAAGGTTTGGAGTTGTTTAACCACAATTCGAATGAGTTTTTGCTGCGTTTTTTAGTTGTGGATGAAACATGGATACATTACAACACCCCGGAGACCAAGCAAAAGTCTAAAAAATGGGTTTCTCCGGGTGAACCGGTTCCGACGAAGGTCAAGGTAAGTTTGCCGGTGAGTTTGCAATAAGGTGATGGCAACAGTTTTTTGGGATGCACGCGGGATAATCAATATCGATTACCTTCAAACGGAGAAAAACAATAAACGGCGAATATAATGCCAACTTATTGGACCGATTTAACGAGTATTAACGGTCCCATATGGCCAAGAAAAAATTTGTTTTTCATCAAGATAATGCACAGCGGGTGCACATGTGTAGTCTCAATGGCAAAATTCCATGAATTGGGCTACGAATTAGTACCTCATCCGCCATATTCTCCTGATTTAGCCCCCAGTGACAATTTCCTATTTCCAAAGAAAGGGATTTAGCTCCAACGATGAAATTATTGATCAAACACATGTCTATTTTATGGACCTCGAAAAATCCTATTTTTTGGAAGGGATACAAAAATAGGAGAAACGTGGGACTAAGTGTATTGAGCTAAAAGGAGATTATGTTGAAAAATAATTTTATTTTTGCAACAAAAACTGTGTTGCATTCAAAAAGTCACCGACTTATTGAATCGCCCTGTAGTTACAACTTTACATTAAGTCTAAAAGTTTTACTGTCAAATCGCATTGCTTACTTTCAGGCGGTTAATCACAAACTGACTCTCCGTTCCAAAAACGTCATTAACTAGAGTGTCCAAAACCGAAACCGAAAACCCCGAGAAACCGGTTAACCGGTTTTTTCCAATTAACCGTGTGCCGGTTTTTTAAAAAACGTAATTTTCGAACAAACCGGACGTCGGTTAACCGGTTAATCGGATTTTACTTAATTTGTGTTAATACCCTTAAAAAAATAATCAATTTTCGAATTTTAGTGAAATTTTGGAATCAGGAAACATGGTTTCTGTTTTAAAATATGATATAAATGACACATCCACACAATTTTTTTCTCAAAATGATTTTATAGCTTCAAATATAAATAACTAAAAGTTATTTAAGAATTATTGAGATTTCCAAAAAAAATTTTTTTTTCAAACATCAAAATTAAAATTGTTTGACAACTAATTGATTTAAACTTAATTAGATTTTCATACACGAAAATCTTCTTCAAATTTGAGTATGATTTCGATGTTAAATCAGTTTAACATAAATTTGAATAAAACTTTTTTCTAAATTGTGCCATGATATATATTTTTTAAAACGTGACGATTTATTCGACCTTTCGTATTATATTTAAAATTAAAATGTTCGACCGTTAGGTATATTTTAAATTATTTTATTCTTCAATATTTCGCTACCCAATGGATAGCATCGTCGGGAAAATAAGCACAATTATTTATTAAAAAGCTTTATCATGGCTATATACTCGATAGAGTCGCCGCCACTATGCGAGGTGACCGCCGCCGAAAGAAATTTTTTTTTGAAGGTGGTCAGAGCAGGGTTCGGACCCAGGATCTCATGTACATAAAAGCTTCTCAAAATACCGTTCGGAATCGGTGTAAAACTGTAGGTCCCAATCAGTGAGTGAAAACTGGAATTCACTATGAAACTGGAATTCACTGGAATTCATAATTTTTAGGTTCACTATTTTTCATTCATTTAATTTTTAATTAATAATTGTGTTTATCTTCTCAATATATAATAATAATAGTTTAAATAGACGTAACGCTCGAACATTTAAATTATAAATATATAGTTTTTATTTAAAATTAGAACGTAATTAATTAAGTACAGTCGTGAAATTTTGAGTTTTCAACACGAATAAGTTTATAAAATGGTCGCTAAAGAACGTATTGTATATTCAACATGTGTAATTTAATTTAAAGCAAAAAACCAAATTAAAACCGATCACCGGTGTCTTGAAAAAAGAAACCGAAAACCGGTTCCTTGAAAAATTGATTTTTCGAACAAACCGAAACCAGGTTTCTAAAAAATTCCGGTTTTTTTGGACACTCTAATACGAACTCACCATGCTCAAATGTAGTTATATCTAGCTAATTCAATAACCTTCTAGTCGCTGTTGTTGATCATCTTTCTACTGATTAGATGTAGATGTAGAATCACCTCGAATAGTGGATAATTATCTTAACTGAGGCGAATTCATGCCACTGGTTTAGCGAGCTGGTATGGTGTTACAATGCATACTTTCAGGCGCAGCATTAATCGCTCTATTATTTACATAATATCTGATCATTAAGAGTAAGTAAAAGCTTTCACTTAATCGTAATAATATTACTTACAAAATCCAAATACCAGTAACATCCTAAACAACTATAAAATAGCTGTAGACATTCTTAATAAACACTTTGGAAATGTTACACACATAGAACTGTTAGATTATATTAGTTCAGAGTTAAGATAATAAAAAAACGAATTATAGCTTTATTTCAGTAGGAGTAGACAAACTTATGCAAATATGTGCGAACGCAAAAATTCAATTGCAAAATGTGCAGGAGATCTTCTATAGTACAGCCTGGCTGTTGTTGGAGGAGCGGTAAATGGTGTTCCACTTCCTCTTACTCCTCACCCGCAGCTAGGCAGTTACAATTAATTTACCTAAGGGGCCTAATGGTTGGTGCTGCTGGTCCCTACACAAAAAAATTGATTTAAGTGCCAAAAGCTGCGCTTGTGTTTTGATGCTTCCTTAATATTGCATTGCAAGAAAGTGCAATTTTAGCCGAAAGCGAAATAGCTTTTGGGGCGTTTGGAGTATTTGCACCATCTGCATGGACAACATCGATGCATTTTAGTTCTGGTGTCTCTCTTGATAAAAAAAAAACTAAATAAAACATTTAAGGCCCGGGTCGAGTAACAAAACATGGTCACAGTCATCACTTCGTTGGAAATGTGATTATGAAGAAGATTATTATGATAATATTCAGTTGTGTAAATTCAAGATTTTTGGAACGAATTTCCTTATCGCACGTTGCGGGATGGGGGCTAAATGAAAAAATTGTAAACACCTTTTTTTAACTACTTTATTACAGCACATTATTATCAACTAAATTAGGTACTTTTGGTTTGGTTTGGTTTAAAGGGAAGTTTTATTACATATTGTAGTTTTGAACCCAATAAAAAGTAAATTTAGAAAAGCCAAAGTGCAAGACTGGTAAATCCATGAAGTGCAACCCTGAGCATGGAATTCAAAAAGGATGTACAAGTAGAGAAGAAAAAACCACCGCAATTTGGCAACCCTAGTAGAAGAGAACCTAAAATGTCGACGCGATTATTTCATACATGTTACATACTTTATGTAATTTTATTTAAATATGGTTGAAAATTCTATAGTTATGTACAATAACATCATCAGAAAACTGCTCGTGTATTGAAATATTCAACAAAGAGAGTAGGAGAGCGAGCAGAGAAACGACACGCTTCACTCGCTTTCTTTGTTGGCATTCCACTCCATGAGTAAATTTTCTTCTCTATACCATTGTTGCTTTTTGTGGAATTATATTTGGCAGCACCCTTACTCTTACACTCGTACTTTTGGTTTGTGTCCAGACTAACATATGGGGGGATATTTCTTGATTAACGGGAAATTTTCTAGGTGGAGCCTGTTCATTACATATTGTAGATTGAACCGAATAAAAAGTAAATTTAGAATATTTAGGAAATTTGGAACTTTAAAAAATAAAATTTTCTTAAATAAGTGCGTTTTCTTAAAAATTTTCAAAAAATTTCAATTTCAAATTTTTTCAAAAAAAAATACCTATTCATATTCTTAAACAGAGTAGCTTTACTTAACAAAATGCTTTATCTTAAAGAAGTACCTTTGCTTAAAAAAGTAAATTTTCTACAAAAAGCATCTTTTCTTAAAAAAAGTAATTTTTGAAATAAGTACCTTTTATTAAAAAAAAGTACATTCTCTTACAACAAATTGTCTTTTCTTAAAAAAGTAATTTAAAGAGTAAATTTTCTGTAAAACAAAATAACTTTTCTTGAGATAACTACCTACTCTTAAAATTTTACCTGTTCCTTTGTAAAAAAAGCTTGTCTTCAAAAAAAAATACCTTCTATAAAAAACTACATTTTCTTACAAATATTCCTTTTCTTCAAAGAGTTTAAAGCAAATATACTAAGAATACTATTTTCTTAAATTAAAACATTTGCCCACTGTATTTTCCGCGTACTCTTCTTATGCCGGCATTAATGTTATAGTACCATTTTACCAAATCTTAAGATAGATAAGATTTCCTTTAAACATTTCTCACGTTTGGAATTTTTATTAGCTTTAATATCCTCTGGGGATTTAACCAATGCGACTCTGTACCACACATTCCAGCACAACGGATAAACGAACCAAACTTCTTCAATTACATAGATTATATTTCCTTCATCATAAATATACAACAGCATCTTATCACTGATAACATTAAAAAATTACCAAACATTAGTTACAAATACAAAAAGAACGTGCTTTTGCTCTCCACTTCTTCAAAAGCACCACTCCTTAAAACGCTTTGAAACCCATTCCTCAGGTTTACCTTCCTACAATCCAAATGCCAGACCAGAGGACGATAACAGGCCCAAGAATTACAAGTTCAGGAATCATTTTTACACTGACTCGTGGTTATCAATGGCTAAAACTAAATGTTGCTGTAATATGGGAATTATTTAGGTTTTTCTGTTTTCAACTAAAACTGGCAGCATGAAAAACGTGGCCAACAAACAGCTTCTACGCATTTTATTATGAATATAAATACAAAAAAATTGTTAACATAAATAAACGTAAAAATGACAGAGTACTGATTACTGAAGATGGTTAAGGAAAATGCTAGAAAATAATTTCCACAGAGTTATCGACATCATGCGATGTAATAGAGACACATACTTCTAACGTAAAAGTATGACTTATATTAATAACTAATTCTTAAAATAATATATAACAAAACTAAAAAATTATCGAATTATTATTATTTAACGAAAGACGAGACGCAAGTCCTGGAGACTATTCAGTGAACAGGTGAATAGCGTCAAGGACATGTCGAAGATGAAAAAATTCCTCTCTAAAACCCACGTACAGCCGGAAACGCTAGTAGACGATACGAAAGATAATGGAGACAATGAAACAACCGTGAAGGCACCCAATGTGTACACACTTTACAAATGGGAACGTGGAACCCACAGGGGAGCGGTGACAAGATGAAAATGTACTACTTCAGACACCAATCATTACGAACCAAATGGTCAAAAAAGCTGTAAAGAGCTGCTCCCCACATATAAAGCGGCGGCACCAAATGGAATTTTTCCGGCTATCCTCCAACATTAGGTTGACCAAATAACAACCCATTTGGCGAGAATTTTTACCGCATGCTTAAAATTCGCCCACACACCAAAAAACTTGCTGGAGCCTAGGATGGTAAAGGCTTATAGACCATAGGTTAGCCTTACCTTACCTCGTTTATCACGCTCCAAATATTCATATGTTAACAAGTCCTAAACTCATTTGTATTTAAATGCTAACATTAGCATGCTCACTGGCAAACATGTATTAATTTTATGTGGAAACATATGGACATTTCCACAGAAAAGTCCACCTTTTGTCACGTCACGTCACTCTGGTTAATTGCTTATATTTTAAGACCAGTTAGTTTGACTGCTTTCTTATCTGTTATTAAATATAAAGCTTCTTGCATTCTGTATCTGGTAAAAGAATAGAAAACAATCGAACATCATGGTACTAAAATATAAACAATTTACTATGGTTTCGTGATGCGACATAGGGTGGCACTTTCTGTGGAAATGACCATATGCGTGCTTCGTCCCAAATATCCATATACTTACGTGAAAGCATTCCGGTGTTTCCTCCCTAACCTCTATGTATTTACCCAGAATCATGTGCGTATTTCCTCCCAAATATAATAATTATTAGAAACGAATTATTTTTTGATTTTAATATTTATATATTATTTTTTACTAATATCTATCTAAAATTTTAAAGAAAGATTTAAACCGAATCAGCTGCTTTATTGTTTCTCGTTTCTTTGTAGTCTCCCACGTATGTGTTTTCAGAAGGTTTCAACTTAAAACCCGTTATTTGCGTTGACACACAAACAATATACTTATATACAGTAAAGCCCCGAGCTGTCAAAGGGCTTCGCGTTATTGCTCCTTTCAATTACTTTCCTCAAAATTGTTTCTCACTTTGGTAGCACACATATATGCGAAACATACACTAAAACACCACAAACCTTTTTTCACTGGTCACAAATATTTTCTACTAATATAACATTTTTCACAGCTTACTTATTTATACGACCAAGAGCTTTTGATATCCTCTGTCCGATGAAACTTTTTTAGTCTCGTGCTCTCGAGGGAGCATAAACACTGCAGCAAACACAGATGTCTTTGTATCACAAACTTAGATATATTTGAATCATAAACACTTTTATTACAAAATTGTAATCACTTTGTCCCCAACATATAATGTTGTATAGCAAATACGATTCGTTGGGACAAAAGTATACTATATTTGCGACAAGCTGCCAACACGCGTTATATTTGCATGCAAGCAACCAAAAAAGACAGATTTTTCAGCGTGTATGAAACTAAAATACAACAGATTAATGAACATAAAAAAGACACACTTCGTCTACACCCATTCAGGAAATGATCTCTGGTTGAATGATCTCTCTTTATCCTTATTTTATTAGCTTGCAGTCAACAGAGCAGCAAACACAGCTGTATTTCTATCACAAACACAGATATATTTGGGTCACAAACGCACATATACGCAAAAACAACATGTTTGGACACAAGTATACCATATTTGCAACAAGCACAAACACATGTTGTATTTGCATCTAAACAACAACAAAATAAAAATTTTTCAGCGCGTGGTTACTTGAATAAGGATTGATTCTGGACTTTACCAAGTAAAAGTCGTTCGGTGTTATTATTGTTTCAAATTATTACTAATACTTTCATATTAATGTCTTATTAACTTACATACTTACATATTTATTATAACTATTTTTTCAATAATTTATTATATTAGTTAATCTATATTAATACATTAATTTTGTTGTGCAGGAAATCCGCAATAAACAAACTGAACTAAGAATTAAACTAGAAGAAAGATCAGTGATGCGAACAATAAGAATTGTTTACTTATTTAGTATCGGGAATAGCGGTGAAATGGCTATAAGTATAATCGATAAACGGTTTTCATGCTCCAGACTGGCATATGTGAGGTGCGCTTCAATCCAATCCAATAAAACGACAACAATTTTTAACCACTACTACCATCATGGTAAACTGAAATACGGGTTAGAAATGCTATCGGTTCTAAACTGGCAACTAATACTAACTTTTCATGTGCCTACCGACAATTCCTCATTCAATTCAATCTGAGTCATATTTTGAAAATCTAGTGGTCTCAAATACGAGAAGTTAGACGAGAATAATTAAACTTACTTACTTTTATTGACTATTTTATAACCTAATGAGGACAGAGGTCTTACACATATTAACTAAACAAACAAGTTAAACAAATTTCAACATATTCTTCCAACTGGCTCTATCCTTCGCCTTTTCTCGCCAGTTGGTAATACCAAGGATACGGAGGGATTCTTCTGCCTGGTCTTTCCAGCGGAGTCTTGGTCGTCCTCTTTTCCTGCTCCCATCGGGTACATTATCAAAAACCTTTCGCGCTGGCTCATCTTCATCCATTCTGATTACATGGCCTAGCCAACGCAATTGGCCCACTTTGATTCGTCTAGCTATGTCCACGTCAGAATAGATATTATATAGCTCTGCGTTCCAGCGACGTCGTTACTCGCCGTTTTCACTAATAGGACCATATATTTTACGGAGAATTTTTCTCTCGAAAACTCCCAGGTGTTTTTCATCCGCTTGCGATATGACCCAAGTTTCAGAGCCATATGTCAAGACAGGTAAAATGAGAGTCTGATATAGCTGGACTTTTGTCCGTCGAGAGAGGGCTTTATTCCTAAACTGCTTGCTGAGTCCAAAATAACATCTATTTGCAAGCACAATTATCCTACCTATCTCCAGGCTGACGTTGTTGTCCTTGTTCTCGGCGGATTCAAGGTAGACAAATTCATCTACCACTTCAAAATTAAATCGGTTGTCAACGTTCAAGTGCCATCAATCAATTTAGTCTTTCCGTCATTAAAAGCAAGATTCCTTCGCTGATTCCTTTTCGATTCTTGAAAATACTGTAGTAACCTCTCGCAAATTTCGCCTAATAATGTCTATGTCGTCAGCATACGCCAGCAACATATGGCTTTTCGTGTTAATAGCCATGTTCGTATTTACTGCAGCCTTTCCCATTATTATCTCCATTAACCCTCGGAGGTATAAGGGCTTTTTGTCGCTACACGGTATAACCAGGTCTGTGCAGACCTACATGGTATTTGTATGGAAATGCATAGGAAAACCACAAAATGTACAATAAAAACGCATTTCTATACATCTTAGGTAGCTATTTACGGCATTTCATTAATACTATCAAAAAAAATAAAAAATTTTTGGTTTAGACTTAAAATTTTGCTGATATAGTTTGCGCTCTATTCAATATGTACATTTTATATACATTTTGTCCACAATATCCCACTCAGAAACGGGTTTTATCACCTGCCCACCATTCATTCCATACAAATTACATGTAGTACGTCTGCACAGACCTGGTTATACCGTTTGGGCCTAAATATTTGTAAACCCGGATTAACCCGAACCCGGATCCACAAGCGCTCTGATTTTTTTTTCTCATTGTATTCGGAGATTGTTGCTCCAGGATTACGTGGAAGGATTTGTCTCTAATATGAAAAACAAAAAAGTTATACACACACACTTTTATATGCAAAAAGTCTGCACAGACCTGGTTATACCTCCGAGTGTTAAGATGTTGAAGAGATTGCACGAAAGTGTGTCGCCTTGTCCAAGTCCTCGCCTGGTACAGAATGGTTCAGTGAGGTCTTTCCCCATTTTCACTGCTGATTTGGTGTTGGTCAGCGTCATTCTACAGAGGCGAATCAGTTTTGCCGGAATACCAAGTTCAGACATAGCTTTGTAGCCCCGTATGGCTGCTTTCGCTTTGTAATCGACAAAAAGGTGGTATGTATCGATTTGCTTTTCGAGGGTCTTTTCCAGGATTTGGCGTAGCGTGAATATTTGGTCAGGTGTGGACTTACGGGGTCTAAAACCACACTGATAACGTCCAATCAACGCTCGACAAGACCTTATACGCGATGGATAAAATACTGATACCGCGATAGTTGGAACAGACACACGGATCAGCCTTTTTGAATACAGGATATAATACACTGAGACTCCAATCGTCAGCATAAATTCTCCCAGCCATATACCGCATATAAGTTGATGCATGTGGGCTATCAGTCCTTCGCCACCTGCCTTAAAAAGCTCAGCGGTTAGGCCATCCGCACCAGCGGCTTTATTATTCTTCAGGCGGGAGATCGCCGTTCTAATCTCATCTTGGTTGTTGGTTAATTTAAAATGTTCATTAAATTAATTTCATTGTTGCTCTTACACGCTGAAAAAATACGACCTCATTAGCAGATTCTCCCAAACATATTCTGCAGGAGCCATGTAAATGATGGGAAATATGCATATGTTTGAAAGTCCAAAACTCACTTGTATTTAAATGGGAACATGAGAATGTTTACTGGCAAACATGTATGCTTTTACGAGGAAACGTATGCGTACTTCATACCAAACATCCATATACTTTCGTGGAAGCATTCGCGTGTTTCCCTCAAACCTCCATATACTTATGTGGAATATGTGCGTATTACCTCACAAATGAGTCAGGCCACGTGAGGCGGAACTAGTGGTCTTTAAATTTGAAAATTATATACTCAAATCGAAAGTGTATGACAAGACATAAAAGCTGTAAAAATATTTTGTTGTAATTCCTTCGTTTGTTGTTGTTGTAAAACAAAACATATCAGAAATTTTCATATATAATGCCTTTGGGGCCTTTTTTAAAATATCATAACTCAGAGACTAAAGAAGATAACTGAAAAAAAATTTTTTTCGTGGATTAGGAATATATTTAACTTTATTTTAAAAAATAAAAAAAAAATATACACTGAAAAAAAATGTATGTAAATCACATATCCCTAAACTATGTCGGTTTGTGAACTGTTCTCAATCGATGTTAATTATTACTCTACCCTAGAAAGACGGCAAATTTCATAAGCTTTCAGGAAATGTATTAAAAAGCGTGTAGAATCATGTACTTTCAAAGTTATGATCATTTTTGTGACCACACCTCTTCACACTTATATGAAAATGCAAGCAAAACTCGAGCGCAAGTACAAAATGATTTTGTGTTGTGTTTTTTCTTATTTGCTTTCTTTTTTATTATAAGAGAACTTAACTTGATACGTAACAAAAAAACATAAATTTGTTGATTTCTTTTAACAAAAAATTTCTAAATGGTTTGAAAAGAAAAAAAATTCAAAGTCAAAACTAAAGATTTAAATTCTAAAAATAATAAAAAAAAATTCAGTATAAAAGTACATCAATGCTATAAATCACATGTTTATCGACTTTTCTATACGGCTATCCACATATACATCGCTTTTCGAAAAGATTTTGCACCGAATGGTGTATTCATTTATAGGAACGAACTGGTGGAAGTTTCTCGTATTTTTTATTGTGACGGCATTGGCAAATCGCTTTGCATTATTTTTTTCATCATTTTCGTGTTCATCGAGGGTGCAAAATTCGAAATCGATGTTACGAAAAAAGCTTTTGGCCCAAAGAAATAGATCATGCGGTGATTTTATGAAATTGTTGTCAGCACGTTGCAAGCTGGCTCTAAATGCTTGCCTTTTGACCATGCCTCCTACCCCATCACATGCTCCTTTTCCGTGTGAAGATGCAAAAAAGTTCCATTCACACTCTACGTTACTTTCAATTTTTTGCTGGGCCAAGTTAAAAAAATTATATTTATTTTTGTATTGGGACCCTGCCCCGTCAGAGAAATAAATAATTTTTTTTACTGAGCTCTCTCCAAAATTCACTTTAAGGTAATTTACAAGTTTTTTGTTGAATAAATGTACACTGTGTGCATCGTGCGATAACTTTTCGGAAATAATAACAAAACTCCGATGGCTGATTTGATCATTGCTTCGATAATACACCACATATGGGTGTACTGTGGCTTGTGTGTTGGCCCAATGGAACGATTGAATTGCGTTTTGAATCGCAAATGCGTAATTTTCTGCGAAGTCCAAGCAGCAGCAGCAGTGTTTTTAGATTCAGCAAAAAATTTTGCTTGCGATTTTGCAAGAAAATCATGCGTGATGAGGGTTTTTAAATCATCTATTAAACCAACCACAAACGCGGAGTATGACTCGGATTTTTCTATAATTGCTGACCTAAATTGTAAATGGAAGAATTTAAAAATTATTGCAAAAATACCGTTCTTAGTAACGCGAATCTTACCGATCAGTACTACACCAACTACTAAATTTCACAACTTCAATACTTGCTTCCTCTAACCGAGTACAAAGGTTTTGCTTGACTAAATCAACACCGGGACATTGTTCACACTTAAGGAGGAAACAGTCATTCGATGGACTATGACAGACGCAGCTTTTTAAAAATTGCTCAGTCTTTTCGTTGAAAACTAAATTTTTTTTCTTAAAAGCCTTTTGCAGTCCTTGGATTTTCAGCTCAACATTTTGGTGTATTTTGCATACACAAACATTATGTGTACCGCTTTGTCCGGCAGAAACACACTGGCGAGGGCGCAACGCTTTAAATTTCGACAATCCAATCTTTATTTGAGAGTACTCCAACTTGAATTTTTTAAATATTTCTGTCAAGTCAAATAGCAAAAGTCGCTTTTGCATTAGTTCACGCCCATTTGAAGTTTTTATTGAGAGACAGTCCTTCATTCCAGGCATTATTCTGCTTATTTCATCAGACATATAAAATTTTTTGACGAGTTCTATTGTTGACTGCGGAAGTTTTCTACCAATCCTTTTCATTGGAAGCGGAGCTAAACCAAAGTTGTTTTTTGCTTTTTTTGAACGTGATGCCAAGTGGTTTGAAACGTTGAAAATTTTTCGAATTTTATAATTACTAAAATTGTTCGGCAAAACAGACAAAATCTGAACTTTAGCATGGAAGGTTTTCGCTTGTTTTAATGATCTTTTCACATTTCGTATAAATATGTCTGATGTCTTGCTTTTGTAATCGACTTCTTCTAAATCAAATGAAACGTTTGATAGAGCATCATCAACAGAATCATTTTCATCAGCTTCTGTTTTTTTTTTTATAAAAATCCACCCGACAAGAATTGCAAATATATAATCCAATAAAGTCTTCAAACAATGAGCTGCTGTTTAAATCGATGCAATAAAGGTTTTTCCTTACTGATTTGTGGGATTTTTTGCCAAAAGGATTGCAACAAGTGTTCACTTTTCCCATTTTATTTTTTTTAAATATATGCACGGTTTCAATTATTCTTTTAAGAATTCAATAAATTTAATTTTCTCCACGCGTAAAAGCTTCAATTAACTCGCAAGAAAAAAATAAAAACAGTTACTGTTGACTGTTGTTGTTTTTTTGACAAAGAAAGAAACAAGAAGGCAAATAAGAAAAAACACAACACAAAATCATTTTGTAAAAACAGTTGCTGTTGAATGTTGTTGTTTTTTTGGCAAAGAAAGAAACAAGAAAGCAAATAAGAAAAAACACAACACAAAATCATTTTGTACTTGCGCTCGAGTTTTGCTTGCATTTTCATATATGTAAGTGTGAAGAGGTGTGGTCACAAAAATGATCATAACTTTGAAAGTACATGATTCTACACGCTTTTTAATACATTTCCTGAAAGCTTATGAAATTTGCCGTCTTTCTAGGGTAGAGTAATAATTAACATCGATTGAGAACAGTTCACAAACCGACATAGTTTAGGGAAATGTGATTTACATACATTTTTTTTTCAGTGTATATTTTTTTTTTTATTTTTTAAAATAAAGTTAAATATATTCCTAATCCACGAAAAAAAATTTTTTTCAGTTATCTTCTTTAGTCTCTGAGTTATGATATTTTAAAAAAGGCCCCAAAGGCATTATATATGAAAATTTCTGATATGTTTTGTTTTACAACAACAACAAACGAAGGAATTACAACAAAATATTTTTACAGCTTTTATGTCTTGTCATACACTTTCGATTTGAGTATATAATTTTCAAATTTAAAGACCACTAGTTCCGCCTCACGTGGCCTGACTCAAATATAATACAAACAAATTATTTTTTGATTTCAATATACATAAGTATATATATTATTTATTATAAATTATTTTTACTAATATAAATCTATACTTACAATCAATTAATAAAAATAAATAAAAGATTAACAAGTAAAAGTGTTAAATTCGGCTGTGCCGAATCTTTGATACCCTCCACCTTAGTGTTAACCAGCAAAATATTAAATTTTAAAAAGGTCCTTTTTTAAGAAAATGTACTTTTTTAAAAAAAAATAAAAATAAGTTACTTGTTCACAAATGCAATTACTTGTTCACAAATGCAATTACTTGTTCACAAATGCTCACAAATGCAGGATGCTCACAAATGCTCACAATGCTCACATTGAAAATGTACTTAAGAAAATGTACTTTGAAATGTACTTTGAAATGTACTTTGAAATGTACTTTGAAATGTTCTTAATGTACTTAATGTACTTAATGTACTTTGAAATGTACTTTCAAACGTACTTAAGAAATGTACTTAAGAAATGTACTTAAGAAATGTACATTTCTTAAGTACTTAAGAAGAAATGTACTTAAGAAGAAATGTACTTAAGAAGAAATGTACTTAAGAAATGTACTTAAAAAGAAATGTACTTAAGAAGTGTACTTAAGAAAGAAGTGTACTCAAGAAATGGACTTAAGAAATGTACTTAATGAAATGTACTTAAGAAATGTACTTAATGTACTTAATGTACTTTGAAATGTACTTAAGAAATGTACTTTTTTTTAAGAAAATTTACTTTTTTAAAAACAATAAAAATAAGTTACTTGTTCACAAGTAAAATAAAAAAGCATTTTTTAAAAATAAAAAAGCATTTTTTGTAGAACTGTAGAAAAAAAAAAAAAAAGCTGCAAAGCATTTTTTAAAATTAAAAAAGCATTTTTTGTAGAACTGTAGAAAAAAAAAAACAAGCTGGGACGAGAGTTGAACCAACAACCCTCATAGTCCAACGCGCAGCCCTTTACCCACCAGGCCACAGCGACCTTAGATGAAGTGTGACAAAATTCATATAAATGTATGAACACATGAAAAACATCTAAACATTCTAAAGTACTTACCTATTATAAAGCACAACAAAGATTTTCAACATGGAAATTCACCATACGGCAAAACGAGTAGTTTAGTATAAAACTACAAAAATTAATGTGAAAATTTTATGAGTTTTTTTACGTTTCCAATCATAAAATTTTTTCCAATGGACCAATTTCGCTGATTTTGAATACCAAACTGCTCAAGAATACGTGGAACATTCTGGCCAAAAACCAAACCACGTTATCGCCGATTGAAGTCGTGAGAGTGTTTTCAACAGACGGATAGACGGACATGGCTATATCGACTCCGGTTGTTATAAGTATCAAGAATATAGTTACTTTATGGGGTCGCAAACCCTTATTTCTATATGTTACAATCAGAATGACAAACTGATATATACCCTCTATCACTTACAGTGGAGGGTATAAATACGACGCTTTTTACATTTTCTTGCATTGAATGCATTATTAATTTATTTTAAGAAATGAAAACCTGCTGCTTTTTAGCATCTCATTTCTTTCTTGTATCAGGTTTTTTTCAGAAAGTTACAACTTTGCCAAACGCTACAACATTCTAAATCACGACTATCATCACTATGCGTTTGTACACAAACAATATATTTATGTGTATACATAGTCCGTTCTTGCAAGCCAAGCGCTGTTTAAGTAAGGTGTGTTTTTTTAAATTTCAGGCAGACAAAAAAGGCTTCAGGTTGTTACGCTTTAATTTTAAGAAGCCACTAAACCATCCGAGCCCTTATTTATTCGTTTAAATTGAATGAAACATGAAACTCAAACGCAACAAATGTAAGAAATAATTTCACTTCATCAATAATTTGCACACGCATTCAGGATATTGTATGAATCACTGACTGCAAAATAATGAAAAAAATCAGATACACACATACAACTTTGATTGTGAATAACGTCTCGGTGTACCCCTTTTGTCTCTTGCTCCTCATAGAGAGTAAATAGTGCAACAAACACAGCTGTGTTTGTAACCCAAAAAAATCTATACTTGGGTAGCAAACAGAAATATTATAATACACGAGGACGGATCAATAAGTTCGTGACTTTTTGAACTTCCCTCGTAGTTATATGAAATGCAACACTGGTAATTGACTTCGGTCAAATTTTGAGCAAGTTGCGTCATTTACGTTTTCCGTTTAACAGCTGTTCAAAACATACAACCTCGTGCATTTTTTTAAAAATGGAAAAAAGTGACTTTCGAGTGCTCACTAAACATTATTTTTTGCGAAAAAAACTCGTCAGTCAAACCAACGAAAAGCTTGATAAATACTATGGGGACTCAATGGTAAAAAAATGGTTTACTGACTTTCGTTGTGGTCGCACAAGTTCTGGACGGCCAGCTGAGGTCAATACACCCGAAAATATCGAACAAAATCCACGACATGGTGTTGGCCGATCGAAGAGTAAAATTGCGTGAGACTGTTGATGCCATTGGCATTTCATGTCGCAGTGTGGTTCCGATTTTAAATGATCAGTTGGGTTTAAGAAAGTCTGCAAGATGGGCTGCTGTTTGCAAGATGGGCTTCGAATTGGTACCTCATCGGCCATATTCTCCGGATTTAGCCCCCAGTGACTATTTCCAATTTCCAAACCTAAAGAAATCGCTCGATGGAAAGAGATTTAGATCCAACGATGAAATTATTAATCAAACAAATTCCTATTTTATGGACCTCGAAAAATCCTATTTTTTGGAAGGGATACAAAAATTGGAGAAACGTTGGACTAAGTGTATTGAACTAAAAGGAGATTATGTTGAAAAATAAATAATTTTTTTTTTTGCAAAAAAAAAACTGTGTTTTATTCAAAAAGTCACGGATTTATTGATCCGCCCTTCTATTAATCATTGTGTCTCCAGCAAGTAATATTGAATAGAAAACACGTTGTGTTTCGACACTACTATATTATACTTGCCTCTAGCTCCAAACACGCATTATATTTGCATCCAACCAACAATAGAAGACAGATTTTTCAGCGTGTAGATGGTTGTTTCTTAAATATTGCTTTAACTGAATTTCTGTTATATGTTTAAAGCTTTCCTTAAAATTTAAACATTTAATTAAATTAAACATTCTAATAAATTCATGACGTTATAAGTAGTCAAGATATAAATAACTCTAAATTGCCATAGGCTACAAAAAAAATACAAAAATTATAAAAAATAAACACAAATTCTGCAAACACAAGAAAATGTCATTCCACGAAAGGAAATACAAAAAATATACAGGAAAACAACAGACGACACCAGAACGAATAATTGAATTGTCAAATCTGGGTAATGCCAGGACACCAACAACCACATGATTGTCTGGAGAGCCATAAAGAAATAAGTGAAATTACTTACAACAAACAAATGGTTACTTGGACCAGAAGAGCACAGTTGTTACAGCATTCGAGCTTTCATCATTGCGGAACTAATAATCATATTCTTCTCTGTCGGACAACGAAGAGGAGCTGGCATGAAATTGACGAAAATGATTTATTTTATTGCATTTTAAAGCAGCCTTAAGTTCGCTTGTACGAATCGCAATGGCAACATTCATACATTATTTAGAATACATTTCCCCAGTCACTGTCAGGGCATGTCCTGACTCGCACAAATGTTCATTTGCCTGGACTTGAGTTTGCTGAGTTTGAGTTTGACTTTTGTTTGAATTTGGCAAATGGAAATTGGTCATTAGGATGGGTCCTGAGGTATAATGTTATGTTTTATTTTGTTTATATTGGTCACTTAATAGTTATTTTGAGATTTACATTTATTATAATCCCACAGTCATTTTGTTTTATTTCCAAACATTTTATTTTGCTCATCTGAATTGCGTTTATTCAAATTCTACATCTGTTTGCTTAGGGCGATGTAATTGGTTTTAGTTAAATTATGATTTACGTATATAATTTGCAACTAGTTAAAATTGGTTTGCAGCCATAAAAATAGGAAAATTATATAAAACAACAAGACGTCTATCGAAAACTTATGGTAATTAAAAATGTTTGTATCGAAACCAAAGTAAGTAAAAATCCGAAAAATGTAGCTCCTCCTCAATATGAAACTCTCACTCGGAGTTTAAAAAAATTAAAATCTTAATTTTTAAAATTTTTATTTATTTGAATCGCTCCCGAGCGAATCAAATATAAAAATCTGAAATTCGATTCTGAGTTTAATTTATATTTTACTCAGACGGAGAACTTTATAGTGAAGAGGAGCTGAATTTGTCGACTCGCGAGTGAAATTTTTTGAATTTGAATATACATAAGAGGCAACTGCGATTGAAATCGATTGGAATGTTGTGGAAGGTGCCGAATTATAAAAAGACTTAAAAATCGCATGGAACAATAGGGAATGTGAAAAACTACGAATAACGAGATCATTAGTTTGTAATGATTGGGTCTAGAGGTCAACTAATAATTGTAACATAAGTTTAAATAAAGCTACTAAAGGCAGACGAAAATTTATTTCGGACAATGCACGATGGGCCCAACGACTGTTTTTGAGGCAAAAAGTCGATTTTTGAGCTGAACTATTTTCAAAAAGTAATGATAGCAATTTGTAACTGACATTTTGGAATACACACAAAAAAAAATTTAGAGTAAGGTGGCAACTCATAATTTAAAGCCAAGCTGTCAAAGTTGAAATTCTTTGTTGTGTTTCATTTTCTGACATTTGAGCACAAAATAGAAAGAAAAACATATGTTTGTTAAACAAAATAATTTAAGTGTATACAAATTGTGTGAAATGGAAAATACTCTCGCAGGTATGTAAATTAAAATTTTATCAAGAAATTTCATAAAAATGTGGTTGTAGTATTTAATTGTGTGTTTCAAAGTGTGTCGTCTCTTATATATAATTTTGGCAATCGTCCCTGTGTTTCTTGGAGCAGTACTTTGTTTATTGGTCCGTATTGGTTGAAAAATGTATATGTGTAGAAAGGTAATGATGTGTACTTTCAAGTGTTCATAAAATGATCTGCAGGAATTTGCATAAATTTTTCCTATTTTAGATTGCATAAACATTAAAAATGCGGATATTGTTACATTTTGGTTGGAAAATAAGCGAAATGTGAATGATGTTATTAGCTGGATTTCTACGAAATTTCAGAAAAGCGCAAATGAAGATTATATGAAACCAGTTAAAAAGAAAATTAATAATTTTTGCGCTCAGGCTAATCAAAAGTGCAACAAACACAAAAGGTGTGCGAAGCAATTCGAAAAAAAGATAGGTTGTGGTTATTTTATGTGACTGAGCTTAAATTATCAAAAAGTGATGTCGTAAATAAAAAAGGTCGTCCTTGTGTTGTATATAGCGATGGAAGTGTAAGGCAAAAACGAAAACTCGCTTCGAAGTATCGTCCACACAGGGGAACGATACCAATTTATTGCTTCATGCTGCCTCAATTGCAGCGCACGTATCCAAAGAAAATGACTTGAATTTTGTTTTAAGGGAAGCAGCTTCATCTCCATCAAGGCCATCTAAAATGAAAAAATTGCTTACTTCTGATGACAAAAAGCCATTACCACTCTCACCTGCAGAAGCATTAGTATTTTTGATAGACAATAATTTAACAAAACAACAGTATATTAACATGAGGGAAATAAACAAGTCACACAACTCTGATATTTATCCCAGTTACAAAAAAATTCAAGACTACAAGCTGCAATGCCGACCCGAAGGACTTACGATAACGGAATCATTGGCACAGATTCCTCTCCAAAACCTGGTTGATCATACAGCAAAGAGAATTTTATCATACCAGGAAGAAGTTTTGATGCAAATGGCTGATTTCAGTGAAGTCACCTTAGTTCTCAGTTATGGTTTTGACGGTTCCACAGGACAAAGTTCATTTAAGCAAATATTCAACAGCAATGCCCCGGAAAGTTTAGATAACTCGCTCTTTGTAACCTCAGTTATACCATTAAAAATAATTACGTCAAATAATGCAATCGTTTGGATTAACCGTACTCCTCAATCCATCCGTTTTTGCCGACCACTAAAAATTGAATTTATTAAGGAAACCAAGGAGCATATTTTGAAAGAAAAAAGCAGTCTCGATCATCAGATATCAAATCTTATGCCTTTAGAATTTTTTTTGGTAAATGGTAGAAAGATTTCATTAAAGTATGAACTTATAATGACTTTAATTGATGGGAAAGTGCTAAACGTGCTAACAGAAACAAAGTCTTCTCAGTCGTGTCCAATATGTGGCGCAAATCCGAAGCAGTTTTCATCGGTAAAGGATTTAAGTTCAGTAGTGTTTTAGCCAAAATTAAATTCACTACAATATGGTATAAGCCCATTACATGCCTGGATTCGATGCCTTGCATTTGTTCTTAATCTTTCATATCGACTTCGTATTAAAAAATGGCAAATACGAAGTGCTGACGATAAAGTACTGATGCAACAGAGGAAAAAGGAAATTCAAGAACAATTCTGGCAGAAAATGGGCCTTCATGTCCATAAACCGAAAAGTAATGGCAGCGGATCAACGAATGACGGCAACACCGCTAGAAAAGCATTTTCAAATCTGGAATTGTTTGCATCAATAACAAATGTTGATATCGAGTTTATAAAACGCTTGCATATCATACTTATTGCAATTTCTACTGAATTTGAAGTAAGTGTCGAAAACCTAAAGAATTTTTGTTATGCAACCGCCGAAATATATTTTAAAAATTTCGAATGGTATCCAATGTCAGCGACCTTGCACAAAATTTTAGCCCATTCTTCACAAATACTACAAGCCTCAAGTGTACCTCTCGGATGTGCTGGAGAAAACGCATCTGAAGCAAGAAACAAATTCTATAAAAAGGACCGCATTGAGCATGCTCGAAAGGATTCTAGAGAACACAATATATCGGATGTTTTTAACAGAGCAATGGATTCTTCTGATCCATTATTATCTAGTATTTCTCTGAAGAACCGTCATTCAGCAAAGAAAAGGTTGCAGCTGCCAAGAGAAGTTGTTGCTCTTTTAAAGATTCCTGAAATTCCTGAATACCAATTGCCAACTACGTCAAGTGCCATTGAAAATTATGATGTTTCTGATTGTGAAGAATACACAGAAATTCTATATCAGTTTGATTTGGAATTAGAAGATGATGAAATGTTGGATGAGTTTGAAGTAAGATTTTATTATCAAATACTAACTTTTACATGCATAATTAAATCCAATTTTGTTTTTTGTAGTTGGATTAAATCTGTATGGTGTTGTCAGCAAATACACATTAGCAAAATAAGGATACTATTTTAGTTATTTTTTGAATTTAATTTTTAATAAACTTAATTTTTGTTATCTATTAAATAAAAAAAATTGTTTGCCTCATAAAAAATATGTTTTCTCAATGAAAGTGGGCGTGGCAGTGGGCAGATCAACTTGAAATTTTGAATGAATTATTTTGTTATCGCCATAGTTATATGTAGCAATTTTCAGAGCCGTACCTGCTTCCTATGCTTTTTTGCCATACGTTTGCCTCATAAAAAATATGTTTTCTCAATGAAAGTGGGCGTGGCAGTGGGCAGATCAACTTGAAATTTTGAATGCATTATTTTGTTATCGCCATAGTTATATGTACCAATTTTCAGAGCCGTACCTGCTTCCTATGCTTTTTTGCCTCAAATCTGGTCATTCGCCCCATAGTGCAATGACTGGAGATATATAGGTTATTCACGAAGGGCTGATTAACAGTGTAACCGCGTAAATGATTAACTCGCCAACAACAAAATATATGGAAATATTTTCATCAACTTCGAGCAACCCTTGCCTTTGGGAAGTGATTAATAGAGTATATGATTGTTTGTAGTGTTGGAAAATACCACAACTGACAACACTAAAAACGGGAATTTTTAGCATCTGGCATCTCAAATTTGATATTTAAATATTGGTAGCATTGTTGTTTATGTTGCTTTTTTTGTGCGAAAAAATAAATATCATTTATATTCGGTCGATTATTTCGTCTTTTATGCTTTGCTTAGGCATTATAAAATAATTTCAATTGTAAACAAAAATTTAATTTGTCGAAAAGCTGATTGAAAACAGCTGATAGAAAAAAGTAATCAAATATGCGACTAAATAACATATAAGGGTGGTCACGCAGCACAGAGATTATTTTTAATCTTTTCATCAAATATCCTATTAATCAGCCCTTCGTGAATAACCTTATAGTAATTATAGTGTACGTAGGAAAAAGGGGTAAAAACAGAGTTGGACTTCAAAATGCAACAAAAATCGCTTGTAATGTATAAAAATAGTGTCTGTTAGTAAAAAGGGGGATAACGTGATACAACTTGCAACAACGAGAAAAATATTTAGAAATTATTACAAATTTATTAAAAATAATGTATGGGGGAAAAAACTGTAGAAGGGTCATGAAAGGGTACAACTAAAAAACATAGCAAAACAAGCATAAAACTTAAACGTGGAAAAAAAGTTGGCATCATTAGGAATTAGGAAAAAAGAATAAAATACATAACATAATTTGAATTTGTGAAACATTGTGTTTGTACGTAAAAATAGGAAAATATGAATTTGCGAGAAGTCATTTTCATAAAATTTATATGTTTTTAAAATAGGTAAAAAAAATGGCGAAAATGTAAAAATGCGAGAAAATCGTTTGGAACGTGTTAAAAATAGAATATGTGGATAAAAAATTTCAAAAAATTTCAAATGTGGCGTAAAATTTCAAAATGCGAGAAAATTCGTCTGGAACTATTGAGAAGGTGTTAATAATACTGTACGTGAATAAAATACATGATTGAAAACGGAACAAAAATGGTTAAACTTCAAAAAGATACAAATTCGGGTTGGAATGTTATAAAATAGTGTATGTGGGTTAGAAGGGGGAAACAATAATTCAATGAGCTTTCGAACTCACAGGCGATGTGTTAACATCTTTTGACGTAGAATACGTCTTACCTTACGGTATGAGGAGTCATGTCAGGTTTTTATTGTTGTAATCTTTATTTCATTGAATTTGAGGAAACGGCTAGATGAATTTTTTTAAAATTTTTTTTGTAGGTAAATGAAGATGTTATCTTTCGTTTGATATACATTTCATATTGGTTGATATATTTCTAGTATTTTAATTTCTCAAATGAAAATTGTTTAAACACATACACTCAAACATATGTGTGGTGTTTGGTTGAGTGTTTTTGGTTGCTCAACATTGCTTAGGAACATGTATCTAGTAAAAAGTGAAACGAACAGCAAGCTAATGTTGCTTGGCAACATGTATCTAGTAAAAAGTGAAACAAACAGTAAGCTAACGTAATAAAGCTTTTTTGCGAAAGCTTCAATAAAGCTGTTGTAACATTAATTTTGAATTGTAAAGCGTAAAGCTTTCACACAACGCTCGAATGCTAATGCGAAGACTCGATAAGGTAAACCTTTTTTAATATTAGGGCGGCCCTCTCAACATTCGCAGAACTTATTTCAATAAAAATATTAATTAAAATACATAAATTAAATTAAGTTTAAAAAAATTGAACATAATATTTTTTTTTAAACGGACTTGAATCAAATGCCGTTGGTAAATATAAAAATTACAGCAGACAGTTGTCCGAGACCTTCGGCCACGGACTGTCCCTGCAGGCTGTGTCAGAGACACGGCCATTAAGTTTAACATAGAATACGCCATCCGATAAGACAGAAAACATATACAACAATAAATGATAAATAATATAAGCAAATGAATTTATTGTTATATATGTTTTCTGTCTTATCGGATGGCGTATTCTACGTTAAACTTAATGGCCGTGTCTCTGACACAGCCTGCAGGGACAGTCCGTGGCCCAAGGCCTCGGACAACTGTCTGCTGTAATTTTTTGATGTGTTAACATCTATACGCGCGCCTCTAGGGCAGTAAACTATAAATTTAATACATACGCAAGTGTTAGGTTTGTAAGAGTAAATCATCGTTTGTTTGTTCGTTGCTTATCAGTCGGTATTGAAAGTGATTATTGGGCGATTTTCATATAATTTTCCCACACAATTTTCTCCGGAAATTCATAACCGATTTTATTAATTTTTGGATTAAAAAGCTAGTGCGGGTTTCGACGAAGAGTTTAGGCCAAAAATTAAGGCGATCCGATATCGGCGAGCCGAGATTGAAGTGTTTTAATTTGAAGTATTAATTTGGAGTAATATTAAAAAAGTATTTTATGTTGATCTTCGGTTATATCGTACGAATATAACAATGTATGTATGTATGTATGTACAAGTGTCTGTTGCTTTGCATTCTTTGACTTTTGTGGGAATAAAACAAAAAGTATTGAGCAAGAAAATAATGACACATGTGCTTGGACTGGGTCTTTAAATAATTTTAAGTATTAATATTATTTAACTGTAACGTCATCATATGATTGAACGCTGTTTTTTATTTTCCAATGTAACATTTACGAATGTGTTCATAGAAATCGAACAGGTACCGTGTAGCAACAAGGTGTTAACACATCGCCCGTGAGTTCGAACACTCATTGGATTTTTTTTTTATTACACTGTACCTGTTCGATTTCTATGAATACATTAGTAAATGTGACATTGGAAAATAAAAAATACCATTCAATCATATGATGACGTTACATTTAAATAATATTAATACTTAAAATTATTTAAAGACCCAGTGCAAGCACATGTGTCATTATTTGCTTGCTTCATTGATATTTTTTTGTACCAGTGATTCTCACACCCATATTATAACATATTGCGCTTGTGTGTGAAGCAGAATAAAAGAAAGTTCAATTTGATGTATTTTTAAACAATTACGCAGCGTGACTCTTCTCAGACAAATGCTGAACAGCAACTGATTTGATTTGCACTGAAAAAAAAATATTTGGCAACTCTACTCTGATTTAGTTCCTTTTTAATTGTGCTCCGTGAATTTAACTTTATTTTCGTATTTAAAAGTTTAAATAGAGCTTGTTGTGTTAATAGTGCGAAGATAAGTTAAATTACATTGCTTGATATAATTGTGTGTTCAGTGCAGTGCTTGTTTATACTGTTTTTGTATTATTGTGTGCAATTGGAAATTCTGTTGATCGTGTAAAACACAAATAACAACAATAATATTTGTTTGTCATTGTTGGGAACGTCTAACGGTTGTAGTTGTTGGATTTTTGTTTTATCTTTCATTCTCGTTGTTTCTTTATTTGTGTGTCAGAGTTGCCATCTGGTTTTGGGAATTAATATCAAAGGGATAATAAGTTCATACGTTTTTGGTAATTTTGTCGATTTAGGAATTCTGTTTTTAGTATTTGTTTCTTATTTATTTATTTTTTTTTTTTTTTACTCTGATTTAATTATAATGATGACTTGCATGAACAAAGACTGTAAGGTTAGATCGGATACCGATACTCTGATTTCATGCTGGTTGTGTGATGGCTTGGTACATGTCAAATGTATTGGCCTTTATTCAAGAGTGACAGACAATCTTAGTGCTGACAAGGGTCTTCGTTGGTGTTGCCTGGATTGTAGAGAATTAGGCGTGGAGTTCTACAAAATTTTCAGGAGCATGAAGTCCGAGTTTTCTGATATGTAAAAGGAGCTTTCGGCTTTATCTGGTCGATTTTCCAAGTTTATTGGGATGTTTAATAAATATCCGGGATTGGAAAAGAGAGCGGGTTCACCGAAAGCTTCCTCGCCGAAAAGGAAGAAGACGGCTAAGAAGGCCGCTCCATTGTTGGTAATTCCTTCCTCGCCGAATTTAATGGACGTTAATTCTCCAGTTCCAGTTTCAAGTCCAATGAAATCTTCTGCACTTCTACTTTTGCTGAAGTCGTTTCTGTAGTTACTATAGCTTCCACGGACAGCGATAAGTCATCTCCTCCGGGTGGTAATCCCGAACCGGTGCCAGGACCGGGACCAAGAACGTTGACTGTCATACCGGCAAGGAAGACAGTTTTTGTGTCTAGACTTTCCCCCGACACGACCGAAGAGGATATACGACTTTACATATCGTCTAAATTAGTCGGGAATAATTCTAACGATTCCATACAGTGCTTCAAGCTGAAGTCGCAATTTTCAGAACGTAGGTCGTCTTTCAAAATTATTGCACCGGATGATCTATTTGTCAAACTGGTGGATTCGGAGTTTTGGCCTCACAGAACATTCGTAAGGGAATTTGAGTATCGGGATAATGGTAGGCGTGATAATTTTGCTAGATTACCGTCTGGAGATAAGGCAGCTCCAAAAAACTAATTGGGAGTTTGAATATGGCGTATCAGAATGTTCGCGGTTTGAATACTAAACTGTCCGGATTATTTGTTGATAGCTTTGGTTTTGAGTTTGATGTCATTGCATTTTCTGAGACATGGCTTAAACCTAATGTTTTTAATTCTGGGTTGTTCTGCAATAAGTACGTAGTTTATAGAAAAGATCGTGTTGGTAAAATTGGTGGTGGTGTTTTAATCTCAATTGAGAATTCTTTATCTTCTGAGTTGGTTACAGTTGATGACATTGGCGATCTTGAGTTTATTGTGGTGTCCATTAATTTAGGCAATTTGAAATTGCTTGTCACGTGTTCATCTTCATGCATAGATCATATTGAAGCTATTGCAAAAGTTATTGCGTTAGCCAGTAGAAAGGACCGTATTTTAGTATTTGGTGACTTTAACTTGCCGTCTGTGTCATGGGTGTCTTTACCTGACACCAATTTTCTGACTCCATTGACACCATGTGATTGGTCATCTGATTTTGTTACGCATATTTCCGAACTTGGCTTGATTCAATTGAACGACATTCCCAATTCTATGAATCGAGTCCTTGATCTAGTTTTAGTGGATGATTCTAACAACTTTGATATTTCTCGAATTGATCCGTTAATTTCTCCTGAGGATAGTTACCACCCAACGCTGGGAATTAATTATACATATGGTACCATGCAGGTTGGTTGCAATCGCTGTTCGTCCAATGTTGGCCTATGCTTTTCGCGTGCGACCTTTATTCTTTTGAATAATCTTATATTTGATACCGACTGGCATAGTATATGTCAGTGTGATAATGCTGTTGAATTTGAAATCGCCCTGGATGATTTCTATAATATTATTAATGGCTATACCCAAGAGGGCTATAATGGGTAATACTGGTCCCCCATGCTCCTCAAGGGCTCTAAACAGTGTTAAGAATGTAAGGAATAGATTTTCGAAAAAGTATAGAAAATCTGGACTGCTAGCAGACTATGCTAGGTATATTGTTGCTAGGAGTAGATACAACTCTAAATCTCGTGAGAGTTACAGATTATATTTGGATAGGTTGAACGCTAATTTTAAACGGAACCCCAAATCATTCTTTAGATTTGTTAACTTGAAGCGTAATTCGTCTTCCACACCTTGTAGGATCAAAATGAACGATATTGAATATTCAGATGAAGAGTCTTTTGCTAATTGTTTCGCCGATTTTTTCGCATCTATTTATTCCACCCGAGCCTATGATGTTTCCAAATCATACCCGTACACTGTCCGCTCTACCATTCCGTTTGATGCACCTGTCGTAAATTCTTCATGGTTGCTAGATAACTTAATCAGCTTGAAAGCCTCGAATAAAGCTGGTCCTGATGGTATCCCGGACTCTATGTTGAAATACTGCTCAAATTCTCTCAGCTTACCGTTGACTCTCTTATTTAACGCTTCGTTGAAGTTCGGTCATTTTCCTGCACAGTGGAAGAGCTCTTATATAATCCCTCTCCACAAATCTGTTAGTTTAGTAAATGTTGCAAATTATAGGGGAATTGCAAAATTGAGTGCCATTCCTAAACTTTTTGAGAAGTTAGTCACAGAGGTAATTTCTCATCAGGTTTCCTCTATTTTAGATCCATGTCAACATCGCTTTCGGAAGGGTCGTTCCACCGTGACTAATTTGCTTCAGTTTTCCTCTTCTATTATTGAGGGCTTTATTAATGGAGATCAAACTGATGTGATTTTTACTGCTGAATTGGATTAGTTCTTACTTAATGAACCGAGAACAGATGGTATCATTTGGCCGATCTATTCTATTTTTGTGTCATCTGGGGTGCCTCAGCGCACTCATCTTGTCCCGATTCTATTCCTGTTATTCATTAACGACTTACCCGCCTCCATAATGCACTCTGAATTGTTAATGTACGCTGATGACGTGAAGATCTATTTTCTCTTACAAGGATCCGTGTCAATATACTTTACTTCCGAGGGATTTGTCTACATTCCAGACGTGGTGCGAAACCAATTTGATGGACCTTAATTTTGCGAAATGTAAGCATATGCTGTTCTCTAGGTCATCATTCTTTTCGGCAAAATACATTTTAGGTGGCAATGTTGTTGAATCGGTGGATTCATTTGTTGATCTTGGTGTTCTCTTGGACAGAAAATTGAATTTCAACTCCCACATAATTGCGATGGTAAATAAGGCTTATGGCGTTCTGAACTTTATTAAACGTTGGGCAAAGGAATTTTCAGATCCCTACGTTACGAAAAATCTTTTTACATCACTAGTCCGCCCTGTTCTCGAATATGGATCTGTTGTTTGGGACCACAGTACAATTTGTATGTTAATATGATTGAATCGGTCCAGAAACAGTTTCTCATTTTTTGTCTGAGAAACCTTCAATGGAACCCGAACCATAATCTTCCTTCGTATAGCAGTAGACTAGCATTGACCAGATTGCCGACTCTTAGTAGTAGACGTACCATGATAAACTCTATTACAGTTTTGAAGATAATTGATGGATGTATATGTTCTGAATTTCCGTTATCTAAGATTTTCATAAATGTCCCATTGAGACCCACGAGGAGCTATGAACTCATTCACATCGAGTTTCAGCGTTCGAATTATGCGTCCCTTGATCCAGTTAGGAGAATGTGTCGTGACTTTAATGCGCTATATCAGTTTATTGATTTCACTGGTAGTTGGGAAACTACAAAGTCTAGGATAATTTGTCATTTGAACAGATTGCATTAGTGCTATATATTCCTTTACATATGTAAATTTACTTTATCCTGACTATCTGTCTGTCTGTCTGATTTATAATTTGGTTTTCGTTTTGCTCGTAATTATTATATATTATGAAGTCTGTTATATTAATATCTCGTGGTGCTTTTATACTTATTTATGTTAGTGTAATACCAACTGGTGAAGAATGTCTGTAGTTGGTTGCAACGTGTGAACTTATGATCCTTGCTCTCCCGTTATAGACCGGTCTATAATGTGTACGCTGTCCTCACGTTATGGGGACGTGGCCCTCTCGGAAGGTAGGGGCGGGTAAGAGTAGCGGCGATGGGTTCGCTCGATTAAAAAAAAAAAAACAAAAAAAAAAAAAAAGATATATGGACAAGGTAGAAGTATTAGAGTGTGTGATCACTTTTATGTGTATGCGTGGGTTTATGCCAAACGTGTAGATAAAGACTGTGTATACCGTCGACAGAATGAAGGAATAAGAGAAAGTTTAGGTTCTTCGTAATCTGTGCTCACATTAAAAAAATGGCTAATTTCAATTATCGCAAACGTTTTTTAAATTTGCGGCAAATGTAAATTTGTATACGTTTGATGCAACCGGGAACTCATTTCCAACGACATGATACACATTACGAGTTTATTTGGGAGAACTATATGAACGGTTGCGATTAATAAATTAATACAAATCAATCAAAGTATTGTTGGGGCAACCGAGCAATAAACGTTTGTTTTTTCTTTGTGTGATGCTCATATTCAAGATGGACAAATTTATATCGAAACAACAAGTTATATATAGAAAATTTTTTCGAAATTCCATCTCTGCAATAGACTGCACTGAGATAATTGTTATTTCTAATTGAGTTATTTTAGAAATTATATTATTTTTTTCTTTAAATATATCGATGCTATGAATAACATTTGGAAAATTAATTAATATTTTAAATAATTTTTTTTCGAGTTTTGTGCTCAACTACAATAAATATTGTTTGATTTTTAATTAAATTTTCTGCAATAACAGCGAGAAAAATGGAAATGTCATTTTACTTTCACCGTTTGTTGAATAATTGATATGCAGTTGATTACAAAAAGGAAATTCTATTACTTTTCAATGCATTAACTGGGCGTTTGTTTACTGTCCCAACCGATTTTCCTCCCTATATCTCCCTTTGATAGTAAGTCAGTCAATTGTCACATAAAGTTAATTGATATTATAAAAGTATGAAATTATATAAACACCATCCAACAAAAACTAATGTTATTTTGCGGAGAATTGATTCGCAAAATATATTTAAAACAGGAATAGATATAAGGGAACGAGAAGAGAGGTCAACCTATAACTAGGCAAAACACTTGCATAATACGAGAGACAGTAATGATTTTTATTCCTTGCCTTCATTGATTTTACAATACATGTTGGACAGTGTATTTCACATAAATTCATAGTACCGGACAAAATCTGTGTTTACAACTTTATGGTAAATAATGATTAGGCAAAAAATAATTAAACAATTTTGTTGAAAATCGTGCTATTGTTGTTGCATATTATTTTCAAATCACAAATGCATTATGCAACAAATTGGAAAATTTGGAAACGTCTACTCTAATATTGATTAGCTGTTAAATTAGTTATATGTTCAATCAAATATTTGAATTCCAATTTAAATATTCGTACTATAGTATAGTGCGGCAACCAAACTATTAAACAATATCCTGCTGGTCTGTAAATGTGTTGGCGAAGTAAGATACATTATTATTAATGAAGCTTCTAAATAAATGATACGCAAAATGATTGTGTCACAACTCTTATAGCGATAGAGATATTAGACTTTATTATACTTAGAATTTCGCGAATGGTCTTGGTCGGTACAATAATATTTGGGAATATTAATGGTCTATTAATGGTCTGACGCTTGTTCTGTGGGTTTAAGCAGCCTTGTTAATTATTCTGATCCAGGGTTTAAATTGTGCACAAGTGTTTTTTTTTTATCGTGTTATGTATAAATATTATGCAGGGTTCGTATTTGGTGGGTAATGGGTTACCCTGGGATTCCTAGGGATACCCAGGGTAACCCATTATTCTTGGGGGATGGGTAGCGATCGTTTACCCATTACCCACAGAGTATGGGGAAAATAATGGGTAGCTACCTACGACAATGGGGAATTACACATCAGGATTTCCCATTACCCTCAGGGTAATGGCGAAAATGATGGGTAGTTAATCGCGACGTTGGGGAATTACCCATCATGATTACCCCTTACACACAGAGTAATGGGGAATATATGGGGAGCTTCCCACGACAATGGGGAATTACTCATCACGATTACCCATTACCCTCAGGGAAATGGGGAAAATAATGGGTTGCTACCCACGACGATGGGTAACCCATCCCCATTTTGTGATCGAAAATATGAAATAGTTAGAAAAAAAATTTCTATATCGCGGAAACGAAGCGTCCAATCGAAGAAATATCCAATTTTTCCTGTTTCTAAGGGTTTTCCATAAAATGGTCCAATTCGTATGGAAGAATATTTTTCGGAAAATCGCCAAAATAAGAAATATCACTAAAATAAAAAAGTGGCTATAACTCGGAAACGGTTAGTCCAATCGAAAAAATATCCAATTTTTCCTGGTTCTAAGGGTTTTTCATAAAATGGTCCAATTCGTATGGAAGAATATTTTTCGACAAATCGCCAAAATAAGAAAAATCGCTAAAATAAAAAATTGGCTATAACTCGGAAACGGTTAGTCCAATCGAAAAAATCCAATTTTCCCTGGTTCTCTAAGGGTTTTTCATAAAATGGTCCAATTCGTATGGAAGAATATTTTTCGAAAAATCGCCAAAATAAGAAAAATCGCTAAAATAAAAAATTGGCTATAACTCGGAAACGGTTAGTCCAATCGAAAAAATAACCAATTTTTGCTATTTCTAAGGATTTTTCATAAAGTGGTCCAATTCGTATGCAAGATTTTTTTTTTCGAAAAATCGCCAAAAACGAAATCGTGTCCAATCGACAAAATAATAAAAATCTTACCACCACTGGAGGCTTCAACCAGTGGGTGTCTTCAATATGGCATCAATTTTTTTTTTTGTTTAAAAATCGCTAAAACTACAATTTTTTAAACAAAAAATCGCTAAAACGCACTCATGTTTATATCTCGGAAAAGAAGGGTCCAATCGAAAAAAGTAACCATTTTTTGCTGGTTTCCAAAAAAAATCCAATTCGTATGGAAGTGTTTTTTTTTTCTAAAAATCGCCAAAATAAGAAAATCGCTAAAATAAAAAAGTGGCTATAACGCGGAATCGGTGCGCCCAATAGCAAAAATAATAAATCCGAGTTTATATTATTCGATCTTTCATTTGTTATGTCCTTAATAATTGTTCGGTTCAAGATCAATAACTATTAAAAAGTAATTTTTCGATGAAAAAGTACATTTTAATAGAAATATATTTCTATATACAATTTTGACATTTGCCGTGCGAACTCTTTCCTAAACAAAGACCAACAGATTCAACATCTTCATAATTAACACCATACAAGGCCTATAGTTTGTTCTATTCAATTGAAAATGGGCACGATTTTGTTCAAATAGAAGGCGGATCAATAAGTCAGTGACTTTTCGAACTTCCCTCGAAGTTATATGAAATGCAACACTGCTATCATCAAGTACCACCTGTTAATAGACTACTGTCAAATTCTGAGCAAGTTCCGTCATTTACTTTGCGTTTCATAGCTGTTCAAAACATTTTGCAGTTTTTTAAAAACGGAAAAAGTGAATTTCTAGTGCTCATTAAACATTAAAAAAAAAAACACCAATCAAACCAAGGAAAACCTTGATAAATACTATGGGGAATCTGTACCATCGATTTTAATGGTAAAAAAGTAGTTTACTGACTTTGGTTGTGGTCGCACAAGTACAAATTTGAGGTTGTAGTGGGCGTAGGAACAAAACAGCGTTCGCAACAATTATAGTAACAACATTGTCATCATCAACAGCGTGAGCATCACTATCGCCCGGAGCTGCTAGAAAAGTTGTTAATGTAGACAATGACGTTCATAGTAACTAGTTTAACTTAGTGTATAGGTTATTGACACATACATATATCTCAACTCAGACTAAAAGATGCCTACAAAGTATATCCTGTTCCCAACCCTCTCCTTTACAAAAGGTACATTTGGTGCTCTGAACGTAACGCAGGCGAGGAAGCAGAAAATGTAGCAATTTAATTGGCCAACCATTATTACGCCCAATTGACCTAACACTAGGACAGTGTGCAGTGTGTCTCTCTGTCTGTAAGTGCTTTGATGAATGTATGGGAAAATGGGCAGGATAACGTGTGAGCGTACGTTGACTGTGTTTGGGAGTTAAATGTTGTACGTGTTTACCTGTAATGTTGCATTTACCCGAGTTTGTTTACAACTGTTTCTCACTTTTTTCTCATGAATTGTTGAACTAATTAAATCTACATATATGTAAATTTCCTATCAGCCGTGTGTGTTGGCTAGTGCTGCCTATAATTTTAGTGCTTCTGTTCATATATACTCTCTCGCTTCCTCTACACAATATTTGGAAAAAATTACCAACAAATATTTGTGAAAATCGATGAATTAATCGCCTTCTCCATAATTAGATACAACATTCGATTCATACACTTAGGACGTCTAATAGAGGATGCGAATAGGGTAGGTACCTCACAGATTGAGGCCGCGGATGCAAGCATCCTCACCATCCATTATGGTGTAGCAGCGATACTAATGAAAGGGATAAATTTATCTTTGAGCACTGATCCACTTGCAATATGCAGTAGAAGCAATGAACCGCCGCACAGTGGTTCAGAAACGATTTCCATTCGCGAAACGTTTGATCTAGCAAACAATTTTGAGTTCGGAAAACCCCTGATTGTGGGACATAATAATATTGAGAATTTTGGCACTTTTGATTTTATGAGTTGTACACAAAGTAAATTAATTTTTTAAAAAATTTTTACTTTGTACAGTTTTGAAAATTTTATAGATATTGAAGTAGAGTAATTCCAAAATATTTTCGACACAGGAAATAAAAATGGCAGTGGGAGCAGACAGAGAGAGAGAGTGAAAGAACCGAAATGTGCAGGATGAATGGTGAATCGCGAAAGTTTTTCCAGAGGGTAAGAAGATCGACCAACGGGCCTAATAATGGGCTGCCCTCCTGCAAGGACGAGAATTGGAATCTGGTGACTGAGAAGCAGTGTGTGCTCAAAATGTGGAGAGACCACTTTTCAGCACTACTCCAATCAGATTCTTACACTGAAGATCAGGAGGTAATGAAAGTGGAAGATTGTATAGCAAATCGATACATACCACTTTTTGTCGATTACAAAGCTGCTTTCGATAGCCCCATACGGGGAAAACTGTACGAAGCTATGTCTGAACTTGGTATTCCGGCAAAACTGATCCGCCTCTGTAGAATGACGCTGACCAACACCAAATCAGCAGTGAAAGTGGGGAAAGACCTCACTGAACCATTCTGTACCAAGCGAGGAGTTAGACAAGGCGACACACTTTCGTGCAATCTCTTCAATATCTTAATGGAGTTAATAATGAGAAAGGCTGCAGTAAATACGAAAGTAAAGAGAATCGAAAAGGAATCAGCAAAGGTGGGTCTTGCTGTTAATGAGGGCAAGACAAAATTGATGATGTCAACGACTAGAGAAACCTCTCGACTTGGTCCGCACTTGAACGTTGACAACCGATTTAATTTTGAAGTGGTAGATGAATTTGTGTACCTTGGATCCGCCGTGAACAAGGACAACAACGTCAGCCTGGAGATAGATAGGAGAATTGTGCTTGCAAACAGATGTTATTTTGGGCTCAGCAAGCAGTTTAGGAATAAAGCCCTCTCTCGACGGACAAAAGTCCAGCTATATCAGACTCTCATTTTACCTGTCTTGATATATGGCTCTGAAACTTGGGTCATATCGCAAGCGGATGAAAAACACCTGGGAGTTTTCGAGAGAAAAATTCTCCGTAAAATATATGATCCTGTTAGGGAAAACGGCGAGTACCGACGTCGCTGGAACGCAGAGCTATATAATCTCTATTCTGACGTGGACTTAGCTAGACTAATCAAAGTGTGCCAATTGCGTTGGCTAGGCCATGTAATCAGAATGGATGAAGATGAGCCAGCGCGAAAGGTTTTTGATAATGTACCCGATGGAAGCAGGAAAAGAGGACGACCAAGACTCCGCTGGAAAGACCAGGCAGAAGAATCCCTCCGTATCCTTGGTATTACCAACTGGCGAGAAAAGGCGAAGGATAGAGCCAGTTGGAAGAATATGTTGAAATTTGTTTAACTTGTTTGTTTAGTTAATATGTGTAAGACCTCTGACCTCATTAGGTTGTAAAATAGTCAATAAAAGTAAAGTGAAGTCCAGGACCCAACCCCTATTGAATTGTATGGAATTTGGACAGAAGTTTGTTGGAGCTTTAGTTTTAATAAAAACTTCAATAACTCAGCCAATTAATACCGGATTTTTAGAAACAAAGTTGCATTTTACTCCCTAGGAGACGTTACTTTTGAATAAATTCAAGAGCATTATGGTTGTTTTTATAAAATAATGTGTGAAATCATCGCCAAAGTTGAAAAATGGCGAAAAAAATAAAAAACTATCTGTTTGCTGGACAAATACACAAAGACTTCTCCTCTTTTCTTAAATAACGTATATATCGTTTGAAAGGCCGAAGTTTCTTCTTTTTCAATGCTGTGAGAAAGTGAAAATCGGTTGATAATCCACTAACTTACAGGCTTATAAGTGTGCAAACGTACGCAGAACTGGATTTTTAACCGGCTTTCAAGATTTTGGAGGAGTTTGGGAAATTTCACAAGCAGATTCTTGTTTCACTCGACAATACCTACAAGAAAAAAAACTAAACTATCTCTTCCCAGGTATTTCTACTTTAGTATTTTTTGTAACTGTGTTATACGTAGTCACTACTTGAAACATCGAAACTAAAGCAGCAAAACTCGAGCTGTCTTCACCAAACCCTATGTATCTATTGATGCCATGGAAATCCCATTTGAAAATTTGGCTATAATGTAGAGAAGAAGATGGACTTTCTTTTTGGTGGGGGAAATCAGAAATTAAAGATACGTTATGCCAGGATATTCAAGGATAAAAGATAATTTGGAGTTTTTAATATCATTGAACCCACAACGACATGACTGTTGTATGGGCTATTATTAAAGCGGTGTTTGCAGGCTTCAAAATGCTATCCAACATTTTGAAATCCATAAACGCATTCCAAAGTTATGCCCTTTTTTAGTCAGGTCCTTTTTTCAGAAAATGCCGCACAGTACCAACTTCTACCAACCATAAAACAAAAACTACTCTGAATTTCGTCTCTATTCTGGTGTCATAAAATTCGTATGGACGAGGAGAAATTACACTCCAAATTTTATACCACTCAAAAGTGCTCGAGTTCGAAAATTCAGATTTATGTGGCGATTTTTTTTTTTTTGGAATTACCCAGTATAAACATATTAATGTAATATCAAGTTTTACTTCGGGTATAACCGAACTTTGAATTGCACCTATAATAGAATTTTCCCCAGATATTGGTATTTTAGATTTGGTGCTTAAAATAGTGAGGTCTACCCCCTTCCACCATTTTTGTTTACCTTCGTGAGGGGGACCCATAATAGGTATAAATTTTTGTAGCACGATTCGCACGCCACCTGTAGAATTGCCCTAGTTGCAATAGTGTAATTAAAGCAGCACCATCCGCACTACATGATGTTGCATATACAGGGTGTTTTTTTATGCTCCACGCCGATGTTTTTTGACTTCCATTTCTGTTTAGTTGACATCTTTCAGTTCATAATTCACAATTGTATTTCGCAGTCGATAACAATTTATTACGGGGCATCTAACCCACCAACACTGTGTGCAAGTTATTAAAACATTTGATTTAAATAATCGCTCAATTGTAAAAGCGCGAAAAATTTTGCTGAATTTTTTTTTTTTTTGGTTTAAATTACACTGTGCAACAGTGGGTTTAGGGCCTCAAACAAAGCAAAAAATTGTGAAAGTACTTGAACGTGGTACTACAAAACCCCGCTCGATTTTATACGTAACAATTTTTTTTTTTACAGGGCTAAGAAAATTTTAACGATGGGTCAGGGCCCTACACCCAGCGAAATAATTATAAAGGCAATATATTTTTTATCGGGACTCTCAATGCCCTGGATTTATGATGTAGAATTTTAATGCATATGTGAGTCATTAGGTATATTATGTGAGAGAATGTAACGACTCGATCTCTTTTACAAGTTAAATGAAAAGTGACATTGTTTTTCTGTTTCTGGTGCGAAATATATGTAGATAAATGAACCCGAATTCGAACAGTAATAAGTAGGAATTTAAACAGAAGCGAGTTTTCTTTGGTTGTTATTTTATTGTTTTAAAATTAACGTAGATCAAATTAAAAAATAATAATTTATATAGAATACTTGGTGGTAAATTTCTAAGCAAAGAAGAAAAGGGAAAAATTTAAGATTATCCTGATAAAGGGCTGTCTAATCGGGAAAATTTGAGGGGATTGAAAAGATCTAGTTGTGTCATTGACAATTATAAAATAGGGTGGCCAAGATGGGCACACAAAACGACCAGGAAGGACACCGCTGATCGGTGGCAGCGCCAAAAGAGAGATCAAAAGGGATGATGTTAAAGAAAACTTCGGCGATAAGGAAATTATTGCTAAATTGAGCTTGGGAGCAGGGTTGCGTCGTGTTCAACAAATAATGAAACGCGACTTGAAACTGTCGTGTGGGAAAAAGTATGCAAAACTTGGTATCATGCCAAGACACGAATTAGCCAGATTTAAATTCACTGAAATATACATATTTTTGGATGAGGCATAATATTTTCCCATGGACAAAAATAAAATTTGGATGGCCCTGATGGCTCGGACAAATATTGGCGTTCCACAGATTTTTCCAAAATTATGCGTCAGCGGCGAAATTTTGGCGGTGGCTTCCTTATGGTTTGGGCAGGTATGAGTTATAGAGGAACCACTCCAATTAATTTCCTTTCCATTAAAAATGGGCTCCGAGTATTATATTCGACTATTGGATGTCGTCTTAGTTAATTCTGTAAAGGAAATTTGTGTCCCAGAATTTATCAACCAGCAGGATAACGCAGCAGTACATCGGTCTAAGAAAACTTCAACGTTTCTGGAGTCCAGAAACAATACCAACTCTCGACTGGCCTGCACTTAGTTCTGATCTCTATTCGATCGAGAACCTCTGGTCTATTTTACCTACCAAGGACACCAGTTGAAGAATGTCAAGGATCGAAAAGTAGCAGTACAATAAATTGGAAGATAACTGATCCTGCGCATATTCATTCGTTGATAAACTCAATGCCAAGATGCTTAGTAGAAGATATCAGCGATCATAGAAGATGGGGATCATACGTCTTACGAAACTTTTTAGAATAATTAAATAAATCTCTTGCCTTTATAAATATTTCGCACTAGAACCTAGTTTAATTTTTGGGGGATTCACCTTGAAGAAGTTATAGTCAAAGTATTTTTGCTGAAAAGTATTTAATTTTGAAAGGACTAATAATATTCCTCACAACATTTGGAAAAAACAAAAAATGGTGCTGCCTTTATATTTATTTCGCGGGGTGTATTTCAGATTTTATTTCAATAAATCCTAAACAGCTTGAAATATTGCATTACAACCTTTGACAATGTTGTAGCTATTTTCCCATTTCACAATTCCCTTTAATATAGTTCTAAGGAAAATTACACTGTTAATCGATTATTTCACGAAACGTCATGAAAAATTTCACATATTTTACATGTTATGACATTTCTTGCCTAACGGTAAATAAATTGCAGTATATTGCTGCGTTGAAACATTTTCTTTAAATATTCACCTATATGTACGTATTCAATATTAAAAAAATTACAAATTGATACGTTTTGCAAAGTTGTAGAGGTACCGCAATTTATTTACCGTTAGGCAAGAGATGTCAAAACATATAAAATATGTGAAATTTTTCATGACGTTTCGTGAAATAGTCGATTAACAGTGTACTTTTCCTTGGAACTACATTAGAGGGAATTGTGAAATGGGAAAATAGCTACAATATTGTCAAAGGTTGTAATGCAATATTTCAAGCTGTTTAGGATTTATCTGAAATAGGGCCCTGACCCATCTCCAAAATTGTCCGAGTGGGGTTTTGTGATACCACGTCCAAGTACTTTCACTTCACAATTTTTTGGTTTGGTTAAAGCCCGAAACAAATTCCTTTCATTTGTGTCGCAGAGTAATATGTCCAGCAAGTCAACCATTCAGCGAATTGTAATGAATTTTTAAAGTTTGTATATCCAGGGAGATAAAGTGAACTCTGGTCGATCTCAGATGCTAAGCAACAAGGTTATTGAAGAAATTGGAGCAGAAACACCCGTAATATGACAAAATGTTATGCTAAATATGGTTGAAAGACCCTGTACATATTTCAAACACTTCCTATTATGCTCTTTGAGAGCATACCATACTACTGATTCCAATCATAGAGTAATGTTATATAGAGCTGCCATCTTTCTCATCTGACTTTTCGTTGCACCCTCTTCGAGGTGCGGTCAGTGTGATAGACAGTTATTTGACGTATATTGACTAGCACCAGGTTGAATTACAAAAATTGTTGACTGAAATTTTTCATGTAGTTTTGATGAAAAACGAAAATTTAAACGTATTTTTGAGTTTTTTTGTTACGTATATTTTATTGTTAGTACACACTATTGCAGGAAACATGAACATGTTTGCAAGCATTGTTTCCATGAATTTATAATCAGCTGCCTTTTTGTTTCTTTGTTGTCTGTCTCGTTTTTGGTTTTAACGGTTTTCGACAAGCAAACAAACATTTGGGTCTCAGAAACATATATCATAGCCTATTAATCATTTTGTCTCAAACATGTTATATTGAATAGCAACCACAATGTGTTTGGACACAAGTATAGTATATTTGCGTAAAACTACAAACACATTATATTTCCAACCAAACATGAAAAAATACAGATTTTTCAGCGTGTATATAACGGGTTTTTCAATAAGAGCGCTACAAAAGTTTTTTTTTAAATAAATCAAAACCGGTTTCAGATAGCAATGAAATTCTTTATTCCTGTGAAATTACGTTAGATGCCATTATGTATGGAACTCGATTTCTTTTGCATGGCCACCACGGGCACGCTTGCAGAAGTCCAGACGCTGAACCCAATTTTCGACGGTTTTCAAGCATAAATCGGCCGACACTGCTGCAATTTTACGTTCGATATTCGTACGAAGTTCATCAATCATCGCTGGCTTGTTGGCATAGACCATAGACTTGACGTAGCCCCACAGGAAATAATCGAACGGCATCAAATCGCACGACCGAGGCGGTCAATCGACTGGGCCATTTCGTGAGATAACACGTTCACCAAACTTGGTTTCCAATAAATTGATTGTGGCATTCGCTGTGTGGCTTGTGGCGCCGTCCTGTTGGAACCACATGTCCTCCAAGTCCATATTATCCAATTGGGGCCAAAAATATTCGGTTATCATTGAACGGTAGCGATTCGCATTCACAGTAATGTGCCGGTCTTGATCATCACGGAAGAAGTACGGCCAAATGGCGCCGCCGGCCCATAAACCGCACCAAACCGTAATTTTTTCGGGATGCAATGATGACTCATGGATTACGTGTGAATTGCTGTCTGACCAATAACGCATATTTTGCTTATTGACGAAGCCATTCAGCCAGAAATGAGCCTCATCGCTGAAGATGATTTTCCGACGAAAATCCGAACCATTTTCAAGTTGTTACTCAGCCCAATTCACGAACATACGACGCTTATGGTGGTCAAGCGGCTTCAGTTATTGCGTCAATTTGATCTTGTAAGGATGTAGGCCAAGATCTTTTCGCAAAATTCGCCACAACGACGTCACAGAGATGCCCAATGCTTGAGTACGACGTGTGAGAAACACATTTGGGCTTTCTTGAACTGAAGAGTTAGCGGCAGCATTATTCTCGACACTACGGGTACTTCTTTGTCTCACTGGCACGGGAACATTTTGTACTGTGCCTGTGGATACAAATTTTTCCACTAGACGCTCAATTGTTGATCTGGTAGGACGATTATGACGACCATAAATTGGACGTAGCGCTCTTAAAGTTTAGGCCACTGACTCCAAATTTCGGTAGTAAATTTTAATAATTTCGACTCGTTATTGGCTCGTATATCTTTCCATGATGAAATGGGAAAGCTTAGTGAAGAGAAATGTCAAAAGAGCGGGAAAAAATATGGCGTCGTTTGCTGTCTCTATCGATTTAAGTTTGTAGCGTCTCTGTTGAAAACCCCTTTATTTGGGGTGTATTTACACAAAAATTGTAAGGCACAAAATGAAATGCCGTCACAGTTTTCTTAATGGTTGGATTGAGTCGTTGCTTCTATCTGGTATTATTAAAGCAATACTTTCCAACATGCAACGTCCATATGCAACACACCAAACTTCGTAAATTTACTGAGTCAAATCGTTTCCATTTCTCTATGATTCCAATATTTGGAACTCTCTTAGTTATTTTAATTTATACTCGAATTTGGTTTTATTTGAACTCAACTACTATTAATGACTGTATCGTATTTGTTTGTTTCATAAAAATATGTAGTATTAAATTATAAACAAATACACACATGTGTACATCTGTAAATTACATTAAACAATTTCTAATTCTAAAAACTCCAACATAAAATGTCAATGCAAAATCTAGCAATATCAATAGAATCCATCAATATTTGTTATGTTATTTTCAGTTCCTTCCATTTCTCAATTAGGAAAAACAAACAAAGAAGAATTCATATTCTTGAATATGAATAAAATCACGTTTCCAATTAAAATATGATAAATCGGACAGGACCAACAATGGCAATAGTTGTAAATCAAAACCCATATAAAACTTAAATTGTATTACAAATAGACACACATTTAAGCATACTCGCCTTTTATGTAGCGATTGGAAACATATATGTTGTAGCTGGGACGCAAAAGGACGTTGCCATTTCAGTATTAACCGAAAATGTTTTGGGTACCTTTTGGCCTCAGAACTTTGAATTAATTTCAAAAAATTAAATTTTTTATTTTTATTTAAAACGATAAATTTAAAGAAAATATTTAATCTCTAGTAAACCTTAAATTTCTTTCGACGGCGGTCACCTCGCTTAGTGACGGCGACACTATCGAGTATTTAGCCATGAAAAAGCTTCTCAAAATACCGTTCGGAACCGGTGTAAAACTGTAGGTCCCAATCAGTGAGTGTAAAACTGGAACGCGCACAGCTCACTGGTTGCGAGAAGCTCTCCCTAATCCCTTCATGGGATGTAACGGGAAACCATGTTTTTTTTTTTTAAATGATTATTATTTTGGAGCAACGATGCGCGGGTTTCGTCCATTCTGTGACGATCGCCAAAGTTTGATGAACGGCAACAAGAAAATTGCAGGAGTTGCCACAATACCAATCCAACGTGATCCACCACGTGGCAATGCATTCGCAGAAAGTCACTGTTTCGTGTGGCTTGTAGGCCGGCGGCACTATATGTCAATACTTCTTCAAAAACGATAATGACATTTGGAACGAAGTTCCTTATCGCACGTCGCGGGATGGGGCCGAATGCAAAAAATATTAAACAACTTTTGTTTTAACACTATTATCTCACAACCCCGTATTATCACCTATATTAGGTACTTTTTTGCTTTGGTTTGTGTCTAGACTAACATATGTTGGGAAATTTCTTGTATAATGGGAAGTTTTCTAGGTGGAGCCTGTAATGAATAAATATATAGTATCTATATATTGTAGTTTTGAACCCAATAAAAAGTAAATTTAGAAAGTTTAGAAAAGCCAAAGAAAGAAGTTTAAAAAATAGCATTTTCTTAAATAAGTGAATTTTCTAAAAAAAGTAAATTTTTTAAAAAAAAAATTCTTACAATAAATTGCCTTTTCTTAACACAGTAAAACAGAGTAACGTTTCTCGAGATAAGTACCGACTCTTAAAAATATACCCATTCTTGAAAAAGGACCAATTCTAAAATTAAAAAGCGCACAGCTCACTGATTGTGAGAAGCTTTCCCCAATGTCTTCATGGAGTGTAATGGGAAACGCTTTTTATTTTTAAGTCGGAGCAATAAATCCAATGGGAAATTTCAAATCAAACTGTGGAAAATAGAAAAAAAAACCCTCGACAGAATAACGAAATAGGAAAAAAGTCAATATGGGAAAGTATAATTTTTCTAAATTCAAATTGTGGGAAGTGAATACGAGTACATACAACACAATAGTTGAGATGGAACTGTTTATTTTTTTTTTTTAATTGGTAACTTTATTACGAGCACGTTTAAAAATGTAATATAAAGTAATATGGAGTAATAATTCATTATTAATAAATAATTAAACAAATCATAAAGAACAAAAGTAGAGAAGTGGATTAGTGTAACTTTTACACATGCGCGTATGACGCTCATTCACATGATACAACGCATGATGCAATCGGAAAAGTTCAACCCTTTGAACCTGTTGTACAACAAATCGATGGTGTTGCGTAAAAAGGGTCAATCTGCATTGTTTTACGAAGGCCGATCTGAACTTCTAACATAAATATCTCCGGTCTTAGAAGGGTTAATGCGAAGTATTATACCTTAAAACAAAGCCTGAAGTGTTGCCTACAACGTGAGTCTAGGTAGAAAATAGGTTTACTAGGGCTGTTTTTTGAGAAAATCAGATTTTGAGCAAAAAAGTGAGGTTAAAAAATCGTATTTTTTAAATTTGTCCCCAATGGGTTAATAAAATTTAATATATTTATATGCAGATTTAAAGAGTTTTTAATGCTCTTTGTAATGATATTCACCGAAACCAGAGCGGATCATAAATATGTGAGATATGACCAATTATATACTCAAGCTTTAAAGGCCCATATCTCAAGAAGTTGGATCGAGCGCAAACATTTGTTGTTTCTATTTTAATAAGCTTTTTAAGCCCTTTTAGGCCAAAAAAAAATTGGTCTATGGCCGGTAAAATTTGTTTAAATAGCGCAGACTTAGCTATATCCATATATACCGATTTCTCGAAAACTGGAGCCAATCTGACACTTCCAAATGTACTTTCGCACTCAGGGGACTCCCCCCTAATAGTTCGAAAAGGATTCATCGAAGTTCATTTTTTTTTCGGGTCGAAAACTATCACAGTGTAATTATACTGCTCGAAGAACCCAACCATAACTTTCTATAGCCATAACCATTTTTGCTACGATATAATCTATGAATATCTTACAGACAATTGGAAACAGCAGATTGGCCCTTTTTACGCAACACCATCGAAATGTAGATGATTGATTTAATAATAATATGACTTATTAAATATATCATTGATTTTGAACAACATTTAGTGAAAAGATACATTGAATTGTGTGTAGCCCGCTTAAACAGCTTTAAATGATCGACAAAAATATTATAGGTATCACTACTAATTGGGCACCGTAGCTCCCATTACCTTGGAAACAGCAAATAAAACTTTATTATCGTAGAACTCAAATGTGTACGTAAAGTTCAAAAATGGTGTATAGGGTGGAAAATAATCATCGTTAAAAGTTAAGTTATTGAGGTTGTAAAGGAAATTCTGCAAAAATATAAATTCATTTAATATTTATAAAATAACCGCATTTCAACTTACGCCTTTGAAGGGGCACGATCGTGGTATATTACTCGATCTCTTCATTTCATTCACCAAAATCATAAGCAGCTGGCTCTGAAACGGTTTCGACAAAGACTCACAGACTTTCAATTTCACATCGATAAAATTTACCGGTTTTTTGCCATTTTGCGGTAAAACCTGTACCCATAAACGTGCTTGAAACTCATTACCCAGGTTTCGTTTGAACATCACGAATTGATTGAATATATAATGATTGTGTGATAACTTTTTAAAGTAGCAATCGAATCGTTCCATACGATCTGTGATAATTTTGCAAGTAAAATTATAGACTTCCAGGTTATAGCGACGGTTACGCGCCTGTCGAAGGGGCGATATAAGGGACAAATTACTCTCGAATGTAAGAACTGACATATATTTCAACTCACCTGTATACACGTTAAACATTGTAGCGCTACAATAATATATATGATTTTCCTTTCCATGATTGATAGACTAATATTTAGAAAGTTAATTGAAACATACTTTACATACATGGCTAACTAGTTAGTTTCCCCAAAAACTAAATGATTTTCGTTTAGATGGGAGAAGATAAACATTTTGGGTAATTTCATGCATCAGAAACAAAACAATTAAGTTTCCATAAAGTTCAACTGTAGATTTGAGGCAAAATCATCATATTTGGGGAAAATTAATTATAGACCAATTATAATCTGTATTTTAATTTGAAAACCTCTACATACATATACAATTTATAGAACACAATAGTAATTACATATTTTCTGTTTGATTGCTGGCAATTCTGATTTTAAAGCTACATACTTTATGCATTAGTAGAGTAGGGATATGACTTTAAATTTTTTGTTTTAAATTTAAAATGAATTTTAAATTCGTTGTGAGAAATACTACAAAAAAAATTACAGCAGACAGTTGTCCGAGGCCTTCGGCCACGGACTGTCCCTGCAGGCTGTGTCAGAGACACGGCCATTAAGTTTAACGTAGAATACGCCATCCGATAAGACAGAAAACATATACAACAATAAATTCATTTGCTTATATTATTTATCATTTATTGTTATATATGTTTTCTGTCTTATCGGATGGCGTATTCTACGTTAAACTTAATGGCCGTGTCTCTGACACAGCCTGCAGGGACAGTCCGTGGCCGAAGGCCTCGGACTACTGTCTGCTGTAATTTTTATATTTACCAACGGCATTTGATTCAAGTCCGTTTAAAAAAAAAAATATTATGTTCAATTTTTTTAAACTTAATTTAATTTATGTATTTTAATTAATATTTTTATTGAAATAAGTTCTGCGAATGTTGAGAGGGCCGCCCTAATATTAAAAAAGGTTTACCTTATCGAGTCTTCGCATTAGCATTCGAGCGTTGTGTGAAAGCTTTACGCTTTACAATTCAAAATTAATGTTACAACAGCTTTATTGAAGCTTTCGCAAAAAAAGCTTTATTACGTTAGCTTACTGTTTGTTTCACTTTTAACTAGATACATGTTGCCAAGCAACATTAGCTTGCTGTTCGTTTCACTTTTTACTAGATACATGTTCCTAAGCAATGTTGAGCAACCAAAAACACTCAACCAAACACCACACATATGTTTGAGTGTATGTGTTTAAACAATTTTCATTTGAGAAATTAAAATACTAGAAATATATCAACCAATATGAAGTGTATATCAAACGAAAGATAACATCTTCATTTACCTACAAAAAAAAATTTTAAAAAATTCATCTAGCCGTTTCCTCAAATTCAATGAAATAAAGATTACAACAATAAAAACCTAACATGACTCCTCATACCGTAAGGTAAGACGTATTCTACGTCAAAATAATAAAGTAAGAATTCTTGGTAAATTTGGTGACAAAACCCAAGCAAAACCTTCCGGTCAAAGATTTTTGCATTTGGAATATTAGCCCATTTTTCTACACCTGTAGAAACAAAACCTCATGTACGCTAACCGGTCCAAAAATATCGGGTTTGACGGGATTTTAAAACAGGGTCTCGAAACTGGTTTCTAAAACCTGCTCGCAGAGTTTGTATTTACCCCTCCATGTGTACACATCGTCGTGGTGAATGTGTAATGTATGTTTACCCATTACTCACAGGGAATGGTGCAGATAAGGCGCAGCTACTCACGAAAATGGGAAATTACCCATCACGAATAATGGGGAAAATAATGGGTAAATAAATGGTAGCACGACAATGGGGAATTACCCTTCACGATTACCCATTACCCTCAGGGCAATGGATGTCTTCAATGTGGCATCAGTTTTTTTTTTAAATCGCTACAACTAAAATTATTCGAATAAAAAAACGGCTAAAACGCCCTCATGTCTATATATCGGAAACGGAGTGTCCAATCGATAAAATAATCAATTTTTTCACGTTTCTAAGAGTTTTTTTTTTCAAAAAATCGCCAAAATAAGAAAATCGCTAAAATAAAAAAATGGCTATAACTCGGAATCGGTGCGTCCAATCGCAAAAATAACCAAATTTTGCTATTTTCCATAAAGTGGTCCAATTTGTATGGAAGATTTTTTTTTTTCGAAAAATCGCCAAAATCGAAATCGCGTCCAATCGAAAAAATAATACAAATTTTACCTTAATATGGCATACATTTTTCTGTTTAAAAATCGCTAAAACTAAAATTTTTAATGAAAAAATCGCTAAAACGCCCTCATGTCTATATCTCGGGAACGGAGTGTCCACTCGAAAAAATAATAAATTTTTTCATGTTTCTAAGGGTTTTTCATAAACTTTTCCAACTCGTATGGCAGAATTTTTGTTAAAAAAATCGGCAAAATAAGAAAATCGCTAAAATAAAAAAGTGGCTATAAATTGGAAACGGTGCCTCCAGTCAAAAAAAATAGTAAGAATGTTGCCTCCTTTGGAGCCTCTAACTAATGGATGTCTTCAACATGATATCACTTTTTTTTAAATCGCTAAAACTAAAATTTTTCGAATATAAAAAATCGCTAAAACGCCCTCATGTCTTATGTCTATTCAATTCAATTTCAATTCAATTTTATTCTTCCAAAAATTTACATTTAAAATATATGAGTGTATATATGTATAACATTTTTTGAGATTTATCAAAGATATCACAGCAATTGATGTACTAGTACTATATGTTTTTGAAATATATACTTATTGAGTTTAACAATATTATAAGGATTTGTTTTTGTAAAGCTAATGATATTTTTAAAGGAAAAATGGGAAAACCTTTATTTAAGTAGTAATTTGAAACACACGAAATGGGATTACATTTGTATATCTGTCAATTATTTTTAAAACATAATCGGAGATATAAAACAGTAATTTCCAGTGTCATAAATTTCAAGGACTAATATGGATTTGCATACTTATAAGTCTCTGCATTCTCTAATTATTTCATAAGAAGAGTTTGAATTTCGGTTGAAGTATCTTATATTTTGTCGCGTTATAAAGTCTGCAAAAATCTCATAGTTCGTTTCATGGTGTAATCTTCGTGTAGGATACCTCCAATTTTTATTGTTAATAATTTTCAGACATTTGTTCTGTATTATTTGCAGCTTTTTTAGATGAGTTTTGGCGGCTTTGTACCATATAGGTGAGGCATATGCCAAAATTGGTCTTATCACACATTTGAATATTGCATTTTTGTTTTTGTGGTTGAGAAAAGATCGCCTGTGAAAGAGTGCTCTGAGCGATCTTAGTGACTTTATCGCTTTATCGCATGTGTCCTCGATGTGCATGCCAAAGTTGAGTTTTTTATCGAGAATGACGCCTAGATATTTGACGTGATCCTTTATACAGATGGTATTGTTATGGAATTGTAATTGCCTATTTGGGTTTCGCTTGTATGATTTGTTGTAAGGAAATATGATGGCTTGGGTTTTTCCATGATTCATTTTAATTTTCCATTTAGTGAAATAATTGGAGCATGCCGTTAAGCTTTTCTCCATTTTTTTAAGGAGAGCGCTCGTGAGTTTACTCGATGAAATTAATGCAGTGTCGTCCGCGTAGTAAGCAACATCTATTTCCCTAGGTGGTTTAAAATCGGAGGTGAATATGTTGTACAAGAGTGGTGAGAGGTTGGAACCTTGAGGAAGTCCTGCAGGGATGGATTTTGTGGATGATATCGAATTATTAACCGATACGACGAAGGTTCTCTTGTCTAGGAAATCAGCAACAATTTTGCTGAGGTATGACGGCAAATTGGTTAGAATAAGTTTATATATTAGCCCGTAATGCCAAACTGAATCGAAAGCTTTTTCGATATCTAAAAGAATTATCCCAGAAGATCTTTTGTTGTGTTTGTTTGCAATTATTTTATTTTTTATTCTGTGGATCTGATGGATGGTGCTATGTTCTCGTTTAAAGCCAAATTGTTCTTTAGATATTATATTGTGTTCAGTGATAAAATCATTAAGTCGGTAATACATAAGTTTTTCGTAAATTTTTCCCAAGTTGCTTAAAAGGCTGATCGGCCGGTAGCTGTTGGGATCGCTCTTGGGTTTATTAGGTTTGAGAACAGCAATAATTTTCGCTTTTTTAAAAAATGATGGAAAGTAGTTTAGTCGGATGCAACTGTTAAATATCGATACAAGAAATGTTATTGCTTTATCTGGTAGCCTTTTCAAAAGTATGTTAGGTATGTTGTCTAGTCCAGGAGATTTCGAATGCTTGAGAAGCGATAAAACATTTGACAATTCATTCGATGTTATAATTTCGACTCCGTCATTACTTGGTGGATCGGACTTTAATTTAAGAACAGTAGAATTGACTGTTGCGTCAATGGCGTGGGAATTGTTTATCGTTAAATAATGAGCTTGTTCGAACGTTTCGGCTAACTTTTCGGCCTTTTCATTATCAGTTATGAGTTTTCCATTCACATCCTTCAGATCAGGTATATGATTTTTACGTTTGCCTCTTAAATTTCGACTTAAAATCCAAAAACGTTTATCACCTGGTTTCATACGGGATAAGAAATTATTCCACTGAGCATTTCTGTCGGCGTAAAGTCTCTTATCTATAAATTTTGTGAGAAAAGTTGTACATTGACTGTAGAATATAGCTTGCTGGTAATTGGATGTTCTTTGTTGCTTCCTTTTAAACTTATTTCGTGTGCCAATATATCTAACTACTTCTCTAGGAAATGTTACGTCTTTAATATGTTTTATTTTGGGGGTGGCCGTGTCTCTTGCGGATAGAATAATTTCAACAAATTTGTTGATATCATTATCGATATCTGATATCGAACTATATGATTCAACGGTCATACATATATTTCTTTCTATTATTTGCTTGTATAGAATCCAGTTACTGCGGTTGTAGTCATAAACCTCGCATGTAGAAGAAGGTAATGTGCAACAATCAATTTTGCATAATATGGGGCGGTGATCAGATGGTACTTCGTACCCTAATGTTTCCAGGCTCATGTGTAAAGATGAGTTACTTAAGACCAAATCAACTGTCGAAGGTCTGCGGTGTTGTTGGTGGGGGTATAGTGTAGGTTTATCGGGACAATATATGAAGAAATTTAACGATTGTTGGAGGGCGTTTAGCGTGATACCCGCGGAGTTGTTTGAAGGGCAGTTCCATGACTGATGTTTAGCGTTCAGATCTCCAAGAATTATATACTCTTTGTTTTCGTGTGTTAGTGCAATGATATCTTTGCGGAAAGCATGGGTAAATCTGGGGGAGTATGCTGTAGTGACTACAACTTTTCGACCGTTAATGAGGATTTCTGCCGAAATATTCTCTATGAATACTGTTTTTGTTAAAGGAAGTAAACTGTGTTCAATCGTTTTGTGGATTAGAAGAGCGACACCACCACCACTTGTTTCGATTCTGTCGTTACGGAAAATATTGTAATTAGCTAAGTATGGTTTATGATTTGATTTAAGAAATGTTTCGTTCAGTGATGCAATATGTATACATTGGGATTCTAATAATATCTCTAGTTGTTTAAGTTTAGAATAGTTAGAAATTCCGTTTGAATTCCAGTGAAGAATTCGAATTTGATTAACCGATGTCATAGGCATGTCTAACCATAGTCATAACAACTTGTATTTGTTGCACTTTATTTGTACATTTACTGAGCTCGTCAAGAGCAGAGATGAAAATATCGAACAACTCATCTATGTTCAATAGTTCGCTGTTATCACTTTTAAGTTGTTGCGCATAGGATCGTCTGTCCATAACATTGTTATTTATGTTGGTGGTGATGTTTCCACTAAGAGGAGGGTATTCGGCTTCGTTGCGTACGTAAGAGATTCTGCGTGCAGAGATGTTTCTCTTTGGTGTTCTGTTCGTTGCGTTTGCACGGATACGCAGGTATTCGGCACGCAATGGACACTTCTCGTCGTTGGCTGAGTGATCGATTCTCTCTTTACCTGATTTTTTGCAATTATAGCAAGAGAATACTGTTGGCCTCTTTTGATTTTTGTTGAATTGGCAGTCTTCAGTTCGATGCTGGTTTCCGCATGTCATACAAGCTGGTTGTCTATTGCAGTGCTCCCCTCCGTGCCCATACATCAGGCAGTTCCAACACTGAGTAGGTTTGTCATTCTTTTTGGGTTTTTGTTTTTTCCATGATACAACAACACGATCTATAGTTTTTACAAGGCGTAAGTTATTCGGGTTAAAGTTTTTTCTTGAAAACTGTACTTTGTAGACAGCATCGTTTATTGTGCTGTGTTTTGTGTTCACCTCCGTCACTGTAGTTGGAGTTAGATTGTAGCTGTTTAGTTCGGTAATAATGTCACCAGTGTTCAATCTTGGCAGACCATACAAGAATACTGTGTATGCCCGGTTATCTTTTGAGTTGTAGGAGTGATAATCAATTTTATTCTCTGAAAGAACCTTTTTGCAGAAGTCGGATTTCTCCATGTTGACTGGGAATATTTTCGTACCAATGGATGTGCGTTTAAAAACACAGTCATTTCCTAATAGCACTTGGATTTCGCGGATTGGTATAACACTATCCGCTACAATAGGTGGTGGTTTGGGTTGACGTTCTTCTTTTTGTATGTTCGATTCTTGAGCCACATCCATATCGTCAAGATCAGACAGTGATGCAAATCGATTAAACCGTGATGGTGTTGCACGGTCAGAGCCAATATTACTTCCCATTATAAAGGAGGCATTGAGTTTTTTATGTGAGCTTGCCTTGCTCTTAAATCGAGCAGAGGACCTAGGCCCGGGGGCCATGTTCACATTCACTGACACTTGTTTTATTTTTGTGTAAAGTGATTTCACGGAAACGATTTAAATTATTACGAGAATGCGCGGTTGGATTGTAATGAGTATATTACAGTGTACAACGTTGTTTATTAGCGAATAGTTATTTACAACCGTAGCGTATGAAGGCTAGCATAGAACTGGTGTCTTATGTCTAATAAAAATGTATGTCAAATAAAAATAAAAATAAAAATTGTATCTCCTTTGGAGGCTTTAACCAATGGATGTCGTCAATATACCATCACTTTTTTTTCAAAAATTGTTAACACACGTTTTAGCGATTTTTTATTCGACAAATTTTAGTTTCCCCAATTTTTTAAAAATTAGTATTATAAATTATTATATTAAACATATTCGTTGGTTAAAACCTCCAACCTACGGAGGAAAATAATTTATTATTTTTCCAATTGGACGCACCGTTTCCGAGTTATAGCCGCTTTCTTATTTTAGCGATTTTCTCATTTTGGTGATTTTTTTGAACATAAATTCTTCCATACGAATTACGAGTTAAGAAACTCTTAAAAGTATTTATTTTCCCGATTGGACGACCGTTTCCAAGATATAGACATGAGGAAGTTTTATCGATTTTTTTATTCGAAAAATTTTAGTTTTAGCGATTTTATTTTTATAAAAATTTATGCCAGATTGAAGACATCCATTGGTCAAAATCTCCAACGGATTTAAAATTGTTATTATTTTTTTCGATTGAACGCACCATTTCGGAGTTATAACCCCTTTTTTTAGCGATTCTCTCATTTGGCGATTTTTGGAAACAAATTATTCCATACGAATTGGACAACTGTATCAAAAAAACCCTCAGAAACTGTCAAACATTGGATATTTTTGCAATTGGACGCTCCGTTTCCGAGGTATAGACATGAGATTGTTTTTATCGATTTTGTATTCGAAAAATTTTAGTTTTTAGCGATTTTATTTTTATAAAAATTTATACCAGATTGAACGCACCATTTCCGAGTTATAACCACTTTTTTATTTTAGCGATTCTCTCAATTTGGCAATTTTTAGAAAAATAATCCAATGAGTGTTCGAACTCACGGGCGATGTGTTAACACCTTTTTGCTACACGGTGCCTGTTCGATTTCTATGAACACACTCGTAAATGTTACATTGGAAAATAAAAAACAGCGTTCAATCATATGATGACGTTACAGTTAAATAAAATTAATACTTAAAATTATTTAAAGACCCAGTGCAAGCTAGGGTTACCAGATAAGCTGGAATGGGCTGGAATTTCCAGATTTTCTATGTCAAGTCCAGTTACAAGCTATTCAATAATTTTTCCAGATAAATATACATTTTGTAATAATATTTCAATAGGAAAGACTATACGTTTAGTTATTTATCTATTTCATTCTCAATAAGGTTATTTTTGAGTGCTAATTACTTTTAGCCAGCACACAATTACACCCAAAGAGAGAAAATAATAGTACGCAGTATTTCCATATTGCCCCATCTCTGATTTGTGTGACCAATACTGATAATTCGACAATTGTTAACAGCTGATCGACAGCAAATGTAAATGCAGAGTTTCACATTGCAAGCAAAACATTCGTTCAATAAACATGGAGAGCCATGAGGAAGCTGGACCGTCTAGAAAAATAAATTTTACAAGCTTTTCCGATAAATGGAAAATACTGAATTATAAATGTTTTGTTATGTTTTTATAATTTAATTAAATAATTTTAATGAATTAATGTAACAGAATTTATTCCTCATATTTGGGGATTACGAAATCCAGTTTTTTTTTATAAAATCCAGCTAACTTCTTCTAAATTCCAGACAAAAGGCCATTTGACTCTGGCAACCCTAGTGCAAGCACATGTGTCATTATTTTCTTGCTCAATACTTTTTGTTTTAATCCCACAAAAGTCAAAGAATGCAAAGCAACAGACACTTGTATATACACACATACATTGTTATATTCGTACATACGCTACACAAGTTCACAAAATTGTCGTTGCTCTCTTGCTATCTCATTTTTATATACGTATAATACGTCATTACTCTCTTTGCTCTGAGAGTGCTCCGCACCCACATTTTATTGGACTTACCTTTCACTATAATAAAAAAACAACAACACCAACAACAACAACAACTACTACTACTGATATGTTGGTGATTTATTTGTGCTTGCTGTGTCGTGGAGTGTTTGTGTGGGTGCTTGCTGTAGGGGGGGGGGGGGGGGTACCTAAAATGAAAACTGTTAAGGAAATGCAAAGAGTGGAGAGTGTTAGTGTATACACCGGGCAATGCTGAACATCAAATGACTCGCTTTGTTTGGCCATAGCAACAACAACGAAACAACCAAACACACAACATCACACATACTTTGTCCGAAGTAGCTGACGTATACGTGTGCCACATAACCACATGTTTGCCATATCAACAGCAACGAAACATCTAAACACACAACATCACATATACTTTGTACGAACCCAGCGGGCAAAAAACTGAGCCTTAGCGAGTGTTACGCTAAATGCTCGCAAACGGGCTCAGAAGCGAGTATTTACCGGACTAAAATCGGGGGAGAAATTAAACTCGCCCAAATATTCGCAAACTGGTTTAAAAACGGGTGCTAAACGGACGAAAAGAGAGAAACATTGTTGTCGTTGTGTCGTGCGCCAAACAGAGGCACACACGTGCAGGCACACGACACAACAACAAAGTTTTGGCTATTGCATTTTGTTTTATTTTTCGTGTTGTTCTCGCAAAAGATATTGCAAAAGTCTCGCAAACGAATCTCTTGCAAGACATCGTATACGAAACTTTTACTGCCACAAACTGAGCGACTGATGATTCATTTTCCGATCGTTTTCGTATCTGTTTTCGAGAGTTTTACCCGCAAAAATTTCGAGTAACTCTCGTATGCGCTATCGTATACGAAGTTTTGGTCCGGTGGGAAGTAGCTGACGTATTAGTATGTCACCATAACGTCGACTGCGCAAGCCCATACGCTTGCAAATGAAATTTTGCGTGGCTATGCTTTATATCTCCGTTCAACAACAGCAACAGACACATGTACATACATACATTATTATGTTAATACATACGATATATACACAATTTCGTTTGCCTCACCCCTGCCACACCACTCTTTCATTGCTCTATTGCTCGCTCATTTTTGTTTAACACGTCATTATTCTCTTTCGCAGTCGCAGAAAATCTGGTTTTAGCAGCAGCATAAAATCTGGTTTTAGCAGCAGCATAAAATCTGGTTTTAGCAGATTTTGACTTTGATAGATTTAATCCCTATACGCCGCTATAGATGTTAACACATCAAAAATTCTTCCATTCGAATTGGAGCAGTATATGAAAACCCCTCAGTAACTGTCATAAATTTGATATTTTTTCAATTGGACGCTCCGTTTCCGAGATATAGAATTTTTTTTGTAATTTGTTCACATTTTCGATTAAAAATGGGATAGGTTACCTGGGTAACGAAATACGAATCCTGAAAAATTACATTTTAATAGAAAATATCTTCAAAGGCAGTGAAAATACACAAGAATGGTAAACGAACCAACGCCCTAACTGTTGGAGACCTTCGCAAACGATATAAAGACCACGATTTAAGAATATGTACCTGGAACGTAAGAACATTATGCAAGGACGGGTGCCACTTTCCAATTGGCAGATGTTCGGGAAAAATATAAAGCTGACATCAAGGCTATCCAAGAAATGCGATGGACAGGATATGGTTGCACCAGAAAGAAAAACTGCGATATTTACTACAGCTGCCATGAGCGACAGTACGAATTCGGCAGCGGAATTATAGTTGGCAATAGACTGCGACACCTACACGCTGGAAAATATGTCGCTGTTTGTTGTTTGGATGCAAGTAAAATGTGTGTTTAGAGCTCGCCACAAATATAATATACTTGTGTGCAAACACATTGTGGTTGCTATTCAATATTACATGTTTGAGACACAATGATTAATATGTTATAATATATGGAGGGCTAACAACTGAAACGTACCAAGTCATAAAAAGACAATTCGAAGATATTTTGAGGTAAAGTAAATGTACTGCCATTAATGTCTGAAATGAATATTTCAGTCATACAAAAAACAGTTTTAAAGTTTATTCCCAAAATTTTTTAATGTTATAAATTTTAAAAAATTCATTTTAATAGTTACCCAAAAAAGAAATAAAAAATTAAATTGAATAATTTTTACTACGTTTAATAATTGGAGGGCTCGCAACTGAAGCGAACCAAGTCAAAAAAAAACCTTTGTCCGTTACAGAACTAAATAAAGCTGACCTTTGCGGAGAATTTCGCACTAGTTTTAAAATTTTTTAAATTTCATGATTTGGTACGGTTCAGCTCTGATCCCTCCGGTTATTATTGACAACTATTGTAATTTTTTAGGAAAATAAAAGTCGGTATATCTTTCGACAAAAGTAATAGCAAAAAATTAATTAATTTTTTTAACAAATTAATTACAAATATATTCAGAAATTATGAAAATTTAAGGTTAAGACAAATTTTTACACATAAAAAAATTCGTCATTTTCATCTCCATCATTTTGGGGCTGGTCTGAATGTTGTCTCATTGTTAACTCTTGTTTGACTGGTAGTTTCTTATAGAAACTGTTGTACATGGGTGGAATAAATTTAAGCAAATCAATAATATCACGTTTTTTCTCTGACGTAACTGTACGACGAGTTGGGTATAGAATAGTTTGTAGTAGACTTTGAAGAGATTGTAGTCCTCTTCCTTGCTTTGGTTTTCCTAAATAAACTTCATGAAATTGGACTTCTTTATTAGGTGTTTCCTGAAATTTAAACGAAAAAGGTAGCTTGCGTTTAAACCGAAGCCTCTTGATATTGAGTCATTCAAAATTGTGACCACCAACTGTCTTTTTTCGGTTCATAATATTTGTTTCTAACATATTAGTTGATAGAAATTCATGTCTTTCCAGTTCTATAACTTCGTATTGTGGCCGTTTGATTTTAGCACTTTTGACAATTTCAATCCAGTTATTATAAGAATAAATAAATTATTGTTTCTTACTTCGGTTTTCAATTACACCAAAATCAGTATTGTTTGGCAAAAAAAGAGAGGCCAGACTCCATAAATATAAGATCTACTATTTCGGCATTTAAGTCAGTCGATCCAACTAATTTAAGTAAGGGATATTTCTTGAAATATTCTTGATATTGTTTTGAAAAAAAAACATTTTACATACCTGGATATTTCGTCCTTTAACCAACATGGAGTAAGTAAAATTTCTATTTTTTTAGCCGCGACTTCCATCCCGAATGCGTTGAAATTTTGGTTGTGATGATTTTGTGTTTTGTTTGGCGTGACCTGCTGGTTTCCAATATGAGGTGAAAAATAATTCTCTGTCGGGTTCATTCACCTGGCTGCTACATTTTTTTTTTTTTTTGCATCCACAATCAAAATTACGAATAAATGTTTTTTCGATTTCCGGCCAAAAGTCTTTATCGATGCTGGATCTGGCTGAAATTGTGTTTCTATAGGATTTCGGGGTCGTTGATTTCAAAATTTAACTCAAAACTAAAAAAATCAAAATGGCGGATCCAATATGGCGGACAAATTTTTTTAAAAATTGTCCGTTTTCACTTAAATTTTTGGTTTAAGGGGGTCTTGGAGTCACTCAATCAGAATTGCTACCTCGAATTTTTAAAAACAAAATGGCGGCCTAATATGGTCCTTAAAGTTCGTCACAAGTTATTCATAAGCTGAAGCTACCAAAAAATATAGGTGTGGTGGATTTGCCGGTCTGTTACATGAAAAATTAACTGGTGAACTTTTTAAAATTCAATATGGTGGAAACAAAATGGCGGCTTAACTTTTTATATTTGCATGATGTACTTAAAATTAGTTTTAAGAGTATTTAATAGTTTCTGAATCTATGCTCAACATTTAAAAAAAAACAAGATAATTTTTAATGATTATTTTTGAATTTTATTAAAATTATGGTTATTAAATGTTTGGCTCATCTTCATCAGAAAGTTCAATATCATCTAGTCCAGCAATTAGAACATCATTATCTTCATTATTCTTCACGATTTCTTCATCATCATCATCTTCTTCCTCACCTTGGACTATAACGGCTAACAATTTTTTTACAGCATCCGGTATTTCCATATTTTTTTTGTTTTTAAGACGGGATTGTAAATTCATTGCATTTATAATAGGATCGGACGTATCCATTATTCTGTAAAAAACATCAATTATGTTGGCTTCCCGATTAATTTTTCTACTATTAAAAAGGCGATAGTTTTTATAGTCCTTATTTCTGGCTTCGGATGCTTCCTCCCCCAGCATACCTGTTGGTAAAAGACATGTGCGCATGATATCTGATCCATGAATAAGGATCTTGTGTAGAGTCGCAGGCATAGGATACCAGTTGTAGTTGATTACATAAATTTCTGCAGTAGCATTGCACAACTCTTCAAATTTGTCTGGGTTGATTTGCAGATGAATTGATATTGAAACTAATATATTTTTAAAATTACGAATCAGTTCGCAATTTAAGCCGAGAATGTTGGCAAAAGTGTCGGGATCTTTGAATGCTCTTCTGGCAGCATTTCCATTATTTGTTGTACCTGCTCCTCCTGCTTTCGGCTTATCCACTACCAGTGCCATTTTTTCCCAAAGTGCTTTTTGGATTTCCTTTTTTCTTTCAGCAAAAGCAGCTTTTTGCTCATTGGATCTCATTTGCCATGCTTTTACAGATAGTCTGTACGATAAATGAAGGCAACATTCGAAAACACGTATCCCCGCATGTAATGGACTGATACCGTAAACTAATGATGCTGTATTTGGGATAAATGTTTCTTTTGACTTATTAGATAAATCATAAATCATATAGGACATGTCTGCATAGATTTTGTTCCTGTTACGATATTTAACACTTTTCCATCTATTAAGGTTAAAAATAGCGAAAAGTGTATGGTAATATTTATATCTTTATTTAGTGTAATTTTTAGTGTTTGTAAATTGTTTATCTGCTCTTCAATATCACGTTTACAAGATAAAACTACATCTTTTGATTCTGATATTTGCAGCATCTGAATGGGACGACAAGATACAGGTGATTGGCAAGAGACGTTATTCCAAATTATAACATTATCTGCGGTTAGTAACCGCAAGGGAATGAGTGAAACGATAAACATGTTTGCATCATTTGGACTTTCATTATCGTTTGTGGATTGGAAATGTTGCATATATGTCGAATGACCTGTGCTCCCGTCCATTCCCCAAGAGCACATTAAGACAGTATCTATTTCTGAAATTTCTTTCTGTTGCATGTGGTGAACAAATACATCATTCTGCAACTCAACAAGTCTGCTGGCTGTATGGTTTAAGAGTGATTGAAGAGTTACGATAGCCTTTTTCTCGGTTATAACAATAGCTTCTTTTGGTGGTCTACAAAGTGACTTAGCATCTCTAACATGATTGTATGCTGGCCATATATTTGCTCCACAATTTTTACTTTCCAATCGCATATTTTGGTACACTAATTTTTGCATAGAGTTGTTTAAAAGAAAAGACAAAGCTTCTTCTGCTGTTTTAATTCTTATGCTACTCGCGACTGCAATACATTTTCTTATTTTTGTTGGTTGCTCTGGGGACTTCAGTACCTCATTAACAACGTTACATAAATCATTATTTCCTTGCCGTTTCGCAGCATAGCGACATGCTATGAGCAATCTTTCTGGATTGTGGTTTGCATTCGCACTAAGTGTTGATACATATCTACGCTGAGTTCTTTCTTTTTGTTGCTCGAACTGAATGGTGGGTGTACCATTAATTAATCTGCTTTGAGATATATTTTGCATGTTTTCCGAATTGGAAATACTAAAAATAAATTCCGAGCTAAGCCAATCTGAATTCTCAAAATCATAACGACTTTTCATTCTACGTGCAGCATTAAATTTTGTTATGTGTCTAGATTTCAGCAATGACAAAGAGTTTTTTAGACGTTTAAGGTCTTTTTCAATAATATTATCTGCGGACATATTTAATTTATTTAACACTTGGGAAACTGTTGTATTTATATTATTATTTTTATAAATTAAATCAATTACTTCTTTTTTTGTAAGTTTCGCCATTTTAACGCTTCACTTTTTAAAAATACTTTTTGATTTAAACACTTTTTTAGCAAACACCTCTAAAACTTTAATATTTTTTTGTTTTATGTAAACAAAATTTTAGCAAAATTATCAAAGCTTACTTGACAACCACAATACAAACACCAGGGCCGAAGTATATTGCATAGCACAGAACCGAATTGCTGCCGTTGTCGATATATTTTGTGCGGCGGGGTGCCGCCGGAATTTTGTAGTTTATGCATTGCATAAAAGTGTCCTAATCGATTTGAATAAAATAAATTATTAATATTTTCCCTCAGTTACACTCATATTTTTATTTTTAACATCATAAGTTTGTTTTAAAAAACTTTATTTAATTGTTAACTTTACCCAACGCAGTTACAATTTTATGGCCGCCGCAGTAAAGAACTTTTTATGTCGGCTTGTACCTGTGGCCATCAGTAATGTGTAAACAAACATTATATTTCAGACGCGTCTTTAATCTCCGTCACCTACGAACTGTCAAATTTTTACTACTGTGCAAAAACTTTCGCTTTGGCACAGCAAAGAGTAAAAATATTTTTTTAAATAATTGTAGGACCACTATCAAAAATTGGTTTAGTTTCGCCATTTATCATTTTGGGCAAGTTTGGGCAACTTTTTTTGAAAGATATGGATCCATTCTATATAACAAAAAATATAGACTGATTGTATCGAACTGAGGATCGCTGAGGATTTTTTCGGCAGGAGGTAAATAACTAAAAAAGCATAATTTTTTTCACAAAAACGTCAATTGCTATCAAAAAAATTAGTCATATTTTTTAATGTTAATTTTGTTACAAAGGCTTATATCTAACGTTGAACCACGCAAATATAAACTTAATCATTACCAATAGAAATTTCTAAAAAAAATTAAAAAACAATTACCAATTATACAATTTTTTTATCAAACTTTTTTAACTTTGAATACCTGTCGAGGGAAATGGTGTAATTCGATCATAATGATACATTCAAGAAACCTGCTTCTATATGTACCCAACAAATTGGTATACATCTTTTTGTGAATTTACCAATAACGACTTTTGGCCGGAAATCGATCTGTCTGGCCCTGTGTGCTACGTGATAAAAGACTAAAAAAAAAAGACCTGTAACTCCCAATTTTTCCCAAAGTCATGCACTTTTTTTTATGGGCCGCCAAAGATTTGGGGCCTCGGTATCATTTTCGTAAAAATGTGATCATTTTCTCAGGCTCATATCTTGCAAACCGTTCAGAATTTCGATTTACTCTCTGAGGCAAAGTTGTAGCTCAGAAAAACTTCACCTTCCACATCAAAATCGCAAAAAACTTAAAAAAATTCGATTTTTTTTTACATTTTTCCCGTGTTCAGGTCCATTGGTAGCAAACCGTTCAAAATTCAAGGAAACAATCAACAACAAAAATTTACCTAAGATCTCAATAAAAAAATATCTAGAACATATAAACTTCCTAGAGATGATTCTTAACACTGTTTAGGTAGCACGCAAAAGTGAAAAATTTGCCGAAAATTTTTTAATTGCATTTTTTTTTACCTTTTTCTCCTGTTCAGGTCCATAGGTAGCAAAAAATGAAATATGCCTGGCCAGAACCATGTGTTTGTCCAAGGGTTAACACCGTTTAGGTAGCGCTTAGGTATCACGCGATCATGCACCGACAGCAGCAGCACAGGCAATTCAGTAAGCTCAGCACACGCAACAAGGGACGCAGCACACAATATAAAAGCGACACGACGCTCACATCGAGGCATTACACAGCGCGACGTCAACGAGAGCTCAGCGGTGAAAGTTATAAAGTGCAAGTAAAAAAAGTGAAAGTGCTACAGTATAATTCGCACACAACATTGGCAACTGACAATTTCAATATGCAGTGTGAAAATATTTATTTATTTTGCTACGTTTGCGGTCATCAAACCAGGAAAAAAACATCTACAAGATTTCAGAAGGAAAATAATCTTTTAACTAGTGAATTCAAAATAGCATATACATTGTTTTTCGACGAAGTGGACTTGACCGGTGAAAATTACACACCTAATACAGTGTGTCGCCAATGTTATAACAATCTCATGGCATGGTTGAGTCGAGGCAGAGGTACTATGAAGTATTGTAAGCCGGTAAACTGGATTACTCGCCCAGGTGATCATGATTCAACCAGTTCGACATCCTGAGAAGAACAAAATCGACATTCTGAGAAGAACAAAATTTATAAAGCAACTGCAACAGCCACACTACCAGTGCTTGCACCTGAAAATTTTGTATCACCAAGGCCGCCAACTCCAGATCGCACTACAGAATTTACAGCAATGAGTACAGCAAGTGGTGTTACTTATGAAGATCCATTTGATACCGATTATGAGCCCCAACAGGGAAGAGATGGACCACAACTAATAACACAAATGGAAATGGATTTCATTGTGGCCATATTGGGATTATCGCAGCGACTTGCAATATTTTTGACAGCTTTTTTAAAGCAAAGAAAACTCACACATGCTAATGTTAACTCTACGGCGTACCGCAAACGACAAGCTGAATTTCAGAGCCTCTACACTCTAAATGATGACAATTCGTTCGCTTACTGCAACGATGTAAAAGCTTTGGTGGTAAAAATGGGAATGAACTACATCGCTAGTGAGTGGAGATTATTTATTGACGGTTCTGTTTCAAGCTTGAAAGCAGTGTTGTTGCATGTGTCGAACCGAAAACCTTCCATTCCGCTAGCAATGGGTATCAACATGAAAGAAAGCTATGAAACATTGAAAGATATAATGGAAAAAATCAAATATTACGAAAATAAATGGAAGATTTGCTGTGATTTGAAGGTCATCAACATTTTGCAAGGGATCATCGATAAGTGCGGCTTTCCAATTCTTTTGTTTTCTTTATAATTGAGATTCGCGCTCACCTCTGAATCAATACCAATGTAATTCGTAGAGAAACATAAACTGAAACAACATAAACTGAGGAATGCACCTTTAATAGACAATACTCAAGACATCTTGCTGCCACCGCTCCACATAAAATTGGGAATTGTTAAAAAATTCATCGAAGTGGCCGTTGTAAATTGCCCAAACGCGTCCGACTATTTGAAAAGCGTTTTCGGAAAGCGTAGCGGTGACAAAATTAAAAAAGGTATTGTAGTAAATTTAAAACGGATTTTTGTTCACCTCATTGTACTATTTTCACTGTGTTAATGTGTTCTTTTCTGTCTTTATTTTTTGTCTTCATTTAACAGGCGTACTTAACGGCCCTGACACTAGAAAGCTATTCAAGAGCAACTTTGAATCATCGCTTCACGATTATAATCATTCAATGGTATGGATTTACCTTCAGCGTGTACGCACCAGAGTCTTGGGAGGGGATCGAGACGCGGAACCGGAATCAAGAGAATGGGTGAAAGAAATGCTGTATTATTTTGAGATAATCGGCGCATCGATGACATTAAAGCTGCATTTTCTTCATTTTCATTTTGACGATTTTATCAAACAACTCCCTACCGAATCCGATGAGCAAGGAGAACGGTTTCTCCAAACCACAATGCCCATGGAAAAACGGTACAAAACAAAAACGTCGACGCATTGCTTGCAGAGGTATGTTGGTGGAGTCACAAGGTCACCCTGTATGATGTTAATGAAGTATTTGAAGAAGAAAGAGCTGATGATGGAGGGCAGTCTGGAAGCAACGTGCCTGTGGATACCATAAGTTCTGAATCAGAGTCAGATTCGGACGATTTGGATCCACAACTTAAGAGAGCGCGATTTGCAAGTCCAGGGCCATCAACATTATAAACATAATACGAATACTTTTTTTTAATATTTTTGTAATAGATAGCATAGTATCTCAATGTTGAAGTAAATAAAAAACAAATGAAATTAAAAAAACGGTGTTAAGAATAATTCCCAGGAAGTTTATATGTTCTAGAAATTTGTTTATTGAGATCTTAGGTAAATTTTTGTAGTTGATTGTTTCCCTGAATTTTGAACGGTTTGCTACCTATGGACCTGAACACGGGAAAAAAGGTAAAAAAATTGAATTTTTTTAAGTTTTTTGCGATTTTGATCTGGAAGGTGAAGTTTTTTTGATTTTATATGTTCGCAATTTTTGTTCTTTATGACAAGAGCTACAACTTTGCCTCAGAGAGTAAATCTGAACGGTTTGCAAGATATGAGCCTGAGAAAATGATCACATTTTTACGAAAATGATACCGAGGCCCCAAATCTTTGGCGGCCCATAAAAAAAAAGTGCATGACTTTGGGAAAAATTGGGAAACACGGGTCTTTTTTTTAGTCTTTTATCACGTAGTGGTGTCCGTATATGGTTATTTTGCCATGACTTAAAAAATTACACACAGTGTTACCTAATAGATTAACAAATCGATCACTGTCCCATGATTCCGAGGTTGGCAAATATTCATCAACTTCATCACGGCAAAAATCACTAGCACTACTATTACAGCTTTCCATTTATGAATTAACACAGATTTCTTATAAAATATCTGAAAACTGAACAACAATAAACACGTGTTCACGAATAATATTGATGAAAAGTGAAACATACTGACTTGGTTCGTTTCAGCTTCGAAAAAAAACACGAAAATGACAGCTATTGACTTGGGTTTTGTTACCGTTACCTTAGGAACGAAACACTTTTTGACATTGTGCGTTACAGAAGTAAATAGAGTTGTCCTTGGCGGAGAATTTCGCACTTGTTTTGGAATTTTTTATATTTCATGACTTTGTTCGGTTCAGCTGGGAGCCCTCCATATGTGTTTGCGACCCAAATATTCATGTTTTTGTGATACAATTAAAGCTGTGTTTGTGTTGCACTGATTACACTGTCATAGTCGAAAAAATGAACTTCGATGAATCCTTTTCGAACTATTAGGGGGGAGTCCCAGCTCCAGTTTTTGAGAAATCGGTATATATGGATATAGCTAAGTCTGCGCTATTTAAACAAATTTTACCGGCCATAGGGCAATTTTTTTTTCACCTAAAAGGGCTTAAAAAGCTTATTAAACTAGAAAAACCAAATGTTTGCGCTCGGTCAACTTCTTGAGATATGGGCCTTTAAAGCTTGAGTATATAATTGGCCATATCTCACATATTTATGGTCCGATCTGGTTTCGGTGTATATCATTACAAAGACCATTAAAAACTCTTTAAATCTGCATATAAATATATTACAGTTTATTAACCCATTGGGGACAAATTTAAAAAATACGATTTTTTAACCTCACTTGTTTGCTAAAAATCTGATTTTCTCAAAAAACAGCTCTAGTAAACCTATTTTCTACCTAGACTCAGGTTGTAGGCAACACGTTAGGCTTTTTTTAAGGTATAACACTTCGCATTAACCCTTCTAAGACCGGAGATATTTATGTTCAAAGTTTGAAATACAAGAAAAAATGAAACTTTTTTACTTTTTTCCAAAATTTTATTTATTTTCCTACCATAGGCCTCAAGTTAAGCTTCAAAATCAAAATATTGGACTTTTATATATTTTTTTCGTTTTTTTTTTAAGTTAATTAACCATTAAGTTAATTAACCATAATTTTTAAGTTAATTTCTTGTATTTCAAATTTTTAACATCAATATCTCCGGTCTTAGAAGGGCCAATGCAAAGTATTATACCTTAAAACAAAGCCTGAAGTGTTGCCTACAATCTGAGTCTAGATAGAAAATAGGTTTACTAGGGCTGTTTTTTGAGAAAATCAGAGTTTTAGCAAAAAAGTGAGGTTAAAAAATCGTACTTTTTAAATTTGTCCCCAATGGGTTAAACAAAATGTAATATATTTATATGCAGATTTAAAGAGTTTTTAATGGTCTTTGTAATGATATTCACCGAAACTAGATCGAACCATAAATGTGTGAGATATGGCCAATTATATACTCCAGCTTTAAAGGCCCATATCTCAAGAAGTTGGACCGAGCGCAAACATTTGTTTTTTCTATTTTAATAAGCTTTTTAAGCCATTTTAGGCCAAAAAAAATTGGCCTATGGCCGGTAAAATTTGTTTAAATAGCGCAGACTTAGCTATATCCATATATACCGATTTCTCAAAAGCTGGAGCCAATCTGACACTTCCAAATGTACTTTCGCACTCAGGGGACTCCCCCCTAATAGTTCGAAAAGGATTCATCAAAGTTCATTTTTTTTCGGGTCAAAAACTATCACAGTGTTATGGTTTCTCGAGAGCAAGAGAATAAACGAGGCACAACGAGAGAGTCTATCTTGTAAGTGTGTGTCGGTGTTTTTGCATTATTCTCTCAGCCAGTGATTCATATACATTCCTGAATGGGCGTGTAAATTCCAGAGGAAGTTTCATGTACTCTAACGTCAATGGTTCATCGGACAGAGGATATGAAAGGTGCTCTTATCAGTGAAAAGGTAACTGGAAAAACGCCGATTAAAATCTTTTAATTTTGTTGTAATAATTATTTATAAATGTGGATTTATATTGTTAAAACTAATTATAATAAATAATACAAATACATTGAAGTCAAAGAATAATTCGTTTCTAAATATTATCATGTTTGGGAGGAACTACGCACATGTTTCGACGTAACAATATGGAGGTATGAGTAAAACACGCGATTGCTTCCATGTAATTATATGGATGTTTGGGATGCAGGACGCATATGTGTTCACGTAAAAGCATACGTGTTTTCCAGTAAACCTTTTTGAAAATGTTATTTTTTCCAAATAAAAGCAGTATTCTAAGAAAGGGATTTTTTTTTTAATTAAAGGTAATAAAAGGAATTGTAATAAAATGCAATATATTTATGCCAGTCTTGCACTTTGGCTTTTCTAAATTAACTTTTTATTGGGTTCAAAACTACAATATTAAATATTGGTTACAGGCTCCACCTATAAAACTTCCCATCAAATAAGAAATATCCCAACATATGTGAATCAACTAGTTAATTTCTTTCTCTATGATCCAAGCCATTAGTCTAGACACAAACCAAAGCAAAAGTAAATAATATCCTTTAGTTGATAATAGTGGGTTGTAGCATAATAGTGTTAAAACAAAAGTTGTTTATTTTTTTCCAATTAAGCCCCCATCCCGCAAAGTGCGACAACAAACTTCATTCCAAAATCAAAAGATTTAAAATTTCTTTATTGTTTGATTGAATCTTGCGACTAATTTTATCGTTCATTGAAACGCTCGGGGCAATGCAGCTTTTCGCTGACGTCGCACTTTGTATTTAGAATATGTAACTTAGTGTGGAAATGGAATTCAAAAGTCTCAAGTTTTATCCTTCTCACTTTGGTGTTTGGCTACACACTTTAATAACTTATAACACAGTACGACAGTGGTTGGTATACATGAGTAATGATAACAGAATATAAAATAGGCTTAAAATAAAGAAATACGTGTCTCGGCGTTTTGCTGTAGCACGTCAGAATTTTGAGAAAATCGATTTTTAAGATTTTTACATTATATTTTTACATTACATTTACATTACATTTTTGGATATTTTTTTAACTTTACATGAAAGTTAACGCGCCATCTAGCGGAGAAATTTAATTCCCTTTTCAAAACTGGCTCAAGCATTAAAATCGGTTCACCCATTCTGCTTTTATAAAACTTTTTATAAGAGTATTACATTACATACCCGCCAAGTGAACCTCCACGGTCCTTCGAAGCTTAAAAATCGATTTTCTCAAAATTCTGACGTGCTGCAGCAAACCGCCGAGATACGTATTTCTTTATTTTAAGCCTATTTTCATATTCTGTTAACATTTCTCATGTGTACTCAAAATATTTGATTTTGTCGTACTGTGTAATTAGTGTAGGTATCGGGACGTAAGTCATGCAGTATCTAGATCAAATTGAATGCGCTTAAGGAATTCAACTTCCAACATTTAATTAACCCACAGTTATCCCTCAGCAACCAGAACGCCTTGTTTTGGCTTGTTAATTTCAAAAAAATATATTCTGTTGTCATACCTTTTTAACATATTAAGGCCATGTAGTAGTTATTAAAGAATTGCCTCAATATAAATATAATATAATATCATTGTCACATTAATAAAGTTTCGTTACAAAATATCCAAACATGGTTGCTTCATATTATTACAAAGTTATATCCATAAGGAGCAAAGGCTGTATATTCCTGTAAATTGCGTTCCAATAGGGCCGGGTTGATTTTGACGGTTACATTCGGTTATGTGTTGTTATTTTTTGTAAAAGCCCTGCTCTTTACTTTCCAGGCAATAGAGGCACCACCATGGGCAGTTACTGCGTCGAGTAATAGGGGAAAAATGTAAATGGGAAACATTTTATTCCCAGCATGGATATCCACTTATGACAACGTTGCGCGCTTCACTCAAACTCAAGATAACGGTTCACTCAAACTCAAGATAACATGTCCCTACGCTCAAATTTAACCCAATCTATGCGCCAGAGTCATCGCGGCAGCCAATTAATCGATAAATATACCACACATAATGTCATTGTAACCCCTTTCAAATAAAATAAACAAAATTGTTGATGTTTCACACGCAACTTATTTTATTCCATTGGAAACCCTTTGAAACGAACACTAATACGTATGAGTATTATAAATTAAACCTCCTTTATAGTAGGCAAATGTACATGTAGCGTATGATTAATTTTAATCATCAAGTTAATGGTCGCTGATGCGTATAATTATTATAAAATACATTACACTTGATTAAGGTAATAAAAAACTATTTCATTTTCGACTTTAAATTTAATAATGTATATAATAACTATCTTTATTTGGTTGGCTAATGTCCGAATGGGCCCTATATTGTACTTGCCAGTCAATTTTCTTTAACAATCGTAGCACAAATAAAATATTTTTCAGTTTGCTCATTTATAAGTATAGTTGGTAAACGGCAAACGATTTCTTTAAATAAATTATAATTTACCTAATATGGATGTTCATCTTAATATCCTAAATACTCTTTTATAATTGATATTTTAGTATCAAAAACACAATTCCACTCCTTTCCATCGCCCATATCACCAGATTTATTTTTGTTCTAGTTCCTCTTTTCATAGAAGTTTCCAAATAATTTTAATGCAAACAACATGTTGCAGCATTCAAAACTTTGTCTGCTCTATATTGAGAACACGAACCCTATCCATTGTCATATTTTGTTCTGATTATGATTTAAGAAGTGAGTGAACACCTTCGTTATCATTCTCCAGCAGAAGTGCAGCATAACCAGTGGCATAACAATAATACACAAGATGGCAAACAACCGGAACTACCACGGCAACAATTTGCCACAGTTTTGGTGATAGTGCAACTAGCAGGTAGGTGTTTCTTCGGGCAGAATTGTTAGTTCCACAAAAGCATCATCATAATGATGATGAACTAAGAGCTATGCTAGTATTGCATTTGCAGATACTGCTGGAAATGGTAAAGATGACGATGCATCTCGTCGTGTGATGCTTAAACTACAGAAATAAAATGTCACGGACGCTGGCAACATTAACAAGCATACAATTTTCCCTCGTTTCATGCGATGTTGAATGCAACATTTGCAACAATATCTTTGGCTACGAACAAATATGCAAATATTTATATGCTTTACACGCCACTCGCTCCATTGCTCTGCATCCATTTTAAAAACAACGTTAACTATTGCAAACAAAACCACTGACACAGCCTGAAGGCAATAGTAATGATGACCAAGTAGGCAGACTGAGTCCAAGGAGCCTCTCAAGTTACAACACAGACCAGATAGACGCTAAGGTTTCAAGTCAAGATAATTTATTCGATACCTGAGACATAAACTTCAACCAGATACACATTGTAAGCATTTAATATTTAATAGGTGTAGTGGAACGGGAACAGTGGAACAAACTATAACAATAATCAACTATAACTGTAACAAATGTTTATAAAGCGAACCACAGATTTGTCATTCATGAGCATGAATTTCATCTACCGTTGATGTTTATTGCCGGTTTACCGCCATTCAAATAAGAACTTTATCGAAGTTATTCGCATCACAATCATGTTCGCAAGATTTGTTAGTAATATTTTTTTCAAATTCATCAATCACATAAAAAGTTGTCGACTAAGCTCATGCTCGTGAATGAATAGTCTATGGTTCGCTTATCTGTTAATACAAGCAAAACAGGTTTTAAGTTATCGATAACATAAAAGTTATCGATAACAAAGGTTGTCGGTAACAAAAAATTTAAACCTCTCAGATAGTGCGAATTTTTGACACGATTTGTAGTGTGGTATTATATAATTTTTGTGGCCGTTTGTGGTGCAATGCTTAATATGTTCGATCCCTACTCAGTCCTCGGTCCTACATTTCTATTCTATTGAATATTTTTCTATTGAATAGACACGGCGAGACCAAATTCGTACCGAAAGTCTCATCGATAAATTTTTTGGAAAGAAGTGTATTCGACGACAAGTATTCTTTAGCAAATTGGCATTGATTCTTCAGAATATTTCTCATTGACTTCTAAAAACAGTGTAAACATCTCTAAAAACCTAGTGGTATCAATTGAATTTTCCGAAAGAGGTATCAATTAAATTTTCTGAAAAAAGCTTTTTTATAAAAATGTGTTGACGATGCCAACGTTTCTGAAGACAAATTGGTTGTCTAAAAAATGTATCATCGATGACAAATTTTCCAATGATTAGTGTCATCGATGACAAATTTTCTAAACACTAGTATCATCGATAACAAATTTTCCAGACAAAAGTGTCATCGATGACAAATTCTCTACAGAAAGGGTTATAGATTATAAATTTTGTAGAAAAAATGTTCGTCTAGGAAAATTTGTCCAAAGAAAAGTGTTTCGATGACAAATTGTCTAACGAAAAGTGTCATCGATGAAAAGTGTTGTCGATTCTTCAAGCAATTAGTCATCGATTTCCAAAAGAAAAGTGTCACCACTTCCTAAGCAATAATCACACATTTGGACATTGTAAAGCGATAACTTATAAAAATATATATTTTCATGGTAAAAACCGCAGATTACAAGTAAAGAAACAAAACTTCAGTTTCGATCTATAACCCTGTGGAACAAAATTTAGGTTTTTGCATTGGGAGTGGACGATTCCTGCGCCGAATGATCACACTAGGTGAGTATAGTGAAACCCCAAAAATTTAGACCGGTACTGTTGGAAATAAATTTAAAACTCGAGTATAAATATTGACTTGAGTGAATTCTTGTGATAACATGTCCGCAGTGAAATTTGACAAGGATTATTTTCGTAGAATATTTGACGGCTCTATTTCAAAGTTGAAAGAGCCCTTTTCATTCTTTGTTCGAAAACCATCAAAAATGTACACTAAAATTACAACTAACGGATTCAGAATGTTTTACGAATTTATTCCTCATTAAATTTCAATATGGGCCGTCACAGACCAAAATTCTGCATCTTTAATTTCCGACGCTCTTTTTATCCTTATTTGAAACAAGGTAAACCAAACTGCACCAAAATGACGGACATCATATCCAAATCTTCTACAAATTTTACAAATTTATTGTGGAACAGATTTTTCTAGAAGATTTCGCAGATGAGAATTCTTCGTTTTGAACTTGCTTGCATATATCCTTTTAGTCCTTATTAAATATTGAAATCTTGACATCTTCAAAATGAAATCTGAAATGGTTTCTTTTGAATACAATATGATGTACAAATATATTGTGAAATAAATATGAATATATTGCCCAAGAACTTTATCTTTACTGTTTGTGTGTCCTTTATTTAGTCCCTTTTCAAAAAATGTCGCAAACTTCCGTCAAAAGAGAAAAAACAAATTAGCATAAAACCCTTGTTAAAATATGGAAGAACTTATGTATTTATGAATGACTTAGGTGTCTATACTGCTTAAAATATTAGATTTATTTACTTACTTATTTATCCGGTCTCGAATAACCCCAGCGTGTCAAAGACCTTACAAAACGAAACTAAAATATTTCGCCAACCATTTCAATCTTTATCCTTATCTCTCCAGTTGGCAATACCAAGTCTACGCAGAGGTTCGTCTACCTGATCCTTGGTATTCCTACTTTTCGTCTTCCGTCGAGTTCGGTTTCGAAAACCCTTCGTGCTGGTTCGTCTTCATCCAGTCTACTGACATGGCCTAGCCAGCGCAATCGCGTTATTTTGAACCGCTTAACTCTGTCAATGTCGGAATATAGCTCATACAGCTCATGGTTCATGTGTCGCCGATACTCGCCGTTATGCACTGCAACATAAATTTTTCGGAGTATTTTTCTCTCGAAGACCCCTACAGACGTTTCATCTGCTTGGGATAAGACCCAGGATTCTGCACCATAAAGCAAGACAGGTTGTATGAGGGTCTTGTACAGTCGGACTTTTGTTACTCGAGAGAGGGCTTTATCTCTAAACTGCTTGCTTAGCCCAAAATAACACCTATTCGCCAGCCCAATTCTCCGCTTGATCTCAAGGCTGAAGTTGTCGTCCTTGTTTAGGGCAGATCCGAGGTATATAAATTCGTCCACCGCCTCGAAATTATAACGGATATCAACGGTCACGCTTTGGTCTAATCGCGTGGAGGCCCTGCTCGTTGAAGCCATTAATTTTGTCTTGTCCTCATTTACCGTCAGACCTACTTTTGCTGACTCCTTCTCAATTCTCGAAAACACCGCAGTTATTTCTCTAATTGTGCGCCCAATGATATCGATATCATCAGCATACGCGAGCAGCATGTGACTTTTGCTGCTGATGGTTTTATTCATGTTGACAGCAGCTTTTCTCATAATGATCTCCATTAAGATGTTAAAGAGATCGCACGATAGGGTGTCGCCTTGCCTGAGGCCTCGCTTAGTTTCGAAAGGTTCGGTAAGATCCTTACCAACTTTCACTGCGGATTTAGTGTTCGTCAAAGTCCTGCTGCAAAGGCGGTCAATGAGTTTTGCAAGAATACCAAGCTCAGACATTACCTCATAGAGTTTCTCCGGTATCGGGCTATCGAATACCGCCTTATAATCGACAAAGAGGTGATAGGTGTCGATATGTTTTTTCGTGGGTCTTCGCCAGGATTTGTCGTAGCGTGAAAATCTGCTCAGTTTCCAGGCCTAAAGCCATACTGGTATGATCCAATCAGGTCAGCGATAATTGGTTTTAGTCTTTCGACCATTATACTTGATAGAATCTTATATGCTATGGATAAAAGGCTTATTCCACGGTAGCTGGCACAGAGACTCGGGTCACCTTTTTTTAATATTGGACCTAGAACACTGAGACTCCAATCTCCGTTCTTCCTTCTGTACGTCTAAATTTGATCAGTCTCGCGTTTTCTCCACTGCCGATTCTTACGGATGAAACACATTAGCCCTTCGTACTTTAGAATTAAAATCTCTTAGTTCAATCTTAAAGTCATGGCCAGGGCAGCAGTTATACGTTTCCTCTAGGCGCTCGATGGATATGTCTTTGGCATCATCATCTTTCTCTTCTGTCGGGACACGTTTACAAATTAGGGAAATATAAAAATATGTCGCTTTTATGCGGATTGTGGCTATATGTTCACTCACAGGATTGAACCTAGAGACTGGATGTCGCAGTCTTTTGCCAACTACAAATCCGCAACTAAATTCTTGTTTTCTCATGGCAACTGTAGTATAGGTCGCAGATTTTTCTCCTTGTGCTGCCATGTCGTGTCCATCGCATTTCCTGGATAGCGGCAATGTCAGCCTTATAACTTTCGAGGACATCTGTCTATTCGATACTTGCACCGGATCTATATAGAGTCCTTAGTCCTTATAATATTTGCGGGGGTCGTCAACAAATAGGGGTTGTTTATGTTTCCTTTTTCGTTTATGTATTTTCCCAGTCATTATGAACGCTGGCGGGAGGCAAAAACCCAGTCCACTGCGTTCTTGCATTTTACCTAAAAAATAAAATACAAGGTGGCGCAAAAGTAAACTTCCGATGTTTTTTGGCTGTAATTTAAAAAAAAATGAAAAACTTTGATTCTTTGAGAATATGATGTCATGTAAATGGCCGCCGCCACAGTTGATTGCCATTTGAGCCCTTTTTATGGCATTTTCCATCACTTTGGCCAAAACTTCCGGCGATACGTTCTCACATTCTTGACGGATATTGTCTTAAAGAGCTGCAAGAGTCTGAGGCTTGTTGACATAAACCCGCGACTTCAAAAAGCCCCACAAAAAGAAGTCTGGAGCGGTCAAATCAGGCGATCTTGCTGGCCAGTGCAAATCGCCAAAACGGGAGATTAGGCGCCCGGGAAATGCATCCTTCAGCATATCGGTTGTGGCACGTGCAGTTTCTGCCGTTGCACCGTCCTGTTGGAACCACATGTTTTCCAATCCCAATTCATCAAGTTGCGGCAAAAAGAACTCGTTGATCATTGTTCTGTAGCGCTCACGGCACTTCCATGACATCCTCGGCTACAGCAGCAATATACTCCGGGGTCTGCCACGCCTGGCAGCACCTCGTGTTGTGCCAGTCTCTTCGAGGCGAGCGGCTAAATGTCGCAGTGTTTCACCAGTAGGCGCTGGACGGCCAGGAAATCTGCGACGAAATTCACGTTGTGCCAAGGTCATCGACCGATTATTGGTCAAATAAATAGTCAGCAATATTCCGTGTTCTGGAGCAGTGTAGCGTAACATTGTTTATTAACGTGTATTTCGCATGTATTTACTACACAAATGTCAAAACAGAACTGACATTAGGGACCAATCGCAAAATTTATAGCATTTTCTGATAGGAGGATTACTTTTGCGCCACCTTGTAAATGGTTTCTCGTTACATCCCATGACTGGATTAGGGACAGCTTCTCACAAACCAGAGAACTGTGCGCTTTCTAGTTTTAAACTCACTGATTGGGACCTACTGTTTTACACTGATTCCGAAAGGTATTTTGAGAAGCTTTTACATAGCTATATACTCGAAAAGTCGCCGTCACTAAACGAGGTGACCGCCGTAGAAAGAAATTTAAGGTGGACAAAGCAGGGATCAAATCCACGTTATATGCACAAGAGCCACGCACACTTCCATAGCACCACCGACAAGCCACTGCATTTTACCTACTTCCAGGATATTTGATTGCAGCCGCCCATTATAGATCGGACTCCAACAAGAATGCAATATGTTGAACTTGGATTGTCTTCTTTTGGTTTCTATCCCCCGTTGTCCAATATGTGTAGTTCATTCGCCTTCTAAGGACAAAAGTATAGTTGCCCGATTTTTTAATTCTGTTTTAATAATTCTGTTTTGATACCGAAAATGTTAGTACTTTTTCCACTTAGTTCCTTAAAGGATTTGCCGATAGTGCAGCTTTAAGAGGCAACAACTTTTAATACAGTTTGTTTAAATTTTACTGATATTTGTCCACTGTCCACAAGCTGTCATCCAAACGTTAGACACACATAATTGGTGCTATATATGCAGGCAAAATGTACTCCTTGGATGTGAGTGGCATTGCGTTCACTGGTACATTTGATACATCTGGACCAACGTTATCGAATTGTAGAAATTTTGGTCTTATGTTTCATTCGATTCCTTTCTGCTTCTACTTTTTTTTCTGTTCGCTTGTTCTTTCTTTCTTGTCTTAATACATTTCCTAGGGAAAAGTTGTAGCAACTGCGGCAAACGTGTTTCAGGTTCCTTCCTTTTACTCCTTCTTCATATCCCACAGTTGTACAGCTTGCGTTTCGATAAAATTAAAGTATTGTCGTTAATAGGGCATCATTGCCCCATGAATTTGCATTTGCTAAAGGGATAACAGTTACTTCCGGATGAATGGCGTTTAGAGTGAGAATGTGTACGTTTTGTCATTGATATCGTTAAAATAACATGCAAGTGGAACGCGCTCGATGTTTGTGTCATGTCCTTAGATTGCTTAGAGGACACTCCAAACGAAAGGAACAAAATAATGTCATCTTAATAATTTGCAAAGTGAAACGTGTTGGGTCATGATCTATGTCGAGAGGTAGAAACAATCTGGTATGATACTAAGTACTCTTTAATATATGAGAAAACATTTAAACAAAGTTCTCTGAAAAGATGCAGGGACATATTCTAGCAGATGAGTGTTTCGTAAAGCCCAAGTGGATTTATAATTCAAACGTCGTATCTATAGCAATAATAACACTTTGATTTTCAATTAATACCTTTAACATATTAAGAATTGTTTCCAGTAAAATTTAAAATGTTATATAAAACTTTCAGACACTTTCTTTGCAAATTTGTATTGCATCTGGAGTTCACATCAATTGTCGTGTGTGCGTGCGGTTGGCAACACTAAGCGCAATATCCGTTTCCTTTCATTACATCGTCTCTTTTTAACAAACTTTTTAGCTGCACTTAAACTTAGCACAACAAAATTACACCGTTTTAAATACAAGCAAAAAAGATACTGAACACAAAGAGAAACAGGATACGAAACTTGTATAATTATAAAAAAAAGATATAGTTATATCCTTATAACCGCCAAGGTGGCACTGGCATTGAAAGATTTAACGCTAAAATAAACTGATTGCATTTAATTAAGCTTAAATATCTCAAACAAAGGTGGTGAATGCGATAAACAAGACAATATGGCACACTCCAGCACAGGAAGCAGTAATGGGGGCGGAAGAAATTATCACAACTTATGGTGAAATTTATTCTATTGTCTGCACTTTACCAGATCCTTTTAATTAAAGAAATATCACAGCAATCTGTAAAAGGAAGGACGAAAAACATTTGCCTTTTTAGAATAGGATACGATAAATTTTTCAAACCAACATTTATTTATAATAACATTTATTTTAATTATCTTTATAACACAGTGCAGCACGAATTAATATAACCATATACGGACACCACTTGATAAAAGACAAAACAAAAAGACCCCTGTCTCCCAGTTCTCCAGGTTTTTTTTTTATGGCCCCCAAAGAAGTCATTTTTGCAAAAATGTAATCATTTTCTCAAGCTCATATCTTGCAAACCGTTCGGAATTTTGATTTACGCTCCGAGGCAAAGTTGTCAAATCAAAATCATCATTCAATCAAAATCAAAAAAACCTCATCATTTTTCATCTTCAATGTCAAAATCGCGAAAAACTTTAAAAAATGATCGAAAAATCGCCCAAAAAGCGTTTTTTTAATTTCCGCTTTTACGAACAAATTTACTTTATGACAAATGCGCCAATTTTCTTTGGCCTGGTAGGGCTTACAGCGCTGATTAAAATCCGAAAGTTTTTTTAAGGAGGATGATACAACTTCTTGATATATAGGTCTTTATAGCTTGAGTATATAATCGCTTATATCTCACCCATTTCTTATCCGATCTGGTTGATATGGGTATCATTGAGAAGACTTTTGAAAACGCTATAAATCTGTGTATAAATATGTTAATCTTTATTAACTCATTTGGGGCAAATTAAAAAAAAAGATTTTTTAACCTCAGTTTTTTAATAAAAATCTGGTTTTCTGAAAAAACAGCCCTAGTAAACTTATTTCTTCCTAGACTCAATAAAATACAACACTTCAAGCATTTTTTTTAAGGTATAACACTCCGCATTAACCCTTCTAATACCGGATATAGTGAGGTTTTTCTAACAAAAGTACTTCATGGGAGCCAAAATTTCGCTTAAAAACAATTGAAGTGTAAAAAAATAAGCGATTTCTTAAAAAAAATGTTGATTTCCAAACCTTTAAACGTAAATAATTGTCAGTCAGGAGACCGAGTGTTTGAGTGCACTGTACCTTCACTGATAGTAAGTGCACTCTAATAAAAATTCTCAACCTGGTGGGTGAGTTCCCGTGCCCAAACTATCAAACAACTACCTGGAAGCAAACATCTGCATTGAATTCACATAAAAACAACCCAAAATATAAAAAAAATACCTGGAAACACATTGTTGCTCTTGTCATAAAGATGAAATTGTGAACATATAAAATCAAAAAAACTTCTATCAAAAAACTACCTGGAAGCAAACATCTGCATTGAATTCACATAAAAACAACACAAACTATAAAAAAATACCTGGAAACACATTGGAGCTCTTGTCATAAAGATGAAATTGTGAACATATAAAATCAAAAAAAAATTCTATCAAAAAACTACCTGTAAGCAAACATCTGCATTGAATTCACATAAAAACAACCCAAACTATAAAACAAAATACCTGGAAACACATTGTTGCTCCTGTCATAAAGATGAAATTGTGAACATATAAAATCAAAAAAACTTCTATCAAAAAACTACCTGGAAGCAAACATCTGCATTGAATTCACATAAAAACAACCCAAAATATAAAAAAGTACCTGGAAACACATTGGAGCTCTTGTCATAAAGATGAAATTGTGAACATATAAAATCAAAAAAAAACTTCTATCAAAAAACTACCTGCAAGCAAACATCTGCATTGAATTCACAAGGGACGCAGCACACAATATAAAAGCGACACGACGCTCACATCGAGGCATTACACAGCGCGACGTCAATGAGAGCTCAGCGGTGAAAGTTATAAAGTGAAAGTGAAAGTGAAAGTACAAAAAGTGAAAGTTCTACAGCCATAATTCTAGTCTGCAAGGATAAAATTGTATCCATAGACGAAATAAATAAACATTGGCAACTGACAATTTCAGTATGCAGTGTGAAAATATTGATTTATTTTGCTACGTTTGCGGTCATCAAATCAGAAAAAATAGTTCTACAACATTGCAAAAGGAAAAGACTCCTTTAACTAGTGCATTCAAGAAAGCATATAAGTTGTTTTTCGACGAAGAAGACTCGACCGGTGGAAATTACACACCTAATACAGTGTGTCGCCAATGTCATAACAATCTCATGGCATGGTTGAGTGGAGGCAAACATAGTATGAAGTATTGTAAGCCGGTAAACTGGATTAATCTCCCAGGTGACCATGATTAAACAAGTTGCTATGCATGCGTAAATTACACATGTGGTCTAAATCGATATGCTGCGAGGAACAAAAGTTATAAAGCAACTGTAACAGCCACACTACCAATGCTTGCACCTGACAATTTTGTATCACCAAGGCCGCCAACTCCAGATCGCAGTACAGAATGTACAGGAATGACTAGAGCAAGTGGTGTTACTTATGAAGATCCATTTGATACCGATTACGAGTCCCAACAGGGAACAGATGGACCACAACTATAAACACAAATGGAAATGGATTTCATTGTAGCCATATTGGGACTATCGCAGTGACTTGCCATATTTTTGATAGCGTTTTTAATGCAAAGAAAACTCACACATGGTAATGTGAACTCTACGGCAAGCTGAATTTCAGAGCCTCTATACTCTAAATGATGACAATTCGTTCGCTTACTGCAACGATGTAAAAGCTTTGGTGGTAAAAATGGGAATGAACTACATCGCTAGTGAGTGGAGATTATTTATTGATGGTTCTGTTTCAAGCTTGAAAGCAGTGTTGTTGCATGTGTCGAACCGAAAACCTTCCATTCCGCTAGCAATGGGTATCAACATGAAAGAAAGCTATGAAACATTGAAAGATATAATGGAAAAAATCAAATATTACGAAAATAAATGGAAGATTTGCTGTGATTTGAAGGTCATCAACATTTTGCAAGGGATCATCGATAAGTGCGGCTTTCCAATTCTTTTGTTCGCGCTCACCTCTGAATCAATACCAATGTAATTCGTAGAGAAACATAAACTGAAACAACATAAACTGAGGAATGCACCTTTAATAGACAATACTCAAGACATCTTGCTGCCACCGCTCCACATAAAATTGGGAATTGTTAAAAAATTCATCGAAGTGGCCGTTGTAAATTGCCCAAACGCGTCCGACTATTTGAAAAGCGTTTTCGGAAAGCGTAGCGGTGACAAAATTAAAAAAGGTATTGTAGTAAATTTAAAACGGATTTTTGTTCACCTCATTGTACTATTTTCACTGTGTTAATGTGTTCTTTTCTGTCTTTATTTTTTGTCTTCATTTAACAGGCGTACTTAACGGCCCTGACACTAGAAAGCTATTCAAGAGCAACTTTGAATCATCGCTTCACGATTATAATCATTCAATGGTATGGATTTACCTTCAGCGTGTACGCACCAGAGTCTTGGGAGGGGATCGAGACGCGGAACCGGAATCAAGAGAATGGGTGAAAGAAATGCTGTATTATTTTGAGACAATGGACACATCGATGGCATTAAAGCTGCATTTTCTTCATTTTCATTTTGACGATTTGATCAAATAACTCCCTACCGAATCCGATGAGCAAGGAGAACGGTTTCACCAAACCACAATGCCCATGGAAAAACGGTACAAAGGCAAAAAACTCGACGCATTGCTTGCAGAGGTAATATCAATTTTATTGATGCATTGTTTTGCATTCCTTTTTTGATTTCTTTTCTAATTCATTTCAGGTATGTTGGTGGAGTCACAAAATCACCCTGTATGATGTTAATAAAGTGTCTGAAGAAGAAAAAGCTGATGATGGAGGGCAGTCCGGAAGTAACGTGCCTGTGGACACCATAAGTTCTGAATCAGTGTCAGATTCGGACGATTCGGACGACGATGTGGATCCATCCACAACTTAAGAGAGTGCGATTTGCAAGTCCAGGGCCATCAACATTATAAACATAATACGAATATTTTTTTTTATAATTTTTGTAATTGTAGTGCCATTCCTACAGTGACTACTATCCCCTACAACACTGAATCATTATTACTAAATATCCATGCTACTACTCTTTGTTACAACCCTAACTCTAAATGTCAACCCATACCACCTAAGGACTAAGATTAATAAAATCAGTAATAGTATAACAATGAAAACTTCAACATGCCTTTTCACTTACGGGAGAAGGCTGTATAGTATCTCAATGTTGAAGTAAAGAAAAAACAAATGAAATTAAAAAATTTTCGGGAAATTTTTCACTTTTGCGGCTATCCAAGGGCTACCTAAACGGTGTTAAGAATCATGCCTAGGAAGTTCATATGTTGTAGAAAGTTGTTTATTGAGATCTTAGGATCATTCCTAAAGTTGAGTATTTCCTTGAATTTTGAACGGTTTGCTACCTATGGACCTGAACAGGGGTAAAAAGGTAAAAAAAATAAAGTTTTTTTCGATTTTGACTTTGAAGATGAAGTTTTTTATGATTTTATATGTTTACAATTTTTGTTCTTTATGACAAGAGCTACAACTTTGCCTCAGAGAGTAATTCAAAATTCAGAACGGTTTGTAAGATATGAGTTTGAGAAAATGATCACTTTTTTGCAAAAATTACATCGAGGCCCCACTTTTTTGGGGGCCCTTAAAAAAAAACCTGGACGACTTTGGGCAAAACTGGGAGACAGGGGTCTTTTTTTTGATCTTTTATCACGTAGTGGTTATTTTGGCATGACTTAAAAAATTACACACTGTGTAATTCAAATAATAATTATAACAATATAAAAAATTACATGAGGTGTCAGTTGGAACGAAGTTTCTTTCGCTATATATATTATGTGCTAGTTAGTTCCAACACGCCTAAGGCACCTGTTGAAAAATTCGATAATTTAAATGGATCTCTAAGAAAAGATACTTTTCGTAAAATGATACATTTTTTTAAGAAAAAAAAATTTTTATAGAATGCATTTTTGTAAAAAAAAGATATTTATTTGTAGATCCTTTAAAATATGTATCATATTTTACCGAAAAGGTCCTGTTTTATAGAGAGGTACGTCTTTTATTAAAAGCTAATGTTTTTTTAAGAAAAGGTACAATTTTTAAGAGGAAGTACTTTCTGTAAGAAAAAGCCATACGAGTATGATTTAAGTACTTTTTTTAAGAACAGGTACTTTTTAAAGAAGTGGTACACTTTTTAGGAAAAGGGTATCTTTTAAAGAAAATCTACTTATTTTCAGAAGGCTACTTATCTCAAGAAAAGAAACGAAAAGGTATTATTTAATTTTTAGGAAAAGGCACTATTAAGAAAAGGAATTTTTGTAAGAAAATTAAAGAAAAAAAAAAACTTTTTTTAAGAATTTTTTTTTTGTTGAATGTATATTTTTGTTAAAAATATATATATTTTTAGGTCCTTTTTGTAAGAATATATTTTATATTTTCCCGAAAAGGTCCTTTCTTTAATGAGAGGTACGTCATTTATTAAAAGCTCTTGTTTTTTTTAAGAAAAGCTACCACTTTTCTTTCTGTCAGAAAAAGCCATTAGAGTATGAGTTTTTTACAAAGAAGTAATTTTTTTAAGAACAGGTACTTTTTATAGAAGTGGAACTCTTTTTAGGAAAAGGTTACTTTTTTAGAAAATTTACTTATTTTCAGAAAGGCTACTTATCATAAGAAAAGAAAAGAAAAGAAAAGAAAAGAAAAGAAAAGAAAAGAAAAGAAAAGAAAAGAAAAGAAAAGAAAAGAAAAGAAAAGAAAAGAAAAGAAAAGAAAAGAAAAGAAAAGAAAAGAAAAGAAAAGAAAAGAAAAGAAAAGAAAAGAAAAGAAAAGAAAAGAAAAGAAAAGAAAAGAAAAGAAAAGAAAAGAAAAGAAAAGAAAAGAAAAGAAAATTGACTATTTCATTTTAACGAAAATTTTCTTTTAAGAAAAGGAATTTTTGTAAGAATTTCTTTAACAGAAGGTATTTGGAAGTGGTGACATCTATAGGCACGGGTAGGGCAATCTATCAAAGTGAACACATGCAAACAACACACAACGTTAGCATCACATACGTAGGTTTTGTACAACAACAGTCTCTGCCCTAAAATAAGTATGATGGTATTGATGTAGCGGCAGCGAACAAACAAGCAGTTCGTCGTCGCCAAAGAGTATTGAATAGTATAGAGAACTCATGGAACGAATTGTATGACCCAAAAGCACTGGCGACATCTGGCGAATGATTCAAAACGTATTATTCTCTTTTTGTCATAAATTGGTCCATTCATAATTTTGATGTCAATCATTGAAGCTTTTTGAAACATTTATGTTTTTCGTATTGTTTTATGTCAGAACATTTTCGAAATGGTGCATTTAAGTTGAAATATTCTATAAAGAGAATGAGACTCTTTTATGCTCTTTTACTCAGACTCTCTACTTGAGAGCGGGAAAAAAGTGCAATATATTTTCTATACCATTTAATACGTTTCGTCGTCGCTCTATTTATGACAAAACAATCACAATTATTTCAGTCAGCTAAATATTGTTTTATTTATTTTAACAATATTACATCTAATGTTAGAGCAGATGCAAGAAAAAAGAAAGTGCGATAGCAAAAGAGCCTTCAGCACAAAATCCTTTTTTATTTTCCAATGCAACATTTACTAATGTGTTCATAGCAATGGAACAGGTGTTAACATATCGCCCGTGAGTTCGAACACTCATTAATTTTTTTTTAAGAAAAGGTTCTTTAAGTAATGCGATTTTTTTTAAATTTTTTCAAGAATAGGTACATTTTTAAGAATAGGTACTTATATCAAGAAAAGTTATTTTGTTTCACAAAAAAAGTACTCTTTAAAGAAAAGGTAGTTTTTTAAGAAAATGCAATTTGTTATAAGAAAATTTTCTTTTACTTTAAAATTACTTTATTTAAGAAAACTTACTTTTTTAAGCAACTGTACTTCTTTAAGATAAGATATTTGTTTAAGAAAAAGTACTCTGTTTAAGAATATGAATAGGTATTTCAATTTTTGAGAAAATTTACTTTTTTTAAGAAAACGCACTTATTTACGATATTGTTATTTTTTTAAACTTCTTTCACTTTGGCTTTTCTAAATTTAATTTTTTTTCGGTTCAAAACTACAATATGTAATAAACAGGCTCCACCTTGAAAACTTCCCATTAAATAAGAATTTTCTGGCCATATGTTAGTCTAGACACAAACCAATCCAAAAGTACGAGTGTAAGAGTAAGTGTGCTGCCAAATGTAATGCCATACTCAGGGTTGTATTTCATGGATTTGCACTTTGGCTTTTCTAAATTTATTTTTACTGTGTTAAATAAAAACTATAATATGTAATAAACAGGCTCCACCTAGAAAACTTCCCTTTAAATCAAACCAAATCAAAAGTACCCAATATAGTTGATAATAATGGGTTGTAATAAAGTAGTTAAAAAAAAGTTGTTTAAAATTTTAGCATTTAGCCCAGCAACGTACGATAAGGAACTTCGTTCCAAAAGGTACTCTTTAAAGATATAGAGTATCTATAGTATCTTGGGCGCAACTTGAAGTTTGGGGATTTCACTTTGCCTGCCTTCCTGGATATAGAAGGTGCTTTTAACACTGTGTCATCCAGCGCTATCAGGGAATCTCTGGAATTTGCTGGGGTGCCTCCACTTCTTGTCGAATGGATTGCGAACATGTTTAGGGATCGCATTGTAAATTCGAACCTAGGGGTTTGCTCAGGTCGGAAGCTGACTACAAGCGGCAAGCCACACGGTGGAGTGTTATCCCCTCTGCTGTGGCTTTTAGTTGTTGACGGCATTCTTAGGAACTTGGAGTTGAGTGGTCGTAGAATAGTTGCCTATGCGGACGAAGTTGTTATTCTTGTCGGAAGAAAATCTTTGCCTACGATCAGTGACCGCATGCAGGATGCCCTGTGTGAGTTGTCAGTTTGGGTCAGGCACTGTGGCCTGGGTGTTAACCCGGCAAAGACGGAGCTGATTCTTTTTACTCGCAGGCGAAAGATTGGATTTTTCAGGAAACCATGGTTGGAAGGCGTTAAGCTATCTCTATATTCTGAGGCGAAATATCTCCCGAAACTGAACTGGAAGCGAAATACTGAGGAACGAATGAAGAAGGGATTTAACGTACTCTACGCCTGTAGGAATTCGATTGACAAATGCTGGGGTCTTTCTCTGAAAATCGTGCATTGGCTTTTTTCGGCTTTTGTGCGCCCCATTATCACCTATGGCTGCGTAATCTGGTGGAACCTCTTGGGGAATAGCTATCAGTTGAAAATGCTCAGTAAGGTTCCGCGAACTGCGTTGATGTGTATTAGTGAGGCGAGGTAAAGCACTCCGCAGGCGGCGCTGCATGTAATCCTGCATTTAACTACTCTTGATGTCTATGCGAGACGGTGTGCTGTCAGAAGTGGCATTCCAACATTCTCCAAGAGTTGATTGAGAATCACCCGGACGAGTGTTGGAGCAGACCACTGACTACATGCTGCCGACTGTACATTTTGGGTTATGCCCGGAGATCATGATGCCAGATAGGAATGATTGGGTGGGAGGTATACCTCCCTCACTCTCTGGTCGTCTGATCTTTACAGATGGCTCAAATATGGAATCGGCCACAGGAACGGGAATCTTCAGTGACGACCTTTAACTCGGGCTCTCGATGAGTTTGGGTGCGAAATTCCAAGCAGAAATCGTATCCATTACGAGAGCTGCAACTCAGATAATGGACCCATGCTTGTACCCAGCGGGTGAATTCGTCACCAGCGTTGATAGTAAGCCAGCCGATCAGTGCGATCAGGTCACACATCTGTAAATCCAAATTGGTTAGGGATTGCAAGCGGATAGTATAGTGCCCGGCAAGCTAAGTATCTGCTGGGTTTCGGGACATAGTGATGTCAGAGGGAATGTTGAAGCAGACTGTTTGGCTAGACCAGGATGTACTTCTGCTGATTTGAGATTGACTGTCTCTGCAAATCCACCGATCTGTTACTTGTATGACTTGATCGATCACTGGTCGCTGGATGATATCAACGCTGCCTGGCAAGTCAGAGTAGATTGCACAATTTCGAGGGCCATATGGCCAGCAGTGGACTAAGGGAAAACTAAGTGCCTTCCTCGACTGGACAAGGCTGACTTGCTACTCCTCACTGGGATAATCACGGGTCACTGTGATGCCGGAGGCTTCACTCGAAACTGGATTGTGAACGAAGTTAATTACTGCCGTGCTTTTGGAAATGAAGAAGAGGTGGAAACCATTGAGGTCCTTCTATATCAGGGCCCAGTCTTGCAGCATAGGCGTCGCCGTTGTTTTGTTTGGTTTCATGCAGAGGGCCTGGCCTCTTCGCGCGATGTGGCCATTGAGGAGTTGATGGAATTCTCGCGGGGTCTGCCATGGATCCAGGAAGGCGATACCATCATCTGATGATTTGTCTATTGGTTCTTTCTACCCCACTGGGAATCTGGAATGGTAAACCTTGACCTGCACATATGAATCCTCATCTCGGATGGTATTGTATGTATTTATCAGGGCTTATCAGGTGATGTATGTATATATACACTGGGAACATTGAGTCGTTCTTCTGTCTGCCCTACGTCCATCTATATTTCAAAATGTTCACTATCAGTGGGGTTCGCCCCCCCTCTCTTCACTCCCATCTCCCTCGCTCCTCTTCATATATATGGGCAATCACAATGGATCAACCGACCTCCGAGTGTAGTGAAAATAAGTTATATACTTACATATACTCTCCCTTATTGTCGCGTGGACTAAACCTAACCTACTCTTTCAAGAAAATGTAGCTTTTTAAGAAAGGCAATTTCTTATAAGAAAATGTACGTTTTTTAAGAAAAGTTACTTTTTTAAGAAAAGGTAAAATTAAGAAAATTTACTTTTTGTAAGAAAATTTACTTTTTTAAGCAAAGGTACTTCTTTAAGATAAGGTATTTTTTTAAAGAACAGACACTTTGTTGAGCATAATTAATTTGTTTCGCTGCAAAATCGGCCAGCAACATACTACATATCAGTGATGACGACCACATGTTTCTCTGCCTTTAACACTAATAATCTTATTTTGTTGTGAAATTGAAATATCTTCCTTCAATTTGATTTGTCGTAACATTTTTCTTAGCAACATTAAAATGTTGCTACATACATGTTGCTGATATGTTGCTACATACATGTTGCTGATGATGATAACTTAGTACAGCGTGGTTTTTAAGTTGCAGGCCGATGTTCTTATTATTATTCTCTCACTAGGAAAGACTGTAGCGTTGACTTAACTACACGCTACACGTAGCTGTAGCGTTGACTTAACTACACGCTACACGTTGACTTAACTACACGCTGAAAATATTTGTTGTTTGGGTGCAAAAATTAAGTGTGTTTGGAGCTTGTAGCAAATATAATATAACTAGCTGACCTGGCAGACTTCGTCCTGCCTTCAAAAGTATTTATAACATCAGATGGTAAACAATGATTAATATCTCGACGTGGGCGCCATCTATTTTATCACGGTGCAAAAACACAAAAAAACTAAATATTGCGCCATCTGTCGGACGAACTTCAATCTACACAGAAACACTACTCACGGCCCATAGAGCATGCATATACAATTTGGTCAAAATCGGTCCAGTAGTTTTTGAGTTTAGCGATCACGAACATACACGTAATTTTTATATATGTAGAGAATGTGTCCAAACACACTGTGTTTGCTATTCAATATTAAATGTTTGAGACACAATGACTAATATGTTATGTTGTATGTGTTTGCAGCCCCAATATATATGTGTTTGTGATACAAATACGCCTGTGTTTGTTGCATTGCTTATGCTCTCTCAGCAAGAGAATAAAAGGGGGACAATGAGAGAGTATATGTTGGAAGTTTGCATCTGTATTTTTGCATTATTCTCTCAGTCGATGAGTCATAAATATTCCTGAATTTGCGTGAAAATTGCAGATGAAGTTTCATGTACTCAGTCGTCAGTGGATAATCGGACAGAGGATACCAAAAGCACTTGATCAGTGAAAAAAGATGAAATGGTTTGTGATGTTGCTTTGGTTTTTGTGTATGTGTTCCGTATATATATGTATATTTGCTACCAAAGTGAGAAACGAGTTTGAGGAAAGAAACTGGAAAGGGCAACAACTTGAAGCCCTTTGTCTGTTCGAGCCTTTACTGAGAAAATCGGATCGACGGACCATTTGTTAAATCAGTATAATAAAAAACATGTAATTTATCCACGCTTGGCTTGCAAGAACTAGACTTGTATATAAATATATTATTTGTGTACCAACTCATAGTGATAGCCAACGTATAGCTGAAACCTTCTGAAAACAAAAACGCGGGAGACAACAAAGAAAGGAGAAGAAAAAGAATAGCAGATTCTGATTTCATAAATTAATGCAATGTAAAAAGGGGCCGTTTTATAAATAATTTAATAATTTATAAATTAATTAATTATAAAATTAATTATAAAAATAATACTATATTTATATCAAAGTAGAATATCGTTTCCAAATATTATTATGTTTAGGAGGATATACCTATATGTTTCCACGTAAGTATATGTAGGTTTGGGGGAAACACGCGAATGCTTCCACGTAAGTGCATGGATGTTTGGGATGAAGAGCGCATGTTTCCATGTAAAAGCGAACATGTTTGCCAGTAAACATGGTACTGTTTACATTGAAATACAAGTGAGTTTTGGACTTGCAAACATATGAATGTATGAATTGTGTTCCAAACATATACATGTTTCCTGCAGAATATGTTTGGGAGAATATATTAGAAAGACCATTATTTTTCAGCGGAAGCTTTTCACATACAAGTGCCTTATGTGAAGGTGTATTTATCATATTTAAAAATTGTATTCCTACACCTGAAACTATTGAAATCACTAGCCCAAACTATTTCCCAAACTACATCTAACAAACTACAATTGTAAGGGATAATTGGCAAACACTTTAATGTTGGGTATTCATGCAATGAAATAGAATGCGTTGTAAAAACAATTCAGAGCAAAATGTTAGATGACAATAATTGTAGGCGACTGTGAAAACACTTAACAATAAGACTATATAGAGATATCCTTTAAATTGCATGTGCTACAATCTGCAGCAGTCCTTTACTGGGTAACTGGGCAATAGCGATGATAACAATAGAAAACCCCAACGACATCTGGTGTAATCGGAAGGAGGAAAGAAAGGATGAGCCCCTCGTAATCAGCCATTGTGGTTTTTAACGTGCAATCGTTGGTTTCGTACTCTCTGTCTTTGTTAGCCACAATCCTGCAGCCATAGAACAAAGCGGATTATAACACATCTTAGTTTGAAGTGATTTTGAACATAACGGAAAATTACCAGACCCAACTCGTCGTCCAACACGCAACGCAATTGTTGCTGCGCGTCCATCTGGCATAGCATTTACTATCGTTGGCTGATATGGTGGGACATATTTCCAACTGATTGCGGTTGTTGTGGTATTCAGTGAGAAATAACTGAAAACAGAAATTCGTTTGTTTGCGCGGTTATGGAATTGAACTATTCCTGGAGGCAGGAAGCCAAAGTAGTAGCACTCTGCACAGCCTAAACAAAATATCTGAACTGTGTATTGTTTTGCTCCCATCATCGATTTGTCACAGTCGGTCGGCCAGTGCAAGCCAAATTGAAAATGGTTTTAATTTGTTGTTAATTAATTTCAATGTAACCCAAAACTAATTGTTAAACAAATAAGTGTGGACGTATACAATTTGACAGTTGAAAGCTGTGATAACACGAAACACAATTTTAGGTTGAAAACCATTGGCGGTCAGTGGTGTTGGCAGCAATTAGAGAAGGGAATAGCAAAGAAGTAGTTGATTAAAGTTGTCAGCACGTTAACAAAACATGGACAATTTTTTCTCATCAAAGTAGCGAAAACTACTCATAGCGACATATTTTTCAGACATTTTGTTAATTTCGACAATTCACTTAAAGCAGAGTTCTCCGTATCCAATTAACATTTAAAGCTATGACTACTTAGAGCGAAACGTTTCCTTCCATTTAAGGAAAAAATGGTTTCCCATTACATCCCATCTTCCAACCAGTGAGCTCTGCTTTTTTAAATTTTACACTCTACTGTTTTACCGATTTCGAACGGAATTTTGAGGCAATTTTTCATCTCGGTATTGCCCCATAACCAAGCTATGTGACCGCCGTCGATAGAAAAGTAATGTGGTCAGAGCAGGGATCGAACCCACGTACTCATGTACAAAAGCCACATACACTACCATAGCTCCACCGACGGCTATCCTGCTTTACTAATAAACTAATAAATACTACTGACTAGCAAATGCCCGCTACTTCTTCGGCGGCTATTCAGTATTATATATAAATATAACAATTTATAAAATTTAACTCTCGCCATTTTTATCAATTTTGTTTTAAAAGTCACACAATTTACTATCAAGATACCTTCTCTCTAAAAAGTTATTCTCTGATAAATTGTCATATTTCGAAATAAAAAAATTGTTCCTTAGCCGACAGTACTTTCACACATTTACTTAGGCATGTTTGTTCCATACATTTACCTTGGCATGCGCGGGTAGAAACTAAACTCACAAAGTGAACACATCCAAACACAGTTTGTCCGACTGCGATCACACAGGTTGTTTGGCGTTAAACTCCTCCGAAACCGTTGGACCGATTTGTATAAAATTTTGTGTTCATATCGGGTAGGTCTCAGAATCGGCCAACATCATCTGACCCACACCGATATAGAACACAGATTTGTCCGACTGCGAAACAAAGATTGTCAGATTGCGAAAAAAAATACACACTGATGTAGCGGCAGCCAATAGATGTCTTGTGTGGGTGCGGAGCACTCTCGCAGCAAAGAGAATAATGACGTACCCAGCGGCGGAAGTCTTGACCTGGAAGGCCTGAAATCATGACCAAACAGGCCTTCTTTTAAATACATATTAGGTATTCCCTACATATTACCTCCTCTTTTCTTTTTATACCCTCCACTGTAAGTGATAGAGGGTATATATCAGTTTGTCATTCTGATTGTAACATATAGAAAGAAGGTTTTGCGACCCCATAAAGTAAATATATTCTTGATCCTTATAACATCCGGAGTCGATATAGCCATGTCCGTCTGTCCGTCTGTTGAAATCATTCTCAGGACTTCAATCGGCGATAACGCGGTTGGGTTTCTGGCCAGAATGTTCCACGTATTCCTGAACAGTTTGGTATTGAAAATCAGCGAAATTGGTCCATTGGAAAAAATTTTATGATTGGAAACGTAAAAAAACTCAAAAAATTTTCACATTAATTTTTGTAGTTTTATACTAAACTACTCCTTTTGCCGTGTGGTGAATTTCCATGTTGAAAATCTTTGTTGTTCTTTATAATAGGTAAGTACTTTAGAATGTTTAGATGTACTTTCATGTGTTCATACATTTATATGAACTTTGTCACACTTCATCTAAGGTCGCTGTGGCCTGATGGGTAAAGGGTTGCGCGTTGGAGTCTGAGGGTTGTTGGTTCAACTCTCGTCCCAGCTTTTTTTTTTTTTTTTACAGTTCTACAAAAAATGCTTTTTTAATTTTAAAAAATGCTTTGCAGCATTTTTTTTTTTTTTAACAGTTCTTCAAAAACTGCTTTTTTATTTTTAAAAAATGCTTTTTTATTTTACTTGTGAGAAGTAACTTATTTTTATTTTTTTAAAAAAAGTACATTTTCTTAAAAAAAAGTACATTTCTTAAGTACATTTCAAAGTACATTAAGTACATTAAGTACATTTCAAAGTACATTTCTTAAGTACATTTCATTAAGTACATTTCTTAAGTACATTTCTTAAGTACATTTCTTAAGTACATTTCTTTCTTAAGTACATTTCTTAAGTACATTTCTTCTTAAGTACATTTCTTCTTAAGCACTTAAGAAATGTACATTTCTTAAGTACATTTCCTAAGTACATTTCTTAAGTACATTTCTTAAGTACATTTCAAAGTACATTAAGTACATTTCAAAGTACATTTCAAAGTACATTTTCTTAAGTACATTTTCAATGTGAGCATTTGAGCATTGTGAGCAATGCATTTGTGAGCATCCTGCATTTGTGAGCATTTGTGAACAAGTAATTGCATTTGTGAACAAGTAACTTATTTTTTTTTTTTTTAAAAAGTACATTTTCTTAAAAAATGTCTTTTTAAAATTTAATATTTTGCTGGTTAACACTAAGGTGGAGGGTATCAAAGATTCGGCACAGCCGAATTTAACACTTTTACTTGTTAATATTGCGTGAGATTGGGAGGCAAGGCCTTCCTTGCCCATTGTCTAAAGAAGGCTGTAGAAGGCATGCAAAGGCAAAGGCCTTAGAAGGGATTTACTTTAATTTATTTTTGTTAAATAAAAATAAAATTAAAATAATTTATTTTACCACAAAATCATTATCGACTTCTACATATTTATTTATAAGTGCGTATGTATCTATCTTAAAAAGTTGTACCACGCCCAACTTGAAATTGAAAATTTTCCAAATGCCCTGAAAATATTAAATAAAAAATACAATTTTAAAATTTTGTATGAAATTTTCCAATTAAATTACGGTTAAAAATAGTCGGAGAAAAAATTTCTCAAAATTGTAAAAGTCTTCTTCTTGGTTATATCTGATGAAAAAATGCATGCATTCCGCAGGCCTTATTTTAGGATGGCATTACAAAACAACCATTCCGCATGCCTTATTTGTGGAAGGCCTTGCGACTTCCGCCGCTGGGTAATTATTCTTACGTATATAAAAATGAGATAGCAAGAGAGCAACGAAAATTGCGTGAACTTGTGTAACGTATGTACGAACATAATAATGCATGTATGTTCATGTGTCTGTTGCTTTGCATTCTCTTTTTGTTTTTGTGTGAATACAACCAAAATTATTAAGCAAGAAAATAATGACACATGTGCTTGCACTGGTCTTTAAATAATTTTAAGTATTAATATTATTTAAATGTAACGTACACATACGATTGAACGCTGTTTTTTATTTTCCAGAGCTGTCTTAAAAGAATCAATGTAGGGGTATCTTTTTTGGCACACCATGTCCTCTAAAACGGTCTACAATTTATAATCCAGACCGTTCCGATCAAGGCTGCTAGAGGGCCATTCTTCAGAGCATATAAAAACTGGAAAATTGATCCGAAGCCGGGGTTGTGTCGTGTTAGCCTTATGAGCTAGTGCTGAATCATGCTGAAAAGTCCACGGCTGATTTTGGAACAGGGAATTGTTAAGCGGCTTCACAACTTCTTCCAAAATGGTTTCTTGGTAAACTTTGGCCGCTGTTTTGACTCCTTGTTCACAGAAATTCAAGTCAGATAGCCCATCATAAGAGCACCCCACTAAACCATGACTGCAGCTGGATGATAACCCTTTTCGACCCGTGGGATGAGCTCAGATGCTTCTTTAGATGATCGTGCATAAACGGTATCATTTTATTTGTAAAATTTTTCCTGTACGGTAAAAATTTTTTCATCCGTAAACAGAATTTTTCTATGCAAGTTATTAGCGTACTTCAGCAAAAGACGTTTGAATTTTTCTATCCCATTTTTTTTTTAAAGTTGCAGTCAACAAATGTCCTGTACGCCGTTTGAAAACTCCAAGTGATTTTCATTCCACGGGCCATGATTTTCCGTTTCCGGAGAACATTTCGTTGAATTCTTGCTTTGACGGCTTTGGTGACTTGCTGTGTCCGAACGGTACATGGGCGGCCCGACCGGGGCGGTCTTTTATATCTCCAGTCTCCTCGAACAATTGTATGCACCTGTAGACGAACATGCGTTTAATGCCGAGCGCGCGCAGCATTTTGAAAATATCGTTTTTTTTCTTTCCACACTTAAAAAGTGATATAACTGCGATACGGTTTTCCTTATCTGACCACTCCATGGTGAAAGATGACACAATTTCAAATTCCCGTAACTGACTAACGCTATAGAATTTAACTTTCCAAAACCATATGGTAATAAAAGGGTATGTTCAATTTTACTATTATAATGGGTATTTTCAATTTAGTTTCGAAAGGGTGCCGTAAAGAGCGTGTCGCTGAATACTATACATTCTGAGCTATAATTACACTGTGTGTAATTTTTTAAGTCATGGCAAAATAACCATATACGGACACCACTACGTGATAAAAGACTAAAAAAAAAAAGACCCTTGTTTCCCAATTTTTCCCAAAGTCATGCACTTTTTTTTTATGGGCCGCCAAAGATTTGGGGCCTCGGTATCATTTTCGTAAAAATGTGATCATTTTCTCAGGCTCATATCTTGCAAACCGTTCAGAATTTCGATTTACTCTCTGAGGCAAAGTTGTAGCTCTTGTCATAAAGAACTGAAGAATGCACATGGTTCTGGCCAGGCATATTTCATTTTTTGCTACCTATGAACCTGAACAGGAGAAAAAGGTAAAAAAAAATGATATTAAAAAATTTTCAGCAAATTTTTCACTTTTGCTTGCTACCTAAACAGTGTTAAGAATCATCTCTACGAAGTTTATATGTTCTAGAAATGTTTTTATTGAGATCTAAGGTAAATTTTTGTAGTTGATTGTTTCCTTGAATTTTGAACGGTTTGCTACCTATGGACCTGAACACGGGAAAAAAGGTAAAAAAAATCGAATTTTTTTAAGTTTTTTGCGATTTTGATCTGGAAGGTGAAGTTTTTTTGATTTTATATGTTCGCAATTTTTGTTCTTTATGACAAGAGCTACAACTTTGCCACAGAAATTCTGAACGGTTTGCAAGATATGAGCCTGAGAAAATGAGCAAGATATGAGCCTGAAAATGATACCGAGGCCCCAAATCTTTGGCGGCCCATAAAAAAAAAAGTGCATGACTTTGGGAAAAATTGGGAGACACGGGTCTTTTTTTTTTAGTCTTTTATCACGTAGTGGTGTCCGTATATGGTTATTTTTTTTCGTGTTGCACTGTGTTATTAAATTTGGAGGTTATGTTGACTACATGATGAAGGCATCAACTAAGAACATGTGTTTTATTTGCATCAAAAAGACGCGAGATTAAAAAATGCTGACCAAACACGCCTCAGTAGATAAATGAAGGTAACGTCGACTAGCGAATGATTTTTGATTTCGAAATATGATACTTTAGCATCGAAAAGCATCTTGATAGTAAAATTATGTGACTTTTAAAGGAAAATTAATAAAAATGGCGCGAGATTACTTGTTGAAGATGGGAATTTAATGTGGTAAAATTATATTAGATACTTTTGTATGTAAATGTGAAACAATTTTTCTCCCGTGCTTTAAAAAAATGTCCTATAATTTTCAAAAATTTCTCAACATATTAAATGAAATGTTCACTGTATTTAATATAACATTTTCGAACTGTCGACATCTTTAAATAAAATGTTTAACATCATCTTCGGTTTAGCCTTAAGGGGATATCATGTCAATCATTGAGATTAAACTTGAGGCAATGTTTTGCACACAAATCATAGTTGTCAGAGTTAACTGGTTGATACACTTAATAAAAGGGTTAGAAGAGATTTCAACACATTCTTATATATAGGATATGTAATTGACATTTGCCACAGGATACACATATGACATCTGCAAACGTACAGGAACGGCAGATAAAAGGATATTTGTTGTACTAGGTGTTGGGGCATATACAGAGACGGATAGATAGAAATCAGTTTCAGCCTCAACTTGACAGCCTTATTGCCTTAACATGCATTTCGATTGAGATCTCTTAACAATTTACGTTACATTGAATACTAGATTAATGTGCTAATGGGTGAATACTATAATAATAATAATGTGTTTATGTATTTGTAAATAACACTTATAGTATATACATTCACACGAGTATATATTCCGGTCCACAATGTGTTAGATAGATAATATCTTAAATCGTTATTATTATTCCAAAGTAGACGTGCGTGCGAGTGTTTGCGTTGTGTGTAAGGACATCACAGTCGTAAACATTTGAAATTTGCCAAAGCATGAAATTAAATTTTGTGGTTAACATGTTATTTAAGAATTAACATAATTATCAGATTGTAGTTTAGGTGAAATTTCCCTTAATGTCTCATTCAAATGATAATAAAAGTTTCGGATTAAAAGATATGTCAGTATGTTTGTCTATTTACCTCATTAACTTAGGATACTTATATAGGGTGATGTTAGATGATTTAGAGCACTCAATTGATTACTATTTGATAAAGACTTTTCAATTGGAATTGTAGCCAAATTATTATACCGAAGTGACGATGGCCCACCATGGCTGGCCCACTTTTTGTACAACGTTAAAATAGACCAAATCGATTGCAAAAGTTCTAAAGTCAATCCTAGTTACGTTATTCAGTATGTTATGTGCTGTGTAATCTAAAATTCAGGACATTGATGTGTGAAGAGATCCCTAAAATGGATGAAATTTAACATTTTTGCTGGACGTTTCAGAAAAATTTCACAAAGGTTAAAAAAGATAAAATAATTTCTTAATATGGTTTCAACTATTACTAAATGAAAATTTAGAAATAACAAACTCAAGGACTATGAATGCAGGCAATATCCTTAAAATCGAAGAAACACTATATCCGCCATATATATGAGCAGTTCTCAGAAAATTAAAAAAAGTTTTTTAAAATTTTCACACTTTCATATTCACATATGTTGTTGCAAATATGAAGCAGAAATTTTACAAAAACTGTCAAGGACATTGAAACAGGACTAGGTCCTTAAAATCGACGAAAACCAATATCCCCCATATATATGAAAACTTCTCAGAAAATTAATAAAAGTTTGGAAAATTTCCACACTTTAGTATTCACAGATTTTATTGTAAATATTGAGGAGAATTTTTAGAAAGAATGTCAAGGTCTTTTAAACAGGACAAGGTCCTTAAAATCTAAAAAAAAACGAATATCCGCCATATATATGAAAACTTTCGTCGCTTGTAAGGACCTAGTCCTGTATCAATGTCTTTGAAATTTTTTCTTAAATTTCTTCTTAGGATTTGCAATAATATGTGTGAATATTAAAGTGTGAAAAATTTCCAAACTTTTTGATGTGTTAACATCTATGGCGGCTTATAGGGACTAAATCTATCAAAGTCAGATTTTATGCTGCTGCTAAAACCAGATTTTATGCTGCTGATATAACCAGATTTTATGCTGCTACTAAAACCAGATTTTCTGCGACTGCGAAAGAGAATAATGACGTGTTAAACAAAAATGAGCGAGCAAGAGAGCAATGAAAGGGTGGTGTGGCAGGGGTGAGGCAAACGAAATTGTGTCTATAGCGTATGTACAAGGTGGCGCAAAAGTACTCCTCCTATCAGAAAATGCTATAAATTTTACGATTGGCTCCTAATGTCAGTTCTGTTTTGACATTTGTGTAGTAAACACATGCGAAATACACGTTAATAAACAATGTTACGCTACACTGCTCCAGAACGCGGAATATTGCTGACTATTTATTTGACCAATAATCGTTCGGTGACTTTGGCACAACGTGAATTTCGTCGCAGATTTCCTGGCCGTCCAACGTCTACTGGTGAAACACTGCGACGTTTAGCCGCTCGCCTCGAAGAGACTGGCACAACACGAGATGCTGCCAGGCGTGGCAGACCCCGGAGTAGCCGTTATGCAGATAATATTGCTGCTGTAGCCGAGGATGTCATGGAAGCGCCGTCGATGTCATAGAAGCGCCGTGAGCGCTACAGAGCAATGATCAACGAGTTCTTTTTGCCGCAACTTGATGAATTGGGATTGAAAAACATGTGGTTCCAACAGGACGGTGCAACGGCACACACTGCACGTGCCACAACCGATATGCTGAAGGATGCATTTCCCGGTGGTGGTGTGGCAGGGGTGAGGCAAACGAAATTGTGTCTATAGCGTATGTATTAACATAATAATGTATGTACATGTGTCTGTTGCTGTTGTTGAACGGAGATATAAAGCATAGCCACGCAAAATTTCATTTGCAAGCTTGCGCAGTCGACGTTATGGTGACACACTAATACGTCAGCTACTTCGTACAAAGTATGGGTGATGTTGTGTGTTTGGCTGTTTCGTTGCTGTTGATATGGCAAACATGTGGTTATGTGACACACGTATACGTCAGCTACTTCGGACAAAGTATGTGTGATGTTGTGTGTTTGGTTGTTTCGTTGTTGTTCCTATGGCCAAACAAAGCGAGTCATTTGATGTTCAGCATTGCCCGGTGTATACAAAAAAAACTATTATTTTTTATTTTCCAATGTAACATTTGCTAATGTGTTCATAGAAATCGAACAGATACCGTGTAGCAAAAAGGTGTTAACACATCATCCGTGAGTTCGAACACTCATTGATTTTTTTAATTTTCTGAGAAATGTTCATATATGTATGGCGGATATTGATTTTAATCGATTTTAAGGATCAAGTCCTGTTTCAATATCCTTGAAATTTTTTCTAAAATTTCTACTTAATATTGACAATAATATGTGTGAATATTAAAGTGTGAAAATTTTCCAAATTTTTATTCAATTTTCGGAGAGTATTCATATATATGGCGGGAATTCGTTTTCGTCGATTTTAAGGACCTAGTCCTGTATCAAAGTCCTTGACATTTTTTATTAAATTTCTGCTTCGTATTTCCAACAACATATGTGAATATGACAGTGTGGAAATTTTCAAAACTTTTTTTAATTTTTTAAGAAATTTTCATATATATGAATTTTCATATATATATATTTTAAGGACCTAGTCCTGTTTTAATATCCTTGACATTTTTTATTAAATTTTTTCCTCGTATTTGCAACAACATATGTGAATATGATAGTGTGGAAATTTTCAAAACTTTTTTCAATTTTCTGAGAAATTTTCATATATATGACGGTTATTCATCGATTTTAAGGACCTAGTCCTGTTTCAATGGTCTTCGAATTTTTTACAAAATGTATCCTTAGTATTTGCAACAAAGTGTGTGAATATGAAAGTGTGAAAATTTTCAAAACTTTTTTTAATTTTCTGAGAATGTTCATATATAGAGCAGATATTGATTTTATCGATTTTAATGATCAAGTCCTTTTTCAATGTCTTTGAATTTTTTTATGAAATATTCCCTTAGTATTTGCAACAATATGTGTGAATATTAAAGTGTGAAAATTTTCCAAAATTTTTTAAATATTCTGAGAGTTTTCATCTATATGGCCTTCGTGGATTTTAAGGACCCTTTCTTCAATGTCCATCACATTTTTTTTAAATATGTTTTATCGTTATTACTAGAAACGTGTATGGGAATAAAAGTGGAAACCTGCTCGATACAAATATCATAGAATTCAATGGATAATGGTTTTAATGGCATACATAGGGCAGGATAATTTCATTTAAAGGACCTTGTATCCTTCCGAAATCTTCAATTTTTATTGTGAACATTATGACACATTATTGGTGAACAGTGCAGTGAAATTTATATGCTTGGTTTGATTTAAATACAATCAAATTTGAAGGTGGGCCAACTTCTCACTACCATACACTACTGTGAAGTTAGCCCACCATCGAAATATGTGGGCTACGATGGTGAGCCAACTTCACGTTAGTACTTATTATCTAATAAAAAGCCCCTTATAAAGATCGAAAAGGAAGCAAGCAAGTTGTGCAAACAGTATCACCTCTAGTAAATTTAACGTGGACTTGGGTTTTTTAGGGAAGCAGGGGCCTGGCCGAATATTGTAATATCGATTTGTAATGCTGCTGATTCTAACGAGGACGAGGACTAGTTTATATCTCCACCACCACCCTGTTGATCGCAACGTGTTTATACTAAAATTGTATAGAATTGAGTGAGGTTGTAGATTTGAACGTTGTCTACATCAAACCGTGATCCTTTTAAATACTTTAAAATGTTGTCCTATGTTAACAATTTTCGTAAATTTTTGAAATATGTTCTACTCGTTTTAGTAAACGGGTAATTCCAAAAAATCGACACAAAAATCAGAATTTTCGAACCTGACCACTTTTGATTGGTATAAAATTTGGACAGTGGTTTGAAATATCGTTTGAATATCGTTTGAAAGGCCTAAGTTTCTTCTTTTTAAATCAGGTGAGAAAGGGAACATCGGTTGATAATCAACTAACTTACAGGCTTATAAATGTGCAAACATACGCAAAACCGGGTTTTTATAACCAGTTTTCAAGATTTTGGGGGTGTTTGGTAACAAGCATATTCTTGTTTCACTCGACAATACCTACAAGAAAAATATTATCACTTCTCAGGTATTTCTACTTTAGTATTTTTTGTAACTGGGTTATACGTAGTCACTACTTGAAAAATCGAAACTAAAACAGCAACACTCGAGCAGTCTTCACCAAACCTTATGCATCTATTGATCCCATGGAGATACCATTTGGAAATATGGCTATAATGTAGAAAAAAAGATGGGCTTTCTTTTTGGTGGGGGAAATCAAAAATTAGAGATACGTTATGCCAGGATATTCAAGGATACACTATACTTTTGAGTTTTCAATATAATTGAATCACAATGATATGACTATTGTATGGACTATTATTAAAGCGGTTTCTGCAAGCTTTAAAATGATGTCCAACATTTTGAAATCCATTAACGAATTCCAAAGTTATACCATTTTTAAATAAGATCCTTTTTGCAGAAAGTGCCAAACAATACCTACTTCAACGAACCATAAAACAAAAAATACTTTGAATTTTGACTCAATTCTGGTGTCATGGAATTTGGATGGACGAGGAGAAACTTCTGTCCAAATTTTCATAAAATTCAATAGTCAGGTCCTTTTTTCTGAAAGTGTCATACAATACCTACTTCAGCGAACTATAAATCAAAAAATCCTTTGAATTTTGACACAATTCTAGTGTCATAGAATTTATATGGACGAGAAGAAACTTCTGTCCAAATTTCATACAATTCAATAGTCGTTGGGTTCTGGACTGTGTCGAAATATTTTGGAATCACCCAAACACCAAATTTGTGTCACTCTATAACAGCTCCACCACTGTAACTCGAAACCTTATTGGCAAATTTGATATGAGTGGGGCGCGAACCGTGCAACAACAAAAGAACGTAATAACTTTTTGTCTCCACGATTAATGGGCTAATTTTTTAATTTTATAACGAAAAAAGGATTTGAATAGTGCAGCGGTACAATGCTTTGCATTCCTTCATCTCCGTCTAAAAGAAATTGAAGCGGGAGTTTGGCACTACTCCCCAGTAGTGATGCACATAATCGAGGAGTGGGTTCGGAAGAACCAGTTCTTTACAAGAACCGACCAGATCGGTGCTTACAAGAACCGAAAGACGGGTCCAAATGAACAAAAACGGTTCTTCGAGGACGGAAAAACTGGTTCAAAAGGACTGAAAACGGCTCCAAAAAGACCAAAAACGATCCTGGAGGAACCTAAAAACAATTCTAGAGGAACCGAAGAACGGTTTGAAAAGAACGGTAAAACGGTTCCTCAATAAGAGCATTCGTTTCCAAAGGAACCAACAGTGTTAACCTTTGGTGAGGGTACGAAAATGTATATTTTTATCAAATTTTATATTCTTATAATAAGATATTTCACATAAGTCTCTTTGGGTCAGCAAACCGGACTCGACAGAAAATGTGTAGTTTTATAAAATTGTATATTCTTATAATAAGATAAGGCGACCTGAATAATTCCTGATCAGCGGACGAAGACCCAAATTTATCACTTGGTAATAGATAGTAGGTACTCTTCTAGTGTTAAGGATGTACGTGTGTGTCAAGGTGCCAATATTGACTCGGATCATTACCTGGTGGCTGCGAAAGTTCGCACAAGACTGAGCAGGGTGAAAAATGTACGAAGCCGAACACAGGAAAAGCTGGATATTGGCAGGCTACAAATAACGGAGACATCAATGTCCTATCGACAGAAGCTCTCTCTTCTGCTGGAGCAGAATACCCCCCCTCCCGAAGACCCAGATGCGCAGTGGAAGCACATATCCCATTCTTTGGAAACCGCTGCAAGGACTGAACTTGGCTATCAGTCGCATTCCGACTGATGAAGAAAACGCTGCACGTATGGCAACGAAAAAGTCAGTTACAACGCGTGCTGCCACTGAGCGGTATAAGAGGCTAAGAAGGGAGGAAAACAAACTATTTAGGTGGGGCAAATGGAAGTGGGAGGAGAGAGAGAGTGAAAACCCAAAATGTGCAGGATGAATGGTGAATCCCGAAAGTTTTTCGAGAGGGTAAGAATATCGAATAATGGGCTGCCCTCCTGCAAGGGCGAGAATGGGAATCTCGTGACTGAGAAGCAGTGTGTGCTCAAAATGTGGAGAGACCACTTTTCAGCACTACTCCACTCGGATTCTTCCACTGAAGATCAGAAAGTAATGATAGTGGAAGATAGTGTAGATTGTAACACCTCCCCCCCCAACAACCAAGACGAGATTAGAACGGCGATAATAACAATAAAGCCGCTGGTGCTTTTTAAGGCCGGTGGCGAAGGACTGATAGCCCACATGCATCAACTTATATGCGGTATATGGCTAGTAGAATCTATGCCCGATGACTGGAGTCTCGGTGTGTTATGTCCTGTATTCAAAAAGGGTGATCCGTGCGTCTGTTCCAACTATCGCGGTATCAGTCCTTCGTCCATCGCGTATAAGGTCTTGTCGAATGTATTATGTGAAGCCAATTATTGAAAACCTGATTGGACCTTATCAGTGTGGTTTTATACCAGGCTAAATCCGGGAATAGACCCACGAAACGCAAATCGATACATACCACCTTTGTGTCGATTACAAAGCTGCTCTCGATAGCCCCATACGGGGAAAACTGAACGAAGCTGTGTCTGAACTTGGTATTCCGGCAAAACTGATTCGCCTCTGTAGAATGACGCTGACCAACACCGACTCAGCAGTGAAAGTAGGGAAAGACCTCACTGAACCATTCTGTACCAAGCGAGGACTTACACAAGGCGACACACTTTCGTGCAATCTCTTCAACATCTTAATGGAGATAATAATGAGAAAGGCTGCTGTGAATACGAACAAGACCATTAACACGAAAAGCCATTTGTTGCTGGCGTATGTTGACGACATATACATCATTGGGCGAAATTTGCGAGAGGCTACTGCAGTATTTTCAAGAATCGAAAAGGAAACAGTGAAGGTGGGTCTTGCTTTTAATGAGGGCAAGACAGAGCTGATGGTGTCAACGACTAGAGAAACCTCTCGACTTGGTCCACACTTGAACGTTGACAACCGATTTTATTTTGAAGTGGTAGATGAATTTATCTACCTTGGATCCGCCGAGAACACGAACAACAACGTCAGCCTGGGGATAAATACATAGATGATATTTTGGGCTCGGCGAGCAGTTTAAGAACAAAAACCTCTCTCGACAGACAAAAGTCCAGCTGTACCAGACTCTCATTTTACCTGTCCTGACATATGGCTCCGAAATAGGGGTTACACCGCAAACGGATGAAAACACCTGGGGGTATTTGAGAGAAAAATGCTCCGTAAAATATATGGCCCTGTTAAAGAAAACGGCATGTACCGACGTCGCGTGAACCAAGAGCTATATAATTTATATTCTGACGTGTGCATAGCTAGGCGAATCAAATTAGGCCAATTGCGTTGGCTAGGCCATGTTATCAGAATAGACGAAGATGAGCCAGTGCGAAAGGTTTTCGGTAGCGTAGCCGATGGAGGCAGGAAAAGAGGACGACCAAGACTCCCATGGAAATACCACGCCGAAGAATCCCTCCGTATCGTTGGTGGCACCAACTGGCGAAGGATAGAACCAGTTAGAGAAATATGTTAAAATCCGTTTATTTGTTTGTTTAATTAAAAATGTAAAAGACATCTGACCGCATGGTGTAATAAAAGAGCCAATAAAAGTAAAGTACGATTTTAATGAGCCACATGGATAGGGATCTATAAAGTTACTATTGCAAAGTATGTGGATCGATTCGATTCGCGTAAGAAATGGATAAATTTTCGATTTTTAAACTTTGGTAAAATATTCATGTTTCCAACATTAATAACATGTTGTATTTACATTTTGGCCAACACATTAACACACTTCCTAATTTTATTTCCCGCCCCTCAGTGTTTAGAAACATTTACTTTTTGAATTTAAGTAAGAGAACAAATTAAATCTCAAAAACAATTTCCCTAATTAAAATTCGCGAGGAAAGAACAATTTTCGCACTTTGATATTCGCATTTTTTGGTAGCAGCTGCCTTTCAAGTGATTCTCATCAACAACATTTCACTCAGTAGCATTAAGGGGTTTTAAGAAATGAAAACATTTCATTTCAACTTGAAGGGGAAACAGAAATTAGCAACGAATGACATGGAAAATCCATTTGTTGTAGGAGATGAACATAATGATAATGTGTAGGTTGAAGTGGAGAAGAAGGAGGACGTGTTTCTAATACAACTTGTACATACATCGATACACAATGCAATGACGACGGAATGTGCAACAGCACGAATAACAAACAATAGTACCTCTAAAGGCCCACCCAGTGGCAAGCGTGTCGTAGGTGATGTTAAAGCTGCATTTTTTTATATTATGAGTTTGTGTGTTACCAATCGGCGCAAGTCGTGACGTAAGGTGAGAGACAATAAAGAAAGGAGAAGCAAAAGACCAGCAGATCCTTATTTCATGAAAAAAAAACAAATAATTCGTTCAATGCTAATAAATGTAAAAAGGGTCATTTTAAATCTATTAATTTTTGACGTAGAATACGTCTTACCTTACGGTATGAGGAGTCATGTCAGGTTTTTATTGTTGTAATCTTTATTTCATTGAATTTGAGGAAACGGCTAGATGAATTTTTTTAAAATTTTTTTGTAGGTAAATGAAGATGTTATCTTTCGTTTGATATACATTTCATATTGGTTGATATATTTCTAGTATTTTAATTTCTCAAATGAAAATTGTTTAAACACATACACTCAAACATATGTGTGGTGTTTGATTGAGTGTTTTTGGTTGCTCAACATTGCTTAGGAACATGTATCTAGTAAAAAGTGAAACGAACAGCAAGCTAATGTTGCTTGGCAACATGTATCTAGTAAAAAGTGAAACAAACAGTAAGCTAACGTAATAAAGCTTTTTTGCGAAAGCTTCAATAAAGCTGTTGTAACATTAATTTTGAATTGTAAAGCGTAAAGCTTTCACACAACGCTCGAATGCTAATGCGAAGACTCGATAAGGTAAACCTTTTCTAATATTAGGGCGGCCCTCTCAACATTCGCAGAACTTATTTCAATAAAAATATTAATTAAAATACATAAATTTAATTAAGTTTAAAAAAATTGAACATAATATTTTTTTTTTCAAACGGACTTGAATCAAATGCCGTTGGTAAATATAAAAATTACAGCAGACAGTTGTCCGAGGCCTTCGGCCACGGACTGTCCCTGCAGGCTGTGTCAGAGACACGGCCATTAAGTTTAACGTAGAATACGCCATCCGATAAGACAGAAAACATATATAACAATAAAATCATTTGCTTATATTATTTATCATTTATTGTTATATATGTTTTCTGTCTTATCGGATGGCGTATTCTACGTTAAACTTAATGGCCGTGTCTCTGACACAGCCTGCAAGGACAGTCCGTGGCCGAAGGCCTTGGACAACTGTCTGCTGTTTTTTTTTTTGTATTATTTATATATAAACTTGGATTTATATTGTTAAAATTAATTATAATAAATAATACATATACAATGAAATCGAAGAGTAATTCGTTTCCAAATATTACTATATTTGGGAGGACATTCGAATATGTTTCCACGTAAGTATATGTAGGTTTGGGGGAAACACTCGAATGCTTCCACGTAAGTATATGGATGTTTGGGATGAAGAACGAATATGGTTCCACGTAATGTTTGTCAGCAAAAATGATACTGGTTGCATTTAAATACAAGTTTGGCACTTGCAACCATATGAATGTTTGAAGTGTGTTCCAAACATATACATGGTTCCTGCAGAATATGTTTGGGAAAATATGCCAGAGAGGCCGCAATTTTTCAGCGTGTAGTTTGAAGCCATCAATGTAGAAGCATAAATAACTTCCACAACCTGGTGCGTATCTTTCCGAGCCCTGTCTGTCCGGGATATGAAGGGTGAATTTTTTTTAAGGTTGAAATGGATGTTCTGTAATCGACATTTATTGTGGTTAGCCGCAGATCCCTCAAACTCGACCCATGACCATACGAGTTGGTGATCCATTGGCAGCAATGGCCTATGTGTATTGCCGGCATTGGGGACATTTTCCTTCCCAGCCACTCTAGTGGTAACAATTGACGGATAACCCCCAAACCCTCGGTAGGCGTTGGGCAGCCATACTACAACCCAATGCCGCTCTCTGGACTTTTGTCAACAGACTTAGGTAAGTGGAGTGTTCTAATACTTGCCACCAAATAACAATGAGCAAAATTGGGCGTGCAACAGCTCTATATATCCAATAAACTATTTTCGGGATAGACCCCTCGACCACTAATTGCCCTTTTTCATGAATATAGGGTCACTGTGGCTCTACTGATACTATCCATAGTATTTGGCTAATATTTCTGTCTATTTGGAATCACACCTAGATATCTTGAATATCTGGATTTACGCCCAGTCCATTCTCCGTGATCCACTTACAGAGTTTCCTGATTAAGTTCTGCAACGCATCTCTGCATGTAGAGGAATATTTTTCCTGCTGTTCAATTGTCAGGTCTTCAGCTTAAGCTACGACTATGCAACGCAATAAATTCCAGAGAATTGGACATAAGACTCCCACTTGGGGTGCTCCTGTATTCACACTTCGACTTAAAGTCATGTATCCCAGGGACGAGGTTATGCGCCTTCTCGTAAGCAATTCATAGATCAAATTTATGATTCCCTGGTCAACACAAAGTGCCACTACAGCCGATGTTATCGATCCATATATCGACAAATGCGACAAGAATGTATTCCTTTATGTAAATAGATTTCTCTGAAGCTGACTAAAGCTTGAAGAGCGGTTTCCGTAGATGTACTTGTTGTAAGCATTCTGGCATGTGGATAGCTGAGAAGTACCTACGGTGGTTTGCAGATATGATTAAGATTGATTGGTCTGAAGTTCGTTTATGCGATGATTTCCCAGCTTGAATCACTACCACCTTGGATTCTCTCCATCCAAAGGGAATACAGGATAGCTTATCCAGGGAGCCAAAACAAAGTCCTTTGGACTTTCCGCTTTCGAAATGGATACCACCTTTGGATTCCCTCCATCTAAAGAGAATATAGGATAGCCTGATGAAGCCAGTAGTCAAGGAGCCAAAATGTCAGGAAGGCAAAAGGTGTAGTCCACTGGTAATTTCACTGGAGCTATATCGTCAAAGCCAGGTGATTTCCAGATCTCAAATCGTTCAACTGACCAGTGTAATGTGTTTTCTGTTACAATATTTGCCGCAACGTGCGAGTCGACGTGGTTGTTCGGTGAGTTCGACCTTATATGTTTGGACCAGTTTTTTGCAAGTGTTTGGAAGTGTGTGAAAGTAGGAGGTCTACAAATGCATCACTCGACGTTGTCCATCGCCCACTTTGTTCCCTCCAGAAAGGAAAAAAACGCTTCGTCTTACAGTTGAAACATATTCGATAATGTTTAACGTTTCTATGATGAAAAACTTCGTACGTCCGACAATTTGCATGTTGCTGCAACGAAAAATGTGATACATGATTTCTTTGACAATTTCTAATTTCGTTGCTGCAACAATTAATATTTCTTTTCGTGGAACAATTATATTTAATTTGAATTTTGAAGAAAAAAGGGCAAAAATATTTAAGTAAGTGTATGCAATTTAGACTATTATTATTTGGTTTGTGTTTGGTCGACGGTGCAATAGTTAGTGTGCGCGCCTATTGTACATGAGAACGTGGGTTCGATCTCTGCTCTGACTACCATTCATTTCTCTCGACGACAGTCACCTCTCTTAGTGATGGCAACACTATCGAGTACTTAGCAATGAAAAAGGCTTCTCAAAAATACCATTCGGAACCGGTGTAACACTGTAGGTACTCAATCAGTGAGTGTAAAACTATAAAGCGCACAGCTCACTGATTGCAATAAGCTCTCCCCAGCCCCTTCATGGGATGGAATTTTTTGCTTTATTTGGTTCTTACTTCTTACTTTTTCTATAGTTTATAGTTTATAGTTATTATTTATTTATTTTGGCTGTTTGTCAACATTTACAGTTGACGAAACAATTTCGTTGCTGCAATGCAGGAATTGTTAACGGAACGATTCTAATTTTTATGAAGATTAAGCGATAAATGGAGAGAAGAGAGAAATGAACGAATTTAAAACAGAGCTCAGCATGGTAAATAGTCAGCATGAGTGGTGGGTCACGTACATATTTTAAATTAGTTCCTTTAAAACAACCAACAGTGGTAGACGTATGTCTCCGACGATTTAATTAAATAAATTCATAGCAACAATGAAACATGTTCATGGCAGCAAAACCACAGCTTTGTTGAACACATTTTCGCAGCTGAAATGAAACTGTACATTAGCTCAATTTCAATAACAAATGTTGTTGGGGTGACGAACATTTTCATTCCTGTGACGAAGCTTTCGCGTTCAGTGTATTGGGAAATTTTCATTTCTTATGAACATTTATCTTCTCCAATTAAAAAAAATGTGAAACAGCTGGAATTATGACCTTAAATTGATATGACTTGATCTAGACTTGATATTGGCGGAAGATCGTTTTTATTGTCATGACATATGGGAGCTATATTTCGTTGTGGGCGGATTGCCAAGGCATTTCGACTGCAATCTCCTTAACCGTTATCTATGTAAAATTTCATATCTTTAACTTTACTCCTTCCTTTTTTTGGTGTAGCCTGTATAAAATATTCCACATTGTGGGGTCCGAAGTTCCTTATCGCACGTTGCGGGTTGGGTGCTAAATGAAAAAAAAATTAAACAACTTTTGTTCAAACACTATTATGCTACAACCCACCATTATCAGCAATATTGTTTAATTTTGCTTTGGTTTGTGTCTCGACTATTGGCTTGGATCATAAAGAAAGAAATTAACTAAATGTCTCACCGTCGTCGGCCATGGTTGGTGCAATAGTTAGTGTGCGCGCCTATTGTACATGAGAACGGGGGTTCGATCTCTGCTCTGACCACCTTACATTTCTTTCGCCGACTGTCACCTCGCTTAGTGATGGCGAAAATATCGAGTACTTAACCATGAAAAATCTTGTCAAAAATACCATTTGGAACCGGCTTAATGCTATAGGTCCCAATCAGCGAGTGTAAAACTAGAAAACTCACAGCTCACTGGTTGTGAGAAGCCCTAGCCAATCCCATCATTGGATGTAATGGGAATCCATTTTTTTAAATGTTTCACATATGTTGGGACATTTCTTGTTTAATGGTAAGTTTACTAGGTGGAGCCTGTAATCAATAGTTAGTATATATTGTAGTTTTTAACCCAATAAAAAGTAAATTTAGAAAAGCCAAAGTTTAAGAAGTTTAACAGAAGAGCAGTTTCTGAAACAATAAGTCCGTGGCTTTTCCAACTTTCCTCGTAGTTATATGAAATGCAACACTGCCCTCATCAAGTACCACCTGTTAATAGACTACTGTCAAATTTTGAGCAAGTTCCGTCATTGAGTTTACGTTTAACAGCTGTTCAAAACATACAACCCCATGCATTTTTTTAAAATGCAAAAAAGTGAATTTCGAGTGCTCATTAAATATAATTTTTTGCGCAACAAAACCGACAATAAAACCAAGGAAAACCTTGATAAATACTATAGGGACTCTGCACGATCGATTTCAATGTTAAAAAAGTGGTTTATTGACTTTCGTTGTGGTCGCACAAGAACAAATGACGCTGAATGTTCTGGACGGCCAATTGAGGTCAATACACCCGAAAATGGCGAAAAAATCCACGATATGGTGTTGGCCGATCGAAGAGTAAAAGTGTGTGAGATTGTTGATGCCATAGGCATTTCATATGGCAGTGTGGTTTCGATTTTAAATGATCAGTTGGGTTTAAGAAAGCTGTGTGCAAGATGGGTGCCGCGTTTGCTCTCAATTGACAATAAACGTAATCGTGTGACAACTACAAAAGATTGTTTGGAGTCGTTCAATTGGGCTACGAATTGCTACCTCATCCGCCGTATTCTACGGATTTAGCCCCCAGTGACTATTTCCTATTCCCAAAGAAAGGGATTTAACTCCAACGATGAAATTATTGATCAAACAAATGCCTATTTTATGGACCTCGAAAAATCCTATTTTTTGGAATGGATACAAAAACTGGAGAAACATTGGACTAAGTGTATTGAGCTAAAAGGAGTTTATGTCGAAAAATAATATTTTTTTCCAAAAAAAAATCTGTGTTTCATTCAAAAAGTCACGGACTTATTGATCCGCTCTCGTAAGTACCTTTCTTAAAAAAGTAACAATCAAAAATGCCTATTCATATTCTGAAACAACAACATACCTCTTCTTAAAAAAAATACCTTATCTTAAAGAAGTACCTTTACCTAAAAAAAATTTTTCTTACAAAAGTACATTTTCTTAAAAAAAGTATTATTTTTTTAATTAAGTACCTTTTAGTAAGTAGAGTAAGTAACAGTAAATTTTCTTACAACAAATTACCTTTTCTTAAAAACTACCTTTTCTGTAAAGTGTACGTTTTTTGTGAAACAAAATAACTTTTCTTAAGATAAGTACCTACTCTTAAAAATTTACCTATTCTTGAAAAAGGAACCAATTCAAAACAAATTCCCATTTCTTAAAAAAAAAACATTTTTTCCAAAAAAATACCTTCTCTTAAAAAATACATTTCCTTACAAAAATTCATTTTCTGAAAAGTACCTTTTTTTAAAAATAAAATAATACGTTTTCTTTTCTTTTCTTGAAATAAGTAAATTTTCTTAAAGAAATAACCTTTTCCTAAAAAGAGTACCACTTCTTTACAAAGTAGCTGCTCTTGAAAAAGAAGTACTTCTTGGTAAAAATAAATTCATACTCTTATGACAGAGCATTTTCTTAAATAAATACCCTTTCTTACAAAAAGTACCTTTTCTTAAAAAAGTATATTTTTTTTTTTAAATAAGTACCTTTTCTTAAAAAATTATACTTTCTTACAACAAATTGTATTTTCTTAAAAAACTAAAATTGCATTAAAGAGTACCTTTTTGGTGAAACAAAATAACTTTTCTTGAAATAAGTACCTACTCTTAAAAATGTACCTATTCTTGAAAAAAGGACCAATCCAAAAAAAATACCATTTCGTAAAAAACCCTTTTTCAAAAAAAAATATCTTCTTTTAAAAAAATACCTTTTCTTACAAAAATTCATTTTCTGAAAAGTACCTTTTCTTAAAAATAAAATAGTACGTTTTCTTTTCTTTTCTTGAGATAAATAGCCCGTCTGAAAAAAAGTAAATTTTCTTAAAAAAATAACATTTTCCTAAAAAGAGTACCACCAATTTAAAAAGTACCTGCTCTTAAAAAAAGTACTTCTTTGTAAAAATAAATTCATACTCTTATGACAGAGCATTTTCTTAAATAAATACCTTTTCTTACAAAAAGTACCTTTTCTTAAAAAAAGTATTTTTTTAAATAAGTACATTTTCTTAAAAAAGTATATTTTCTTACAACAAATTGACTTTTCTTAAAAAACTAAAATTTCATTAATGAGTACCTTTTTGGTGAGACAAAATAACTTCTCTTGAAATAAGTACCTACTCTTAAAAATGTACCTATTCTTGAAAAAAGGACCAATTCTAAAAAAAAAATACCATTTCTTAAAAAAAAACTTATCTTCAAAAAAAAATACCTTCTGTTAAAGAAATAGCTTTTCTTACAAAAATGTCTTTTCTGAAAAGTACCTTTTCCTAAAAATAAAATAATACCTTTTCTTTTCTTTTCTTGAGATAAGTAGTCTTTGTGAAAATAAGTACATTTTCTTAAAAAAGCAACCTTTTCCTAAATAAAGTAACACTTCTTTAAAAAGTACCTGTTATTAAAAAAAAGTAATTCTTTGTAAAAATGAACTCATATTCTTACGGCTTTTTGTAACAGAAAGTACCACTTCTTAAAAATAGTAACTTTTCTTAAAAAAAACATATTCTTGCACAAAGGACCTAAAAATAGACCTTTAAAAAAATACTTTCTTTAAAAAAAATCTTTTAAAAAGTTTATCTTTTTACAAAAATTATTTTTCTTAAAGATAATTTTAAATTATCGTATTTTTCAACGGATTGGCTTTTTTATAGAAAGTACTTCTTCTTAAAAATAGTACCTTTTCTTAAAAAAAACATTAGCTTTTAATAAAAGAGTACCTCTTGTTAAAAAAGTACTTTTTCGGGAAAATATAATACATATTCTTACAAAAAAAACCTAAAAATATAATCTTTCTTTAAAAAAATACAATCTATAAAAAAAAATTTCTTAAAAAAAAGTTCATCATTTTAGGAAAAGTATCTTTTCTTAAAGATCCATTCAAATTATCGTATTTTTCAACGGGCGCCTTAGGCGTGTTGGAGCTAACTAGTACATAATGTATAGTGATAGGAACTTCGTTCCAATCGAGTGTCGCCTGCCACCTCATATGAGTTTTCTTGTATTTTTTTTTGGAATTTTTCAGTGGTTTATTCATATCTCTAAATACATTTTAACTAACCCACTTACTGTAACCATCATGTGTCAGCATGTCAGTCAGTTCGCCTTCTAGAGTAAAATGTCTGTCAGTCATTGTGAACTTTATGGTTTCAATTTCTAAAAATCAGGTCAAATATAACATTAGCAATTCTTCTCTGTGCCTGGCTAAACATAAATACCCAAATTTTTGGCAAAGTAAACTACAAATTTGGATGAGATCTCTTTCCACATCTAGTTGGAATTCTAAAACCACTCGTGCAAGGACCGGTGTTGTGAATATCCAATGGAGCCCAGTAAGCAACTAGAGTACATTGCAAATTCTGCCGTCCTATGTACACAAGGAAAGAAGATGCTTTTCATTTCCATGCGTTGTGTGTGTTTTGGCTCGGTCAGATTGTAGTTGGTGTTTTTAGGTAATACGGCTGACCCGCAGGGAGCAGTTGCTTATGTACGATACGAATAAACCATTCAACATTTGGGTGAATTGCTAAGTTTCACCAATTTTGCGTTAGAATATATTCAATACCGTGTTACCAAGTTAGTAATTTACGCTGCGTGTGGGAAAAAGATTTGACAAATATTGAAATGAAACTCAGCAGTTTTTCATTTACATTCTGTGTAGGCAGACATAAAGGTGATGAATATGTAGGCCGCTGACGCCTTAATTGTCAGACAGTTGTTTGAGTAGTTTGAAGATGAATTTAGGTTACGCCTGAAGGTTATCAGTTGTCATTCTCCTTTCACTTTTCACTTCTCATTCACTTTTAAAATGGGTGTAAAAGTAGGGTGTATTGAAACCTCGATTTTTGCAATTTCAAGCGTATGATTCTTAAAAGATAGCGGAAACATCAAACTTTATTTTATACCAGGGTACTTATAGTCTACCCTTGAAGAATGACACATCACGCGTGTCATTCGCCACACGCAAAGAAAAAAGACGTTTATTGCTCGGTTGCCACAACAATACTTTGATTGATTTGTATTAATTTATTAATCGCAATCGTTCATGTAGTTCTCCCAAATGAACTCATATATCGCAAATGTGTATCATGTTGTTGCAAACAAGATCTCGTTTGCATTAAACGCGTACAAAATTACATTTTTCGCAAGATAAAACCCGTTTGCGATATCTGAAATTAGCCATTTTTCTAATGAGAACACAGATTACGAAGAACGTAAATTTCTCTCATTCTCTCATTCTGTCGACTGTATACACAGTCCACTCGTTTGACATACACACTCACGCATACACATAAAAGGCTTTTGCCTTGTCAATATATCTTGGATGGACAGCTGACGCATTGTAGTTTGCTACGCTTTTAGTTGTTATTTGAATGCAAGAGGAGACGGACGTGTTAGTAGACACTGAAAAGATAGACAAAAATTCCAACTTTTTTTAAAACAAACTTCATGGGTAAAACCAAAATCATAAAAGTTGGAAATTTACAAAAACCATAAATATTAATTTTAATGTACAAGTAATGTTGTACTGAGTAGAGTAACTATAACTACAACTCGATTGCAGTAACTACAACTCGGCTGCTGTAACCAAAAGAACAGTTGGTGGAACTGTTTTTCGTTTATCACAAACGTTTTTTCAGCTTTAATTTTTCATAACTCGTTTACTGCAAACGTTTTTCAGTTCTCGCAAACGTTATTTTAGTTAGGATCAACTACAACTCGGTTGCTGTAACCGAGGGAGCAGTTGGGGGGACCGTTTTTCGTTTCTCGCAAACGTTTTTTCAGCTTATGTGTTTCATAACTCGTTTGCTGCAAACATTTTTTGGTTCTCCCAAACGAAATGACATGTATGGCTTAATAGAAGTTCGTTTCTACCAACTACAGTCCCCAAACGAACTTCCGTTGTCTGAGATTACGTTTGGGAAGAACGAGTTTTTTCTTTGCGTGCAGGTACCAGTCGAAATGCTCGAACTAGTCATAGAAAATTGGACTCAATGGATGGAGCATCTGAGACGTAGCCGCGGTCAACATTTGATAGACATAATCTTCAAAAAATAAATGCCAAAGAATATTTTTTTAGATGATAATAAACATTCCCCATTCAATTTGAATTTTCTGTTTTTTTCTTTAAAAAAGTAGGGAACCTCGAAATGGATCACTCTTTACTTTATATACTCATAGAAAAATCTATTTTCAAAAATTCGAGAACGTATTAATTTGTTTACAGCGGCATTTTGAAATATTTATCGAGCATTCTTCTTCTTCCCACTTTTTGAATCAAATTTTCAATTTACTTTATCTTGCATTCTACATGAAAATACTATCAAATATAAAGTACGAGGGCGGATTTGAATGAAACACAGTTTTTTCTTTTGGAAAACATTTTTATTTTTCAACATAATCACCTCTTAGCTCAATACACTTGGTCCAACGTTTCTTCAATTTTTGTATCACTTCCAAAAAAATAGGATTTTTCGAGGTCCATAAAATACACATTTGTTTGATCAGTAATTTCATCGTTGGAGCTAAATCTCTTTCCACCTAGCCATTTCTTTAGTTTTGGAAATAGGAAATAGTCAGTGGGGGCTAAATGCGGAGAATATAGCGGATGAGATACCAATTCGTAGCCCAATTGAAGAACTCTAAACAATCCTTTGTAGTTGTCACACGATTACGTGAATGGTCAGTTGAGAGCAAACGCGGCACCCACCTTGCAGACAGCTTTCTTAAACCCAACTGATCATTTAAAATCATAAATGCCACTTTTACTTCTCGATCGGCCAACACCATATCGTGAATTTTTTCAACATTTTCGTATGTATTGACCTCAATTGGCCGTCCAGATTGTTCCGCGTCATTTGTACTTGTGCGACCATAACGAAAGTCAGTAAACCACTTTTTTACCATTGAAATCGATGGTGCAGAGTCCCCATAGTATTTATCAAGCTTTTCCTGGGTTCGATTGACAGTTTTTTTCCCAAAAAAATAATGTTTAATGACGACTCGAAATTCACTTTTTTCCATTTAAAAAAAATTGCACGAGGTTGTATATTTTGAACAGCTGTCAAACGCAAAGTAAATCACGGAACTTCCTCAAAATTTGACAGTAGTCTAGTAACAGGTGGTGCTTGGCGGAAGCAGTGTTGCATTTCATATAACTACGAGGGACGTACGAAAAGTCACGGACTTATTGATCCGCCCTCGTACATGTAAAACAAATATAATAACCAGTACAGGAATATCAGTCGGTTGTACCGACTTAAACATACCCTCACTCTTAGTCATCGATGGGTTTAAGTTCCATTAAGAACGGTTTATTTTATTGTGAAGCCCACCAATCTTCAGTTGCCCGAATGGACGTGATAAATAGTCTAGGGGAGATTGGCATTGCCCAAAATATTATCTAATTCACCAGTTTATGTACGTATTTCGTACATATGTATGTATACTACCAAAGTGAGAAACAATTTTGAGGAAAGAAACTGGAAAGAGCAACAACGTGAAGCCCTTTGTCTGTCCGAGCCTTTACTGAGAAAATCAGAACGGCGGACAATTTGGTAACTCAGTATAGTAAAAAACACACGTAATTAATCCACACTTGGCTTGCATGACATTGATTTGTATATAAATATCTTGTGTGTGTACCAACGCATAGTGATAACCAAAGCATAGCTGAAACCCTCTCAAAACAAAAACGCGAGAGGCAACAAAGGAAGGAGGGCAGCAGATTCTCATTTCATGAAAAACAAAACAGATGCAAATAAATGTAAAAAGGGCCGATTTAAATCTATTAATTTGTTGTTAATTATTTATAAATGTGGATTTATATTGTTAAAATTAATTACAATAAATAATACATACATATGGAAATCCAAGAGTAATTCGTTTCTAAATATTATTATATATCGGAGGAAATTCGCATTTGTTTCCACGTAAGTATACGTAAGTTTGGGGGAACACGCGAATGCTTCCACGTAAGTATATGGATGTTTGGGATAAAGAACGCATAGGTTTCCACGTTAAAGCATACATGTTTGTCAGTAAACATGATACTGTTTGCATTTAAATACAAGCAAGTTTGGGACTTGCAAACATATGAATGTTTAAAGTGTGTTCCAAACATATACATGGTTCCTGCAGAGGCCGTTATTTTTCAGCGTGTGTAATTGACGCTGGTTTATCGGCATAGAGTAGTGACTGAACGTGACCCCACAAAAAATAGCGTAGAGTCGTTAAATTGCATGGCCTGGTTGGCTAACTTACTAGCCCTAACCGGGAGATGAGTAGCTCATCGAACTCATCTCTCAATAGGTCCATTGTTTCGCGTCTGTTTGTTTGATTCCTTTTTGTTTCCTTCTGTTTGTTTGTTTCCTTTTTGAAACACGTGTCGGCCACATTCAGCTTGCGCATTTTAACGAAAAAAAATGTTCGTCCTTATTCGGGTGCCACTGACGGCAAAGTTGTGACCATCGCCGTCTTTAAAGAAATCCGGACCGATGATTCCGCCGGCCGTTTGCCCCACCACACAGTTCATGTTACTGGATGCATTGGCAACTCATGAATTGGGTCCGGTTGCCCACCAGACAAATTGCGACAATTTTGCTTATAACAATAGAAATATTAAAAGCTGCAGACATCACCCGAAGTCTGTAGTTCTATTTACTAATGAATTACTAAGCGTGTTTTTGTCTATTTTCTGCTAAACTAATTTTTCAAGGACTTTGTATGGGGAGCCGCTTAAAATTTGCCTAATATCGCTTAGCTTTCCACACAAAGTGGTCGAAAAATTAGTTTAGCAGGGATTTAAAAAAACTTTCTTACTATCAGCTTGTCTAAACCACTCTGTTTTAAAAGCCATGTGTATAGCATTTAACATTATTGCCCAAAAATTTATTAATTTGCTATAAAACTGTTTAAAAAGAGAGATAAATTTTATCGCAACTTAAATATATTATTAAATTTATTACAATTTAATATTATAAATAATTTTCTCACACTACTCGTTAAGGACTTTCGAAAAGAATTAAAGAGAAAACCAAAACCCATCCTACATTTTATAATTGAAAAATTATGCACTACTAATGGGGTTTCTTAACGCCCAAAAGTATGCATTAAAATGTAATCTCACAAATAAGTTTACCTAATTTCGGAGTACAATAATGTATAATTATTCTCACGTAATGAGTGTTCTTTGTAATTATTGATGAATACACAAGAACTCAATGCCATATGGACCAAAAAATAATAATAAATTGTGTACAATAGTATTGAACTATAATTAAAATGTAATGTAATTTACTTGTGCATACTCTTAGGCGTGCTTATTCCAATCTCTGTTGACAATGGTGAATGAAAAAAAATTATAGGCAGTAGTAGAGGACGTTAAGAGTAGCTGCAACAACTGCAGATAAAATGCAACAACTTCAAGTTGCTTTCACTTTAACGCTGGTGTAAAGTGAAGTTGACAGTATGTTGACAACTTGTTGAGGTAAAAACAAAACAACTTTAAAAATTGGTATTTTGGTTAAACCATCGGAAAAAATTGGTGTAACCAAGAATGCTATCAGATTCAAAGGGGACGCGTTCAGAGACTGGCGTTCCAATAAAAACGTTAATACTGAACTGCTACGCAAACAGGCAAGATCCAAGTGTGCCAAAGTACTTCGACGCGAAAAGTTTCTTCTCAAATAGCGTATTAGCGCTAAAGTCCTTTCTTTTCCTGGAGGAAGTAAGAGCTTTTGGTCATTTGCAAGAAGAGTAAACGATAGTTCTTCCTCTATCCCAACTCTTGTTAGAGATGACATACCATTCACTGAGCCGGTTGATAAAGCCAACCTCCTGGCTGAAATGTTTCCAAGGAACTTGCCGGATAGCAATCAACGCGAAAAGTTAAAATGGTGCTTACGAATCTCGTCGTAAATAAATCCCCAGGCACGCATGGCATATCTGCACTGGTCTTGAGTAGGTGCACTTCGACTCTTGAACGTCCACTACGCAACTGAATACCGTGCGGGAGTCTTCCCTGCGCGTTGGAAGGTTGCTAATGTCCAGCCAATCCGTAAAAAAGGTGACACAAGTAACCCTGCAAATTACCGGCAAATTACACGTGTTCTGCGCTCTCGAAGGTTATGGAGAGCATGGTTAACCATCATCTTGTGAAATATCTGGAGTCCAATGACCTTCTCAATGATCGGCAGTATGGCTTCCGTAGAATGAGATCTACTGGAGACCTGATGGCGGGGAATCGATTCATCCACTAGTTTGGTGAGAGTAAGGTAGTGGCTCTTGATATTTCCAGGCCTTTGACAGAGTATGGCATGATGCACTGTTGCTAAAGCTCGCTGCTTTTGGTATCGGTGGTAACTTCACGCGATTTATATCGATTTTTCTCAGAGATCGCTCTATACGAGTTGTTGTAGACTAACATAAATTGACTGCAGGTGTACCACAGGCCTCTGTCCTTTCTCCTTCCCTTTTCCTTATTTTCATTGACGATCTCCTGGGTCAGACCGTGGAGCCAATATTCTCATTTGCGGATGACCGTAATCTCTGTCATTCTTATTCATTGGACCGTACGCCAAGTCTTCAAGAGATTGAAGTCAAACGCCGGACGATGAATGAAACACTCGACCGGGATCTGGCGTCCATTTTTGAATGGGGTCGAATGAATTGAGTTGATTTTAATGCAGGTAAGACCCAGTATTGTTTGTTGTCGAATAAGCTGATTGCTGACCCAGGTGTATCGTCATTGTCTATGGACGGTATGGATATTGATGAATCAGTTGCTCCTGATGTTCTGGGCATGAAAATACAATGTGATGTTCGTTGGCCAAAACATGTATTTGAAGTGTCGCAAGTTTCATTCAAGTGTCTAGGCTTTTTAATGCGGTGCAAGAAAAACTTCACTCCATCTGATCTTCTCAATATCTACACCACCTACATCAGGTCAAAGATGGAATATAACTCCCATATATGGGCAGGTGCTCCTAGGACATCTTTGGAGCTTCTTGACCGTGTCCAGAGGAGAGCGAAGGTGTTGATAGGGGACAGTACTCTATCCAACTCTATTGCCTCCCTTGAGCATCGTCGAAATGTGGGTTGCGTGTTGCTGTTCTATCGAAATTTCCACGGTATGTGTTCCTCGGACATCCGTCAACGTATGCAAGACGTGAGGCTATTTAGTCAAAACACGCGCCTTTCCAGGAACTCCCATCCATTTTGTATCGAGTGTCCGGTTGACCGCACTACACACTATAGAGAAAATTCGTTCTTCAGCCATACAGTCCGTATGTGGAATAAACTTCCGGCTAATGTATTTCCCATCACTTGTGACATACAAAGATTCAAGGTAAATGTCAACAGACACTACTCCCTCTTTCCACCCTCAACTAACTAAATTTTCCTTCGCCAACAGAATGCACTGCATTTATAGGGGGCATCCCCTCAGTGTTGATTCAATAAAAAAAAATACACAAAAAGTACATTTTGCGGTGCTCGTACGCTCTATGTTCTATTCCGAACTGGAATACCTGGGAAAAGTCACTGGAAGGGGATACCAGTAATATCAGATTTTTCACGGATGGATCAAAGTGGGGCGAGCAAGTAGGCTATGGGGTCCATTCACCGGACCTAAATGTAAATATCTCCTACAAGCTGCCTGATCACTGTAGTGTATTTCAGGCAGAAATTACCGCCATACTTGAGGTTGCTGAACTACTGAAAAGTAGTGTCACAACCCTCCGAAGAATATGTATCTACATAGACAATCAGGCTGCCATAAAATCCTTGGAAGCCATGTTTGCTACGTCCCTGACGGTGAAAGAATGCCACTCATCACTTAGGGCGACGGCAAAGTATTTTGACATCAAGATCATCTGAGTACCGGGACACAGCGACATTCCAGGCAATTGCGTAGCGGATGCGTTAGGGTGCGTCCAGGGTACTACGGCACAGGTTCTTCCGGCAAAAGAAGGTGTTAGTATGCCAATCTCTACCTGCCGTTAGCAGATCAGGCAGTGGGCCGATGGTATGTTCAAGGACAAGTGGAGACTTATTTAAACTTGCAAACACGCCACGGTCCTCTGGCCACAGGTGGACAGGAAGAGGACTAGGCAACTACTTAACTTGCCGAGAGGCAGATTAACCACAATAATAGGAACACTTACGGGACATTGTCTTGTAGGAAAACACGCTCTAAGATTGGGACATAGAAACTCCACTCTCTGTAGATGCTGCATGGAAGAGGACGAGGGAACGAGGATACACCTTCTCTTGGATTGCCCTGCTCTGGGAGGACTGAGAAGTAGAATATTCGAAACACATCTAGTTAGCACCGGAGCCCTAAAGGATATTCCAGTAGGTCTTATAGACAAATTCATTGAAAGGGAAAATTGGCTAGACGACTAGTCAATAGTTGCTATGGAGGAAACTGCAGGTATCACAATGGGCTTCTTTAGTCTAAGTGTTCTAGACAGCGTGCTGTCTTGCAGCCTTTTCAACCAATCAACGCCGAAACGATTGATTTTAGGGGAGAACATTTTATAACACAAATTTCCGAGCCCGAGAAAAACAGGCAAAATGGTTTTTTTGTAGTTTTTTTGTTTGTGGCTCGATCGTAACATATAATGCATTGTTGTATATTTAGGTCTCGACGAGTACTACATACTATGTCCTATAGATTCCGCTGACGTATGATATCATTTTGTAATGAAGGCCTTTTTTCCTAGGATTAAAGTCCTTTAAGACCCAAAACGATTTTGCTTTGGAAAGTAGGCAATAATTTGAGGTAAAAAGTATGGAATAATTTTTATTTAAAACTTTTTGCGATAGCGCCAAAAAGTATGCGAAAATTTGTGGTAGTAAATCAAAAAACATGAAAATATATATATTTCAATGCTGTAAATACATCTTGTCATACGTAGCGTTTATGATTTTGAATAAAACTGTATACTTCCAAAGCAAAATGTTGTTGGTTTTTAAAGGGCTTAAATCCTATAAAAAATTATTTTTAAATTTTCGCGGAATAAACTGCACTAAATGAGGATTTCATTAAAAAATGATGCCCTACATCAGCGACATCTATAGAACGAATGTAGTACTTATCGAGACCTATATAACGATAACTTGCATGTTAAGATCGATCCACAAACAAAACAAACTATGATATAAAATCGAATTCACGGGCTCGGAAAAAGAAATAAAATATTTTTTTTGAAATTGTCTCGAGTTGATCTTTAGTACTTGCCCTCGATTTGGGAATTTTTTTTTTTATATGGAGGCCGACTCGGTCTAATATACATTAACCTGCTTATTAACCAATATCTGAGTTGAAGCTAGTCACATGTACCAACAAAGATTTAGAAGAAACATGATTTTGAAATAAATGGTGGTCCTTATAATTTTTGCGGGGCTCGCCAACAAACAATAGGATTGTATGTTTTCTTTGTCGTTTTTGTTTTGCCATCAACATAAAAGCACAAATTAAAGCATACTTTCAGGTGCACATTTCTGTTATTTATTGTTGCCTAATTATAATTATGTTAAGTACATTGGCTTCATTTCATTCCAGAATTTAATTAATTATCGATATACTACGTTTACTACAGTTTGTCAATAGTTTTCCAACTTGTAGTGTACTGTGTGCATTCTCATGGTACATTGCGAGAGAAGACGTAAGGGATTTCATAAGGCTTGAAGACCGAAATGAGGCGTATGCAATTAACGCCTGAATACGATACCAAATGTCAATGTTATTATTATGGCGATGATGATACTTGATAACGAAAATCATAACAATGGCAGAAAGAAACAAACGGACAAGAACAAAAGATAGTATAACACAACATTGAAGTGAATAATAAGAGGAATATTATATCGTTGATAGCGACTTTCGGCCTTATTCATAAAAAGTTGTGAGAGCTTTCAGTGGTATGGAGGTTGTACACAGTTCTATATATTTTCTCTTCAGCATTGAGGACTACGCTATAAACGTTTCTATAGACAATTTAATTCGACTCTAGGTACTGACTGTATACCAATCTGCCATACATTTTCATCAGAATTGTATTGAATTTATAAACATTACTATAAACAATGTAGGTAAAGGTTGTATATCAGATACGAAGACAAAGCACGAATATTATTTGTAAACATTTCCATATACGTTGTATGCTACATCGTTTGTACCCACACAAGCGGCCATTCCTAACCAAACATACATACAAGGTGGCGCAAAAGTAATCCTCCTAATCAGAAAATGCTATAAATTTTGCGATTGGCCCTAATGTCAGTTCTGTTTTGACATTTGTGTAGTAAACACATGCGAAATACACGTTAATAAACAATGTGACGCTACACTGCTCCAGAACGCGGAATATTGCTGACTATTTATTTGACCAATAATCGGTCGGTGACTTTGGCACAACGTGAATTTCGTCGCAGATTTCCTGGCCGTCCAACGCCTACTGGTGAAACACTGCGACGTTTAGCCGCTCGCCTCGAAGAGACTGGCACAACACGAGATGCTGCCAGGCGTGGCAGACCCCGGAGTAGCCGTTCTGCAGAGAATATTGCTGCTGTAGCCGAGGATGTCATGGAAGCGCCGTCGACATCGACCAGACGACGTGCCACGCTACAGAGCAATGATCAACGAGTTCTTTTTGCCGCAACTTGATGAATTGGGATTGGAAAACATGTGGTTCCAACAGGACGGTGCAACGGTACACACTGCACGTGCCACAACCGATATGCTGAAGGATGCATTTCCCGCGCTCCTAATCTCCCGTTTTGGCGATTTGCACTGGCCAGCAAGATCGCCTGATTTGACCGCTCCAGACTTCTTTTTGTGGGGCTTTTTGAAGTCGCGGGTTTATGTCAACAGACTCTTGCAGCTCTTAAAGACATTATCCGTCAAGAATGTGAGGACCTATCGCCGGAAGTTTTGGCCAAAGTGATGGAAAATGCGATAAAAAGGGCTCAAATGACAATCAACTGTGGCGCCGCCCATTTACATGACATCATATTCTCGACTTGATGTAAAAAAAATTAAAAGACCAAATAAAAATAATCCACAAGAACAATCAAAGTTGTTAATTTTTTTTTAAATTACAGCCAAAAAACATCGGAAGTTTACTTTTGCGCCACCTTGTATATTAGAGAGGTATAGTGAAGATCACAGTACCCCTGCGTAGTTTGTATACCATACGAATGCGAACACGTATAGTATACTAGCCCCACTGGGCTGGGATCAGTATTCGTTGGTGTCTTTGCACTGAATGAAATAAGTACTGGTAATTCTGTAGACCTTCACTACACAATACAGTTATATTTTATACCGACTATTAAGTGTAAATAACTAATAATTTAGTGAAGTGATTGCGTTTGAAACTGCGTCCAATAGTTTGTTTATTACATGATTGCATACAAATTATTCAGCATCTTTCATAAAATTTAAAGAAAAAAACTTATTCCCAATCTATGACCCAAATATTTATTAAACAACCCCTAGGCATATATCTTTTAACGATTTAAAACATGTATTAAAAACCAAAAAATATTAGTTATATTCTGAACATATGTATAAAGTTAAAAAGCACCTCAGTGTATAAACTTTCGCAAAGAATGAGTCATGGCCCTACCTAATTTACAGCTGATAAGCTACTAAATGAAATTAGTCGCTCCCAATCGCTCAATGTTATGATCAGTGTTGCCAGTTTGGCATAATTAATGCTTTTCTAGCATAATTTTTTTGACTTCAGCACAGTTTTTTTAAACATGATGCTAAACGCTTTAATAATAATTTCACGAAAATGGAATTTCATAATTATAATTTTCACGAAATGATTCCAAAATATTATATTTTTCATCAAAATGTTAGCATAATTTTTTAGATGTTGCACAATTTTCCATCAACAAATTTTTAAAGTTTATTTTATATTAATCATTGTATCTCCAACATGTTCTATTAAATAGCAAACACAATGTGTTTGGGCACAAGTATAGTATATTTGTGACAAGCTACAAACACGTTATATTTGCATCCAAACAGCAACAAAAAAGACAGATTTCCATCGTGCAATATGCAAAAATATGCATAGTGATAACCAACGCATAGCTGAAACCTTCTGAAAACACAAACGTGAGAAACAACAAAGAAAGGAGAAGCAAAAGAGCAGCAGATTCTCATTTCATGAAAAAAAACTTCATTCAATGCAAATAAAAGCAAAAAGGGCCGTTTTAAATCTATTGATTTTTTGTATTAATTATTTATAAATGTGGATTTATATTGTTAAAATTAATTATAAAAAATAATACATATATATTGAATTCAAAGAATAATTCGTTTCTATTATCTATTATTATATATGGGAGGAAATTTGCATATGTTTCCACGTAAGTATATGTAGGTGTGGGGGAAGCACGCGAATGCTTCCATGTAAGTATATGGATGTTTGGGATGAAGAACGCTTATGCTTCCACATAAAAGCATACATGTTTGTCAGTAAACATGATACTGTTTGCATTTCAAATACAAGTAAGTTTGGAACTTGCAAACAACATATGAATGTTTGAAGTGTGTTCCAAACATACACATGGTTGCTGCAGAATATGTTTGGAAAAAAAATGTTAGAGAGGCCGTTATTTTTCAGCGTGTAATAGCAGCCGTCGGTGGTGCAATGGTAGTGTGCGCGCCTCTTGTACATGAGATACTGGGTTCGATCCCTGCTCAGACCACCTTAAAATTTCTTTCGGCGGCTGTCACCTCGCCTAGTGACTGCGACACTAAGAAAAAAATAAATGGTTTCCCATTACATCCCATGAAGGGACCGGGGAGAATTTCTCACAACCACTGAGCTGTGCGCTTTCCAGTTTTAACTCACTGATTGGGACCTACAGTTTTACACCGATACCGAACGGTATTTTGAGAAGCTTTTTCATGGCTATATACTCGATAGTGTCTCCGTCACTATGACAGGTGACCGCCGCCGAAATAAATTTTAAGGTGGTCAGAGCAGGGATCGAACCCAGACACTATCGAGTATTTAGCCATGAAAAAGCTTCTCAAAATACCGTGCGGAATCGGTGTAAAACTGTGGGTCCCAATCCTTAAGTGAAAACTGGAAAGCGCACAGCTCAGTGATTGTGAGAAGCTCTCCCCTGTCCCTTCATGGGATGTAATGGGAAACCATTTATATTTTTTTATTAGCAGCTATTTCCGAGTCATAATGAAGAGCACTCCAAAGTTGGGCACTTTTCTGACTTATTTTACTGAGCACTCCGAAAATGCTCCTTAGCCGGACTCTTTTCTGTTTCATTTCTCGGAGCGCTGCGAAAATAGTCTTTAGCCAGACTCTTTTCTGAGTCCTTTCTCAAAGCGCTCCGACTCTTTAGTGGGACCCTTTTCTGACTCCTTTTTCGGAGCGCTTCGAAAATTATCTTTAGTGAGACTCTATTCTGACTATTTTTGCGGAGGGCTCTTTAGTCGGACTCTATTTTGACTCCTTTCTCGGAGCGCTCCGAAAATGCTCTTGAGTGGTACTCTTTTCAGACTCCTGTTTGGAGCGCTCCGGCAATGGTCTTTAGTGGAACTTTTTTCTGGCTCCGAAAATGTTCTTTAGAAAAACTCTCTTCTGACTCCTTTCCGAGCGCTCTGAAAATTGTCTTTAGTGGGACTCTTTTCTGACTCCTTTTTCGGAGCGCTCCGAAAATGCTGTTTAGTGGGAGTCGTTTCGGACTCTTTTCTGAACCATTTTCAGAGCGCTCAGAAACTACTCTTTAGTAAGACTCTTTTCTGGGGCTCTTTTCTGACTCCATTTGTTGGAGCGTCTCAACGCCGAAATTGTGATGTTCGGCGTAAAATTTCATTTTGCTGTTAATGTCAACGCCGTCGGCGACGTTAACACAGCTGTGTACTACTGCATTCTTTAGGCGTTGAGATTAACTGCTCTCATACAATTTCATACGATTAAACTATTTTTTTGACATTTGACGCCGTCAACGACGTCGATATTAACTCCAGCAGTATGAGCAACGCAGCAACGCAGCAACGACGCCGAAAAAGTTGAAACAGATTGAACTTTTTCGTCGTCGAATTTCTTACGGCGTTGAGATTTACTGCTCTCATACAATTTCATACGATTCAACTTTTTTTTGATATTTGACGCCGTCGACATTAACTCCAGCATTAACCTCCTTTGTGATTGCGCGATTAATCTCGTGATACTTTATACTCGTATTACCATTTATATGCATGTTCCGGTAGAATTTGTATTGATGGATACTTAAGTCGTCATTTCTCGAAAAGTAGGTACATCAATTTGGTATACAAGTATATTCAGTAATGACTTCAATTCGAATATGAATAAAGTTCAGACAAATGTTAACTAAGTGGCATTTTTGTGATGTTGTTAAACCCATACTTTCTTCTCTCTCTCTCTCTCTCTCTCTCTCTCTCTGCATTCCACTCTTTGGTTCTTTGCAGTTTGTATCCGAAAATGTTTTGATCTCCAACCTCAGTTTGGGTTGAGTGGTTCCAAAATTGTGTGCGGACACAACAAAGTTTGTGTCCATGCTTTCGCAACAACTTCAGTGTGAGTTGTGTATTCCCATAGAGTAAATTTATAGTAGAGCCGCCATTTGTCTCATCTGACGTTTCCTTTCACACTCTTCGTGATGCGGTCGGTGTGATAGAGAGATGTTTGACGAAAAGTGATATACACCAGGTGGAATTACAATAACTTCTTGCTTTAATTCTTCATGCCATTTTGGTGAAAAACTGTAAAATTTAAATGTGTTTTAAACTTTTTTATTGACTGTTATTGTTAGCATACATTTGTGTTGTATTTAACACATTAATTTTAACACACAAAACGAAGTGCCGTTGTTGTTATTTTGTTCGTTGTTTTGAACCATTGCCTCTATCTGGTATTAGTAAAGCAATTCTTTTCAACATCAAACGTATACATCACACGAGGACAAATGTCAGAAATTTGGTGAGTGAAAGATTTTCTCTACCCATATTTACTCTATGTGTATTCCTGCCTGCATATTTGTTTTAATGTGTGTGTGTGTGTTTTATAGTGTTTATTTTGTTTGACGTGTGTCAGACTGACGTCTGCTATTGTTCTGCAAATGTTTTGCTTGCGGTTATTGGGTTGGAACACTCACAGATATGTGCACATCCTTGTAGTATAATCGAGAAGAGGAAAGAGATGTACTGATGTCTGAAAAATGCAACAAAATCTGTTGAAGAGTCAATAGGAGCATACCCAGTTGGGCGAGTCTTCAGGACATCTTAGACGATGAGTGCACGACCATTTTAAATCGCTGACGACATATCAGTGACAGTTCATCGCAATCGTCGCCGAAATTTGCATACAAGTGTCCAACAAATCGCACAAGTGTCCAATCGAAGGAACGACAATTGGATTGCTGCGCCGTTGACGACCCTTTGGACGACATATCAGAAATCGTATCAATAATGACATTCCTAGTGACATTATGGTTTACATAATCACCAGAGATAATGTAGGCGACATCATGACAATCCTATCAATCATGACGACCAACTCATTCCGATATTTTTTGCTAATATGGTCAACAATATGGCCGCATTTTTCATGCATGGTAATGCCTTTCTCAGGGAGACCTTTCTGCAAACTGTATATAAACACTACTAAAGGAAGGCATTCTAACGGGTCCGCCATCTAACGTTTTTTTTTTCAACTAATGCTTATTTCGTGAATGGTAACACTTAGCTCATGTCTGATTTGACAGACAATTAGTTTTATCCTTCCGTTGAACGAATATGGTTGTGTATACGCTTGAACAACGCTGGGAAATATTGGGACATTACTTTGAAAATCATGGTAATGTTGCAGAATGTGTGCGAAAATTGCGTAAGGATTTTGAAAGAAGGGAAGCACCGTCCGCTCCGTATGTTCGTTATCTTGTGAAAAAAGTTAAAGAAACTTGCATCCTCATCGATAAACCAAAGCGTGAAAAGCCAAAAATAGTGCGTACATCCGAGAATATTGGTGCTGTGGCGGAAAGTCTGCGTGAAGCGCCATCAACATCAATTCACCGCCGTTCTCAACAATTGAACATTTCGGAGACATCATTGAGACGAATTTTGCATAAATACCTTGGTATGACGCCATACAAAGTCCAATTGGTTCAGGAGTTGAAGCCAACTGACCATCCAATGCGTTTTCGCTTCGCTAAGTGGGCCTGCGATCGACTTACAGAAGATGCCGATTTTGCCAAAAAAAAATCATCTTTTCAGATGAAGCTCATTTTGATCGTGGCGGGTATGTAAACAAGCAAAATTGTCGCATTTAGGGCACAGAAAACCCGCACGCATACATTGAAAAGCCGATGCACCCAAAACGAGTCACTGTTTGGTGCGGATTTTGGTCCAGAGGCATAATTGGGCCATTTTTCTTCGAAAATGAGCAAGGAGTGGCCGTTGCAGTCAACGGCGATCATTAACGGGCCACGTTGAACCAATTTTTGTTCACAAAAATTGAAGAGGAGGATATTGGCAACATTTGGTTTCAACAGGACGGCGCTACATGCCACACAGCCGAAGCTACACTCGATGTTTTGCTCCCCGTTTTTGAAGATCACATTATCAGCCGCAGAGCTGATGTCGTTTGGCCACCTCGGAGCTGCGATTTGACACCGTTGGACTATTATTTGTGGGGTGCCCTCAAAGATAAGTGTTACGCCGACAAGCCAGAGACAATTGACGCTTTAAAGGACAATATTCGTGAAGCCATTGGTGAAATACAGCCGCACGCAAACGATAATGTGCTTAAAAATTGGACCGATCGTGTAGGCTACTGCATGGCCAGCCGAGGCAGCCATTTGAATGAAATTATTTTCCATTATTAACCGGAAGGATTGTACTTTCAAATAAAAAAAGAAATTTGAGAAAATATTCAGTATTTTTTTTTTTATAGCATTTTCAAAAAAAAAATTTATTTGGCGGACCCTTTATTAGGTCAGGCCTTCTTATAAAAATCCAGCACAGAAATGCTCGTGACCCAATTTCCCGCAATGTTATATGAAAACGAGTAGGTAGGAAAAGTGTCAGTAAGGTATACCTGATCTCATTTCAGGCCTGAAATAACAGTTTAGATCCCATGAGTTCCGCCGCTGGGTTGATGTGGTTGTTTGCTTGTTGGACACTCGTAGTAAAATTATTCGCATGAATTTCTACTGGTGTCCTATTGTTATTATATTGCTACATATGTGCTATATGTTTTTCCATTTTCCTTTACCACCACCTATACTTTTGCTTTGGAGTTGAAAATTAAATTGAGGCTAAACGAGGAAGTTTCGTCTGTCATTTCGGAGTATAGAGGAAAATTATAATGAAAGTCGAAGTTTTATACTTTAGTTGATTTTAATTGCATTTGAGAGTTTGATTATAGTAATTGAATTTTGTAAAATTCTTTTACGAAAGTAGAACAAGCAAAAGTTTATATTATATATGAAGACCTTAGGGGTATCACAAAAGAACAAGAAATAATTGTGTAATAAACATTGATATTGTATTATTTTAGAGAAAAGCATGTGAACCTTAGCGAAAAACATACAATTTGAAAATTGAATTTTCCCCTTAAAGAAAGGGTGTGTTACCTACACTGAAAAGAAAACGGGTCATCACGTGGACAATATTTCGTTTCAGTGTTATAACGACGAAGAATTTCCCATTGCAACTGATGCAAAAGACGCTGCACGTATGGCAACGAAATAGTCAGTTACAACCGACCGGATAACAGAGTTATCAGTAGCGGCCATAGGCGAATTATTGTCCCCGGTTTGCACCCGCTCGGACTGTAATTCACCAGCACCAGATGGAGCGGAAGGTTTCAAAATATCAGCACCAGTAGCCACAGAAGAGGCTACGACCGACCGGATAACAGAGTTATCAGTAGCAGCCATAGGCGAATTAACCTCAATTAAACAAGGTGATGAGTTCACATTTATCAGCGAAATTAATTTCCTCGATGATTTCTTGCGTTTGGGAGAAGATTGAGATGGAGAATTTATGCATTTCTCCAAATCAGGATATTCCTCAAACATTTTCGTAAATTTAGAGAAACGATACGAGAGCGCAGACAGATCCCTTTCCATTCTCTGACTGCATGCTCTTAAAAAAACGATAAAAACTATTTTCAATATTTCTACACTTAGAACAGCACCAACGAATACCCTTATCCCCATTCAGACAAGCAGCAACTCTGGCTACTATTCCACCACATTTAATATGACATAGATTGTCACATAACCAACACGACAACATACGCTCATTATCAGATTTTAAAGAACAATTTTTATTTAAACACGCCACTTCAAATAAAACCAAGAAAGAAACAAAAAAAATACAAAATTTAAAATACCAAAATAAATCGCTAAAAATAACAAAATAATCGCTAAAATAGACAACACTGCTAAAATCTGCAGAAATCACTAAAATAACTAAATAATCGCTATAATAGACAACACTGCTAAACACTTACAATAAAAAGCGGAATGTTTATCAACACTAGAATTGTGAATACAAGCAAAAATAGTACAAAAGAGGCTAGAAAAACTAACAATAACAACAATCGAACAAAAAAAACTGACAACAACAACAATAAAAGGATGCAAACCAAATACTGTTGTTGTATTATGGTACCAAAGCTTAAATGACAAACAAACAGAAGATTTAATTTATAAAACAACTGAAGCACAAACAATACTAACCTACACAAAACCAACGTTAGATACTTAGCTTCAGTTTTAACACTTTTTCACACACTAAACACAATAATACACGATATAATAATTACTAATAAGGCAAAAATCACGGAGCACAAAATTAAGTACGACTTGACTCTACAGAGTTGAAAAACGGCACAAAAAGTACTAAAAAAAAGGACCAACAAGTACACAAAACGTATTAAAAAGTACGAGAGACGGCACTGAACCACAAACGGAGTCTAAGAGAAATAGCAAAGAAGGAAGCAAAAGGTACTAAAACTTGTACCGAAAAAGTACCAAAAATACTACCATAAAGTACCTAAAAAGCACAAATTATTTTGAAATATAGTCCCAAAATTCATAATTCCATCTCTAACCGTTTGATTTTGCCTTATTTGTATCTCTAAAAGTGTAGACCTTGAAAACATAGATGTTGAAAAACGGCACAAAAAAGTACTAAAAAAAGTACATAAAACGTATCAAAAAGTACGATAGACGGTACTGAAACCCACAAACGGAGTCTAAGAGAAATATCAAAGAAGGAAGCAAAAGGTACTAAAAATTGTACCGAAAAAGTACCAAAAATAGTACCATAAACTACCTAAAAAGCACGAATTATTTTGAAATATAGTCCCAAAATTCATAATTCCATCTGTAACCGTTTGATTTTGCCTTATTTGTATCTTTAAAGTGTAGACCTTGAAAACATAGATGTTGAAAAACGGCATAAAAAAGTACTAACAACAGTACCAACAAGTACATAAAACGTATCAAAAAGTACGAAAGATGGTACTGAAACCCACAAACGGAGTCTAAGAGAAATATCAAAGAAGGAAGCAAAAGGTACTAAAAATTGTACCGAAAAAGTACCAAAAATACTACCATAAAGTACCTAAAAAGCACAAATTATTTTGAAATATATTCCCAAAATTCATAAATCCATCTCTAACCGTTTGATTTTGGCGACAGTACTATATTTTTCCCCTTTTTGCCCTATTTGTATCTCTAAAAGTGTAGATCTTGAAAATCAGGTTTCCTCCTATATCTGCATTATAAGAGGAATATGAAACCCAAATTTCATGATTCGGTCGTGAGCCGTTGGGTATTTACAGTGGTACCACTTTCGTCCCGGTTTGCCCTATTTTTCTCCCTAAAAGTAAAAATGTTTAAAAGTCATTTTTTGTCCCTAAGAGTACGAATTTCAAAACATCCCTTCATATCTAGCATATTTACCACAAAAGGAGTATACACTCCAAATTTCATTATCCTACCGTTAGCCGTTTGGCTAGGGCGGTGATGAATCAGTCAGTCAATAACGCAACAATTTTGTAGATATATATAGATTATGTTTCCTGCTTTATAAAGGTTTTCTACAATATCATTGTTCAATTCTTGTAGTTTGCTAGTAGGATCTTTATCTTAGGAGGATCTTTATCTGTATCTTATTCTTGAATTTGTTGTAGTCCATTATCCTTCCCCTTCATTTGTCTCTTTTAAAATTGTTTTGAAAAAACGACCAAAAACTCAAACATTTTAATTTTGAATATAATACGAAAGGTCGGATAAATCATCACTGTTTCGAAGTATGTTTTCTTTATTTTTTAGGAATCTGTGCAACTATTTGACGATTTGAAAGTACAATGTAAAAAAGACATTTTACAAGAAAATTAAAATTACTACAGGGTGGGCCAAAAGTAATCATGGGGTTTACAAATTTAATAACTTTTTCGTTTATATTTTTTTCCAGCAATGGGAAACATAAATTGTTTTTATAGTGCCAGTATCCACTTGATATCCTTTTCCACCAAAGAACAACAACTGTCACTTCATTTTCAGTCTGTGTGGGTGTGTGTGTGGTTTGTGTGTTGGGAAGAAAGGTATGACAGAGATTTTAAGCTGTTAAAGCAAAATTTATTACATATGAAACCATATTTCTTGGTTATATTCAACAGCTTTAACTCCCAAATGCAGGTTCAATTTTCACCATCAGATCAGCTCAGTATAAAAGCTATTATGAACACATAAGGACACGCAGACGACAACAACTGACAACAGTTTAACTGTAACCAAAATGAAGACTATAAATTGTACCTTTGTTGTTGCGCCAAATGAAGATTGATGGCAAGAGCCCAGGCTGAAATGTGTCTGTTCGTTTAACATCAACCTTAACGGTTAAAATGGATTTAACGTGTAAATTGATAATACCGCCAACTTTGGAAAGATATGTACGCTCAATACACTCGCACAAGTGCACATACATGTATACGCACTCCGAAACATGAACTCGCTACACGCATATCCTGGAGGAAACATACAACCCAACATTACTATGAACATCTGTTGTAATCTACTAAAAGTGATTCAATTTATCTGATACTCTATTTCTTGTGCTCTCTTTATCTGTATATACATATATAGGGAGATGTATGTATGTCTAGTGTATTAGTTTAAGGCTGCATCCATGTGATTTACTAAGACTTTGTGTTCGTTTGTGTATGAGAGTGTAGCAAAGGTAATTTGTTAAACATCCTTTGTAGCATCAGGAGTCATAGTAAAGTCACAACAAACTAACGCTTGACTGGCTGCGTAATACAACGATAGTCGTGGTACAAATGAAGCTGCTCCTTCCCTAAATCTAAGGATAATAATTTATGTTACAGGCGAAATTACATTTTCATTCATTTAAAAAATTTATCAAAATGAGATACCATCACTAAATTTTGAATTAAACCAAAACTTGTTAATCGATTTAATTGAAATGTGGCTACTTTTATTTGTAACATATCTATGTTTATAACTAAAGATTAAAAAAAATAGCATTTGTGACTTTTATGATTTTTTATGAATTTTAAAAAAACAAAAAAAAATTTGAATTTTGCTTGAAAAAAAAAGAACGAGACAACTACAATTAGAATAGTTCGTTCTATAAATTGAACTCTCAGGCTGTCTGTATAGCTATTTCGGATCTTGCCAAGATCTTCATCAGCAGACGTTTTTGGTATGTTTTTGGTGAATTCTTCAAAAATATATATCCAGAAACACTCATCATATTATTGAGAATTCCTTTATACATATATTTGAAGAATACCAAGCAATAACATTGGAACACTTTCATGCACAACTCTTTTTATCATGCCGTAAAACCATTGGTTTTAATCAGACATGATTTGTTTTTGTTATGTCATTACAAAAACAACAAAACAGAGGGTTGCCATCAACAATATTATTGTTTCAAGCTCGCGGTGCTCTTCGTCAACTATCATCATTTCCCTTACGGCAATTTTTATTCGGTCTGTTTTCTAATATTTACAAATTTATTCAAGCTCAAGACCTTTTAAAACAATATAAAGGTTATTATCTTTATATTACTTTCAAAAAAGTCGAGCATAAATAAGGCATGATAAAAAGAGTTGTGCATGAAGGTGTTCCAATGGTAGTGCTTGGTATTCTTCAAACGAGTGTATAAAGGAATTCTCATTAATATGATGAGTGTTTCTGGATATATATTTTTGATGAATTCACCGAAAACATACCAAAAACGTCTGCTGATGAAGATCTTGGCAAGATCCGAAATAGCTATACAGACAGCCTTGGTATCATTGGAACATTTTTATGCTCGACTTTTTTGAAAGTAATATAAAGATAATAAGCTTTATATTATTTAAAAAGGTCTTGAGCTTGAATAAATATTCCCGTAAGGGAAATGATCAAAGGGCCTGATGAAAGAATCCTTAGCATATATTCCAGAGTCATAAATCTCGTCACTCTAACTTATTTATTTGATAGTTACTTTTGATAATATACATAAGCTTATGGTAGGAAAAATAGGATAAATATGTTTTTAAATTAAAAGAGTAAGGATAAATGATAAATAACAGACTCAAATCAATTTGATTTATATTTTTTATAATTATATATCCATGTTAAATTCAAATTCACATTTAACATTTTGTTTTACTTAAATACATAAGTAAATATACGAAATTTCAATATTTCATCAATCAAAACAACAGCCGAAGGTTTGTGTCCACACTGAAACAGCAGCATAGTTGTGTTCACGCTACAAACTCAAACACTCAACCAAACACCACACATATGTTTGAGTGTATGTGTTTAAACAATTTTCATTTGAGAAATTTAAATATTAGGAAGATATCAACCAATATGAAATGTATATCAAACGAAAGATAAAAAAAATAAATAAAAAATAAATGGTTTCCCATTACATCCCATGAAGGGACCGGGGAGAACTTCTCACAATCACTGAGCTGTGCGCTTTCCAGTTTTCACTCACTGATCAAACGAAAGATAACATCTTTATTTACCTACAAAAAAAATTTTAAAAAAAGTTATCACGCCGTGAAATAAAGATTACAACAATAACAATCTGACATGACTCCCTATACCGTAAGGTAAGACGTATTCTACGCCAAAAAAAAAATATTACAGCAGACAGTTGTCCGAGGCCTTCGGCCACGGACTGTCCCTGCAGGCTGTGTCAGAGACACGGCCATTAAGTTTAACGTAGAATACGCCATCCGATGAGACAGAAAACATATATAACAATAAATTCATTTGCTTATATTATTTATCATTCATTGTTATATATGTTTCCTGTCTTATCGGATGGCGTATTCTACGTTAAACTTAATGGCCGTGTCTCTGGCACAGCCTGCAGGGACAGTCCGTGGCCGAAGGCCTCGGACAACTGTCTGCTGTAATTTTTATATTTACCAACGGCATTTGATTCAAGTCCGTTTAAAAAAAAATATTATGTTCAATTTTTTTAAACTTAATTTAATTTATGTATTTTAGTTAATATTTTTATTGAAATAAGTTCTGCGAATGTTGAGAGGGCCGCCCTAATATTAAAAAAGGTTTACCTTATCGAGTCTTCGCATTAGCATTCGAGCGTTGTGTGAAAGCTTTACGCTCTACAATTCAAAATTAATGTTACAACAGCTTTATTGAAGCTTTCGCAAAAAAGCTTTATTACGATAGCTTACTGTTTGTTTCACTTTTTACTAGATACATGTTGCCAAGCAACATTAGCTTGCTGTTCGTTTCACTTTTTACTAGATACATGTTCCTAAGCAATGTTGAGCAACCAAAAACACTCAACCAAACACCACACATATGTTTGAGTGTATGTGTTTAAACAATTTTCATTTGAGAAATTAAAATACTAGAAATATATCAACCAGTATGAAATTTATATCAAACGAAAGATAACATCTTCATTTACCTACAAAAAAAATTTTAAAAAAATTCATCTAGCCGTTTCCTCAAATTCAATGAAATAAAGATTACAACAATAAAAACCTGACATGACTCCTCGTACCGTAAGGTAAGACGTATTCTACGTCAAAAATAAACAACTTTTGTTTTAACACTATTATGCTACAACCCAGTATTATCAACTATATTACGTACATTTGCTTTGGTTTGTGTCTAGACTAACATATGTTGGGAAATTTCTTGTTTAATGGGAAGTATTCTAGGAAGTATATTTAGTATATATTGTAGTCTTGAACCCAATAAAAATTAAATTTAGAAAAGCCAAAATGAAAGAAATTTAAAGAAGTTTTAAAAAGCAAATTTTCTCAAAAAAAAACCTATCCATATTCTTAAACAAAGTACATTTTCTTAAAAAAAAAATACCCTATCTCAAAGAAGTACCTCTGCTTAAAAAAAAAGTAAATTTTCTTACAAAAAGTACATTTTATTAAAAATAGTAATTTTTCAAAAATTAAATTGTTCGAGCGTTTGGTCGTATTTTTAATTAATTTTATTCTTCGACATTTCGCTACCCCTTGGGCAGCATCGTCAGGAAGATAAACATAATTATTAATCATCAATTCTTTTCGTTTCTAATTAATAATTGTGTTTATCTTCCTGACGATGCTACCCAAAGGGTAGCGAAATATCGAAGAATAAAATCAATTAAAAATACGACCAAACGCTCGAACAATTTAATTTTTGACTATAATACGAAATGTCGGATAAATCGTCAGATAATCAAAAGTAATTTGTTTTTAAATAAGTACCTATTCTTTTCTTTTCTTTTCTTAAAAAGGTAAATTTTCTTACAACAATTTAAAATATAAAATAAATGGTTTCCCATTAAATCCCATGAAGGGACTGGGGAGAACTTCTCACAATCACTGAGCTGTGCGTTTTCCAGTTTTCACTCACTGATTGGGACCTACAGTTTTACACCGATTCCGAACGGTAATTTGAGAAGCTTTTTCATGGCTAGATACTCAATAGTGTCGCCGTCACTATGCGAGGTGACCGTCGTCGAAAGAAAATTTGTAGGTGGTCAGAGCAACAATTTACGATTTCTTAAAATCCTACCTTTTCTTTAAAGAGTACCTTTTTGTGAAACAAAACCAATTTTCTTTAGGCAAGTACGTACTCTTAAAAATGTACCTATTCTTGAAAAAAGAATCAATTCTAAAACAATACCATTTATTTAAAAATACATTTTCTTCTTCAAAAATACCTTCTCTTAAACAAAATACCTTTTCTTACAAAAATTCCTTTACTGAAAAGTACCTTTTCTTAAAATAAAATAGTACATTTTCTTTTCATTTCTTTAGATAGGTAGCATTTCTGAAAATAAGTACATTTTCTTAAAATAATATAATTTTCCTAAAAAGAGTACGGACCACTTCTTTAAAAAGTACCTGTCTAAAAAAAAAGTACTTCTTTGTAAAAAAAACATAATATGTACTCGTACGGCTTTTTCTTACAAAAAGTACTTCTTCTTGAAAATAGTACATTTTCTTAAAACAAACATTAGCTTTTAATAAAAGAAATAGCTCTTTTTAAAAAAGGATCTTTTCGGGAAAATATAATACACATTCTTACAAAAAGGACCTAAAAACATCCTTTCTAAATATTTCTATAACAACATTCTATAATTGTTCTTAAAAAAGTTTATCATTTAACAAAAAGTATATTTTCTTAAAGATGATACCGAGGCCCCAAATCTTTGGCGGCCCATAAAAAAAAAGTGCATGACTTTGGGAAAAATTGGGAGACACGGGTCTTTTTTTTTGTCTTTTATCACGTAGTGGTGTCCGTATATGGTTTTTTTTCGTGTTGCACTGTGTATTCGTACACAGTCTGTAGCCTAATGACCCTCTAGCATAGTTTAAAGTTCAAGTAATTACAACTGACAGAAAGACGAATACACAATCACGATTATGTCGGCTTAGCTTGTTACAAGCAAACAATGAATTTCCATTTTATATACTAACAGTAAATTCCAGTAAATCAAACGAGCGCTTGCGTTCGCTCAGTGATTTGGTTTCCGCTAACACGCATCAGAATGACAGAGTGAACGAATCCGAAGTTTAGATTAGGTATAGTTTCGACACACTGCATTCTGGTCAGCGTCTGATCCATAATGGACAGCTGAAACAAAATCATTCTGGCGGTGGGTAAAATGCAAAACCACGGTGGGCTGGGTTTGACTTCCGCCGCTATTACATTGGCAATGAAAATACAAAATGCGATAGAGAAGCATAAACCCCCCAATTTGTTGACAACCCCCGGAAACGTTACAAGGACCACTATTTACGGATATACACTTGGAATGTTAGAATACTGCACAGATTCGGTGCCACTATCCAATTATCAGATGTCCTCGATAAATATAAAGCTGACATTAATGATATTCAAGAGATGCGATGGACAGGTCATGGCTGTACAGGGAAGAAGAACTGTAACATATACACAGTGCAACACGAAAAAATATAACCACATACGGACACCACTACGTGATAAAAAACCCAAAAAAAAAAATACCCGTGTCTCCCAGTTTTGCCCAAAGTCATGCACTTTTCTTATGGGCCCCCAAAGATTTGGGCCCTCCGTGTAATTTTTGCAAAAAAGTGATAATTTTGTCAGGATCATATCTTGCAAACCGTTTGGAATTTTGATTTACTCTCTGAAGGAAAGTTGTATCTAAGATCTCAACTCAGATCTCACTCAACCAGACCGGTGTTTCAACATGGAATGGATATAATATATTTAAATCCATTTTCAAAACAAAAATTCAAAAAATTGTTATCGAAACACATGCAATGTAATACTAACAGTGTATTTATGTACAATTGACAATAAATAATTCGAAACAGTCACTGCAGCAATGAAACAAACTGATTGTAGTCATGAAATAAATTCATTGCAACAATGACTCAAATTCGTTGCACCAATGAAACATATTCATTGCAGCAATGAAACAAATTCATTGCTGTAATGACACAAATTCATTGGAGTAATGAAATAAATTAATTGCACGAACGATACCTATTTCAATTTCATTGCATCAACTAAACAAATTCGTTGCTATAATGGATCAAATTCATTGCTGTAACAACCACCACAGTAACGAACAATTTGCAGTTGATGAACACATTTCGTAGCGGGTGTTTGCTATTCAATATTACGTATTTGAGGTACAATGATTAATAGGTTATAATATATGTTTTTATATACTATATATTTATTACTTATTTTTGTATTATTATATATATTTTATTATATACATTTTTATTATATGTATATAGTTTTATGTTTGTTGAAAACTAAAAAATAAAAATAAATGGTTTCCAATGACATCCCATGAAGGGATTGGGGAGAGCTACTCTGAACCACAGAGGTGTACACTTTCTTGTTTTGCACTCACTTATTGGCACCTACAGTTTTTACACCGGTTCCGAACGATATTTTGAAAAGCTCTTTCATGGCTAAGTAGTCGATAGTGTCGCCATCTCTAAGCGAGGTGACCTTCGTCGAAAGAAATGGCAGTTCGTCGGAGCAGGGATCGAACCCATGTACTCATATACAAGAGCCGCGCACACTAACCATCGCACCGCCGACGGCCACGTTAAAAACTGCTGAAAACAAAAAACTGACAGTCGACACACAAACAAGAAAGCAGCACAGCTTCAAGTTATGAAAACAACGCTTGCAAACATATACATGTTTCCTGCAATATACTATAGGGGCCAGGTTTTTAGCGTGTACATGAGATGTATAACTTTATCAGTCTGTGGATTAAGGGATCGGCTAATATAATTGGTGCATTTATACCTCGATTATGGTACAATTTTCCTGACAAATCTTCTCGTTAAGTCAGTTGCCAGCAAACTATGTATTGCTATGGAGATTGAGGCAATACTAACGGCAGGTTGTCCACCGCCTAGAAGAGTCCTTCATGTATCCTATCGTCATGTTGACTGACGCCTGCATCCTCTCCAGTCTAGAGTTCTTTGGATTACCACAATAATATTCACGAGTTTATTTTGGACAGCTGTCATTTAGTCAAAAGCTTTTCAAAATGTTCCTGTTGGAAATTAATTTCTTGGTTCTCGTAATATGTGAGATGTTGCAATAGGATTTTATCTGGATAAACACTATGTTAAACGATAACATGATATGGCCGATGATCGTTGGTCGTGCAATGGTTAGTGTGCCCGACTGTAGTACAAGAGAACGTGATTTCGATCCCTACTTTGACCAAAAATTTTAATTAAGAATGATCTTTTAAGTAAATAAAATAAATTCCGATTACATCCCATGAAGGGACCGGGGAGAACTCCTCACAATCACTGAGCTGTGCGCTTTCCAGGTTTCACTCACTGATTGGGACCTACAGTTTTACACCGATTCCGAACGGTATTTTGAGAAGCTTTTTCATGGCTATATACTCGATAGTGTCGCCGTCACTATACGAGGTGACCGCCGCCGAAAGAAATTTGAAGGTGGTCAGAGCAGGGTTCGAACCCAGGATCTAATGTACAAGAGCCGCGCACACTAACCATAGCACCACCGACGGCCACGATCTTTTAAGTACAACAAAAATATAGGCCCAAACAGCTTAAACAATACCAAATAGCAAAAATTTCAAGACCTGGCCAAACAACGTTAACTCACCTTACATTTCATACGGCGGCGACCTTATCGAGTAATTAGCCATAGAAAAGCTTCTCAAAACACCGTTCGGAACCGCTGTAAAACTATGGGTTGCCATCGGTGAGTGTAAAACTACACGCTGAGAAATCTGTCTTTTTGCAAATATAATATACTGGCGTCCAAATACATTGTGTTTGCTATTCATTATTACATGTTTGAGACACAATGATTAATATGTTATACTATACGTGTTTCCGACCCACATATATTTATGCTTGTGGTACAAATACAGCTGTGTTTGTTGCACTGTCTATGCTCTCTCGAGAGTAAGAGAATAAAAGAGGGGCAACGAGAGAGTCTTTCTCGTAAGTGTGTATCTATATTTTTGCATTATTCTCTCAGTCAGTGAGTCATAAATATTACTGCAGTTCGTACAAATTGCAAATGAAGTGTTTCGTATTTTGCCTGATGTATTGAGTTTTAGTTTCATGTATTCAGACGTCATTGGTTCATCGGAGAGAGGATATTAAAAGCGCTTGATCAGTGAAAAAAGAATAAACGAAGACTCGGACGGTTAAATGGTTTGTGATGTTACTTTGGTGTTTGTGTATGTGTTTCGTATATATGTATGTGTGCTATCAAAGTGAGAAACGATTTTGAGCAAAGAAATCCACGCTTGGCTTGCACGAACTTGATTTGTGTTTAAATATCTTATTTGTGTACCAACGCATAGTGATAACCAACGCATAGCTGAAACCTTCTGAAAACGAAAACGTGACAGACAACAAAGAAAGGAGAAGCAAAAGAGCAGCAGATTCTCATTTCATGAAAAAAGACAAATAATGCATTCAATGCAAGTAAATGTAAAGGGGCTGTTTTAAAACTTTTAATTTTTTGAATTAATAACTTATAAATGCGGATTTATATTGACAAAATTATATATATATTGAAATCAAAGAATAATTCGTTTCTAAACATAATTATCCTTGGGAGGAAATAGGCATATGTTTCCACATAAGTACGTGCAGGTTTAGGGGGAAACAGGCGAATGTGTCCACGTAAGTAGAAGGATGTTTGGGATGAATAATGCATATGTTTATTGTTTGCATTTAAATACAAGTGAATTTGGGACTTGCAAACATATGAATGTGTGTTCAAAACATATACATGGTTCCTGCAGAATATGTTTAGGAGAATATGTTAGAGAGGCCGTTATTTTCCAGCGTGTAGAAAGTGCTCAGCAGCTCATTGCTTATGAGAAGCCTTTCCCTGTCCCCTGTCTCCTGTCCCTGAAAATATTTATTTATACCTATCTAGCATGTAGTTTTCAATTGTACTACCTACCTCAATTTCTTCTCACACTTTCGAAAATTACCAGGTCACAATTATGAAATCCTTTTGAGACCCCAGTATTAATCTGGATTTTGTTAGGGGTACTAAACCATCTTTTAGTACCATTTTAGATTAAAAATTTTCGAAGTTTATGTATTACAAAATTTAAATATTAAATAAAAAAATTACATGAGGTGTCAGGGGACACCCGGTTGGAACGAAGTTCCTTTCGCTATATATTATGGACTAGTTGGTTCCAACACGCCTAAGGCGCCTGTTGAAAATTGCTATAATTTAAATGAATCCTTAAAAAAAAGATACTTTTTGTAAAATGATAAACTTTTTTAACAAATTTTTTATTTATTGAATGTATTTTTTTTTAAATATACATATTTTTAGGTCCTTTTTGTAAGAATATGTATTGTATTTTCCCGAAAATGTCCTTTCTTTAATGAGAGGTAGTTCTTTTATTAAAAGCTAATGTTTTTTTAAGAAAAGGTACCATTATTAATAAGAAGTTTTTTCTGTAAGGAAAAGCCTAAGAGCATGAATTTTTTTACAAAGAAGTACTTTTTGATGTGTTAACATCTATAGCGGCGTATAGGGATTTTATGCTGCTGCTAAAACCAGATTTTATGCTGCTGCTAGAACCAGATTTTAAGCTTCTGCTAAAACCAGATTTTCTGCGACTGCGAAAGAGAATAATGACGTGTTAAACAAAAATGATCGACCAAGAGAGCAATGAGAGAGTGGTGTGGCAGGGGTGAGGCAAACGAAATTGTGTCTATAGCGTATGTATTAACATAATAATGTATGTACATGTGTCTGTTGCTGTTGTTGAACGGAGATATAAAGCATAGCCACGCAAAATTTCATTTGCAAGCCGTTATGGCTTGCGCAGTCGACGTTATGGTGACACACTAATACGTCAGCTACTTCGTACAAAGTATGTGTGATGTTGTGTGTTTGGCTGTTTCGTTGCTGTTGATATGGCAAACATGTGGTTATGTGGCACACGTATACGTCAGCTAATTCGGACAAAGTATGTCAAAGTATGTTGTCTGTTTGGTTGTTTCGTTGTTGTTGCTATGGCCAAACAAAGCGAGTCATTTGATGTTCAGCATTTCCTGGTGTATACAAAAAAACTATTATTTTTTATTTGCCAATGTAACATTTACTAATGTGTTCATAGAAATTGAACAGGTACCGTGTAGCAAAAAGGTGTTAACACATCATCCGTGAGTTCGAGCACTCATTGATTTGTTTAAAAACAGGTACTTTTTGAAGAAGTGGTATTAATTTTAGGAAAAGGTTATTTTTTAAGAAAATTTACCTATTTTCAGCAAGGCTACTTATCTCAAGAAAAGAAAAGAAAATGTATTATTTTATTTTTAACAAAAGGTACTTTTAAAACAAAGAATTTTTGTACGAAAAGGTATTTTTATTAAGAGAAGGTATTTTTTTTTAAGAAAAGGTTTTTTTTTAAGAAATGGGAATTTTTTTAGAATTGGTCCGTTTTTCAAGAACAGAGTAGAGGTACTTATCTCAAGAAAAGTTATTTTGTTTTACATAAAAGGTACTCTTGAAAGGAAATGTAGTTTTTAAGAAAAGGTAAGTTGTAGTAAGAAAATATACACTTTTTAAGAAAAGGTGTTTATTTAATAAAAAAATACTTTTTTTAAGAAAAGGTATTTTTTTTTAAGAAAATATACTCTGTTTAAGAATATGAATATGTATTTTCTTTGAGAAAATTTACTTTTTTTTAAGAAAATGCACTTGTTTCAGAAAATTTTATTTTTTAAACTTCTTTCACTTTGGCTTTACTAAATTTATCTTTTATACGGTTCAAAACTACAATATGTAATTGGCAGGCTCCACCTACAAAATTTCCCAGTAGACAAGAAATTTCTCCCCAAATGTTAGTCTAGACACAAACCAAACCAAAAGTACGAGTATAAGAGTAAGTGTGCTGCCAAATGTAATTCCATTCTCAGGGTTGTATTTCATGGATTTACCAGTATTGCACTTTGCTTTTCTAAATTTACTTTTTATTGGGTTCAAAACTACAATATGTAATAAACATGCACCACCTAGAAAACTTCCCTTTAAACCAAATCAAACCAAAAGTATCCAATATAGTAGAAAATAGTGAGTTGTAATGAAGTAGTTTAAAAAAATTGTTTAAAATTTTTTCATTTAGCCCCCATCCTGCAAAAGTGTGATAAGGAACTTCGTTCCAAAAGCCTAAGTAGCCTCTAGCATGTTCACCGTGAAGCCTTTTTGCATATTGAATCTCGTTATTTTAACCCTAAAGCCATAATTGTTGCTAAGTAGCAATCAAGTCATCTTCTTCAAATCCTCTGACTAGTCCTTAAACCCTTCACGTCCTGCTTATTTCAAAGCATTGTCACTTCGTTTCGATTCCAAGCAAAGTACTCTGTTGACCTTCTGCATAGACAAATTGTGTATTTTCAAATTATAAATTTTAGAACTGATGACATTTCATAATACCTCGTTGACATGACGGTATAAGTTTGTTCAAGTCACGTTCACACCTCCTTACACACTTTTGCTTAGTAATTCCCCTAAATACACAAACACAATAAATTGTATTCAACATGAGAAAACAAACACAAGCAAACAATTTTCAAAATCTATCCATTTATCATCAAGAGTCAGCCAAGCCAAACTGTCCCAGTGTGTTTGTCTCCTCTTTAGCCCCCTCGGTACATTCCTAAACGTCAAACAAAAAACTAAAGTTTAAGTTTGAAATTTTGAAAACATTATATTGAATATATGATGAGCATAGCTCAGTCCTAATCATATTCAGACATTTAGTGAAATAACCCACAAATTGATTGATGGACACTTGGACGGATGGCTGTATAGCAAGATGACTAGATGAAAGTTGGGCATGCAAGGTATACAGCTTGGTGTACATCAGACCCATATACTACATGGAGTATTCTCTCTCTTTGGCTCGTATTTCATAAAAACTATTTTAACTCATATACATATGTATGTACATATTCGAGTATTACATATATTTAGAAGAAAATCTATTTATTATTTTTCAAAAAATAAATTGCAGCACATGAATAGTTTTGTTGTTCCAAATACGATGTATTCATGTAGGAGAAATATTGCATCTAATTCCCTCAATGATGGTTGGGAAATCCACAACACTGGAGAAAGTCAGAACTGCAAATGATGGACTTAAAACTATAAATTATATTATTTCCTAAGTGCACAAAATATCGTACATGTACAAAACAACTACACTAACTATTGTACGACAAGTGTTTACTTCTAAATAAATTTCCAAAAAATAAAATAAATTGAAAAATGTATAATGTAAATTTACTTCTTTACTTCTTCGGAAAACAACAGCTCTACACTTTAGTATACAAATTTCTTTAAAGGAGTGAAATCATTAGAGGATTTAATTGAATAGACCAATTTGATTTCATTCATAAGTCTGAAAATTTATCGGAACTAAAAAAAAATTTCAAGTATAGATGCAACTCGACAAAAGTGTCAAAGAAAGACGATAGCAATCGATAACATTGTTATAGCGGTAAAAAATATGACTGTAATTGCTCTTGCTCGCCGCCAATAGTTCTAGAAATATCTTTAAGTATAAATCGTTTGTGCCCACTATACCTTGTCTATCGATAAAACTTTTCGCACAGTCACTACAAGTGTCATTTCGTGTCAACACCATCGTGTTTCGTGTCAACAACATCGTGTTTCGTGTCAACAACGTCTTGGCAATCATGAATGTAAAGCTATGTTCAGGTACAGCAAACTTTCACAATTTTGAGGTTTTCATTTCAATACACAGCTGATTTTTGTACAGAAAAACATATGTTTGGCGTTTGAAATCTCGAAAACTTTGAAATCACGGTATACATGTCGCTTAAGAATTGAAAAGTATTATCGATAAGACTTTCGGCAAATAGATGTCAAGTCATTTGCCACAACAACGCTTTGTCAAAAATCTTCCAAAGCATCACAACTGATTATCGATAACACATTTGGCAGACAAATTTAAACTTCAAATCATTTATTTCAACACCGCCCAGTAAAACATACTTACATAAAAAAATATGACTGAAATTGCTGTTATTCGTCAATAGCTCTAGGATAACACCTCTAACGAAAAAAATCCTATGAGTGTTAGAACTCACTCGCGATGTGTTAACACATTTTTGTTACACGGCACCTGTTCGATTTCTACGAACACATTAGTAAATGTTATATTGGAAAATAAAAAATAGGGTTCAATCATATGATGACGTTATATTTAATTAATATTAATACTTAAAATTATTTAAAGACCAGTGCAAGCACATGTGTCATTATTTTCTTGCTTAATACTTTTTATTTTACACCCACAAAAAACAAAGAGAATACAAAGCAACAGACACATGTACATACCTAAACTGTTATGTTTGTACATACGCTACACAAGTTCACACAATTTTCGTTGCTCTCTTGCTATCTCATTTTTATATACGTATAACCACGTCATTATTCTCTGCTCTGAGAGCGCTCCGCACCCACACAAGACAACTATTCGCTGCCGCTACATCAGTGTGTGTTTTTTCGCAGTCTGAAAATCTTTGTTTCGCAGTCGGACACATCTGTGTTCTATATTGGGTTGGGTCACCCATTTCATTTATAATTTTTAATAAACAAACGAACCCGTAAAAAACATACATAGTTTTTGCAATAAATTCTTAATATATGACCCCGCCCCTTTGTCCAATACCGCCCATATTTGCAGCAGATCTTAGAATATGTGCACCTAATCAATGTACCCAATTTTGTTCAAATACCGTTAACAGGAGCAGAAACAATGGATTTTTAATTTGTGATTTGTATGGGAGGTACCACGCCCCTTTGTCTAATCCAGCCCATATTTTGATAGTTCCTTTTTGCCTGCCATTTAATTTGTCATTTTACCATTAGTTTCCTGCGAAGTTTCAGCTCGATTGGATCACCGGAAAAGGGATAAAAATCAATCCAAAGTTTTTTCGGTATCCATACGTGCCTACAGACAGGTAAAGTTAATATAAAGAATTTAAAAAGGCGTTCAATCATATGATGACGTTTCATTTAAATAATATTAATACTTAATAACACTTAAAAATATTTAAAGACAATTATCAGTATTTTCTTGCTTAATACTTTTTATTTTATTCCCACGAAAAACAAAGAGAATGCAAAGCAACAGACACATGTACATACCTACATTGTTATGTTCATACATACGCTCCACAAGTTCACACAAATTTCGTTGCTCTCTTGCTATCTCATTTTTATATACGTATAACACGTCATTATTCTCTTTGCTCTGAGAGTGCTCCGCACCCACACAAGACATCTATTCGCTGCCGCTACATCAGTGTGTGTTTTTTCGCAGTCTGACAATCTGTGTTTCGCAGTCGGGGTATGACATTTAGGGGTATGAAAAATAGATGTTGGCCGATTCTGAGACCTACCCGATATGCACAGAAAATTTCATTCGAATCGGTCCAGCCGTTTCAGAGGAGTTTAACCGCAAACAATGTGTGATCACTGTGGGACAATCTGTGTGATCGCAGTCGGACAATATATGTTTGGATGTATTCACTTTGTGAATTTAGTCCCTACCCGCGCCTATAGATGTTAACACATCAAAAATCGTTTGTACCAAAAATACCTTGCCTATCGATAACAATTTTGTCAGCATCACTCCAAGTTTCGCTTGTGTCAACAACGTCTTGGCAATCATGAGCATTAACATCAGCTATCGTTGATGTTTATAGTCGGGTTTAACCGCCCTTCTTGACACTAAATAAGAATGTAATCGAAGTTGTTCGCATCACTATCATGATGACAAAATTTATGTGCAATATTTTTCAAATTCATCAGCCAAATAGAAAGTTATCAACCAAGCTCATACTCATGAATGACAAGTCTGTGGTTCGCTTAAGAATTGAACAATGTTATCGATAAAATTTGCAGCAGATAGATTTCCAGTCATTTGCCACAACAACGATTTTTCAAACATCTTCATATGCATCACAAACGATTACAATAACACTTTTAGCCGACAGATTTAAACATCAAATCGTTTCATCCCCGCCTAATCGTTCATCACCGCCCAGTTCAATATAAACAAAACCGTGCCAAATTATTATCGATAACACTTGGTCAAAAAATCTTTGTCAATCAAGCGTTTGTGTCAAAACCACCTTGCCAATAGTGTGCATAACTATTATCGATAACACTTTTTCAAATCCTAGTCGTTCATGCAAACATCATTTTGCCAATTGTCGCAAGGTCTTATCGATCAGCTTCATGAAATAGATTTCAAGTTCAAATCATTTGTATCATCAAGGTATAGTTAATCATATCTTTTTTGGGAGACACTTTTAAATTCCAAATCATTTTCGCTAAGAACGCCATGTCAATCATATGCATAAGCATACAGCACATATTACAACTATAACAGCAGCAAGTCAAATTTCCTAAGAATTGAACTCTGCACAGCAGCCTAATAATAAGGTCAGCCCGCCGTCGACGTTGGCCGCCGCCGCCGGTTTTATCAGGTCCCTACGCCGCCGCCGAAGCAGAAACAATCGGCGTAAACCTCTAGTACAGAGTAGAGATGGGCACGAGTCACGTGATTGGCGTGATTCACGTGAATTACACACGATTCACACGTGAACGTGAGCGGGACGAAATTTTGCTCACGCGAGCGTGCGTGAACGTGAGTAGAGAAAAATTCTTCGTGCGTGAGTCCAATCGGTGCGCGAGTGGGTATGCGCAAGCACTATTTTCGCGTGAGTCACGCTTATGCCCAAATGGTTGATATCATTTAATTTCCATTTTCCTACGACTTTGTTAAACAAAGTATTTTTGGAAGGTTCCTAATACAAGAGCGTCGTTAATTATCTTCTGTATTTCAAGGAACAAGCGAAGGAGTTTTTATACGTTTTACAGTGCGACCGATTGCAAAATAGTGGTAATAATAAAAGCAGAACTTATAAACTGTATCTCCGATTGTTTTAGAATGTACTAGGTATTTGTAGGGGAGGACTTAGGCTTTCAGAATCTTGTATGTAGAGGCACCTTGTTTCAACGTACGCTTTGCTTCAAAGTGTCAGGATGACAAACCTTTCATGGCATGCAACTTCTTAACCTCTAGCCCGATTTAAATGATCATGGGTTTTGAGATTCTACTGAGCCGCACAAACCAAAAACATGCAGAATTGTGTGCCGTGCCTCTAACCGTTACAAATATATTTGGAGTCAAAAGTTTAAAATGTTCTAATGGTTATTTGAAGAAATGGTCGTAACTGAACTGCAATAAATAGTACCGCTGCACTATCTAATTCCTCTTTTCGGTTTCCCAAGCATTAATTTTAACAAATCTAAATAGAAACAAAAAATTATAATTAAAATTATTATTATAATTATATAATTTGATAATTATTACAAAAATTATCACCTTTTGATTTTGTACCACGATTCGGCAGCAACCCGTACATAAGAATTACGAACTCATATCGCTAATATTCGGCATGAACATTAAACATTGAAATCGTTTGGTACGACCAGGGGATATTCATGACACAGCTGTTCGACTACGAAGTAGGGAATTGATAGAAAACGGAGAAGATTGGGGAGAGAGCGAAAAGGAACCAGAAGCAAACCATGCTTCTATAATTGATTGATACTAATTACAATAATATGCATTTCCTTTCATTTCTGTCCAATTTACGTCCAACCAAAGAGTAACACACATCCACAACCCACACTCGATGAAATGACCTACTATATCGACGTCATCGAGAGAACGTAAATATAGGGACGGCGACTTTTATCTATTGCTCTATGGTACGACGTCTAAGGCCTAGATTTACTAGGTAACACAAAAAGGACAATTGCGCTTTTAATTTGCAATTGTTCTATGACAGTTCAGCAAAAATACAAATTCGCGGCATAGTCCAACAGCAGCAAAATGCACCCTTCCTGGAACGTACTACTGAAAAAGAGAGTCCACAGAATCTACAATCACTTCTCAGATCTTGCGTATACACAGTTCTTTACACCAGTGGATATCGAAATAACGATCGCTAATGATGAAATCACAAAACTCCACAAAGCGAGACTAGTCCAGACATCATCTAACATGTCAATCGCCTTCAGCACTGTCTTTGGATGGGTTATATCAGGAGTGTGCCAATAAACATGTTGCATTCCTGCAAGGGGCGGCGCATGTTGAACCGACTACAACAAATCTTTAATATTGAATTCAATTATAAATATCAGGAATTATGAAAATAGTAACTCTTTATCTGCTTCTCTCCCACAATTGAGATACGCTTTCATCCATGTCGATAAATATTTCCCATGTTAAGATCTATGCCACTACTGCATTCTGGTCTCTACACCAACAAAATAACAACAAAATACATATTTTTGACAGGAATCGCTATATATTCCACGACAGCTCTTCACTTGGGGGACTATTGGTGAAGCAGTAAGAATTTTCAACCTACAACATATTTCATTGAATTGATGAAGTACATTTCCTCAGTCTTTCAACGATATTTCATCAATAGTTTATGTTGATTCAACGACAATGTTACATCAAGTTGATGTACATTTTTTATCAATTTGTTTTGAATTGGTTGGCAGTTAGATGTAAGTTTGCCATCAATTTGATGTCAGATTGTCATTAATTTGATGTAAATTGCTCATCATTTTGATGTAAATTGTTTGTTAACCTGTAGCCAAATTCTTTGGCTAATTTTTCATTGTAAAAAATCCACGACAACAAGGTATAAATATAAGACTACATAGAAAATGCTCATAGCGTGGATATTTATTGTTGTCCATTGTAGTTTTAGCTATAATGTATTTATTTTAAATTTTCTACTAGTTTTTTTAATTTACTCTTTATTTTTTCAATACTACATCTATACTTTGAATCGATTTCACTAATTATTTCTAAATTCCAAAGATGAAGATTGATGTAAAAAATATCATATCAATAAATTCGATGAATCTGAAAAAGGTGAGGAAACACACAATCTTCTAATTGACGGAACTTTGAAATAAGTAGCTGAAAAATAATCATCAATTCAATGCAGAAAAATTGATGAACATTTAGGATCGATTTGATGTTAAGATTTTCTTTCAGTGTACAAAGATATTATCAAATATGGAATTTTTTGCATCCAATACAAAATTACTTCCATTTCATTACAAAACATAGGAAAGAGCTGTAATTTCCTTTAAGGCTAAGAGATCATGTTTTCACCGGTTAGTGAAAAAAATGTAAATACCGCGGGTGGGATTCGAACACACAATCGGTGGACGATCGTTTCGATGTTTGTGAAGCATCATTTTCAGCTGTTTATGAAATTTTGGACAAACGGTTTCATACCAGTTACGCACTGAAAATTTGGTTGGTTCTCTAATCTATAAAGATAAATTTTCCACAAACACCAATATTTTCAGAGACTCATTTTTAAATTAAACAAATCATTCTTTCTCATAACTGCATCACAAGTAAAACTTTCTTGCATACATTCTATAAGAAAGAATATATTGTAAGCTGAAATGCAAAACAACGTAACTCCAATTTACGTTTTCTTACAGGAGGGGCTTTAGAAAATTGTAAGGGCGAGTTTCACACTCGTCATTTAAATGCTTAATTTAAAAGCTCACAAAAAATTTTCATATTAAATGACATTTAACACACAAATATCGAGCATTTAAAGTCCATTTAAATGGAGAATTTACAACTAAGAAACTGGGCATGAAGAATACAATAGTCTTTTCAACTATTTCTCGATGCACAAAAACATGCTTTTATACACAGAAAAAAAATTATTTTTCGATTCAATTAAAAAATTCGAAAATTCAAACTAGAAATTGATGAAAATCCTGTGATTTATTTAATTTGTAATAATTTAATTTTTAAATCGATGTAAAATTTCACATATCTTCTAAAATATTTGGACGGTATTTCTCAAAACTACTTTCGTTTTCAATCGATGAAGAAATTCACCAACTGAATTGTGTCTAAATATTCGTTTTGTCTTCGATCCGATATATTTTAAAAAAATAACTAAAACAGCCGCTGTCGGATTCGAACTCGCATTCGCTACTTGTAAAACATTATCTTCAGAAGCGTATAGACCTAGAGATATAGATAAGAGCAGAGCTCAGATTTACTCGATTTTACTCGCGAGTGGAAAGTACTCGCGAAGAAGAGTACTCGAAGAGTACGAGTGTTACAAAAATGATTACTCTAAACTCGTTTGTTTTAGGTGGGAGTACTCGCGAGTACTCCTTTTTAAAAATGAAGAGTGGGAGTAAAAATCTTCGAAATAGAGTGAGATTTTACTCTGACGATTGAAATCGAGTGGAAAAATAGAAACTGTTTGTTTTTGCTGACTTGTGTGCGCGCGTGTGTGTGTAGTAGTAAATATAGTAAAGCAAATGGTTTTTGTGTGTTGCTATGGACTGAAGTGTGGAGTGGTGACTGAGGAGGAAGGAATAATAATGAGGAATAATTAACAATTTTTGTAATACTCGTAATCTTCGAGTAATCTTCTTCGCGAGTATTTTTGTACACAAAATCACCGGTCCCTTACAATACAATGCTGCTTTTCTCTTTTTGGCCTCCCAGTCCTCCCTCGTCAGTCACCTCTCCCCACCACAGTCCATAGCAACACCAACAATCGTTTGAGTTACTATACTTGCTACTACACACACGCGCGCTCACACAAATCGGCAAAAACAAAGAGTTTCCATTTTTCCACTTGATGAGAAAGACTGAAAGAGTACTCGGCAATAGTATAATCTGCTCGATTTCGAGTGCGACTAAAAGCATATGCGCTCTTATTCGAGTGGCATAGAAAAATAGAGTATACTCGTTTTTTTCCACTCGCAGGAGTACTCGCGCTCGAATTCGAGTAGAGAGTGAAACTCTCTATGGATAAGAGTCGCCATCCCTCTTTTTACATTATATCGATGATGACGAGTTAGTAGGTCATTTTATCGAGTTCGAGTTGATGTTGTATGTTACTCTTTCGTTGGACATAAAACGGATAGAAATAAAAAGGAATGCGTATTTTCGTTCGATGCAACCAACATACAACATAATAAAGCTCTCATTAGTGTTGATCAAACACTATTTAAATTTTGTTTGCTGCAAGGTTTGGTTCTGTTTACTTATCCCTCTCTCACCTGTCTACTCTATTTTCTATCAATATCCTACTTCATAGTCATCCAGATGTATACCCCCTTGTCTGGCCCGTTACGCCACCGTTTGTCTCCCCAAACTATCCACAAAGCAGGGGGTATTACAGCTGATCCACTATGAAGTAGGAAATTGATAGAAAACAGAGAAGATAGGGGAGAGAGCTATAAGAAACCAGAAGCAAACCATGCAACACATTAAGTTTAAATGGCGTTTTATTGATTTATGTTGGTTGCATCGAACCAAAATATGCATACGGTTTTATGTCCAATCAAAGAGCAAAATTCAACCGAAACTCGAACTCGATAAAATGACCTACTACCTCGCCGTCATCGAAAGACCCTGATCTATTGCTCTCTGCACTAACCGAAGATTTTGGCTGTTGATATCAAAGTTATCGAAAATAAATTTGTTTTTTGATGTGTTAACATCTATAGGCACGGGTAAGGCAATCTATCAAAGTGAACACATGCAAACAACACACAGCGTTAGCATCACATACGTGGTTGTTGTACAACAATAGTATCTGCCTGAAAATAAGTATGATGGTATTGATGTTGCGGCCAAAGAATATTGAATAGTATAGTATATTATAGAAACATTGATGCCTTTTGAAACATCAATGCTTTTTGTATTGTTTTATATAATAACATTGCCGAAATGTTGCATTTATATTGAAATATTCTATAAAGAGAGTAATACTCGTTTATGCTCTTTTACTGAGACTTTCTACATGAGAGCGGAAAAATAGTGCAGAAGTTCTCTATACTATTCATGGTAGAAATATAATGGTAGATGCAGTACAACAAATACAACAGTCCAAAAACAACAGGCATTTTGTTTTGCCAGGGGGTATCTATGGAACAGCTGATCGCAAATGTACTAGGAAAATTATGTAGAATGAGAGACCAAAGGAGACATACTGATTATAGACCATGTAGCAGACTAAGTTTAAAATTGTTTGATTGACAGCTAAATTATATTCTATGCTGTTTGCGCCGTCGAAAATACTCATTCCCTTTTATTTCTGTCCTCGAACTCGATGAAATGGCTTACTACCTCGACGTCATTAAGAGAACACGAAGAGCTCTTTTCTACTTAAATTGCTCTGTGGTTTTTACCCAGTGCCTGTATTTTGTCAACTCAGCTGATTGAAAAATAATGAAAATGTTTACAAAATAGGGAAAAGTGTCATTTACAAAATGCGTGTGCTTTGTTTGATATTTTGAAAGTGTTAACTGAGCTAAATATTGCTTTATTTATTTTAGAAATATTATATCTAATGTTAAAGCAGATGTAAAAAAACTATCCTTTTTTTAATTTTCCAATGTAACATTTACTAATGTGTTCATAGAAATCGAACAGGTACCGTATAACAAAAAGGATCATTCGAACACCCATTGACTTTTTTTTACTTTTTTATTTTATTATTCAATATCTCTTGAAATAGGGATATAGTTTTTAAAAAAGAACTTTTGCAAATGCATGCCCATAATTCCTGGCAAACCGTATAGCTATTTCCGATCTAGCCACAGATCTTCATCAGCGCTTGTGTCGAATGATGCTTTTGAAAAATTCATCAAACTAAATGCAAACGAAAACTCATCTCAATTGAGAAATTTCCACTATGCAAGTATTGGAAAAATATCGCCAGCAAAACACACAAGAAATCTCTTTTTTAAATTCAACTTAGTTCTTTATTAGAATATGTATACATATTCCTAAATTTATTTGTTAACCACGTTAATTGAATCTGAATTCTGGTGGTTTTGAAAAAACCTCATCAAATATTGGGGTATTTGAGGAATTTTTTAGTATATTGTTACGAATTTCCTTAATCGTCCTGGTTGATTTCCCGTTAACAAAACTAGGTTCGTTTTAAGTTACGAAAATTACAAAAGTTTTACTTCCCTTTATTTTGCGTATACAGTACAACAATTTACTTTATTTACACCACTTAGCATTCATAATTGTCTATATTCAACCGCTAACTATTGTGTTTAATCACAGACTAGCCACAAATTTTAAAGACCTCAACTATTTATACGAGTTCCACTTCTCGCCGCTAGGATCTCTATAATGTTCAGTCCGATTCCAGAACCTCGATCTCGATTCTCGATCTTTTCTTAATATTGTTATTGTTATTTTTCATGCTTATAGAAAGACGCAGCCGGCACTACCATATTTTCTTCTAGAATATTGGAGAGATATTAATTCATAATACTGGGAAATTCATAATACTCGTATGGCGAATTCTTACGCTGTTGCAAGGCATACTTTCAGGCATAACATTAATCGCACTGTTATATACAGTAAGCCAAATAAGTAAGCATGCATTTTACATTATGTTAATTTGTGCATTAAGAGTAATTAAAGCTTTTACTAAATCGTAACAATATTGTTACGAATAAGTAAAAGCTTTTGCTTGCTGTTAATGACTCTACTAACAGTATGTAAATAACAGGCGGTTAGTGCTGCTCCTGAAAGTATGCATTGTAACAACGTACCAGCTCGCTTAACCAGTAGCATGAATTCACCTCAGTAAAGATAATTCTCCGCCATTCGAGATTGTTCTACAAAGATAAGCAACAACAACAACGTCTAGAAGGTTCTTGAATTCGCTAGATATACCTTCATTTGAGTATGGTACGTTGTTACAATGCATACTTTCAGGCGCAGCACTAACCGCCTGTTATTTACATACTGTTAGTAGAGTCATTAACAGCAAGCAAAAGCTTATACTTATTCGTAACAATATCAATGAAAAATTTAATTGAGTGCTGATATTTTTCATATACCAATTTTTTAGTTGACATTTTTAGCTCATCTTTTTTACGTGTATCATAGATAGCAGTCCAAAAATTTGTGGGAACGTGGGTTTTGATGAAATTCATCATTATCAATAATAGTAGTAGAGATTTTTAATTTTTTGGTAGTTATGTCATTTTTCATTTCAGCTATCGATATGTAGTTGTATCCTTGATGATATTTCTGTCTTGTGTGTTTTGCGTTGTTAAACAATATACGTAAACTATTTGCTAATAACACAGAATTCTTGATAGACAATAGATTTATAAAGAGTTTATACCATTTGAAATGAAATGCAAATGTGTTTATTATACAAATTTTAAAAAATACTTCATCATACGAATATCAGTAACTACAGAGAAGACAAATGAATAACTACGATATCCACCTAACAAATATAATACATACAACAAACAGGTAATAGTCACCAAATAGCGAAGGAGCAACTAATAGGTCTCACAGAAACTGAAAAGGGTTAATAATAAACTTACCTTGTTTGGCATTACATGCTATGAAAGAAATGATTATGGGCTTTCAGAATCCTCATGTAGATAATCGAGTTTTACAGTTTTACATCGATTTTGAAATATTATAATCTGAGGAGTTTTCCATGTCGGAAATGTCTTTTTCTTAAAACGAGTTAACCTGTCGCCGAGAGAATTGTAAGATAGTGAAAGTAGGGATAGAACCGCGCGAGCTAATAATTGTCCAACCAACGACCGTTCACCATCTCGCAAAATACCTATCACTCTTCTACAGATATGCATGTCTACCTTTTACATTGCAACAAAGTAATATCCTGGATTTTTGAAATTTCTACTCACAATGATTGCAATATTTTTATTTATATGTCCGTCTGACATGTGTCTCTTTTCAACAAAAAAATAAATAAAAGATCTTACTAATATGTACAAAGCTTGATATGTGAAGACAAGGATATGGACTTTTGAAATATGAATTTTATATTTGATTACTGTTTGCTATTTTATTTATTCGAAAAATTGCAATTACTTTAGAAAAATATACAGGGTGGGCCAAGTAAAATTTGGAATTTCAACTTCCCGCTATTTCGAAGCGGATGGGACAATTTGGCATTTATGAAGTGATATATTATTAGTTAAAGTTGAGAATTTACGAAATGATTTGCATTACGTTTGAAGAAAATAAGGAAATATTCAAAATTGTCTTCCAAAGTTCTGAGTCTTCAACTCAAACAGTATGAAATCTACGAAATAACGAATAGAAATAGAGTGTCATCAGCGCAGTTTGTGGATCAATGTGTGAAGCGAGTTGGTTAATCCGGGTCCTTGGTGGGCAAAACAACTCGTGTACGTGCTCGTCCAGTGCATTTAGTGGAAGTTATTGCCGCTATAGCTGAAAGCTAGAAATTACAAATACCGAATGTCACATCCAGGTTTGTATTTTGAATATTAAAAATGTTAATGTATTTAAACATATTTGCTATTAAGAGATTCTACAGATAAAATTACGTTTTATAACGAATTTTTTAACACAAAGGATGGCAATTTTCATTGATGTTTTTAAGTTTTGAAACTGTAATTCGAAGTACAGCGACATCTACCGCTTAATAGATATTATTTATTCGAACAAAGTTGTGTCTGGAGTAGAAGTAGACCTACTTAGACGACAAAGTTGAACAACATTTTTTTTTACAAAAAACGAATGGTTACTATATGAATTGCTGAGAGTGTCAACGAGAGGGGATGATTTACAAAATTGTTCTGATTGGTATTTGTATTTTTATACCCTTGCAGATGTCTAATACATAGGCCCTGTTATGTCTAGTTTTTCAGTCAGTGGTCATCTTGGTTTCTTATTTAAATTGTGGTTAAACATCGAACTGTGTTTTTCAGTCAATGATTTTGATTTTGACAATCACATTACTGGTTGTCAAAATGAGAAATGTTAGATTGTATCAAATGCATGTTTCCGTTGTGAGTGTTTGTGCAAATACATTGAGTCTAGATATTTAAATTGATGTGCCTATATAGTTGAAATTTTAAATTTTTATTGAAATGACTTTAATTTTATGCATTTATTTCATATTTTACATAATTCCATTTGGTTGTTTCTATTTTTTATTTTGGTATTTAGAAAAGAAAGAAATGAAAGGGTTGCCATAATTGGTAACAATACGAGGGGTTTACATTAAGTCGCCACTGAGCAACAAAATGAAAAGTTAACCTCGAATTAACTTTCAGTTACGATTAAGTAATCCGATAGTTAACTATCCACATAAAAACTGGTCATTATAGTACTGTCATACTTCCTTCTTGCTAATATTGACATGTCATCAATGAAAGCAAAAATTTTACCGCAAGATTCCACAGAAGAGGAGACAACTTGTGGGGTGTCTCGGTTGCTATATCTGGTAGAAAGGTTTAGATGCCCAATTCGGACACGGTACGTCTCCTGGGGATCATTGCGAATACTAGACCTATGTCCATTCCAAACGCCGATAGTTTAACCACAAATAGCGGTGTTTTTATCACAACAGGCGTGGCATTTTTAACTCTACCTTATTGTTACGATATGCTACGTCTTTTGGTGAGCATTGAATATACAAGACCTACAATATACATATAACTATAAACCCTACACACTGAAAAATCAGTCTATTTTTGCTGTTTGGTTGCAAATACAACGTATGTTTGCAACTTGCCACAAATATAGTATGCTTGTGTCCAAACTCATTGTGTTTGCTAATCAATATTACATGTTGGGAAGACAATGACTAATATTTTATATTATATGACTTTGTGACCCAAATAACGGGTTTTTCAATAAGAGCGCTATAAGAGCGGTTTTAGATACCAATTAAATTCTTTATTCCTGTGAAAGTACGTTCGATGCCATTATGTATGGAACTCGATTTCTTTTGCATGGCCACCACGGGCACGCTGGCAGAAGTCCAGACGCTGAATCCAATTTTCGACGGTTTTCAAGCATAAATCGGCCGATACTGCTGCAATTTCATGTTCGATATTCGTACGAAGTTCATCAATCGTCGCTGGCTTGTTGGCATACACCATAGACTTGACGTAGCCCCAACAGGAAATAATCTAACGGTGTCAAATCGCACGACCGAGGCGGCCAATCGACTGGGCCATTTCGTGAGATAACACGTTCACCAAACTTGGTTTCCAATAAATTGATTGGCTGTGTGGCTTGTGGCGCCGTCCTGTTGGAACCACATGTCCTCCAAGTCCATATTATCCAATTGGGGCCAAAAATATTCGATTATCATTGAACGGTAGCGATTCGCATTCACAGTAATGTGCCGGTATTGATCATCACGGAAGAAGTACGGCCCAATGACGCCGCCGGCCCATAAACCGCACCAAACCGTAATTTTTTCGGGATGCATGGATTAGGTGTGGATTGCTCTCTGACCAGTAATACATATTTTGCTTATTGACGAAGCCATTCAGCCAGAAATGAGCCTCATCGCTGAAGATGATTTTCCGATGAAAATCCGAATCATTTTCAAGTTGTTGCTCAGCCCAATTCACGAACATAGGACGCTTATGGTGGTCAAGCGGCTTCAGTTCTTGCGTCAATTTGATCTTGTAGGGATGTAGGCAAAGATCATTTCGCAAAATTCGCCACAGAGATGCCCAACGCTTGAGAACGACGTGTGAGAGACACATTTGGGCTTTCTTGAACTGAAGCCTCAGCGGCAGCAATATTCTCGGCACTACGGGCACTTCTTTATCTCACTGGCACGGGAACATTTTGTACTGTGCCTGTGGATTCAAATTTTTCCACTAGACGCTCAACTGTTGATCTGGTAGGACGATTATGATGACCATAAATTGGACGTAGCGCTCTTAAAGTTAAGGCCACTGACTCCAAATTTCGGTAGTAAATTTTAATAATTTCGATTCCATGATGAAATGGCAAACCTTACTGAAGAGAAATGTCAAAAGAGCGGGAAAAAATATGGCGTCGTTTGCTGTCCCTATCGATTTACTTTTGTAGCGTCTCTGTTGAAAAACCCTTTATGTGTGTGTACTACCACGATTTTGAGGAAAGAAACTGGAGAGGGCAACAACGTGAAGCCCTTTGTCTGTCCAAGCCTTTACAGAGAATATCGGAACGGAGGACCAATTGTGAAGTAAGTGAAATAAAAAAAAAACAAGTAATTAATCTACGCTTGGCTTGCAACTTGATTTGTATATAAATATCATGTTTGTGTACCAACGCATAGTGATAACCAACGCATAGCTGAAACCTTCTGTAAACAAAAAGGTGAGAGACAACAAAGGAAGGAAGAGCAGCAGATTATCATTTCATGAAAAAAACAAATAATGCATTCAACGCAAATAAATGTAAAAAGGTCCGTTTTAAATCTATTAATTTTTTGTATTAATTATTTATAAATATGGGTTTATATTGTTAAAATTAATTATAAAAAGTAATACATATATATTGAAATCAAAGAATAATTTGTTTCTAAACATTATTATATTTAGGAGGAAATTCGCATATGTTTCCACGAAAGTATATGGAGGTTTGAGGGAAACACGCCAATGCTTCCACATAAGTATATGTATGTTTGGGATGAAGAACGCCCACATAAAATCATACATGTTTGTCAGTAAACATAATACTGTTTGCATTTAAATACAAGTAAGTTTGGGGCTTGCAAACATATTAATGTTTGAAGTGTGCTCCAAACATATACATGGTTCCTGCAGAATATGTATGGAAAAATATGTTAGAGAGACCGTTATTTTTCAGCGTGTAATTAACTACTGAATCTTATATATGTAGGTCACTAGTAATGCGAAATAACTTGAATATCATTCAAAAATACTTTTTGTTTAAAAAATTTATGTTTTAATTTAAACAACATAAATGGTCATGTTCAAATTCATTGTAAAATGTAACAGTTATACCATTAAGAGATTAAGACAACATGAAAACCATTTGTACATTCAAACATTTGCATCTGACCATTTCTGGGAAAACATTTTTTAAATACTCCAAAAAAAAATTAAGATTACAATTTGTTCTATGACATTTCAATTCTGTGTTGTAAACCTTTTTTCCATTGCTCCTATTTTGGTCATAGCTACATGCATATATGGACCGTTTTGGCTTGACCAAGATATGTAGAAAATCATGTCAAAGTAATAAAAATCATTTAACATTTCAGCATAAAACTACACCACTCTCTTGTATTCCAATAAAAAAACCATTCAAATATTTATTGCAATGAATTTGAATGAACCCGAAATTGTGTGAAATTGATAGAGGACAGTGGTTAAATAGTTAACATTTTATTATAGGAAATAATTAAATAAAATTGCAAGTGTCGAGTGGACTTTGTTGTAACTAACTACACACAAATAATGTTATTAACGTATAGTGTGACAAATGTCATAGCTTCTATGAAGTTCTTCAATAATCTATGAAATCTGCCTTTTTGTTGTTGTTTGGATGCAAATAGAACGCGTGTTTGGAGCTTGTTGTAAATATAATATACTTGCGTCCAAATACATTGTGTTTGCTATTTAATATTACATGTTCGAGACACAATGATTAGTATTTTATAACACATGTGTTTGCGACCCAAATATACCCGTGTTTGTCATACAAATATAGCTGTTTTTGTAGCACAGTCTATGCTCTCTCGAGAGCAGGCGAACAAAAGAGGGGCAACGAGAGAGTCTGTCTTTTAAGTGTGTATATGAATTTTTGCATTATTCTCTCAGACAGTTATTCAAAAATGTTCCTCAAATTGCAGATGAAGTCAGTTTTTCTTATTTTGGCGAATGTATTGCGTTTTAGTTTTATGTATTCAGTCGTCAATTGTTCATCGAACAGAGGACATAAAATCAGTGAAACAATAATAAAGGAAGGTTCGGACGGTTGAATGGTTTGTTATGTTGCTTTGGTTTTTATGAATGCGTTTCGAATATATGTATGTGTGCTACCAAAGTGAGAAACGATTTTGAGGAAAGAAACTGGAGAGGTCAACAACTTGACTCCCTTTTTCTGCCCGAGCCATTACTGAAAAAATCGGAATGGCGGACCATTTGTGAAATATAATAAAAAAAACACAAGTAATTAATGCATGAACTAGATTTGCAAATAAGTATATTGTTTGTCCAGCAAAGCAAAGTGATAAACAACGCATAGTTGCAACCTTCTGTAAACAAAAACGTGAGAGACAACAAAGAAAGGAGAAGCAAAAGAACAGTAGATTCATATTTCTTAAAAAAACTAATGCATTCAAGAAGTAAATGTAAAAAGGGGTATTTTAAATATTTTATATATAATAAATAAAGAAAGAAAGAATAATTCGTTTCTAAATATTATTATATTTGGGTGAAAATACACATATATTTCCTCGTAAGTATATGGAGGTTTGGAGGAAACACGCGATTGCTTCCACGTAAGTATATGGATGTTTGTAAAAGCATACATATTTGTCAGTAAACATGCTAATGTTTGCATTTAAAACTTACAAATTTATTCAAGCTCAAGACCTTTTTAAATAATATAAAGCTTATTAGCTTTATATTACTTTCAAAAAAGTCGAGCATAAAAACGTTCCAATGATACCAAGCCTGTCTGTATAGCTATTTCGGATCTTGCCAAGATCTTCATCAGCAGACGTTTTTGGTATGTTTTTGGTGAATTCTTCAAAAATATATATCCAGAAACACTCATCATATTAATGAGTATTCCTTTATATACACGTTTGAAGAATACCAAGCACTACCATTGGAACACTTTCATGCACAACTCCTTTCATCATGTGGAAAAACCACTGGGTTTAAACAGACAGGATTTGTTTTTGTTATGTCATTACAAAAACAACAAAACATAGGGTTGCCATCAACAATATTATTGTTTCAAGCTCGCGGTGCAATGACATAACAAAACCAAATCATGTCTGTTTAAAACCAATGGTTTTTCGACATGATAAAAGGAGTTGTGCATGAAAGTGTTCCAATGGTAGTGCTTGGTATTCTTGAAACGTGTATATAAAGGAATTCTTATTAATATGATGAGTGTTTCTGGATATATATTTTTGAAGAATTCACCAAAAACGTCTGCTGATGAAGATCTTGGCAAGATCCAAAATAGCTATACAGACAGCCTTGGTAACATTGGAACATTTTTATGCTCGACTTTTTTGAGAGTAATATAAAGCTAATAAGCTTTATATTGTTTAAAAAGGTCTTGAGCTTGAATAAATTTGTAAGTTTTAGAAAACAGACCGAATGAAAATTCCCGGAAGGGAAATGATGAAAGTTTGCATTTAAATACACCAGAGTTTGGGACTTGAAAACATATAAATGTTTGAAATGTGTTCCAAACATATACATGGTTCCTGCAGAATATGTTTAGGAGAATATATTATAGAGAATATATTATGGAGGCTTTTGGCATACAGCCAATGTATGCCAGTTACCTCCTACTATCTTCGGTCGAGTCTAAATAATTTCGTTATTGAAACCGCCAGGTGGAGTGAAGTATTTCCTATACCGCCTTAAAAAAATTTATCAGAAATAAACAAATTAGTTAATTTTAGAGAAACTAAGTAATCGCATGCACTCCAGAGCGCGTGCGCTTATAATTTGAATATAACTCTCGTTTAAATACAACCATATGACATGAATTTCGCGAGATGTATTTTTAGCAGTGAGAAGGATTTTATGCGCATGCTCGCTTGAAACATGCCCATCAGTACGCGGAAGGTATGTTGGTGAATTTCCTAATTCCACAAGAGGTTATGTAGTGCAAAAAGTTCGGAGTTGAATGGTTCGAATGGGAAAGCCATGACTGGTTGTGCCTATCTCTGTCGAGGCCTAAGGAATCAGTGCTTGTGTAAGTTTTGACGGGCCACCGTCAGATTGATAGGCATCAGCTGAGAATATTTTCTACACGTGTCCAGAAGTGGCTAGCTTGGGAATGTCTACTACGATCATAATTCTTCAGCCACATGGGAGATGGTTCTTATTTAGGCGTCGATCCGATTTTGAGCTTCACAGAGCAATTAAAATGGACCTTCGGTGGGACTAGCCCTTACTCTCGTTAGCCCGTGGTTTCACAATGGATTTAAACCAAATTTCACAAAAAAGAAGTTAAAGCTAACTGGCAGTTGAAAATTGTAAATTTCATACAAACTAACAGCTAAAATTATTCGTTAGCACTAACTGTAGCATAACTAGACATGGTGTAATCGGCCGTAAAAAGTCTAAATGAGTCGTTCATCGACTGTAACCAACACCTAATCTAACATTTTTAACCTCCTGTAAAGTAAATCGATAGGGACAGCAAACGACGCCATATTTTTTCCCGCTCTTTTGACATTTCTCTTCAGTAAGGTTTGCCATTTCATCATGGAAAGATATACGAGCCAACAACGAGTCGAAATCATTAAAATTTACTACCGAAATTTGGAGTCAGTGGCCTCAACTTTAAGAGGCCTCAACAATCAGAGATGAGGCTCATTTCTGGCTGAATGGCTTCGTCAATAAGCAAAATATGCGTTATTGATCAGACAGCAATCCACACGTAATCCATGAGTCATCATTGCATCCCGAAAAAAATACGGTTTGGTGCGGTTTATGGGCCGGCGTCGTCATTGGGCCGTACTTCTTCCGTGATAATCAAGACCGGCACATTACTGTGAATTCGAATCGCTACCGTTCAATGATAACCGAATATTTTTGGCCCCAATTAGATAATATTGACTTGGAGGACATGTGGTTGCAATAGGTCGGCGAATGCCACAATCAATTTATTGGAAACCAAGTTTGGGGAACGTGTTATCTCATGAAATGGCCCAGTCGATTGGCCGCCTCGGTCGTGCGATTTGACGCCGCTAGATTATTTCCTATGGGGCTACGTCAAGTCTATGGTCTATGCCAACAAGCCAGCGACGATTGATGAACTTCGTACGAATATCGAACGTGAAATTGCAGCAGTATCGGCCGATTTATGCTTGAAAACCGTCGAAAATTGGGTTCAGCGTCTGGACTTCTGCAAGCGTGCCCGTGGTGGCCATGCAAAAGAAATCGAGTTCCATACATAATGGCATCGAACGTACTTTCACAGGAATAAAGAATTTCATTGGTATCTAAAACCGGTTTTGTTTTATTTAGAAAAAAAGTTTTGTAGTGATCTTATTGAAAAACCCGTTATATAACTAATCCTTAACTTTCCCTTGACCTCAGGTGTAACGCAGCCATCTCGATTCATTCTTCAGAGTATGAGTATAATTAGAGAATGTGCAAAGATTATTCATTCAAATTTAGTATGAGATTATCAACCTTTTTCTTTTTTTAATTTTCAAATCATAATGAGCTTAATTCTAAAAATTATATACAATACCTACAAAAAATACAATATACCGATCCCTGCCGACCACTGTCTCCATGCATAGTCATAGAGTGGATAATTAAATAAATCTTAGGCAACCAATCCCAAACAGACCTAAAAAAGGATTCCATAAAATCACATTGACAATTTTACAAGCATTGACATGGTGTCTATGTCATTACAATCAGTTAAGCGAATGATGGAGGGGAATGTGATTTAGACAATGTTTATACATATATATCCATATGTTTAAACATAGGAACTTACATACAAATGTATTTACGATAAAAATATACATATGTGACTTGCTCCACGAAAAGGGACCTCTGCGCCAAAAAGAAGTTATTGAAAAAAATATTTTATATATAGTAAGTGTGTGTTTTATTTTGGGTTTGAATGACTTCCAAAAATTTTGGGAATTTAAAATATAGTCCTTTTGGTTGTTAGTGGTGCGATAGTAGATGTGCGCGCCTAGTATACTGCGAACATGTTTTTGATCTTCGTCCTTTGTTAAGGATATTTTATATATTTCCGCTAGTACAACACCTTTCTTAGCGACATCACATACAACATGCATATTTTAATTCAATGTTCCTTTTATCGTTACTATTTCATAATATCTTTGTTTTATGTATATGATTTATTCAGCTTTCTAATAGCGTTGTGCGATTAATTGATTACTCAGGCAACCTGATTAAAGCTTTAGAAAAATCCAATAAACACATAATATATATATTTTCATTATCTTGTTCCCTACGGATGTCATCCCTGACTGTCCACGCTGCAGCTTAACAGTCTGCAGTCACAGGTTTCAGTCTCCTCTAAAATCAGATTGACCTGGTGAAGGAAGTAAATTACTGTTTAATTAGCTGACCATTTACTTATATATGGCGGATTCAAAGAATTTTGAAAGTACTAGAAGGATGCTAATAGGTCTATAATCATTAGGACATGTAACAGATGAAACTTAACAGATGTTACTTACTTATCCGGTCTCGGACAACCCCGGGGGATCAGGGACCTTACAAAACGAAGATAACATAATTCGCCAACCAGTTCGATCTTTTGCTTTATTTCTCCAGTTGGCAATACCAAGTGTACGCAGGGATTCGTCAACCTGATCCCTCCAGCGGAGTCTTGGTCTTACTATTTTTCGTCTACCTTCGAGTTCGGTTTCGAAAACCCTTCGTGCTGGTTCGTCTTCATCCATTCTACTGACATGACCTAGGCAGCGCAATCGCGTTATCTTGATCCGCTTAACTATGTCAATTTCAGGATAAAGCTCATACAGCTCATGATTCATGCGTCGCCGATACTCGCCGTTGTGCACAATAGGGTCCTAAATTTTTCAGAGTATTGTTCTCTCGAAGACTCCTACAGATGTTTCGTCTGCTTGCAATAGGACCAAGGATTCTGCACCTAGGACCAAGGATTGAATGAGAGTCTGGTACAACTGGACTTTTGTTACTCGAGAGAGGGCTTTATCTCTAAAGTGCTTGCTTAGCCCAACATAACATTTATTCGCAAGCACAATTCTCCGCTTGATCTAAAGACTGACATTGTTGTTTTTGTTTACGGCAGATCCGAGGTATATAAATTCGTCCACTACCTCGAAGTTATAATGGTTATCAACGTTCACGCTGTGGTCTAATCGCGTGGAGGCCCTGTTCGTTGAAACCATTAATTCTCTCTTGTCCTCATTTACCGTCAGACCCACTTTTGCTGACTCCTTCTCAATTCTCAAAAAAACCGCAGTAACTTCTCTAATTGTGCTCCCAATGATATCTATATCATCAGCATACGCGGGCAGCATCTGACTTTTGCTGCTGATGGTTTTATTCATGTTGACTGCAGCTTTTCTCATAATGATCTCCCTTAAGATGTTAAATAGATCGCACGATAGGGTGTCGCCTTGCCTGAGGCCTCGGTTAGTTTCGAAAGGTTCGGTAAGATCCTTACCAACTTTCACTGCGGAGTTGGTGTTCGTCTATACTGAAATACTGGCGGGAGGCAAACCCAGTCCACCGTGTTTTTGCATTTTACCTACTGCCAAGATATTTGATTGCAGCCGCCCATTATGGATCAAACGCTGACCAGGATGCAATATGTTGAACCTGGATTTTCTTCTTTTCATTTCTATCCGCCGTTGGCCCGTATGTTTGGCTCATCCGCCTTCTGAGGACAAAAGAATATGCCCGAATGTTTGATGAGCTTCAGTGACATCAGTCACCTACTAAACCTGATTTGCTGCTCATTTGATTCGCCTTCTCACTCTAGCTAGCTAACGGAGGTTTCCGAAAAGCCATTGCCCTGGACATACTGCGTGGAAGTAGTGAGCTGCTTGGACTGCCCCGTGAAGGAATCATTTCTGACCACACCCAAGTGCATGGCTATCAGAAACTTCCCACCTCCACGGACAGTCCCATGTCCGTCAAGCTTAACTTGGAAACCTTATTGTTTGAATTTGCCTGCGTCAATCAGGCAGAAGTTTTTACTTGTTTATCGCTTGTTAATTCAAACGCCACAGGACCTGACAACATGGGTCCCAGGTTTTTAAGATTACCGCACATAACACATTTCTTTTAATCATATAATTACTACTAGCCATTTTCCGACACAGTGGAAACACGCCAAAGTGCTCCCTTTCCTTAAATCGGGCAATGAATACCGACCAATCGCCATTCTTTGCTTCCTCTCTAAAATGTTTGAGAAGATACTCCATAGGCAAATACACACATATGTTTCATCACACGCATTATTATATGGAAAACAGTCAGGGTTCCGTCCTAACCACAGTTGCGTCAGTGCATTAGTTGAGGTGTCAGAAAATATAAGGTGCATTTTTGGTTTTATTGGATCACTCCAAATCCTTTGACACCGTCCAACATTCTACTTTATGCATGAAAATCAAAAGTCAATTAGGGTTTTCCTCCACATCAGTCAATCTAATCCAATCGTATCTCACCGGACGCTCTCAATCTGTTCATACCACAAATTCTACATCTACTGTTCTACCTGTTACAAGAGGAGTGCCTCAGGGATCCATTCTGGGACCCCTGTTATTTTCCCTGTACATAAATGACCTGCCCCAACACTTAGTACACTGCAGAGTACACATGTACATATGCTGATGATGTACAGCTAAACTTAAGCTCACCATTACCTTCTGTAGATGAATGCATTTTAAGATTGAACAGTGACCTGGCTAGAGTTTATAACTGGGCAACTGCAAACGGTCTATGCCTTAATCCCTTGAAGACAAAATGTCTTGTTATTCGTAATAGAACATCATCAATTAACGCTAATTGGAATATTATTGTTAATGGCGAAAAAATTGAAATTGTGTCTCAGGCTAAAAATTTAGGAGTAACTTTCAATAGAACACTTACATGGTCGAACCACATTAACATAGCAATCGGACAGACGTATTCAAAGCTCAGAGCCTTATCCTTCCTTCACCCCATTCCATATAAGAGTACTGCTGGCAAAAACTTATTAATTACCTGGACTAATTTATGGCTCGGAACTTTTTTCTTATTCAGACTCAAAAAGTATGAGGAAATTAAATGTTGTATTTAATAATCAAAAAAGTTCTTTATGGAGTATCGTTTGAGACATATCTCAATATAAAATCACTTTTGTTCCTTCATAAAATTATATACACTAGAAACCCAACTTATTTATTTGTCAATCTTCGTTTTACTAGGTCTAATACAGGAAATATCCTGATACCTATGGCTCAGGGGTCTTACGTTTCCAAATGGCAATTCTTCGTTCACTCCATTCGTCTTTGGAATTCACTACCACATAACCTTCAATTAATCAGCAACGCTAACCTATTTAAAAAACAAATTTTCAATCATTTCAAAAATATTTGAAAAATAATATAAGATAAAATTTCTTTAAACTTTCTATTTCTTTTTGTATTTTTTTTTTGCTGTGTTAACATCTATAGCGGCGTATGGGGACTAAATCTTTCAAAGTCAAAATCTGCTAAAACCAGATTTTATGCTGCTGCTAAAACCAGATTTTCTGCGACTGCGAAAGAGAATAATGACGTGTTAAACAAAAATGAGCGAGCAAGAGAGCAATGAAAGAGTGTTGTGGCAGGGGTGAGGCAAACGAAATTGTGACTATAGCGTATGTATTAACATAATAATGTATGTATGTACATGTGTCTGTTGCTGTTGTTGAACGGAGATATAAAGCATAGCCACGCAAAATTTCATTTGCAAGCGTATGGGCTTGCGCAGTCGACGTTATGGTGACATACTAATACGTCAGCTACTTCGTACAAAGTATGTGTGTTTGGCTGTTTCGTTGTTGTTGATATGGCAAACATGTGGTTATGTGACACACGTATACTTCAGCTACTTCGGACAAAGTATGTGTGATGTTGTGTGTTTGGTTGTTTCGTTGTTGTTGCTATGGCCAAACAAAGCGAGTCATTTGATGTTCAGCATTGCCCGCCGTATACAAAAACAAGTAGAAACGGTGTTAAGTACGGCCGGGCCGAAGCTTATATACCCTCCACCATGACAATTTACACTCACGCTCTCCACTCTGTGCATTCCTTTAACAGTTTTTATTTTAGGTACCCCCCCTACACCCACCACCCACACAAACACTCCACGACACAGCAAGCACAAATAAATCGCCAACATATCAGTAGTAGTAGTACTTGTTGTTGTTGTTGTTGGTGTTGTTGTTTTTTTTATTATAGTGAAAGGTAAGTCCAATAAAATGTGGGTGCGGAGCACTCTCAGAGCAAAGAGAGTAATGACGTATTATACGTATATAAAAATGAGATAGCAAGAGAGCAACGACAATTTTGTGAACTTGTGTAGCGTATGTACGAATATAACAATGTATGTATGTATATACAAGTGTCTGTTGATTTGCATTCTTTGACTTTTGTGGGAATAAAACAAAAAGTATTGAGCAAGAAAATAATGACACATGTGCTTGCACTGGGTCTTTAAATAATTTTAAGTATTAATATTATTTAACTGTCACGTCATCATATGATTGAACCCCGTTTTTTATTTTCCAATGTAACATTTACGAATGTGTTCATAGAAATCGAACAGGTACCGTGTAGCAAAAAGGTGTTAACACATCGTCCGTCAGTTCGAACAATCATTGGATTTTTTTTTAACTTTAATTATAGTCCCAATATTGTTTTGTTATATTTCTTTTGTTTCTTTACCATCATTGTCATAATACATATCTAAACCATATTTAGTTTTAGTAATTATCATAAATAATTAATTTTCTCTAAAAATTTTTGGATTATAGAATTCCAATTTCTTATACAACTAGCTTTGGGACTGATCAAACTGTTTAACTATATAAAATCCTGTACTTTAATTATAAGATTCAATCTTGTTGTGCAGGAAGTCCAAAATAAAAATAATAATAATAATAATAAGAACGTTAGGATCTAGATTACAGCCTTAGAACCCAAGTGAGTGTACTCTAAGATTTTTCAGATTTACCCCAACTTGCCAGCAGTCAGAGAGATATCTAATTTACTTGCAAGATATGATATCTTTGGCAATCTGGTCACCATATTTGCTCTACTTCTTGCACTTGTATACACAGTTATATATGATGCCGATTGATTTGATATCTTTTCCTGACGATATAACATTGATTCCGATACTGGCTTGATTCTCTTAGTGTTTGGGGAAACCAGGGACATTAGATCTCTTTCATACTTACAAATTTAACACGTCTTTTGTATATTTTCCGAATACCAGAAAACAGTAATATCAATGTATCATCCACAGATGACAACAGTCAATCCAATTATGACTAAACAAATCTGGAATTAAGGACAGATTATTAATAGAACTACATGTAATCACGATATAGCAAGGACCTACAGACTAAAGAGTGGAGCCGACCCAATATTATCTGCGGCGGTACTGACCTAATTGATGGTCGTAATCCCTCTTAGGCTAATAGGTCGTGTTTTTCCGTTCAGTGAAAAAAATGTGATTGCTCCGAGTAGGAATCGAATCGGACGATCGTTTCGATGGTTGTGAAGCATCATCTTCAGCAGCGTCTAGCCCGTTAAACCACCGCAGTGTGTATTCACACTTGTCACTAACCGAAGTTTGTTATCGTTTAAAGCAGGGGTTCCCAATCTTTGTCAGCCCCCGGCGCAGTTACAAGTTTAATATTTTGTCACGGCGCCCTACTTTAGCAACCTATTTGGAATAGATGTATTGATATACAGGGTGTTCCAAAAACTTTCCGAAAAAATTAAACGCGCGATAGCTTGGATCAATATGAATATTGTTTGTTCTAGCACCACTGTTCTAACGGCTACCGTTTTCGAGCTATAGCGTCTCAAAAAATAATGCATTTCTAAATGGATTTAATTCATTTTAAAACAACTTAGTTTTTTTTAAACATTTTTATCTGAGTTATGTGTCAAAAAAAAATTTTGTTTCCATTTTCCTTTGTTTTCGTGTACCTTTAAATTCGATTCACGATGAAATTTTCAAATTCTGAGTACGCGGATTTGGTTTTTTTATTATGGCAAAGCTGATGGGAATTCATTGGTATGTTGAAGCTTTCCCCCAAAGAGATGATCCCCACCACACCGTCTTCAACAGTACGTTTGATCGCCTTCGTGGGACAGGTTGCGTTAATAAATGCAGGGGTGACAGAAGAAGGGGCTTTCAGCAGAATGCAGAAGATACTGTTTTGGCAGCTGTGTTGCAAAACCCAACAACAAGTGTAAGAAAAATAGCTAAAACAAAGGAAATACCACAATCTCAGGTGTTTAGAATTTTAAAACATCATAAACTCCATCCGTATCACTACACACCGGTACAATCGTTACACGAAGGTGATTGTGAAAAGCGAATTGAGTTTTGTACGTTAATGTTGGCGAAAGATATACCCAGCGAAATAATTATAAGGGCAATATATTTATTCTCGGTATTCTCAATGCATTGCGTTTTGGTGTAGAATTTTAATAAATACAAGGTGGCGCAAAAGTAATCCTCCTATCAGAAAATGCTATAAATTTTGCGATTGGCCCCTAATGTCAGTTCTGTTTTGACATTTGTGTAGTAAACACATGCGAAATACACCTTAATAAACAATGTTACGCTACACTGCTCCAGAACGCGGAATATTGCTGACTATTTATTTGACCAATAATCGGTCGGTGACTTTGGCACAACGTGAATTTCGTCGCAGATTTCCTGGCCGTCCAACGCCTACTGGTGAAACACTGCGACATTTAGCCGCTTGCCTCGAAGAGACTGGCACAACACGAGATGCTGCCAGGCGTCTGCAGAGAATATTGCTGCTGTAGCCGAGGATGTCATGGATGTGCCGTCGACATCGACCAGACGACGTGCCACGCAAATGGGTATCAGTCGACGGTCTTTACAGCGAATTTTGGTACAAGATTTGAAGATGTTTCCGTACAAAGTCCAGACGGTGCATCAGCTGTTAGCTGCTGACCGCCAATCGTGTCTAACATACGCTCAAGCCATCCTTAATCACCACCAAGAGGAAGATGATTTTTCATCAAAAATAATCATGAGTGATGAGGCCCATTTCCATCTTAGCGGGTACGTAAATAAGCCAAATTTACGCTTCTGGGGCACTGAAAATCCGCGTGTAACCCACGAAGAGCCATTACACCCGCTCAAAGTCACTGTATGGTGTGCTGTTTTCGCTGGAGGAGTCATCGGACCTTTTTTCTTCGAAGACGTCGCGGGCCAAACGGTTACTGTGAATGGTGAGCGCTACAGAGCAATGATCAGCGAGTTCTTTTTACCGCAACTTGATGAATTGGGATTGGAAAACATGTGGTGGATGCATTTCCCGGGCGCCTAATCTCCCGTTTTGGCGATTTGCACTGGCCAGCAAGATCGCCTGATTTAACCGCTCCAGACTACTTTTTGTGGGGCTTTTTGAAGTCGCGGGTTTATGCCAACAAGCCTCAGACTCTTGCAGCTCTTAAATACAATATCCGTCAAGAATATGAGGACGTATCGCCGGAAGTTTTGGCCAAAGTGATGGAAAATGCCATAAAAGCGCTCAAAAGACAATCAACTGTGGCGGCGGCCATTTACATGACATCATATTCTCGACTTGATGTAAAAAAAATTAAAAGACCAAATAAAAATAATCCACAAGAAGAATCAAAGTTTTTAATTTTTTTTTTAATTACAGCCAAAAACATCGGAAGTTTACTTTTGCGCCACCTTGTATATGAGTCATTAGGTATATTATGTCAGGGAATGTAAACATTCGATCTCTTTTATAAGTTAACTGAGAAGGGACGTTGTTTTTTCTATTTCTAGTGCGAAATATATATAACGGCAACATGAAAAAGAACCCGTATTCGAACTGTAGTAAATAGGAATTTAAACAGAAATGAGTTTTCTTTGGTTGTTATTTTATTGTTTTATAATTAACGTAGGTCAAATTAAAAAAACATATCAATTTATATAGAATACCTGGTCGAAAGTAGATAAGTAAAGAAGAAAGGGGAAAGGGGAAATTTTAAGATTATCATGATGAGGGGCTCTCCAATCGGGAAATTTTGAAGCGATTGAAAAGATCTAGCTGTGTCATTGACAATTTTATAAAATATGATGTTCAATATGGAAACACAAACAACCACGAAGGACACCGCTGATCAGTGAAAGCGCCAAAATAGAAATCAAAAGGGTTGCTGTTAAAGAAAACTTCGGTGATACGCAAATTATTGCTGAATTGAGCTTGGGAGCAAGGTTGGGTCGTGTTCAACAAGTAATAAAACGCGACTTGATACTATCATGTGGGAAAAAGTATGCAAAACTTGGTCCCTAACCAATACACGAATTAGCCAGATTTAAATTCGCTGAAATGCACAGATGTTTGAATGAGGAGTGATATTTGCCGATGGAGAAAATTAAATTTGGATGGACCTGATGGCACGGACAAATATTGGCGCTCCAGAGATTTTTCCAAAATTATGCGTCAGCGGCGAAATTTTGAAGGTGGGTCCCTTACGGTTTGGGCAGGTATGAGTTATAGAGGAACCACTCCAATATGTCTCATTTTCACAAAAATGGATACCGTGTATTCTATTCGACTATTGGATGTCGTCTTCGTTAATTCTGGAGAGGAAATTGTTGTCCCAGAATTGATCATCCAGCAGACAACAAAGCAGTACATCGGTCTAAGAAAACTTCAAAGTTTCTGGAGTCCAGAAATAATACCAACTCTTGACTGGCGTGAACTTAGTTCTGGTCTTTATCCGATCGAGAACCTCTGGTCTATTTTATTTACCCAAGTTTACCACCTAGGCCGCGAGTTGAAGAATGTCAAGGATCGAAGGGTAGAAATTCAAGAAAATGGGAGATAATTGATCCTGCGCATATTCCTTCGTTGATAAACTCAATGCCAAGACGCTTAGTAGAAGTTATCAGCGTTAATGGAGATCATTAATATTTAAATAAACCTTTTGCCTTTATAAATATTTCGCACTAGTAATTAGTTTATTTTTGTGGATTCACCTTGAAGAAGTCATTGTCAAAGTATTTTTGGTGAAAAGTATTTTATTTTGAAGGGCCTAATACAATATAAAATAACAACTTGAAAATTCATCTCAACATTTGGCAAAAAACAAAAAATGGTCTTGCCTTTATATTTATTTCGCTGGGTGTACACAAAATGAAAATTTTTTTTAAAAAAATTCTATGGGCGGATGAATTCATATTCAACCGAGAAGGTATCACAAATTTCCATAATTTAAAATGTTACGCGCAAGAAAATCCGCACAAAAAACTGCCAATAAAGCACCAAAACCGTTTTAGTCTCATCGGAAATTGCGTTATAGGCCCCCATTTCTTACCAGATCGGTTAAATGCAACATTGTACATGGATTTCCTCCAAAACGAACTTAGAGACGCTCTCGACATTAGCCGGAATTACTTTTCAACAAGGTGGTTGTCCCCTACACTCTAGCATTGTAGTCAAGAACTTTTTAAACAGTAGTTTTGGTACAAATTGGATTGGATGCAATGGACCAATCAAATGGCCACCAAGGTCTCCGGATCTAACACCGTTAGATTTTTATGTTTGGGGTCGGGCAAAAGAGCACGTTTACAATGAAGAAATAATTTCATGCAATCAACTTAAACGCTAAATAAAGGAGGTCTTTCAAACCATTCCGGAAGAAATAACACTGGATGTTACTACCGCTGAAATTAGGAAAATTTATTTAAAAATTGAAAGTGGTTTTTGAAATTTAAGAAATGCATTCACAAATGCATTTATCTTTAAGATTCAATAACTCGAAGACGGTAGGGGTTAGTTAGAACAGTGGTGCTAGAAGAAAAACTATTCATATTGATCCAAGCTATCGCGCATTTAATTTTTTCGGAAAGTTTTTGGAACACCCTGTATATATACGTTATAGGCGAAAGAACTAGGTACCTACAATGATAGTAGTTAGGTAGAAAGGCACAAAAATTAAAACATCCACAATATGAAATTGGGTATTATTCTATTTATACGAATTCAGAATTGGAACTGAGAACAATAGAAACATAAAATACGATAGTTACTCAGCCAAATCAATGTGACGGCTGAGCTTGATGACTTCGGCACAGATTTTCGAAGCGGGGATTAAGACTTGAGACTGCTAGTCTCATTTCTTGCTCCACATTGATCTTTGTGCGGCATTTGTTCTTGATTACAGCTACAGCTAAAAATCCAGCTTCACATAAATACGATGTGGCAAAAGGAATGCAAATTTTTAAAGCTGTCGAAGTTAATTTTGGATATTCATTCTGAACCGATAACCAAAACTCCACCAAATCGAGACTGGTGAATCTATTTTTGTGACTATTGTCGCAAGAGAGTTCAATGACACTCTCTTGCTTGTGAATCCTGGTAGAGCTTGCACACGGAAAGAATCTTGGATCCACGCACATTTATCGACATCTTCTTCTGCAAAGTACTTCGAGAACCATTCGATGAGCTTCGATAGGTGTTCCGTGAAAAGGGTCATCAGGTCTTATGACGTTTTGCCAAAATTTCGGTTCGGTTTCGGTTTCACGAAAGGGAAATGCATGTCTAAAAGACTTTCTGCCAGGCCTCCTTTCGCATCTGGAAAGCATTCTTAATTAATTCTCTTCCTTTCCATACTACACGGAGTTTCATAGAAGAGGAAAGCCCTCCATTTCCCTTTCTGTAAGAAGGTCTTAAACAGGCCTGTAAAACATGTTTCCTGCGCAAACATTTTGAATGACGGTCTGCCAGAAGGCCTTTAGCATAAAGGTTTTCTAGAGCCCTGCAATGGCGTTCCATCTGAATACACCTTCTACATAGCCTTCTACCAACCTTTCGGCAGAGCATACAATGAATGCCAAGGAGAAGGAAAAGGCGAGGACTTCTGGACCACCTTATTGGATAAGGCGTGCAGCGTGGTTAGCCGGAACCAGTAGAAGGCTTTGTCTAATTGAGGCCTTGTCAGTTCCCCTGTTCAGTATTTTGTGAAGTTATATGAAATTTATTTTTTCTACATGTAGAAAGTTCCAACTATAGTTTTAAGTTTTACTTGCATTTAAAGTTTGCTTTATTACTCTCGAAAATTGTACACAGTTTCCAACATGACCTCAAACATGATGTTAACATGAACATACTTACGTATAAAATGTTTGTACGAACTGTATGTTATGTATTTTTGATTCTACTCATCTAGTCCTTTCAAACACAATGTTTTCCTACTGGCCAACAGTTCCGGCTTGATTTACTCTAATTAGACAAATTCTACGTCTCACTTAGAATGCACTTTTTAAGTTTTAAATGAAATAGTTGTGATTTTTTTATTGGATTGTAAAGAAGACATGTTCCGATTAAGTAGGGAATAAAACATCCCCACGGCTCTGGTGACTCTCTTTACCCTTTTCATGAAATTTTCTATTACTTTTTTTTACAGAGATTGGGGATCAGATTTGAACTCAGGAAGTTTTTCTGGTTTATTATCCCGAGATGTCACAAACCCCCAAAAAAGAAATCGAATGGCATTAAATCGCATGAGCGCGGGTTTTCAAAATAAAATTCAATTATTTTAGTTCGTTTTTCAGTATCTCTCCATTCTCAATTTACAAAGTGTTCTTTACAAAAATTTGAAAACTAAAAGAGAAATTATTAAAATAAAGAAGTTATAGACTATTCAAACAACTTGGTTTCTCATGCTCCACACTGTATAAGGCATGACTAAAAAGCAGCCTATAGAATCCCAGCAGCAACAAATATACATATTTGAAAAAATTAAATTCTTTTTTAATATCGAGTTTTTAATGGAATTTTGTCTTTCTTCGAGCTAGAAGTTGAGCACTAGGCAACCTTTCATCTGTGTCATCTGTTTGATATTTTCCTCGTTTCTCCAAGTTTTGCCCAAAGTCATTGCAAAAAAGTTATCATTTTGTGAGGCTCATATCTTGCTAACCGTTCGGAATTTTGATTTAATCTCTGAGGAAAAGTTGTAGCTCTTGTCATAAAGAACAAAAATTGTGAATATATAAAATTAAGAAAACCTTCATCTTCAAGGTCCAAATCGCTTTTTTACCTTTTATCCCTTATTCAGGTCCATAGGTGGCAGACTGTTCAAATTTCAAGGAAACAATCAACAACAAGACTGTACCTAAGATCTCAATAAACAACTTTCCTAGGACTGATTCTTAACACCATTTAGGTAGCGCTTAGTTAGCGTTTAGGCAGCCGCAAAAGTGAAAAATTTCCCGAACATTGTTTAATTTCAGTGTGTGTAATTTTGTAAATCATGGAAATATAACCGTATACGGAAACCATTACGTGATAAAAGACCCGTGTCTCTCAGTTTTGCCCAAAGTCATGGATTTTGTTTTATGGACCCCCAAAGATTTGGGGCTTCGGTGTCATATTTGCAAAAACGTCATCATTTTGTCAGGCTCATATCTTGCAAACAGTTCGGAATTTTGATTTGCTCTCTGAGGAAAACTTATAGCTCGTGTCATAAAGAACAAAAACTGTTAACATATAAAATCAAAAAATACCTCATCTTCAAGATCAGAATCGCAAAAAAACTTAAAAAATTCGATTTTTTACCTTTCTTCCCATGTTCCGATCCATAGGTAACAAACCGTTCAATATTCAAGGAAACAATCAACTACAAAAATGTACCTAAGATCTCAATGAACAACTTTCCTAGGAATGATTCTTAACACCGTTTACTTCAACATTGAGATACTATGCTATCTCACCGACCGCAGCAGCACAGGCAAAGCAGTAAGCTCAGCACACGCAACAAGGGACGCAGCACACAATATAAAATCGACACGACGCTCACATCGAGGCATTACACAGCGCGACGTCAACGAGAGCTCAGCGGTGAAAATTATGCAGAAAGTGCTACAGTGCTTTCCCTCAGAGAGTAAATCAAAATTCCGAACGGTTTGCAAGATATGAGCGTGACAAAATGATCACTTTTTTTGGAAAAATGACACCGAGACCCCAAATCTTTGGGGGCCCATAAAAAAAAAAGTGCATGACTTTGGGCAAAACTTTTTCTTTGTCTTTTATCACGTAGTGGTGTCAGAATATGGTTACATTTCCATCACTTCAAAAATTACACACAGTGTTATGTTATGGCGTACAAATTTAAAAAGAAATTTTAATTGTTCATATATTTAATGTAAGCATTCGGTTGCCTAAACCTAGCCATTACTGTATGTGTTGACTCTTAGTACTTGAGTACAACATATACTCGTACATCAAATGTAAGAACATTAGTATTACAATGTGTAGATATAGATTCAAATTGACATAAATTCGTAACAACTTTAAAGCTCTACATACATATACAATGTCTACACTTCCATACAAGGCAGCCCAAGCCCCATTCCGCCCAAAAAAAAAGAAAACCTGAATTCAAATGAAGTGATGCTGACACAATGTATGCCAATCTAGCAAATATTGAACAGACGACAGCTAAAGTTGCATCTACAGTCAAATATAAAAGCCATAACTTTATACAAATAACACACAAAACACAGGCAGGGGCCCATTTTCCTCCCTTTTTATGAGAGGAAGAATGGAAGTAACAAACAACTTCATGTAGACACAATAAAATACAACTTTAAAATGTCAACTTTAGATTTAGAATCACAAAAACTGCATTGAGACACTTACGCTTGAAACGCGAAAGTGTACCACAGAGGTTTGTAGCACAGACCTTAAATGGGCCAGGCACAACTATGAATGTTAGGTTGGGTGCATCATGTGTATGTTTTGGCTGCCACATATAGCTGCTTTGTGGCATAAGAGCTAAATGCAACATTTGGCGTTGTATTTGCCGATGATAAAGTCATTTATGTGGAAAATCAACTCATGTTGGCAAAGTACCAACAGGCAAAAGAGTACAGCTGTAGTTCGCTACCTCAAAAATATGTATGTTCATAAGGAATAACAATAAAAGTACACTCAAAAAAATCATTTTATAAATTTGAAAAAGATTGAAAAATTTTTAAAAATTTATTAAGTTTTACTTAATTTGTACTAAATTCAAATAAGCTTTTATTAAATTTGGGTAAGAGTTTAACTTGAGTAGATTAATTAATTTTCTGTATAGAAAAAATTATGTGCTAATGTTAGAAAAATTCATACAAAAGGGTGTCTCAATTAGAAAGCACTTTTCAATTTTAAAATAAAAACACGTATTTTTTGAGATAGTTGTGATTTTTCATTGTATTGTAAAGAAGACAAGTTCCGAATAAGTATGGAATAAAATATCAACAAATAACCCCCACGGCTCTGATGACAGACAGGCCATTACCCTTTTCATGAAATTTTCCATGAATATGGCTGTATTTCACCCATGTCGCGTTGGATCTCAAATTTGAGCTCTGGAATGTTTTCTGGTTTCTTCGCATGAACCCGAGATATCACAAAACCCCAAAGAAAGAAATCGCACGACGTTAAATCGCATGATCTTGGAGGCCATTTGACATCAGAATTTCTTGAGATAGTTTGGCCGTCGGTGGTGCAATGGCTAGTGTGCGCGGCTCTTGTACATGAGAACGTGCGTTCGATTCCTGCTCAGACCACCTTACATTTCTTTCGACGACGATCACCTCGCTTAGTGATGGCGACACTATCGAGTCCTTCTCAAAATACCGTTCGGAACCGGTGTAAAACTGTAGGTCCCAATCAGTGAGTGTAAAATAGAAGGCGCACATCTCACTGATTGTGAGAAGCTCTCTCCAATCCCTTCATGGGATGTTATGGGACACCATTTATTTATTATAGTTTGTTCTGGAAATAGTTGCTGCAATAAATCGATTGTTTCATGCGCGGTGTGGCAGGTTGCGCCGGCTTGTTGAAACCACATGTCGTCCAGATCCATGCCACAAGAACTCCATTATCATGTTCCTGTAACGAATGCCCTTCACAGTCACTGCAATTTTGGCATCATCTTCAAAAAAGTAAGGCCCAATCACGCGACCTGACCAAAATCCGCACCAGGCAGTTGCTGGTTGTGGATGCAATTGTTTCTTATGGATTGCATAAGGATTGTCTGAGCCCCAAATTCGACAATTTTGAAGCTATTCAGATGGAAATGCGCTGCTTCATCGGAGAAGATGATTTTTTTTTTGAAAAATTGCCATTGACTTCTCTATGCTCCATTACCCATTCACCGAATTGCTGGCGCATACCATGGTCTGCTGGTTTGAGCACCTGAGTAAGATGTATTTTGTACTCATGAAGGTGGAGGTCTTTTGCCAAAATTCGATGCATAGTGCTTCGTGTAATTTAAAGTTGTTGAAATCAGAATGAGAATGAATTGGTGTTTACGGGATTTCGGCATTGTTGAAATGAGAATGAGAATGAATTGGTATTTTCGGCAATATTTTTAAGAAACCAACCGGTACGTTGTCGCACAGGAGTCTTACTGTTCACAACCGACCCAGTGTCTTTAAATTTTTTGACCTCTCTTCAAATGGCTGACCCATTAGGTGCACTTTTTCGATTTAAATTTCTTCAAAGTATGCGAGCGGTCTCAGCATAACTTTCCACATTTTTGTAAGAAGATTTCACAATTATGACGCGTTGTCCTTTCGTAAAGCGCCTCATTTTTAATAATCGGCATAAACATATCGCTCATTTGCCGGAATGTTGTATTAACTCAAAATTCTTCATTTTTGGACTAAGTACTATAAAATATTCTCCTGACCGAGTTCTTTCAGATGGATTAATTCCTATATCTAAATCTGTGTTAAATTCGTTAGGAGAGCATTTGGAAGTTAGCATTTTGTGTACATTCATATACAAAATAAAACTTTCAAAGTCGATTTACTCGAAACTATGTTTTTTGAGTTAATACAACATTCCGGCAAATAAGCGATATGTAACAGCTGCCAAATTTCAGAGTTGCCACTTGCAGAAAAAAATTAAATCTCTAATCTTTGCCGTTGACACCAAAGACAAAAACGAAAATGTCTATTCACTCAAATGCCAACAAACAAATAGAGTGAAACCCTAGTACTTCTCTGCCCTCTCTCTTACTCTCTTCATTGAATATTGGAATACACAAGCAGCTTTTTGATAGTGATATTGTATATAACTATACAAATTCCAACCGTGTTGAAAGAAAATTACATAAACTATGCAAAAAGTATGAAATAATCAAGATATGACACGAGAGAGAAATGCGTTTGAGTGAATATCTGGCACTTTTTGGTTCTCTTTCACTCATGAAGGTGGAGGTGTTTGCCAAAGACGATCTAGAATTAGGCGACCAGAAGATGCGCGCAATTTGGCAACCCTGGTAAAAGAGAACCAAAAAGTACTAGAAATTCACTCAAAGACATTTCTCTCACGCGTCATATCTTGATATTTCATATTTTTTGCATAGTTTATGTAATTTTACTTCAACATGGTTGGAATTTGTATAGTTATATACAATAACACTATCAAAAAGCTGCTCGTGTATTGAAATATTCAATGAAGAGAGTATGAGAGAGAACAGAGAATGACTAGAGTTTCACTCGTTGTGTTTGTTGGCATTTGAGTGAAGAGAGATTTTGATAGTCTACTTGTACATCGTTTACACCATCCAATTTGAAATTATATTAACATTTCAGGTGGCAACTCCGTGTTTAGACAAACTCCGCGCCGAGACAAAATTATCGAAGACGGCGGCCCAACAGAAAAATTATGTTGGCGGCTATTGGTTTTTCCAGTTTCATTCAAATTTGGGATGTTTTTGAAATATCTGAACCTTTAAAATAGATTCAGTGGGCTACGCCGGGCCAGTCGATAAAATCTTCTCACGGTTTAAACCAAAAGGAGCCATTTATATCGGCGGCGGCATGACCTTCAGAAATTTTGGTGGCGGCGACGCGTCGGAAAATTTTCGAGCGGCTTCCGTCTGTTGCATCAAAATGTACACCAGTGTAAATGGTGTAAATGCCGCATAACCTTAAAAAGCGTAATCTTACTGAGACGACCTCAAAGACAATCAAGAACTAGACGACCAGAAGATGTGCGGTAAGGTGGTAACAATTCACTTAAATTCATTTCTCTGTCGCGTCGTATCTTGATTATTTCTTAGTTTATGAAATTTCACTTCAACAAAGTTGGAATTTATAAAGCTATATACAAACATAAGATCAAAAAGCTGCTCGTGTATTGAAATATGCAATGAAGAGAGTAAGAGAGAGAGCAGAGAATGGTTAAGGTTTCACTAGTTTCGTTTGTTGGCATTCGAGTGAAGAGAAATTTTGACTGTCTACTTAGTAAATCAGTTTTGACACCCTATTCAGGCTGGCAAGGTCAGAAACAGTTTTCTAACTGAAACATTGCTGGTTTTATATTTGGAATAACAGACCATTCAGGAAAGCACACTCACTAGCGTGACTAGTTTCGAACTCCGTGACAAGTTCATCATCAGATGCCTAACTACTGTGCCTGAATTGATACCACCAGTAGATCATCAATCGTTACCTATGCGAATTATCGTAGTATTGATCGAAAATCAAATTTCAGCCGTGACTAGCTCAATTCGGTTGAGGCCATTTCAATTCGGTGGTAACAGCCGAATTTACGGTTTCTACAACCTCTTTTCAAACAATTAGTTCTCTGTGTGCACACCGATGTTGGAGATGAGTGAATTTGCCACCCCCATGCGGGAACCGGTCGCCAGCTGCCTTTTTTGAAGTGTCTTCATCTCTTAGATCTTCTTTGAACTTGAATTTAAAATGGTTGTTAAATGAAAATCCGATACAACGAAAGATTAAGAGTGAGACTAAGAATACTACGGTTCACTAGACGGAAATTTGTGTACTGGCTTTCGTCGCCAACGGCAGTGTGTCTCTTTCTGATAGGAGTGCTTCTCATTTTGCGAATTTATTTCTAATTTTGTAAGGAGATAGAAGCTTTTCATGTTTTATGTGGCCGTTGGTGGTTCAATGGGTAGTATGCGCACCTCTTGTACAGGAGATTCTGGGTTCGATCCCTGCTCCAACCACCTTAAAATTTCTTTCGACGACGGTCACCTCGCTTAGTGACGGCGACACTATCGAGTATATAGCCATGAAAAGGCTTCTCAAAATACCGTTAGGAATCGGTGTAAAACTGTAGGTCCCAATCAGTGAGTGAAAACTGGAAAGCGCACAGCTCAGTGATTGTGAGAAGTTCTCCCCGGTCCCTTCATGGGATGTAATGGGAAACCATTTATTTATTTTTTATAAAACATTTTTATCTTAAAACTATTTTCCATGAACAGGTTTATGAATTTGATAAGGAATGCCAGGCAACTCTTATCAAAGCCACAAACCTGTATATGCACAGCAAAGGCTTTTAAAATATGAACATTTGCTAATGGTATTTGATGGGTCGATTATAGATAGCAACCGAAACCCAGGTGCGTTGCCCGTTGCCGAAAAGTGATTACATGTGGCAACTGGTAAGTGACAGCTGCAACTTCAGTTGCTTGATAGTGGTTATATTGGCAACCAATTTTTTGGTTGCTGTATAGTTTTTTAAAACAAAACGTTCAGCTGAACGATAATGAATCAAAAGCTGTGGTTCTAAAGAACATCATAATGTTTTATTGTTAAATTGTAATGTTTATAAAAATTGGTGATAATACAATATTAGTTACATAAAATAGAATCTGGTAGTGGCAAAATTGCCGGAGAATGGGCGCAACTCCAAACTTGATAAAAAAAAAACGAAATTAAAGAAAAATATAAGAACACGGATAATATAATTTTTTTTGTCGGAAGTACCTATGTCCAAAAAACGGGTCCTGTTAGAGATAGCTACAAACAGCCAACTGTGGGTACTCAAATGAAAGGTATTTTGATCACATATTTAATGGTGTCTTTATTTTTGAGGAGGAGTATCCGGGGACCCAGATAACCTCAATCATGTTTACGTATAAATGTCCAATTTCTTCCTTCGGCCCCATGATACGTCTGTCCCATCCATACATCCGGCAATACCAGGAAACTTCGCTTTCGAGTAAAACCAGTTTTTATTTTGGGCATCTTCCTTCTCTGTCGTTCTTTAAATAATCTACAACCTACAATGTTTTTTTTAATTAGATGGCAACGTAAGTATCACCATGCTATGGTTCTAACACGGAAAATACAATGCCGAAGCCGCGAAGCCCCAGAGCCGAATATCCCTAAGACCGGCCACGCAGAAAGCTTTATAACAAAAAATTTATTTAACTTGTGGGTTAATTGTTTCTCGTTTTAAATATTCGATCATTTTTAAAAATTAAACATTCTATATCTCGATAATAAAGCACGTTATAGAAATTGTGTATTGGAATATTTTGACGTGCACTACCCAAAAACTACATTCCCTTGTGCTCTTAAGATAGTTTCTCAAATGTAACGCCCTCCAGAACGCTCAAACTTTGGAATCCATAACTCCTAAAATAGGAGTCGCCCCCGATTTTTGGAACGAAGTTCCTTATCGTACGTTGCGGTATGGGAGCTAAATGAAAAAATTAAACAACTTTTCTTTAACACTATTATACCACTACCCAGTATTATCAACAATATTGGGTACATTTGCTTTGGTTTGTGTCTAGACTAACATATGTTGAGAAACTTCTTGTTTAATGGGATGTTTCCTAGGTGGAGCCTGTAACCAATATTTAGTACGTATTGTAGTTTTGAAGCCCATAAGAAGTATATTTAGAAAAGCCAAAGTGAAAGAAGTTTAAAAAAGATCATCGATCACCTTTTCTTAAAAAATTTATTTTTTTTAAATAAGTACCTTTTCTTAAAGAAGTACATTTTCCTACAACAAATTGCTTTTTCTTAAAAACTACCTTTTCTTTAAAGAGTGCCTTTTTGGTGAAACAAAATAACTTTTCTTGAGATAAGTACCTACTCTCAAAAATGTACCTATTACTGAAAAAAGGACCAGCTCTACAAAAAATTCTCATTTAAAAAAAAAAAAATAAAAATTCCTTTTCTTAAAAGTACTTTTCCTTAAAAATAAAATAATACCTTTTCTTTTCTATTCATGAGATAAGTAGTTTTACTAAAAATAAGTACATTTTCTTAAAAAAAATAATCTTTTGCTAAACAGAGTACCACTTCTTTAAAGTGTAGCTGTTCTTAAAAAAGTACTTCATACTCTTATGGCTTTTTCTTACAGAAAGTACTTTTTCTTCAAAATAGTACCTTTTCTTGAAAACCCCATTAGATTTTAATAAAGGAAGTACCTCTCTTTAAAAAAGGACCTTTTCGGAAAAATATAATACATATTCTTACAAAAAGGACCTAGAAATATACTTTAAAACAAAATTCTTAACTAAAGTTTATCAGTTTACAAAAAGTATCTTTTCTTAAAGATCCATTTAAATTATCGTATTTTTCAATGGGCGCCTTAGGTGTGTTGGGACTAACTAGTACATAAGATATAGCGAAAGGAACTTTGTTCCAAGCGGGTGTCCCCTGACACCTCAAGTATTTTTTTATTATACTTTTTTTTACTTTAAATGATGTGACCTAGCCGTCAAAACAAAAAGATTTTTTTTTTTGACAGTTGTCTCTTTAGTGTCTTCTAATAGATGCCACGTTTTATACTTTGTCTTCTCATCAAAAAATAAATTCACTGAACTCATCGTCTTTGCAATTAAAAAAGTTTTTCTTTGATTTTCCTTAAAGACACTTTTATTTCTCAAGCTAACTTTAGATTTATTGTTTGTTTACAATATTTACAGTTGCCGAAGTGTCAAAACTGTGTTATCGACGGCGAAACACTGTTATCTACGGCAACTGGCAATATAATATAAATTTTTATTTCAGTGGTTTTGTCGGTTTACAACGCATCTGAAGTTTGGTTGCCTTCCATAATCGACCCATTAGTTTTATTTTATTTGCATTTGTAATTAGAAACAATTAAAATTAAACTACAAATTATAATTGCCATATAATTAATTTGTCCCATGTATGTTCTAGAATTATAATGCACAAATAATTTGCAATTTAATTTTTATTCTGTTCATGCTCCGACAAAAATTCCTTGTCACGTTATGTCCTTTAAGTGATTTTATTCTTTTTTCTAATTTTGCATCTGAAAAGTCTTGTGGTTATGTCCTCAAGTTCTTCTTTGAGTACACACACATATCTTACGTACTTATGTTTGTCCGTCCATGATATATGGTTAAGTTCAAATACACACACACACTTTAGATACATTGATACATATGTAAATATTAGTATATTCAAATGTAACTAACTAATGTATGAACACACACACACATAAATTAGTTACAAAATGCATTCGTTGTACTTGTTGTTTATATGGTTCCTCTTAGAGGCAGAAGTGAATTATGGTCATTTTCTGTATTTAGATTTTGAATTCATACCGTTAGCTTTATTCCATTTGCTAGATAGTTTATGGTATAAACTTTGGCTTATTGCTTTATACAGAATGCAGCTAAAAATTGGCAGCAACAACAACGAGAAATATCAAGAAAACATTAACAATATTTATTTATTTTGGTGGTCATACAAGAACCTCGTATGTACAAAAGTTTAGGGGAAAATCATGACTAAACCCACACTTATAACAGGGATGGGCAACCAAAATTAAAGGGGCCATCAATTTTCGAATACCAAGCGGATCTTAAAAACACACAAGACCACAAGAACACCAAAAATGGAAAAAAAAATCAATGAGTGTTCGAACTCACGGGCGACGTGGTAACACCTTTTTGTTAAACGGTACCTGTTCGATTTCTATGAACACATTAGTAAATGTTACATTGGAAAATAAAAGAAGAGTAGTTTTTGTGCTGACGGCTCTTTTGCTATTGCACTTTCTTTTCTCTTATATCTGTTTTAACATTATAAGCAGATGTAATATTGTTAAAATATATAAAGCAATATTTAGCTCACTGAAATAATTGTTTTTGTGTTGTCATAAACAGAGCAACGACAAAAAGTATTAAATAGTATAGAAAACTTATTGCACTCTTTTTCCGCTCTCATGTAGAGAGTCTGAGTAAAAGAGTATAAACGAGTCTTATTCTCTTTATAGAATATTTCAATATAAATGCACCATTTCGACAATGTTATAACATTAAACAATACAAAAACCATAAATGTTTCAAAAGGCATCAATGTTGCACATCAAGTTATGATCAAAAGAGTAATGCGTTTTGAATCATTAGCCAAATGTCGCCAGTCCTTTTGAGTCATACAATTCGTTCCATGGTTCTCTATACTATTCATTAATCTTTGGCGACGACGACCTGCTTGTTTGTTCGCTGCCGCTACATCAATACCATCATACTTATTTTCAGGCAGAGACTATAGTCGTACAACAACAACGTATGTGATGCTAACGCTGTATGTTATTTGCATGTGTTCACTTTCATAGATTGCCATACCCGTGCCTATAGATGTTAACACATTTTTGTCGGTCGGAAAAACGGGTCCACCTAGCAACAGGCAACTGTGAGTACCGAAATAAAAGGTATTTTTCTTATGAATTAAACGGTGCATTTACTTTTCCAGTAAAACATCTACCCCGATACCCCTATTTTAGAATAAAATATGTGGGTCCTGAGAATCGGTAAAGGGATATTAGCACTAAAACAGCAAGGGCGGTTACTAAAATTAAAGGGAATTTAGATTACGATATAACATATTTGTAGATGAAGCAAAAAGCGGCGCTTCTTCCTTCCTGAATAAAAAATTATTTATTAAAAAAGTCACGGGAAATCTAAACAGCACAAAAAGAGTATGCCGAAGCCGATGTTGGACTTTTCACCGAGGAGAAAATCCCTAATGTCGCATTTAGACTGCAGTTTATCGCGGCCAGGTTAGCGATAACGTTGTTCCCTAATCTTTGCCGTTTACACCACACAATTTGAGATTAAATTAACATATCAGGTGGCAACTTTGTGTGTAAACCAATTTAGGGCACCTCCGTGCCGAGACCAAATTTTGGAAGACGAAAAATTTTGGAAATTATAAAAACGGCTCTTAACCATTAAATTTGGAAGTTTTGAAATTACATAACCTTTAAAATTGGATCATTCGGTTATATCGGGTCAGTTGGTGAAATCAGCACACATTTTACACCGATGAGAACCAATAGCATCGACGACGGTGGCGACGACGCATCGAAAAATATTCGATCGGCTTCTGTCTGTCAAACAGTTGATCTTTTGTGTATGTTTTTATTATGGTTGCATTTTTTTTTTGGTAACAAGCAGAGTTGCATCAAATTGTACACTAGAATAAAATGGGGTTACAAATTAAACTTCAGTTTTTACACACTAAAATTGTATGAGTAATCTTCTGGGTTTGCATGGTATAACGGAGTTAACCTTCGAAATGCGCTAATCTTTGTCAGTGGAAATGGCGTATAATTCTAGCCGAAGGACGTCCGCGCGGAAAGGTTTATAACACAAAAATACTATACCGAAGCCGCGAAGCCGGTATTAGACCTAACCTAGGGGAGAAAAACCCTAAGCCCGGCCGAAGATCGTCCACGTAGAAAGCTTTATAACACGAAAATGCAATGCTGGTGCCACGGAGCCGGTGTTGGACCTACCCCATAGAAGAAAATCCCTAAACCCCGTCGAGGGTTGTCCACGCAGGAAGCTTTATAACACAAAAATACTATGCCGGTGTCGCAAAGCCAGCGTTGGACCTACCCCAGAGGAGAAAATCCCCAAGCGACGCAAAAAAGCTTTACAAAACAGAAATACTATACCGGAGTCGGTGCTGGACCTACCCCAGAGCAGAAAAATCCTAAGCCCGGCCGAAGGTCGCCAACGCAGAAAGCTTTTTAACACCAAAATACTATGCCGAAACCCCGAAACCGGTGTTGGCCCTACCCCAGAGGAAAAAATCTCTAAAACCGGCCGAGGATCGTCCACGCAGGAAGCTTTATAACACGAAAATACTACCCCTAAGTAACGCAGAAAACTTTATAAAACAAATATACTATGCCGAAATCGGTGTTGGACCTACCCAGAGGAGAAACCCCCTAAGCCTGGCCGACGGCCGTCCACGCAAAAGCATTGTACCACAAAGATCTTAAAAATAAGAGGATAAAGCAAAATATTTTAAATTCCCATTACTCGAAAATTAAGCGAGTTATCGTCAAATTTTATTTAATTTGATAGACATATTTTGTCGACATATTTTATCGACATAAATCGATAGTACTTTTAACAAATCTTCGAGACCCGTAACGGTTAACAAAGTTCACCCTCTCATTCTTTCAGGTTCTGCTTTCATGTTATGTTTCACTCTTTTGATGTTCTGCCTGTGGAAACCATTAGTTTCGCCTTGTCTTCGTTTACTGCCATAGCATCGTTTGCTGATTCCTTCTCAATTCTCGAAAATACTGCAGCAACTTCTCGCAGATTTCGCCGAATTATATCTAAATCATCAGCGTACGCGAGCAGCATGTGACTTTTGCTGCTGATAGTTTCATTCGTGTTGACTGCAGCTTTTCTCATGATTATCTCAATTAATATGTTGAAGAGATCGCTTGATAGGGTGGCACCCTGCCTGAGGTCTCGCCTCGTACGAAATGATGATTACTTTACTGATAATTTCATGTCTGGACACTTGGACACGTGGACACTTTTCCCCGTATGCCACACTTGACACATTTTTCCCCGCATCAGACTATCGAATGCAGCCTTATAATCTACATCTGTTACAAAGTGCCTGTCCTTATCTCCACAAAAAGGGCCTCTGATCCATTTCCGTTGGTATGACTTTTTACTTTTCTGTAGGATTTACGGGTCTAATTCTTCGTTGTATAAAATTCAATTTTCTCACTTTCGCACTTTCTCCACAACCGTTTTAAACAAACGGGCTTAACCAAACGGGCTGCTCTCTCCCCTTCTCCTTATACCGCTCTGTTGCGGCTCGCATTGTAACTGCCTGAAGCGTTGCCATATGTGCAGCGTTCTTTTCATCTCATGGAATGCGACACCCTTCATCGTATCATGGTTTGTCTATAAGTGGGTTTTCAGAACCAAGTACGGTCTGCAGCAGTTTTGATAGAGTGGGAAATTGGCTACCACAACGCTTCATGATCATGAGGAGGGGGTGCGATCTGCGCCGGTATTTGAGTGAGGTTCTCCGCATAGCCCGTGGCTGTCTCTGGAATTGCAGCTTTCCGATGTCCAGCATTCTAAGTATATGTCTAGTTTCGTACGACTTTCGCTCTGGGTAACCTTGTGCAAACATTTGCTGGTAGTGATCCGAATTTATATTAGATCCTCGAATCACACGTATGTACGTCCATTCAACTATTCAATTACCAGGTGATCAATCGGGTTTTCAGAATGTTGAGCAAAATGTAAAGTCCCATTCCGTTATCGGAAGTTTTTATGTTTAGACTGAATTTATCGATAGTTGGTTCAAACACATTTTCCCTGCCGACTTTAGCATTAAAATCAACTAGAACAATCTTAATGTCATGGCCAGTGCAGCGCTCGTATATTTCCTCGAAACACTCATAGAACATCTCCTCGGAATCATCGTCTTTTTCTACCTTTGGAGCATGTATCCTTCGCGATACGTTAAAGGATAAAACTAGAAATCGCACAGCTCACTTGATGTGAGAAACTCTCCCCAATTCCTTCATGGGATGTAATTGGAAACCATTTTTTTTTAATGTACTTCGCTTTTATGCGGGTCGTGGATATACGTTCACTTACGGGGTTGAACCTTGAGTCCAGATGCCGCAATATTTTGCCAACTACAAATCCGCCAACAAAATCATGTTTTTTTCTCATGGCAGCTGTCGTATATGTCACAGTTCTTCTTCCTTGTACAGCCGTGGACTGTCCATCGCATCATCGGGATAGCAGTAATGTCAGCATTATAATTATCGAGGATATGTGCCAGTTGGATAGTGGTATCGGATTTACTTTATATAGTGTTGTAACATTCCAAGTGTATATCCGTAAATCGTGGTCCTTATAACATTTGTGGGTTTCGTCAACAAATAGGAGGGTTTTACATTTATCATTCCCGCATCATATTTTCATTGCCAATGAAAAGGTGGCGGAAGGCAAGCCCACCCCACACCATGGTTATGCCTTTCTTGAAAACAGGACATAGTATAAGTATGCTAAGACTCCAATCGTCGGGCATGCATTCGTCTAGCCAGGTTTTCCATATGAGCTGATGCATGCAGCTTTGCAACTCTTAGCCGCCAGCCTTTAACAGCTCTGCCGGTAGTCCATCAGCACCAACGGCTTTGTTATTCGTAAGCCGGGATTTACCTACTGCCAGGATGATAATATTTCAGCTCCGCATTATGGATCAGATGCCAGACCAGAAAGCAGTGTGTCGAAACTAGATTTTTGTATCTTTACTTTTGATCCGCCGTTGGCCAGTAGTGTTGGCTCATACGCCTTCAAAAGCCAAAAGAATATGTCCACTAGTCCGCAGAGCTTTAGTAAACTGAGCCGCGTCATTGATCGCTATCGGAGGGTTCCGACAGCCAATGAAGGAATCATTTCTGGCCACTCCAAACTTTCCACCTCCTCGGTCAGGTCCATGTCCCGCTTTATATACCGTTTTATATACCGACGATTGCAGCCTATCTCAAATGACCGACCTTGAAAAACTTCGTCACTGTTGATATCGGCTTCGTCATTTTCTGCAACAGAAGACGTTTTAATACAAAAACCCTACACGCTGAAAAATGTGTCTTCTTTTATTGTTTGGGTGCAAATATAAAGTGTTTGTAGCTTGTGGCAAATATATAATACTTGTGCCCAAACACATTGTGTTTGCTAGTCAATATAACATGTTTGCAACACAATGATTAATAGGTTACAATATATATGTATTTGTGACCCAAATATGATTTTGTTTGATGAAACTTGGTGAAAACGAAAACATGACACGACACTAAAGAAAAAAAAGCAGCAGATCTACAATTCACGAAAACAATTCTCCCAAACATGTACACGGTTCCTGCAAAATGTTCCTGGGGCCAATAGTTTTCAGCGTGTAGTTGCAATATTTTTACTCACCGTTATTAATAACCATATATTTACTCTTTTTTAATATAATATTTGTTTTTACAATTTTAACCCTCAGATGTGAAATATCCAGAATTATGTTGTGGTAACCGAAATGAAAATGAATTCGGTTGCACCTACAGAATTCATAGCAAATTCGGTTACAGCAACCGAATTGACGCCGAAATCGGTCGCTGCAATCGCCTTAAAGCTAAATTCGGTTATTGCAACCGAATTGATACCAAACTCGATAGCTACAACCGACTTGATGGTAACTTCATTTGCTCAAACCGAATTGATGCCACATTCGGTTACTCCAACCGAATTTGGTACCAATTTTGGTTGATGCTTTCGAAAGAATTCCAAATTTCAACCGAAATTTTAGAACATTTAATTGACAGAGCGAATATAATTGAAGATTCGGTTGTCACAACCGAATCAATTATCAAACGATGTTGCTTGAACCGAGTTTCAGTTGTGGGGATTAAATTCTATGGTGACAACCTCAATTCGGTTGTGGGAAACGCAATTTGGTAATAACAGCCGAATTGACGGTTACAACAGCCTCGTCTCAAACTAGGAGTTCTCTGGCTGTAGGCTCTGAAAAGTTCCTAGGTTTGTGTAGGATTCATCGACTGACCTAGTTGGACGATATTTATGTAACTAAATACTCCGCATAAAAACCCCCGTTAGTTCTTCTCTGACTTTGTGATTTAATACTTTTCTTAACACGAAGAGGACAAAAAGAGAAACTCAAAAAACGCAACACAATTTATTCATGGATGGATGACACAGTGTTGAATAGAATTTGTTAGCAACAATCGCCAATCCGACGAACAAACAAATGGGAACGCGCCAAGAAGAAACTTTAGGGATAATGGCAAAGCTTTGCTTGCCATGACGTTGTGTGTTGTAATACCTTATCCTTCGTCTGTCGGACACAATGCGCGTTCCGTCTTCTAACGCGTGTCCGTCTCTGCCAGTATGTTGCCAATTTTGACAGGGCAAAGTCATAAATCAAACTTAAACCGAAAAGGAAAGAAAGACAACGACAACTCACAAAGTTTTGTAGCTCCCCCTAACCAACGTCACCCGCAATTACGTCAGCTACTTCGTCCTTCTTGTCTTTGTAGTTTCCAGCTTTGGTAGGGAAATATGTATGTACATACATACATATATAAATGCGTAGCAGCATTTACATTAAAAGCGGTTGGTAAACATAAGACGTGGTGGCCCTCAAGACACAAGAAAGGCGATTGACGATGGCACTTGAGGATGGGCATGAGCATGAGGACTGAGGAAGAGTTATGCGTTAGTCCACACGTTTAACATAGTTTCGTCGGTATAGATAAATTGTCTCCTGCCAAAGCTAAAGTGCGAAAAAAGTAACGTTTTGTGTGAAAATTTATTCGATGGCGTTTTTCTGGCGTTCCTTCGTCCCGCTTTTTCTTCATTTTCTTTTTTTTTTCTATGATTCACAAAACTTTTAATAGTTTTTCATACTTTTGTTAGTGTTTTTGTCGATGCGTTTATCTGTCGTTAAGTTTTAAAATTCGAAATGTCTATAACAGTTTGGTTGTAAATGGATTGTCTAGTCAAAAGAATGGATGGAGCCAAAAAAACATACTCAATCTTCAACCAACGTTATACTTATAGGAAGCACAGAAATATACATAGTTGGTATCCTAAATGGAATGGCTGCTCTAGGGTTCACTTCGGGTTTCTTTTTGGTTTATTAAATGTTTGATGGGGTGTGAATGATATAAATGATTATTCATATGACATTTCTAAAACCACTTGAAGTGATATTTTAAAATATTCATGGAATAGCCATGGAAAAAAGTTCATATAAAACAAACCCATTATATGGCATTGTAAACCAGGAGCTGAATCACAACTTTTGGGCAACGATTTTTGTTTCTACACCACTTACGATTTTAACCCTTTGACGACCACAGGCAACTATATTTGCCCTAGGGATTTTGGCACCTACAAGTGTACAGGTAGAGCATAAAAAAAATATATCTATAGGTGATTTCTAGAAGACGGTACACGGTACATACAAATGCCGTTTTGTTATTTGGATGCGTATATAACGTGTTTCTAATATAGTATATTTGTGTCCAAACATATTGTGTTTGCTATTCAATATTAGATGTTGGAGACACAATGATTCTTTCTTTTTATTTTATGGCCTATTTTAAAACATTAGGAGGTCAGATGTCATACACATATTAATTAAACAAACAAATAAATAAATTAAACAAATTTTAACATACCGGGTCCGCCAAATAACTTTTTTTTTTTGAAAATGCTATAAAAAAACTACTGAATATTGAAAACTCAATCCTTCCGGTTAATAATGGAAAATAATTTCATTCAAATGGCTGCCTCGGCTGGCCATGCAGTAGCCTACACGATCGGTCAAATTTTTACGCACATTATCGATTGTGTGCAGCTGTATTTCACCAATGGCTTCACGAATATTGTCCGAATATTGTTTTTGAGGGCACTCCACAAATAATAGTCCAACGGTGTCAAATCGCAGCTCCGAGGTGGCCAAACGACATCAGCTCTGCGGCTGATAATGCGATCTTCAAAAACAGGGCGCAAAACATCGAGTGTAGCTTTGGCTGTGTGGCACGTAGCGCCGTCCTGTTGAAACCAAATGTTGCCAATATCCTGCTCTTCAATTTTTGTGAACAAAAATTCGTTCAACATGGCCCGATAACGATCGCCATTGACTGTAACGGCCACTCCTTGCTCATTTTCGAAGAAAAATGACCCAATTATGCCTCTGGACCAAAATCCGCACCAAACAGTGACTCGTTTTGGGTGCATCGGCTTTTCTGTGCCCCAAATACCCGCCAAGATCAAAATGAGCTTCATCTGAAAAGATGATTTTTTTGGCAAAATCGGCATCTTCTGTAAGTCGATCGCAGGCCCATTTTTCTCATATTTCCCAGCGTTGTCAAGCGTATACACAACCATATTCGTTCAGCGGAAGGATAAAACTAATTATCTGTCAAATCAGACATGAGCTAAGTGTTACCATTCACGAAATAAGCACTAGTTGAAAAAAAAATCCAATGAGTGTTCGAACTCACGGGCGATGTGTTAACACCTTTTTGCTACACGGTACCTGTTCGATTTCTATGAACACATTAGTAAATGTTACATTGGAAAATAAAAACCAGCGTTCAATCATAAATAATATTAATACTTAAAATTATTATACCCTCCACTGTAAGTGAGAGAGGGTATATATCAGTTTGTCATTCTGATTGTAACATATAGAAATAAGGCTTTGCGACCCCATAAAGTAAATATATTCTTGATCCTTATAACAACCGGACTCGATATAGCCATGTCCGTCTGTCCGTCTGTTGAAAACATTCTCACGACTTCAATCGGCGACAACGCGGTTTGGTTTTTGGCCAGAATGTTCCACGTATTCCTGAGCAGTTTGGTATTGAAAAATTGGAAAGAATTTTAAGATTGGAAACGTAAAAAAACTCATAAAATTTTCACATTAATTTTTGTAGTTTTATTCTAAACTACTCCTTTTGTCGTGTGGTGAATTTCCATGTTGAAAATCTTTGTTGTTCTTTATAATAGGTAAGTACTTTAGAATGTTTAGATGTATTTCATGTGTTCATACATTTATATGAATTTTGTCACACTTCACTTGAGGTGGCTGTGGCCTGATGGGTAAAGGGCTGCGCTTTGGAGTCTGAAGGTTGTTGGTTGAAATCTCGTCCCAGCTTGTTTTTTTTTTAACAGTTCTTCAAAAAATGCTTTTTTATTTTTAAAAAATGCTTTTTTACTTTACCCTTTTGCCGCGTGGTGAATTTCCATGTTGAAAATCTTTGTTATTCTTTATAATAGGTAAGTACTTTAGAATGTTTACATGTGTTTCATGTGTTCATACATTTATATAAATTTTGTCACACTTCATCTAAGGTCGCCTTGGCCTGATGGGTAAAGCGTTGCGCGTTGGACTCTGGGGGTTGTTGGTTCAACTCTCGTCCCAGCTTGTTTTTTTTTGTTTAACAGTTCTTCAAAAAATGCTTATTTATTTTTAAAAAATGCTTTTTTATTTTACTTGTGACCAAGTAACTTATTTTTATTGTTTTTAAAAAAGTACATTCTCTTAAAAAAAAGTACATTTCTTAAGTACATTTCAAAGTACATTTCAAAGTACATTCAGTACATTAAGTACATTAAGTACATTTCTTAAGTACATTTCTTAAGTACATTTCAAAGTACATTTCAAAGTACATTCAGTACATTAAGTACATTTCTTAAGTACATTTATTTTTAAGTACATTTCTTAAGTACATTTCTTCTTAAGTACATTTCTTCTTAAGTACTTAAGAAATGTACATTTCTTAAGTACATTTCAAAGTACATTAAGTACATTAAGAACATTTCAAAGTACATTTCCTTAAGTACATTTTCAATGTGAGCATTGTGAGCAATGCATTTGTGAGCATTGTGAGCATTTGTGAGCATTTGTGAACAAGTAATTGCATTTGTGAACAAGTAACTTATTTTTATTTTTTTTTAAAAAGTAAATTTTCTTAAAAAAGGTCCTTTTTAAAATTTAATATTTTGCTGGTTAACACTAAGGTGGAGGGTATCAAAGATTCGGCACAGCCGAACTTAACACTTTTACTTGTTTAAAGACCCAGTGCAAGCACATGTGTCATTATTTTCTTGCTCAATACTTTTTGTTTTATTCCCACAAAAGTCAAAGAATGCAAAGCAACAGACACCTGTATATACATACATACATTGTTATATTCGTACATACGCTACACAAGTTCACAAAATTGTCGTTGCTCTCTTGCTATCTCATTTTTATATACGTATAATACGTCATTACTCTCTTTGCTCTGAGAGTGCTCCGCACCCATATTTTATTGGACTTACCTTTCACTATAATAAAAAACAACAACACCACCAACAACAACAACAACAACAGCTACTACTACTACTACTACTACTACTGATATGTTGGTGATTTATTTGTGCTTGCTGTGTCGTGGTGTGTTTGTGTTCGTGGTGGGTGTAGGTGGGGGGGGGGGTACCTAAAATAAAAACTGTTAAGGGAATGCAAAGAGTGGAGAGTGCGAGTGTAAATTGTCATGGAGGAGGGTATATAAGCTTCGGCCCGGCCGAACTTAACACCGTTTCTACTTGTTTTTGTATACACCGGGCAATGCTGAACATCAAATGACTCGCTTTGTTTGGCCATAGCAACAACAACGAAACAGCCAAACACACAACATCACACATACTTTGTACGAAGTAGCTGACGTATTAGTATGTCACCATAACGTCGACTACGATGGTTTTAGCAGCAGCATAAAATCTGGTTTTAGCAGATTTTGACTTTGATAGATTTAGTCCCTATAAGCCGCTATAGATGTTAACACATCAAAAGCGTTAGATGGCGGACCCTTTATTTCTCTCACTGGTTCTAAACTTCGCCTTTTTTCGCCACATGGTAACACCAAGGATACGGAGGGATTCTTCTGCCTGGTCTTTCCAGCGGAGTCTTGGTCATCCTCTTTTCCTGCTTCCATCGGGTATGTTACCGAAAACCTTTCGCGCTGACGCTTCTTCATCCATTCTGATAACATTGCCCCGCCAACGAGACTGACCTAATTTGATACGCCTAACTATGTCCACCAGGGTAATAACTTTTTGCATTTTTTGCAAATATCAAATCTCCCCAGACAAAATCGTGTAGGGCATGGACAAATATTTAGAACTGCGTTTTTAGTTTTTCGCTATCGTAAAAAAAGGTTACGCACCAAACGCGTTAAAGTTTTGAATCAAACGTGGAATAGAAACAGTACAAGATGTATATCCGCTTTGTAAAACATAGCGTACTTTGTTTATATCTTAAGTTTATATCTTACAATACCTAGTTTAATCATTTATTGTTATTATTTGTTTACATACAAGATAATTCATGGAGAGGACAATGTTGTACTTTTTATTAAAGGTTTAACAATTGAGAAAAAGAGTGTAAACAAAGAGAAGTCGAAAAAGTTCCGTTAAATGTAATCTGAGCTTCTTTTTGTTATTTGTCAAATAAAATGTGTATTATTTTTGCGTCACTTGAATAGGTGCAGTGGTTAAAAAATTAAAAACAGTTAAAAAAATTTAAAAACAGGATTAATTTTAATTGTAAATAGTTTTCAATAATGTGTACTTCCGCCCTTCGCTAAAATTATTTCATAAATTCTGTTGGGAAGGGAGTTATACAGTTGTTATAAATATTGTAACGAAATTTGCGACCATCCCGATTGTATTGCAGCAACTAAAGATTCTCGGTCATCAAATTGCCGTCCAGACTCATACACTTTCCGAGACAACCATCCCCACACGTTTTATATTATATTTATGTCCGGGGAATATGGTGGCCATGGCAGCAATTCAACATTTTGCTCGCTAATCCACGTTTTAGTAACCCTTGCCGTTTGGATAGGAGCATTATCCTGTTGGAAAGTACATGGGATGGGTCCAAACAAGTCTTAAAATTTTGGAAACGCCGTTTGCAGAATAGATTTATACGAATTTGCTGTCATTTTCGTGGTTTGAAATTCCAAGTCAATGACTCCATAGAACGATATCGCGCCCCAGACCATTACACCACCTACTCGACTATGCCGACGGGCTAAAAAACGTTCTTCCTTCCTCAGATCATGGAAATAGTAGTTAAAGCCATCGGGTCCATCAAAATGTAACTTTTTTTCATCTGAGAAAACTACTTTATTCCACTCACTCTTCCAAGTCATGTGTGCCTTGCAAAAATTCAACCGTAGCTCGTTACGTTGCTGGTTTAGTGGTGTTTTTTTCTGTAATTTCAATAGTTTTAAATGTTCTGCTGCATTTATAATCCTTCTGACAGTAGAAATACTAGCACTGGAACCACTTTTTCCTTTGATTTTTGCAGCAGTCACTAGAATTGGAGGCTATTCTTAGAATATTTCGTCTTTCCGCAGCTGTTGTGGCCATTGTTTGCCTTCCCTTCATGTTTTTGCCATATCCTTCATTATTTCTTAAATAATTCCACACAACGTTAGCACTTTTATTAATTTTCGTAGCAATTTCCCGGCCGGACAGACCTTGGTCATCATAGGCATCAATTTTTGCCTTTTCTTCGACCGTTAATGATTTTCCACGGCCCATTTTCAATTAAAACTGATAGCAAATTATTTTTATGTCTTGGTTTTAAAAAATTCAGATCTATTTGGTAGTCAAATTTGACACAAATGACCATGCAAACACTTTTTAATCACTGCACCTATTTAAGTGACGCAAAAATAATACACATTTTATTTGACAAATAACAAAAAGAAGCTGAGATTACATTTAACCGAACTTTTTCGAATACTCTTTGTTTACACTCTTTTTCTCAATTGTTAAACCTTTAATAAAAAGTACAACATAATCCTCTCCATGAATTATCTTGAGGGCAGCAACCTTAAAATGATTGCTTAAACACTGCACCTATTCATGTGACGTGCAGGTACTTACATACATATGTATAAACCATATTTTAAAAAAATTGTTATTAAAAACAAATTAAAAATAAATATATTAAAGACTCCCAAGTGTTTTTCATCCGCTTGCGATATGACCCAAATTTGGGGGCCATATGTCAGGACAGGAAAAATGAGAGTCTGGTATAGCTGGACTTTTGTCTGTCGAGAAAGAGCTTTGCAAGCACAACTCTCGTATTTATTTCCAGGCTGACGTTGTTGTCTTTGTTCACAGCGGATCCAAGGTAGATAAATACATCTACCACTTCAAAATTAAATAGTTTGTCGGCGTTTAATTGCGGACCAAGTCGAGAGGTTTGTCTTGTCGTTGACACCATCAACTTTTCCGTGCCCTCATTGACAGCAAGACCCAATCTTCGCTGATTCTTTTCCGATTCTTGAAAACTTCTCGCAATTTTCGCCCAATGATGTCTGTCAGCATACGCCAGTAACAAATGGCTTTTCGAGTTAATGGTCTTGTTCGTATTTACTGCTTCCTTTCTCATTATTATCTCCATTAAGATGTTGCAGAGATTGCACGAAAGTGTGTGGCCTTGTCTCAGTCCTCGCTTGGTACAGTATGGTTCGGTGACGCTTTCCCCACCTTCACTGCTGATCATTCTACAGAGGCGGATCAGTTTTACCGGAATCCCAAGTTCAGTCATAGCTTCGCACAATTTCCCGCGTATGGGGCTATCGAAAGCAGCTTTGTAATCGACAAAAGGATGGTATGTATCGATTTGATTTTCTTCAGTCTTTTCCAGGATTTGGCGTAGCGTGAATATTTGGTCAGTCGTGGACTTCCCTGGTATTAAAGCACGCTGATAAGGTCCAATAAGGTTTTCAATAATTGACTTTAGTCTTTCACATAATACTCTCGACAAGACGTTATACAAGGTGTTTCAAAAGAAGTCATCCTATGTTGTTTGGCTCTCATTTTTTTTCTAAATGAAAAACTTCGATTCTGGTTTTTGATTATGTTTATTTGAACCTTTAGAATTTTATTGGTTAAGTTGAGAAGATGATATCGGTTAAACGGGCGCCGTCACAATTGATTACCATACCGGCTCGTTTTATGGCATTTTTAATCACTTCGGCGAGAACTTCGGGCGACAGATTCTCGCACTCGTGTCGAATGTTGACCTTGAGGGCTTCACGTAAACACGGGACTTCAAAAAACCCCACAAAAAAAGTCTGGAACGATTAAATCGCGGGATCTTGCCGGCCAGTGCAAATCGCCAAGAAGCGACCCCGGAACGCCGCCTTCAGAATATCGGTTGTGGCTCGCGCAGTGTGTGCCGATGCTCCGTCCTGTTGGAACCACATATCCTCCAGTCCTAATTCGTCGAATTGCGGCAGAAAAAAACTCGGTTAACATGGCCCAATAGCGCGCGCCGTCCACTGTTGTCGTTTGACAAGCGGCGTTCTCGAAAAAAATGGCCCGATGACTCCTCCAGCGTGAACATCGCACCATGCAGTCACTTTGAGCGGGTGTAATGGCTTCTCGTTCATCACTCGTGGATTTTCGGTGCTCCAGAAGCGATAGTTTTCCTTGTTCACGTACCCGCTGAGGTGGAAATGAGCCTCATCGCTCATTATGATATTGGTGGAAAGATCGTCCACTTCGTCCATGAGATTGAGGATGGATTGGGCGTAGGTTACACGCGCTTGGCGGTCGACAGGCAGCAGCTGATGCATGGACTGGACTTTGTATGGGAACATGCGCAGTTCTTTGACTAAAATTCGCACTAGGGACGACTGGCTGATGGCTAATTGCGAGGCACGGCGGCTGGTCGATGTTTCCGGCGACAGCTCGACATCCTCGGCAACAGCGGCGATATTCTCGGCAGAAAGGGCGCTCCGGGGCCGGCCACTCCTGGCAACGTCTCGTGTGGTCCCATACTCTTCAAGGTTAGTGGCCAAACGGCGCAGTGTTTGCGCAGTCGTTGTCGGACGGCCGGAGAATCGGCGACGGTATTCGCGCTGCGCCAAGACCACAGACGAATTGTTACGCAAAAAATAGACACGATTATTACGCGTTCTTGGGGAGTGTATCACTCCGTGGCTTATTTACTTGTATTCTATATCTGTCTAGTCCACAAATGTCAAAACAGATTTGACATTGGCGGCCATTTGCAAAAATAAGAACATCTTCCAATGGGGTGGTCACTTCTGAAACACCCTGTACATGATGGATGTACAAAAGACACACGGATCATCCTTTTTCAATACAGGACATAATATACTGAGACTCTAATCGTCAGGCATTGATTCCTCCAACCATATACCGCATATAAGTGGATGTGGGCCAGCAGTCCTTCGCCATCGGTCTTAAATAGCTCAGCGGGTAGTTCATCCACTCCGGCTGTTTATTATTCTTAAGTCGGGAGATTGCCGTTCACCGACAACACTCTCTTCCACAACCATTACCTCCAGATCTTCAGTGGAACAATCTGAGTGGAGTAGTAATGAATAGTGGTCTCTCCAGCACACTGTGCTTATCTGTAATTCCATTCTCATTCTTGCAGGAGAGCAGCCCATTATTCGATCTTCTTACCCTCTTGAAAACTTTTCGGTATTCATTATTTATCCTTCAGATTTCTGTCTTTTACTCTCTCTCTCTTTCTGCCCCTCCCCTCTGCCATTTTCTTTTCTCCTAAATAGTTGGTTTTCCTCCCTTCTCTGTCTCTTGCACCACTCATTCACACCTCGCGTTGTAACTGACTGTTTCGTTGCCATACATGCAGCGTCTTTTTCATCAGTTGCAATGCGACATTCTTCGTCGTACCATGGCTTATCCTTCTGCGCTTTTTGATAGCCAAGTTCAGTCCTTGCAGCGTTTTCCTAAGAATGGGGGATGTGCTTTCACTGCGCTTCTGGGTCCTCGGGAGGGGGGGTATTCCGCTCTAGCAGGATAGTGAGCTCTTGGACTTTGATATCTCCGGTATTTGCAGCATGTCGATGTCTAGCTTTTCCCGTGTTCGGTTTCGTACGTTGATTAATGGGTATGTTTTTGTTAGCCATATGTGGCTTTGAAAAAAAAACTGCTGAAAACAAAAACGTGACAGACAACAAAGAAACAAAAAAGCAGTAGATCTAACTGGTCCGATTTGACCCTTATAAGCCATCACAGTGCGTCAAAAAGTGATCCTACTACCAAGGAATGCAACAGCTCAAAAAAAGAGGCGCACATGGGGGAAACGTCGTTCAAGTTTTGAGTTTAAAAATGTGTCAAGTCGAATTTCCAGGTAATTATATGGATCGAGCATATGTTTCGCAAGTATGTATGCCTTTTAGCTAAAATGGGAATAAATGTACCAAAACAAAAAAAAACATATTTATCCCATTTTATGCGGCGTAGCTGTTATTAGGTGAATGAACAATTACTTGATAGTGTCGCTAAGAGTTGTGACCGTCGTCGAAAGAAATATAAAGTGGTCAGAGTAGGGATCGAACCAAAGTTCTCATGTACAAGAACCGAGCACATTAACCACTGCACCACCAACTGTTTATGAAGAGTGTCCCAAAATGCATGAAAGATTACATTTTAACTCCATTGTTCTGGGGATGTATGGCATGCGACACCATCCTGATGGAACCACACTTCGTCCACATCCATATCATGCAATTTAGGAGTAGCAAAACTAGATTACTATGTAATGACAGAGCACCATGAACTGGTATTGCCCAATCAGCCGCATTTTCGAAAAAGAATAGTTCGATGACGGCCCCAGCCCAACACGTACACAAAACAGTGGCACGTTGTTCATGCATTTGTTTCCCAACAATCAGTCGTGTATTTTCTAAACCTCACATGCGATAATTTTGACGATTAGCGAAGTCATCAAGTTTAAAATGAGCCTCGTCGCTGAAGATAACTTTGTGCGAAACCCCCTCATTCAGTTTTAAAATATTTCTCAACAATTAAAATGTGCTGTTCTTTCATCAAAAGTTTCATATTTATTAACGCTGAGCCATAAAGGAAAACACACCTAGAGATATTTATTCGCTCATCTGAGGTTTAATTTCATACTCTTCGTCATGGTTAGTGTCAATGAGACAAGTTCGACGTAAATTTACTTACAGCAGGTGGAGTTACAAGAACTGTTAGCTTAAGTTTTTCGGGTCGTTTTGTTGGAGATCTTTCAAATTTAAATGTATGTTGCTGTATTTTGTTGACTTTAATTGTTGGTGTACATTTGTTTTGTATTTAATACATCTATTTTACCACACAAACACGAAATTCCATCGTTGTTGCCTTGTTGGATGATTTGTATTAATACCTCTATCTGGTATTATTGAAACCATGTATTCCAACATCCAACGTTAACTTGCAACCTCTACGTATGTCTTTCTCATACGCTGAACTGGCAGCTGTCATGTTATCTTTTTGATGTGTTAACATCTATAGGCACGTGTCATACAAAGTGAACACATACAAACAACACACAGCGTTAGCATCACATACGTGGTTGTTGTACAACAATAGTCTCTGCCTAAAAATAAGTATGATGGTATTGATGTAGCGGTAGCGAACAAACAAACGGGTCGTAGTCGCCAAAGAGTATTGAATAGTATAGAGCACAGAGCAGTAGAAAAGAGTTATAATGCCTCTCTTCGTGTCTTCTTACTGACAACGAGGTAGTAGGCGATTTCATTAAGTTCGAGTTGCTTTGGTAATTTACTCTTTGCGAATGCGAAATGCGAATTTTCGTTCTATGCAAATAGCATAAAACATAATTTAGCTGTCATTAGTATCAATCTATTACTTTTAAATTTTGGTTGCTGCATGGTCTATAATCTGTATGTCTTCTTTGGTCTCTCATTCTACATCATTTCCTTAGTAAATTTTCGATCAGCTGTGCAATAGAAGCCCCTTTGTATAGAGAACTCATGGAACGAATTGTATAACTCAAAAGCACTGGCGACAGCTGGCGAGTGACTCAAGACGTATTACTGTATTTTGATCATAACTTGGTCCATTCATAGTTTTGATGTGAAACATTGATGCCTTTTGAAACATTTATGCTTTTTGTATTGTTTTATGTAATAACATGTCGAAATGGTGCATTTATATTGAAATATTCTATAAAGAGACTAAGACTCGTTTATGCTCTTTTACTCAGACTCTCTACGTGAGGCCGGTAAAAGTGTGCAATAAGTTCTCTATATTATTCAATACTTTTTGTCGTCGCTCTGTTTATGACAAAGCAAAAACAATTATTTCAGCGAGCTATTTATTGCTTTATTTCTTTTAACAATATTACATCTAATGTTAAAGCAGATGTATGAAAAAAGAAAGTGCAATAGCAAAAGAGCCTTCAGCACAAAAACTATTCTTTTTTATATTCCAATGCAAGATTTACTAATGTGTTCATAGAAACAGAACAGGTACCGTGTAACAAAAAGGTGTTAACACATCAGCCGTGAGTTCGAACACTCATTGATTTTTTTTTATTTTTATATCTTTTTAAATTATCTTTTTTTTAAGAAATTGCTGCAAAAGTTGAGTAGGTTTTGCGCAACACTGTAGGTCGGTAAATCTATTAAATTATTCCAAACTAAACCTCTAAGTGTGAAAAGAGGAATTCTTTCTGTACTGATTAAATTTTATTCATATCACAGTTAAAGTAGCGAAACTCATACAACAATTGAATACTCAACCACAGGTCCAACAAATGAAGTAAACAATTGTTTAGCCAAATATGGATGATCGAATTCTATAGCATCTTTTTATAAATGCTAATAACGACATTATCTACACTGAAAGAAAATCTTTACATCAAATCGATGATAAATGTTCATCAATTGCTCTCCATGGAATTTATGACAAATTTCTTCAATTGACTGAAAAGGTTATTCAGTTTGAAGATTGTGCGCTTCTTCTCCTTTTTCAACTTCATTGAATTGATGATATTTTTTACATCAATTTTCACCATTGGACTTTAGAAATTATTAGTGGGATCGATTAAAAATATGCGCATACTATTGAAAATTAATGAAAGAGGAAAAACTAGCAGACAATTGAAAAAATCCAATGAGCGTTTGAACTCACGGGCGATGTATTAACACCTTTTTGTTACACGGTACCTGTTCGATTTCTATGAACACATAGTAAATATTACATTGGAAAATAAAAACAAAAGCAATCAATCATATTAATCAAAGCATTCAATCATATCATATTACATTTAAATAATATTTATATTTAAAATTATTTAAAGAGCTGTGCAAGTAACGGGTCCGCCATCTAACGTTTTTTTTTCAACTAGAGCTTATTTCGTGAATGGTAACACTTAGCTCATGTCTGATTTGACAGATAATTAGTTTTATCCTTCCGCTGAACGAATATGGTTGTGTATACGCTTGAATAACGCTGGGAAATATGGGATAAGTGGGCCTGCGATCGACTTACAGAAGATGCCGATTTTGCCAAAAAAAATCGTCTTTTCAGATGAAGCTCATTTTGATCTTGGCGGGTATGTAAACAAGCAAAATTGTCGCATTTGGGGTACAGAAAACCCGCGCGCATTCATTGAAAAGCCGATGCACCCAAAACGAGTCACTGTTTGGTGCGGATTTTGGTCCAGAGGCATAATTGGGCCAATTTTCTTCGAAAATGAGCAAGGCGTGGCCGTTACAGTCAATGGCGATCGTTATCGGTCCATGTGCAACGAATTTTTGCTCACAAAAATTGAAGAGGAGGATATTGGCAACCTTTGGTTTCAACAGGACGGCGCTACGTGCCACACAGCCGAAGCTACACTCGATGTTTTGCGCCCTGTTTTTGAAGATCGCATTATCAGCCGCAGAGCTGATGTCGTTTGGCCACCTCAGAGCTGCGATTTGACACCGTTGGACTATTATTTGTGGGGTGCCCTCAAAGATAAGTGTTACGCCGACAAGCCAGAGACAATTGACGCTTTAAAGGACAATATTCGTGAAGCCATTGGCGAAATACAGCTGCACACAATCGATAATGTGCTTAAAAATTGGACCGATCGTGTAGGCTACTGCATGGCCAGCCGAGGCAGCCATTTGAATGAAATTATTTTCCATTATTAACCGGAAGGATTGTACTTTCAAATAAAAGAAGAAATTTGGGAAAATATTCAGTAGTTTTTTTTATAGCAATTTCAAAAAAAAAAGTTATTTGGCGGACTTTTTGCTTAATACTTTTTGTTTTATTCCCACAAAAAACAAAGAGAATGCAAAGCAACAGACACATGTACATACACACATTGTTATGTTCGTACATACGCTACGCAAGTTCACACAATTTTCGTTGCTCTCTTCCTATCTCATTTCTATATACGCATATAACTACGTCATTATTCTCTTTTCTCTGAGAGTGCTACGCACCCACATTTTATTTAACTTTCCTTTCACAAAAATAAAAAAAGGCGGTCAATCATAAGAAGACGTTTCTTTTAAATAATATTACTACTTAATAACACTTAAAAATATTTAACGACAAGTGTCATTATTTTCTTGCTTAATACTTTTTATTTTATACCAACAAAAAACAAAGAGAATGCTAAGCAACAGACACTTGTACTTACATACATTGTTATGTTCGTACATAAGCTACAGAAGTTCACACAATTTTCGTTGCCCTCTTGCTATCTCATATTTACATACGTATAATCATGTCATTATTCTCTTTGCTCTGAGAGTGCTCCGCACCCACACAAGTAACTATTCGCTGCAGCTACATCAGTGTGTGTTTGTTTTTCACAGTTTGACAATATGTCTTTCGCAGTCGAACAAATCTGTGTTCTATTTGGCGGTATGAAAAATAGATGTTGGACGATTCTGAGACCTACCCGATATGCACACAAAATTTCATACAAATCGGTCCAACCGTTTCGGAGGAGTTTAACGGCAAACAATGTGTAATCGCAGTCGGACAATCTGTGTGATCGCAGTCTGACAATCTGTGTGATCGCAGTCGGACAAACTGTGTTTGGATGTATTCACTTTGTGAATTTAGGCCGTACTCGCGCATATAGATGCTACCACATCAAAAATACATAAAATAAAAGAGTGCAATAGGCAGAAAACAATATCCACGCTATGAGCATTTTCTATGTAGTCTTATACCCTGTTTTTTTTTAATTTATTACAATGGAAATACATCAGAGTTTGACTACATATAAAACTACAAACAAAAAACAAACAAATAAGTTTACATCCAAATGATGACCAATTTACGTCAAATTGACGACAAACTTATATCAAATTGCTGACAACATTACATCTAATTGACAAAAATGAACAGCAAATGAATGAAGCACTTACATCAAAATGATCAACAAATTACTTCAACCTGATGACAAGTTTACATCAAATTGGTGATAATTTTACATCAACTTGATGTAATCTTGTCATTGAATCAACATAAAATATTGATGAAATATGGATGAAAAAATAATAAAATGTTCTTCAACAATTCAATGAAATGTGTCGTAGGTTTGAAAATGAGCAAATGTTTCATCAAATTGGTGAAGGAATTCGTAAATTTGATGAAGCTTATTTTTTCAGTGTACACGAGTCAATATGAAGATTGAATCGCAATTTTGTATCAAAAATTACTGCAAGGTCAAATCCAATGTCATGTTCGAAATGAGGCTAGACGAGAAAACGATCTGTACATTAGGGTGTACTGAAAACTAATTTTTTTAGAATTTCAATCTTGCCGACGTTTCAAAAGATGTGTATTGAAGAGCTGATTACGGGAACATTAAACTTTTTTTATTCGACTTCAATATTGTTATCGCTAATTGTGTCAAAATAATAGAATAACTAATGATATGTACGATATATACATCAAAGTACGGGACTAGTGAATACATGAAGGAAACTCGTTTAAATACAATATAGACAGCACAGGACCAAAATGGCTTCCCTGAGGTATGCCAGAAGTAACAGTAGCCTCACGTAAGAGCTTGGATTTTAATTTTAGTCTTTGTGTTCTTCCTGATAAGTATGACGATAACCAGAGTCTTAAACTCGTAGAGACCCCATCAAATCAAATGTATGGATTAGAAATCTATGGTTGACCGTATCACTTTCCTAATATTTTGTCATTTCATCATTTTGTATTCGTTATAAAGTAATAGAATGTAAAACGAAATCAAAAATTACAGCAGACAGTTGTCCGAGGCCTTCGGCCACGGACTGTCCCTGCAGGCTGTGTCAGAGACACGGCCATTAAGTTTAACGTAGAATACGCCATCCGATAAGACAGAAAACATATATAACAATAAATTCATTTGCTTATATTATTTATCATTTATTGTTATATATGTTTTCTGTCTTATCGGATGGCGTATTCTACGTTAAACTACGACAACTGTCTGCTGTAATTTTTATATTTACCAACGGCATTTGATTCAAGTCCGTTTAAAAAAAAAAATATTATGTTCAATTTTTTTAAACTTAATTTAATTTATGTATTTTAATTAATATTTTTATTGAAATAAGTTCTGCGAATGTTGAGAGGGCCGCCCTAATATTAAAAAAGGTTTACCTTATCGAGTCTTCGCATTAGCATTCGAGCGTTGTGTGAAAGCTTTACGCTTTACAAATCAAAATTAATGTTACAACAGCTTTATTGAAGCTTTCGCAAAAAAGCTTTATTACGTTAGCTTACTGTTTGTTTCACTTTTTACTAGATACATGTTGCCAAGCAACATTAGCTTGCTGTTCGTTTCACTTTTTACTAGATACATGTTCCTAAGCAATGTTGAGCAACCAAAAACACACAACCAAACACCACACATATGTTTGAGTGTATGTGTTTAAACAATTTTCATTTGAGAAATTAAAATACTAGAAATATATCAACCAATATGAAATGTATATCAAACGAAAGATAACATCTTCATTTACCTACAAAAAAAATTTTAAAAAAATTCATCTAGCCGTTTCGTCAAATTCAATGAAATAAAGATTACAACAATAAAAACCTGACATGACTCCTCATACCGTAAGGTAAGACGTATTCTACGTCAAAACACCTTTGCATTTTAAAAGAAATTATTTTCTTTTGCACATGACTAACAAATAAATTAAATTGAATTGAGTTTAAATAATAATAAATTTTAAGTATTTAAGATTTAAAATATTGCTACGTGATTTATCTCACAGTTTTAAAATAATAATTTCTTTAATTTCTATGGCGTTTGACGCAACGAATGTGTTGCTGTAACGAAGCTGTATATTATGTGTTGAAACTGATGTTTGTAGAACTAAGCCTAGCTTAGAAAAAGTTCGCTCAATAGTGAGCAGAAAAAATCAGATATAGGCCATTAGATGCTTTCAGACTATAAATCAGCCAGACCTGACGGGATAATTTCCGCGCAACTACATGAGGCACTATACCTATCTTGTAGTTGGTTGGAGGCAATCCTCAAGGGCTGCCTTATGCTGGGAGTCATTCCTAGCATTTGGAAGCAAACCAAAGTGGTTTTTGTCCCGAAAGCGGGCAAATGCTCTCATGTCAAACCAAAGGACTTTAGACCAATCGGTCTATCATCCTTTGTTCTTAAGACATTTCAAAGGTTACTGGGCATTCACGTTCGAAGTAATCTTCCACAGAATCTACTATCGAGTTCTCAGCATGCCTATATCAAGGGCAGGTCAACTGAGACGGCTCTCCACTCTATAGTCAGCATAATAGAGAACTCTCTTGAGAATAAGGTCTTCGCTCTAGGGACCTTCCTGGACATGGGGGGAGCCTTCAATAACATTCAACATTCGGCGATTCTTAGGTCGTTGCAGAATCTAGGAGTCGACAGCTTAATGACACGCGTAATTAGGAAGCTTCTGGTGGATAGATCCGTTAAAGCTGAATGGGGTGGTGTTACAATTGCTAGGAACGTTAACAGGGGGACAGCGCAGGTGGGAATTCTGCCTCCACTATTATGGTTAACTTCTGTCAAGGAACTGCTTCTTGAATTGGACAGGGCCGAATGACAAGTCTTTGCCTATGCCGATGATATTGCTATCATCTGTTCGGATTGATACCTCAATTTACTTAGCATTCGTATTACTAGCCTACTTAGTCTAATTTCGAACGGACTATCACTTAACCCACTTAAAACTGAGCTTATCTTGTTCTCTCGGAAATATAAAACACCCGCATTTGAACTGCCATCAGTTAATGGGGTGCAATTACAGTTGACGGAAAAGGCCAAGAATCTGGGGATAATTCTCGACAGAAAACTGTCTTGGAAACCGAATGTGGAGGAGAGGGTGAAAAAGGCGACTGTTGCTCTTTACTGTTGTAAAGGGGCGATAGGAAAGCGCTGGGGACTGTCTCCTAAGATCATCATGTGTATTTATACGGCAATAGTCAGACCACTACTTCTCTATGGCACCGTATTTTGGTGGAGGTCCCTCCAAAAGAAATATATTCTGAATTCCTTGATGAAAATTCAAAGATCAGCACTGATTAGCGTTAGTGGGGCAATTGGCACGACGTCAGATACTGCACTTAGTGCTATCCTCAACAACTGTACTCCTGATATCATGGCCGAATCGGCAGCCGCTACATCCCTGGTGAGAATCAGAGATTGTGGCGTTTTGATATCGGGTCATTACGGACACGCTGAATTACTACATCGGATCAACTCTATTACCGTAAAAACGGACTACTGTATCCTCTACCTTCTACCAGCGACAAATCCAAGGACTTCTATGAAGAACAGGAATACCTGGGAAAGTCATAGGAAGGCGATACCAGTAGTATCAGATTTTTCACGGATGGATCCAAGTTGGACGAGCAAGTTGGCTATGGGGTCCATTCACCGGACTTAAATATAAATATCTCCTTCAAGCTGCCTGATCACTGTAGTGTATTTCGGGCGGAAATTACCGCCATACTGGAGGTTGCTGAACTACTGAACAGTAGGGCCACAGCCCTCTGGAGAATATGTATCTACACAGACAGCCAGGCTGCCATAAAATCCCTGGAAGCCATGTTTGCTACGTCCCTGACGTTGAAAGAATGCCACTCATCACTTAGGGTGATGGCAGAATATTTTGACATCAGGCTCATCTGGGTACCGGGACACAGCGACATTCCAGGCAATTGCGTAGCGGATGAGTTAGCTAGACAGGGCACTACGGCACAGGTTCTTCCGGCAAAAGAAGGTGTTAGTATGCCAATCTCTACCTGCCGTTTGCAGATCAGGCAGTGGGCCGATAATATGTTCAAGGACAAGAGGAGACTAACTTCTGCTTGCAAACAAGCTAGGGTCTTCTGGCCACAGGTGGACAGGAAGAGGACTAGGTAACTACTTAACTTGCCGAGAGGCTGGTTATCCACAATGATAGGAACACTTACGGGACATTTTCTTGTAGGAAAACACGCCCTAAAATTGGGACATAGAAACTCCGCTCTCTATAGATGCAGCATGGAAGAGGGCGAGGAAACCAGGAAACACCTTCTCTTGGATTGCCCTGCTCTGGCAGGACTGAGAAGTAGGATATTCGGAACACATCTAGTTAGCACCGGAGCCCTACAGAATATTCCTGTAGGTCTTATAGACAAATTTATTGAAAGGGCAAATTGGCTAGACGACTAGTCAATAGTTGCTATGGAGGAAACTGCAGGTATCACAATGGGCTTCTTCGGCCTAAGTGGGCTAGGCAGCGTGCTGTCTTGCAGCCTTTTCAACCAATACAAAACGAAATCAAAACTCCTTTGCATTTTAAAAGAAATTATTTTCTTTTGCATATGGCTAACAAATAAATTAAATTGAATTGACTTGAGTCGAGTCGAAATACAAAATAATAAATTTTAAGTGTTTCAGATTTAATCTATTGCTATGTGATTTATATCACACTTAAAAAATATTTTCTTTTATTTCTATGGCGTTTGACGCAACGAATGCGTTGCTGTAACGAAACTGATTTCTCCAGAACTAAGCCAGTAAAATGCAATACGCAACCCTGTTCTTACTCCACTTATTGTACTTTATTTATGCAACTATGCACAAACACATGGACATTGAATTAACAGAAATGGAAATGTGAGAAGACAACATGATTCCGGTTTAATTGTTTGTAAAATATAAAAAAGTAAAAGGAAACACCTATATTACTTGCACCAAACTACTATTACTTACGCCTGAAGTTTAGCTCAAATTGATTTAAGTTTCTCTGCAAAAATGTAACAAGAATTTACTTCGTTTTTTATTTATAAACTTATACAATATAATACACATACACATAAAATGATATTTTTCGCAGTTTTGTTAAAGCAATTAACACCTCTTTGACAACATCATTTAATATTACCTGTCATAACTATCGCGAATAAATCATTTCACGTACCACAACTTAATACTCGTACAACAGGACTGGGACTACCATGACGGCAGCAACTGGGACTAGTGGTCACTCACATTCAGCATGTCTTTGCTTTAATTACGTTTCGTTTTTGATTTTTTATTTCGATTTTTGTTTTGGCGAATAACGCGACATAAGATTATAATAAACCAATTAATATTTTTAACGCCATCGATAACGACGTTGAGAGAGATGATGGCGTTACGATGATTTTTATGCAAATGACTGGAAGTTGAAGTGGTTGAGTGGTTGAGTGGTAGGCACAACAAAAAGTGTTGCCGGGTGACAGTTATTGGTATGAAGGTGGCTGGGATTGAAAGTGTTGGGAAATTGTGATACGAGATACAACATAAATTGTATATGAACACGCTGAAAAATCTGTCACTTTTTATACCCTCACCCATAGGGATGGGGGTATATACATATGTATCATTTAATACGTAAAAAAATGTAACACATAGAATGAGCCATATTAGACCCTTAGTATCTTTGGGCGAAATTCGTTTTAAGACTTTTTAAGACATTTGAGCCATGTCCGTCTGTCTGGCTGGCTGGCTGGCTGGTCAACACGATAACTGCCGTAAATCTTTACAGATGACAATGTAATTTTTTCTGTGACTATTATTTGCCAATATTGAGTTTGGGATGGAAAATGGGCGGTGTAACCACGCCCCTTCTCGTACCTCCCATACAAATCGACACATTTAGCACAAAATAATATTTCTTTCAAACCTTTTTTCGGGTAGATGTGTTTAGCTTCAACTCTCACATCGGTTAATAATCTGTAAATGCCTGGTAACTGGACGAAATTGGCATGATGGTCACGCCCATTCTGGTACCTCCCATACAAAACAGGGTGTTCGTCCGGGTTGTCAATCCGATAAATCGTGTGAGAAACACTTCCAAGCGTAATGAAATTAGATGTAAGGCTTCACGTTATCACACGCCAATTACCGATTAAAACAAGTATGATTTTGCCACGCCCATTTTGGTACCTCCCATACAAAAGTTGTTTGGCCGTCTGGTTATTTGGCACGAGAAGTCACGCAAAAGCGAACCAATCTTTATGAAAGTTTGTACTAGTCAATATTTAGTCAAATAAAACTCTCCTATAGAAAAATAGCTGTTTTGGCACACCCACTCTGGTACCTCCCATATAAAAATCAGGCGGATGATCCGATATGATCGACACCATAATTCTCATAAACTACAACCGATCTTAATAAAATTTGGTACTAGGCAATATTTTGCTAAAAGCTACTGTGTAATTCATAACAGACTATTGTGCCACGCCCAGTTTCGTACCTCCCATACAAAAGTTGGGCGTATTTGCAGTTTGCAGTTATATCATAACCGATCTTAATAAAATTTGGTACTGATCAAAATGTTGGCAACAACTTGCTATGCCCGTTTTTGTACCTCGCATATAAATTTTCGGAGGGAAACTAACTAATTTGGGTATTCAAAAATATTTAGCGCAATATCAATCTGCTATTGAATATGATCACCTTTGAGTATGGGCGTTTTTTAACACAACTCCCATGCAATAGATGACTGAGGGTGAGGGTATTCTTAAGTCGGTTCACCCGACTGAAACTTATGTACTGGTTATTCTTTAGCCGCAAATATCACGTGTTTATAGCTTGCCGCAAGTATAGTATACTTGAGTCCAAACACATTGTGTTTGCTATTCACTATTACATGTTGGGCACACAATGATTATGTTTTTGTGACCCAAATGTTGCTTTGTGGCAACACAATCTAGTAATTAGCTATGAAAAAGTTTATCAAACCGCCAATCGGAATCCGTGTAAACTTTAGGTGCCAATGAGTGAGTACAAATAGAAAACGCACTGTTCTTTGATTGTCAAAAGCTCTCCCCAATCCCTTCATGGGATGTAATGGGAAACTATTCGTTTATGTCAAGGACGATAGTTTCTGAAAATGAGCTATATTGGTGCATGTTTTTATCCAGCCCACATACAAGTTGTATCAACCTAGCTTGAATTTATCGGTTCAGAGAACTGTGGAACATAAACTTTTCTTATTCAAAAAATAATCGCTTTATAAAACAGGACAAAAGGAGCTACATATTGCTACAAATCCCATTCAAACTCCTCCACCCAGGTTTAACATTATCGGTTCGAGATTTTACAAATATTAACCTATATCAACGAAATAGGGTGTATATGCCTGTTGTTAAACCAAGGCTGATCATTTTTGAATATGTGCTATAACGATCAACATTTTTATATATCCCCATAAAACTCCAGGGGGTTAATTATGTAAGAAACAAACAATGTAATGCACCAAGTCATTCACATGCTAACAATGCAACCATATACATATTTGCATGCAAACAAACATAATTATACTTCCGGACAATGATCCCAAACATTCAGACACTAACATGTAAACATATATTTGTTTGAACCCAAATAAAAGAGTGGTTTAATGTCTCTATATGTAAGCATATATTTGTGTGTTCTCAAACAATCAAATGTTTGCTGACAATACTACTGAACATTCGTATACTAGCGTGCAAGCTTATTTTGTTTGTACCTAAACATTTATGTATATGCTTGAAGCCAGTGATCCCAAATATACTTATACTTACGTCCAAGCATATACTTGCTTGTGCCCAAACAGCGATGCACTTTCAGATAATGATCCCAAACATTCATATGATTGCGTGCAAGCATGTATTTGTTAGCACCCAAACAAGTAATGCGTGCACACAATGTACCCAAACATTAATATGAGTACATGCAAGTATTTATTTGTTTGCAACAAAACATTAATATGCTGGCACACAGACATAATATGTTTGCAGGGTTTTGTTAATTCGAGTTAATGATGTATGCAACATAATATTTTGTTATAAAATTGTTATTATTATTTTTAAAAAATACAGCGATGGAAAAAGATATTATTATATGCACATATGTTTATGTTCTATTTATGAAACTATATTATTGTATTTTACACAAATAAGAAGAATAATTTGACACTATTAATTGTTCCGGCATTGAATGAAAAATATCTTCGAGCTCCATGTGTTTTTATACCCTGAAGGCATAAGATTGGTTGAGGTTGATTACAGAAAAGTAAAATTATAGCAAATTATACCTGTACTAGTTTACACTTTTTATACAAAATATTATTAGAGACTATTTTACTTGTCGATTTCATTTATCAAATGGCAGATTTTGCTATTTCGAAGTGTTCTAGTTTGTCAACCAACTTTCGATGCTAGCAAGATCAATTTCTTTGTTTCCTTACTATGCAGGATACTTGGAAATGTATTCGTATGAAAAAGTGTTCGCAGCAAGCCATATGAGTCACAAATGAGTCTTTCTGACTCCTTCTTCGGAGTTTCCACGCTCTTAAGATAATTTTTGATCCAAAAACCTTCAGAAACTGGGACTTTTTCTTCGAAAATAGTCCGTCAGAAAGAGATCTTAATTTTTGTCAGACAAAACTCTTTTATCATGTTTTTTTGGGCTCTGGCAGAGTTCTTAACTTTTGTTAGAAAAGAGACATTTGTGCTGGGGTTTTTGGGCTTTAAAAGAGCTTTTAATTTTTGTCAGAAAAGAGAATGTTATGATGGCTCTTTTGGAGTATCGCAGACCTATTATTTTTTGGCAGAAAAGAAGCTTTTATGTTGCATTGTTTGGGCTCTGAAAGAGCTCTTAAGTTCCATAAAAATGGCCTTCCAACTGCACTCCCAAAATGCTCTTTAGTAAGACTCTTTTCTGACTCCTTTTTCGGAGCGTTCCGAAAATTATCTTTAGTAGGACTCTTTCTTGCATCCTTTTTCGGAGCGCTCTGAAAATGGTCTTTAGTCGGACTCTTTTCTGACTCCTTTTTCGGAGCGCTCTGAAAATGCTCTTTAGTGGACTCTTTTCTGACTGCTTTTCGGAGCGCTCCGAAATTGGTCTTTAGTCTGACTCTTTTCCGGCTCCTTTTATGGAGCGCTCCGAAAATGCCCTTTAGTGGAACTCTTTCAGTGGGACTCTTTTCTGACTCCTTTTTCGGAGCGCTCCGAAAATGCTCTTTTGTGGGACTCTTTTCTGCCTCCCTTTTCGGAGCGTTCCGAAATTGCTCCTTAGTGGGATTCTTTTCTGACTCCTTTTTCGGTGCGCTTCGAAAATGGTCTTTAGTAGGACACTTTTCTGACTCCTTTTCGGAACACTCTCAAAATCCTTTTTATTGGGTCTCTTTTCTGACTCCTTTTCGGAGCCCTCCTAGAATGGTTTGGTGGGTTACCTTTTACTGTATTTCCTTTAATTTCCATTTGCTTGTAATAGTGACCACTCTGAAGTATTTTGAAGCAAGTACTGGATACTTTCTTCTACTGATGCAACTGAAATGTGTCAAAATGTATTAATAGGTTGAGGTAAAATACTCTTTACTTACTCAAAGTTGGCGTGTTATCTTTAATCTTTTACAGAACTGTCGTAGTCGAAATACGAGAACGACATTCGTAATAAGGCTGAATATTATAGTAATATGATTATGTTTAGACTCTTATGTACGTACTCTCCCCCCTCACAAACAGCACGGTATCAATACATTTACCAACGCCACTTAAAACTGCGAGAGTAGTGTAGTTACCCTCTCTGAAAATTGTTCTCCCTAAAACTTCAAAAATATGACTATGTTATGTTTCAAAAGAAGTCATCCGATGTTGTTTGGCTCTCGTTTTTTTTTCTAAATGAAAAACTTCGATTCTGTTTTTTGATTATGTTTATTTGAACCTTTAGAATTTTATTGGTAAAGTTGAGAAGATGATATCGGTTAAATGGGCGCCGTCACAATTGATTACCATACGGGCTCGTTTTATGGCATTTTTCATCACTTCGGCGAGAACACGGAACTTCAAAAAGCCCCACAAAAAGAAGTCTGGTGCGGTCAAATCAGGCGATCTTGCTGGCCAGTGCAAATCGCCAAAACGGGAGATTAGGCGCCGGGGAAATGCATCCTTCAGCATATCGGTTGTGGCACGTGCAGTTTGTGCCGTTGCACCATCCTGTTGGAACCACATGTTTTTCAATCCCAATTCATCAAGTTGCGGCAAAAAGAACTCGTTGATCATTGCTCTGTAGCGCTCACTGCGCTTCCATGACATCCTCGGCTACAGCAGAAATATTCTCTGCAGAACGGCTACTCCGGGGTCTGCCACGCCTGGCAGCATCTCGTGTTGTGCCAGTCTCTTCGAGGCGAGCGGCTAAATGTCGCAGTGTTTCACCAGTAGGCGTTGGACGCCAGGAAATCTGCGACGAAATTCACGTTGTGCCAAAGTCACCGACCGATTATTGGTCAAATAAATAGTCAGCAATTATTATTAACGTGTATTTCGCATGTGTTTACTACACAAATGTCAAAACAGAACTGACATTAGGGGCCAATCGCAAAATTTATAGCATTTTCTGATAGGAGGATTACTTTTGCGCCACCTTGTACTTGATAATTTCTATCGTGGTGGTGGTTTTTTATTTTACAGTGTGGTGGTTTTTTTATTACAAAAGTTGATGTTTAAAAGAAGGTGGTGTGAATGAATAGGGGACATTTTTACACTTAACACAATGAGACAGATATTTCAAAGAACTTTTTAAGCGATGTACTACAGGTTGTATGTCTAATACATTCATAAATTCAAAAACTACCTAATTATCTACATCTATGGGAAAATAATTTCAGAAAAAATCGCAAAAATTAATTTCAATGTGCCTTATTTTCATTATATTTTTTTAAATCATTTAGTATGATTTGCATAAGACTTTTTGTTTTGTTACTTTTTAATATAATATTGAAATCTTTGAATTTAAAATTAAACGATTCGATGAAAATAAATGATTTTATTTATGTCCTATAATTTCTAGCGTCCTTTAAAATGAATTCACATGTGACATAATTTTTTATTAAAAAACCCAATTTATTTCAAATTATTTTTTTTGTATGTTAATACGTTTTTAATAAAATAATATCTGACATTTTGAAACTTATCTATGCTTGTTTTATTTTGGGGTAAAAGGAAGTTTATTAATTCAATAAAAGTTTTAATTAAATTTAAGAAATCGATTGAATTAATTTTTTTAATTGATCCTATTAAAATTTAAATCAAAATTTCTGATTTTATCAACCAAACTTTTTAATTGCACCAATTAAAGATATAATTGATTTAAATTTCAATTTCAATTACAGAATTAATTGGTCCAATTAAAACATTTAATTGATATTTTAAAATTTTTTAATTAAAGTATTAATTGGTTCAATTAAAATATTTAATTGAAATTCTGTAAAAGTTTCAATTAAAGTATTAATTGGTTGAATTAAAATATTTAATTGAAATTCTTTTAAAACTTCAATTAAAGTATTAATTGGTTCAATTAAAACATTTAATTGAAATTCTATAAAAATTTCAATTAAAGTATTAATTGGTTCAATTAAAGCATTTAATTGAAATTCTATAAAAATTTCAATGAATTTTTTTAATTGGTTTTGCGAATTTCTGTATAGGTCCGAAATCAAACAAATTTTTAATTGAATTTGCGAATTTTTTAATTGAAATCGATTTTCATTTTTTTCTGTGTGTAATGGCTTCTCGTACATCACTCGTAGATTTTCGGTGCCCCAGAAGCGATAGTTTTGCTTGGTCACGTACCCGCTGAGGTGGAAATGAGCTTCATCGCTCATTATGATTTTGGTGGAAAAATCGTCCACTTCGTCCACGAGATTAAGGATGGCTTGGGCGTAGGTTACACGCGTTTGGCGGTCGACAGGCAGCAGCTGATGCACGGACTGGACTTTGTATGGGAACATGCGCAGGTCTTTGACCAAATTTCGCCATAGGGACGACCGGCTGAAGGCTAATTGCGAGGCACGGCGTCTGGTCGATGTTTTCGGCGACAGCTCGACATCCTCGGCAACAGCGGCGATATTCTCGGCAAAACGGGCGCTCCCGGCCGGCCACTCCTGGCAACGTCTCGTGTGGCCAAACGGCGCAGTGTTTGCGCAGTCGGTGTCGGACGGCCGGGGAATCGACCACAGACGAATTGTTACGCAAAAAATAGACACGATTATTCCGCGTTCTTGGGGAGTGTAGCGCTCCATGGCTTGTTTACTTGTATTGTACATCTGTCTAGTCCACAAATGTCAAAACAGATTTGACATTGGCGACCATTTGCAAAAATAAGAGCATCTTCCAATAGAGTGGTCACTTTTGAAACACACTTTATTTAACTTATTTTCAACGACATTTATGTTTCTCATAAACATATGACATTCGATACGTTGCATATATTTTTGTCCCAGACACACAGCGTTGATTTACAAGCATAATATGTTGAAATAAAAGAATATTAGATGTTAGAAATTCTACCCAAACATATTGTTAACATGTTTTTTCTTCCAAAAGGTTTGTCAGTCATATAATATTAGACGCGTCGCCTGACTTTATTGTGTTTATTAAATTAATCAGTGAGTTTAAAACAAGAACGCGCACACCTCAGTGGTTGTAAGAAGCTCTCCCCAATCCCTTCATGGGATGTAATGGGAATTGGTTTCTTGTTGCGACTCGGCAAGTAAGAGAAGACTTAATATTATTTTTAATAATAAATGTAGATATGTCTATGGCATCAGAAAATATGATCATATATCCAACTTCAGTGCTCTACTATACGGCGTATCTCTTGCCAATTTGTTCAAGATTCGAGCCCTATTGGTACTACAGAAAATATTGTACATGAAATCTCCACCATAACTTTTTGACCACATTAGAGTAGGAATATCCAACAGAGGGAAAATATTAATCCCTCTCAGACATCGAACACTTGTTTCTGACTGGCAGTACTACATCTACGCAATTCGTCTCTGGAATTCTTTACCGCTTACCCCATTCAAACTATCAGCAATCAAACAGTTTTTAAAAAGCATTTACACTTCTATTTTTCTAATTAATTGAAAACACTATTGTGGTGACACTAATTTGGTAATATTTAATTCTTCATTTTTATTTTTATTTTATTTTGTTTAATTTATTTTCTTTGTTCTTTGCTCTGACTCTCATTTGTTCTAATTTTGTAATGTACTTTTTATGTTTTTCTTTCTTCAATAATTTAATAATATTAAATATTTTCTGTAAACTTAATGATTATTGTGTCTTCATCCTCATCATCGTCATATTTTCATCCATTAAAGTCAATTAAACATATAAAACAGCTATTACTGTAACTTTAAGATTTATATCTTGTTGTATAGAAAGAGAAATAAATAAATAAATTATTATTGAAATGAATGCACTGAAACAAATTATCGTATGGTTTCAGTTTTTTCAATGTATGACATTTTAACTGATTAATGGAATAATTTTTGTGGGCTTTGGTAGATTAATTATTGACATTGATTTTACTATTAACGATTAATCGAATAACCCAAAGCCTCGATTTATTTGATACCCTAGTTCTAAGGTCCTAAAAGGATGGCTACTCGAGTACCATACTATGATGAGGTATAAAGGCATTAAACAGCTTTTTGCTCAACTCTATAATACCCAAAACATTGACAGTTTATATTGCCCCCCACTACCTAAAGATTTAATTTTATTCTTCAGTATATTTTTGGAATTTCTTAACGTAATTCCTTTTGTTTTACTTTCCTTTTAAAATCGATAACAACTGCTGATAGCAATAATATTATTTATAACAGCCACACAACAAAGTTCCATTAAGGACCAGCAACAAAAAATGTCATCTCCTGCATTTCTTTGTAGACCTTTAATACTACGTCATTGCAAAATGAGATTGTCTTACTTTTTACCGTATTACTTATTTTCCGCATCGTGCACTATGAAACAAATCCAATGTCAAGGACTAAGTACAGTGGTATTAAATACCATATTTGTAGGAAAAAAATAATGGTTTCCCATTACATCCCATGAAGGGACCGGGGAGAACTTCTCACAATCACTAAGCTGTGCGCTTTCCAGTTTTCACTCACTGAAACCCCCCAAACGTAGAAAGGTTTAAGAAGAATTAAAATACTTACTTACTTATTCGGTCTCGAACAACCCCGAGGGGTCAAGGACCTTACAAAACGAAGTTAACGTAGTTCGCCAACCATTTCGACCTTCTGCTTTATCTCTCCAGTTGGCAATACCAAGTGTACGCAGGGATTCGTCAACCTGATCCCTCCAGCGGAGTCTAGGTTTTGCTATTGATCGTCTTCCTTCGAGTTCGGTTTCGAAATACCTTCGAGCTTGTTCGTCTTCATCCATTCTATTGACATGACCTAGCCAGCGCAATCGCGTTATTTTGATCCGCCTAATTATGTCAATGTCGGTATATACCTCATACAGCACATGATTCATGCGTCGCCGATACTCGCCGTTGTGCACTATAGGGCCATAAATTTTTCGGAGTATTTTTCTCTCGAAGACTCCTACAGATGTTTCGTCTGCTTGCGATAAGACACAGTATTCTGTGCCATAAAGCAAGACAGGTTGTATAAAAGTCTGGCATAGTTGGACTTTTGTTACTCGAGAAAGGGCTTTATCTCTGAAGTGCTTGCTTAGGTCAAAATAACATATATTCGCAAGCACAAGTCTCCGCTTTATTTACTGCAGATCCGAGGTATATAAATTCGGCCACTACCTCGAAATTACAGCGGTTATCAACGTTCAAGCTTTGGTCTAATCGAGGAGACACCCTGCTCGTTGAAACCATTAAGCTTGTCTTGTCCTCATTTACCGTCAGACCCACTTTTGCTGACTCCTTCTCAATTCTCGAAAAAACCGCAGTAACTTCTCTAAGTGTGCGCCCAATGATATCTATGTCATCAGCATACGCGAGCAGCATGTGACTTTTGCTGCTGATGGTTTTATTCATGTTGACAGCAGCTCCATTAAGATGATCTCCATTAAGATGTTAAAGTGATCGCACGATAAGGTGTCACCTTATCTGAGGCTTCGCTTAGTTTCAAAAAGTTCGGTAAGATCCTTACCAACTTTCACTGCGGATTTGGTGTTCGTCAAGGTCATCCTGCAAAGGCGTATGAGTTTTGCAGGAATACCAAGCTCAGACATTGCTTCATAGAGTTTCTCCCGTATCGGACTATCGAAGGCCGCTTTATAATCGATAAATAGATGTTAGGTGTCGATTTGTTTTTCGTGTGTCTTCTCCAGGATTTGACGTTGCGTGACAATCTGACCAGTTGTCGATTTTTCAGGCAAAAAGCCACACTGGTATGGTCCAATCAGGTCAGCGATAATTGGTTTTAGTCCTTCGACCATTATATTTGATAGGACCATATCCATATCATAGGCTTATTTTACGGTAGTTGGCATAGAGACTCGGGTCACCTTTTTAAATATAGTTCATAGTACACTGAGACTCCAATCGCCGGGCATTCCTCCATCTAACCAAATTTTGCTAATGAGCTGATGCATGCACCTCATCAGTTCATCGGCGCCAGCCTTAAACAGCTCCGCCGGCTCCTGCGGCTTTGTTGTTCTTAAATCGGGCAATAGCTGTCCTGACCTCATCTTGGTTAAGAGGGGATGATCGATTGTCTCCTCGTTAGTGGATATCTAAGGTACAAGTAGTACGGAGAAATGATCTCTCCATATTTCCAACCTGCTATGCACATCTGCGATGAGCTTTTTGTCTTTCTCTTTACAGAAGAGGGGCCTGCACCATGTACGTTTTTGACTTTTTGTTAAAATTTTCGGGCTCCGATATTTCTTCTGTATGTCTCAAATTGCTCACTCTCGCGCTTTCTCCACTGCCGTTTCTTACGACTAAAGATACGGTTTACCTCCTTTCTTTTCCCTCCTATACCCCTCAGTCGCAGCTTCCGTTGCAATTGACTGAAGCAATGCCATACGTGCAGCGTTTTTCTGTTCGTCATTTGCAATGCGACACGCTTCATCGTACCATGGTTTGTTGCGAAGAGGTTTTTCAAAACCAAATACGGTTGTTGCGGCGGTATTTATAGAGTTGGAAATGGGTTTCCATGGCGCTTCAGGATCGTCATCGCAAGGGTCGGTTCTGTGCCAAAAATTGCGAGATCTTCCTTGAGTAGTCTGTGGCTACCTCTGGTAATTGCAGCTTTCCGATGTCCAGCTTCCTCGGCGTCTGGTTTCGTACGATTTTCGCTCTACTTAATCTTGTGCGAACCTTTGCTGCTACCAGGTAGTGATCAGAATCGATGTTATCTCCTGTGGTCACTCGTACGTCCATTACAATGAATGAGTAACAAAAATAAATAAATGGTTTCCCATTACATCCCATGAAGGGACTGGGCCGTCGGTGGTGCAATGGTTAGTGAGCGCGGCTCTTGTACATGAGATCCTGGGTTCGAACCCGGCTCTGACCACCTTCAAAAAAAATTTCTTTCGGCGGCGGTCACCTCGCAAGTGACGGCGACACTATCGAGTATCTAGCCATGAAAAAGCTTCTCAAATTACCGTTCGGAATCGGTGTAAAACTGTAGGTCCCAATCAGTAAGTGAAAACTGGAAAGCGCAACAGCTCAGTGATTGTGAGAAGTTCTCCCCAGTACAATGAATGAGTGCCTTCCATCAATTACCACGTGATCAATTTGGTTCTTCGTTCTTTGATCAGGGGATACCCAAGTAGGTTTATGGATGTTTTTATGCAGGAATTTTGTACCACTATCGACCATGTTTGTTGCCGCTACAAGGTCAATCAGTCGGAGGTGTCAGCATGTAGACTTAAATAGCCAATAGTTGAATGAAACTCATTTTGCCTGCCTACTTTAGGATTAATCTCCTAGAACAATCTTAATGTCATGGCCAGGGTTCATAGAATATACCTTTGACATCATCATCTTTCTCTTCTCTCTGGACATGCACTCAAGTTATATAATCATAGTTTCACGAATTCCTATCCATTTATTTAAATAATTTAAAGTTACGTACAAATTTCCCTTCGCAAATACAACCTTTCGATTCAATGTTCCATTGTCCTTTATATTGGCAATGAAATTGGTATTACTATCGCTGATTGCCGCAGCTGAGAAGAAGAATGTTATTTCCTTAAGATAAGAATCGTATAAATTTTGCTTCATTGCACAGAAATTCAATTAACTTTGTTAAGTGGCAAATAGTCCTTAAATGCAGCAACAGCGGAATTTATGTGGAATATATGTATAATTATTTTAAAGGATTCGATGAATTAAAATAGGATGTGAATGAGATTTAAGATGATGGAAATTCAAAAATTAAATTAAATGTTTTGAAAACACGCGTGGTTCATCATCATAACTGACTTTTATTAAATTCCTTTGATATGTAACAAGATAACGAAATAAAAATTTGTCTTTTTGTGTTGTTTTGATGCAAATATAACATGTTGGTAGCTTGACACAAACACATTGTATTTGCTATTCAATATGACATGTTGGACACACAATGATTAATAGGTTATTATAAAGTATATCAGCCCAATTCTCAATAGCAATTCCCTGGGTGTTATTCACTGTTCCCCTATTCTTAATAAAATCTCTCTGGGAGTTTTTCCCTATTCCTTTTTCCCTTATTCTAAACGAACTTCGAAAACGGAAATTTTTCCACGGGAAAAAAGTAGGTATTCTAAATGTCAATAAAATGGAGAATGTGAGAACAACTTTTGATAGTAATTCCACCAACAAATTACTAGGGAGTGCTGCGCAAAAATGTAAGTGTTTAATATTTTTATGAAAAATTCCATTTAAAATGGTTTATAATAATATATTATGGCATTATTGTTATTTTCAGGTCAAAGACAACATCCAAACAACAAATGGACATAATATTGGAGAGAATGCAAGAATACCCAGATATTGCTCGGGGTATGTTCAAAGGCGGCAAAGACGAGCTGAACCGTGTGTGGCGTAGTTTGGAGGCGGCATTGAATGCAGTAGGGCCACCACCAAAAAGTATTGCCGAATGAAAGAAGGTGTGTATAACAAGTTTAATTTTTACAATAGACACAAAGGATTAAAGTGGAAAAAATGTCAGGTATGGTGCGACTAGAAAAAATATGTCCGGCAAAAGGCTGCCCAAAACCTAAAGCAAAAACAAAGTTTTCCACAAATGAAGAGGCCATATACGATTTAATTGGCATGAAAGAGTCGATCGAAGGTGTTGGCAAAACTTTCGGTGCCGGCTCTTCTACTGCCAATGAAGATGTAGAAAATTTGGAGCCAGTTTCGAAAGAGTTGCTAGGGTTCGACCAGGAATTAGAGACTAATGTACACGATGATGCCCAAGAACCACCAGCGAAAAAAATTAAAATTACACCGGCCACACAAGTATCTGCTGGCAGCGCCCTTGTGGTAGGAATAGAAATTCAGAAGAAGGTGCTAGAAGCAATCAAGGAGCTGAATCAAAATACCAGAAAAAATTATCGTACAATTGACGCTGTTTGCGTCTAAAAGAAGCAGGAGCTAGAAGAGCAAAAAAGGCAGAGCGTAATCAAGAAAGAAAAGCATGAAGAGCAAAAGCAGCATAACATCATTATGGAAAAGTTTAGGCAAAAAGAAGTGGAAGATAAAATTGAACGAAACAAAAGACTGCTTGTACTAGAAAACCTGAAGCATGACCTGATGTGAATAAGAATATATGTATATCAGATATGCGATGTAATATAAGATAATAATGTGAACTGAATATGAAATAGTTTTGTTTTTTACTTTTCAGTTTAATTTTTATTTTAATTTTTTTTTTAATTTTGAATTCCTTTTTTTAAATTTAGTTTTTAAAATAATGTACAGGTTAAAATGAATAAAAAGTACAAATATACAAATTTTTATTACAAATCTTAATTCTTTGGGCAACGGACAAATACTGCGGTGAAGCTAGGGACACCACATGACTTCCTTGTGTGGAAAAACAATTCGGATTTGCAGCACTAATATCATTGTGGCATTTAAAATAAATGCTTATGTTGTACATACATTTATTATTTTAACTGCCTTTTTTGGAGCATAGTGCAGCTGTCTAGCACCAAGGCACTATTTTTTAAGACGACATTTGTTCGTTAATCACATTGCGGCACTTGAAATGAATTTCATTCAAGTTCATTTCAACCCACCCATCCGCTGGATATCTGTGAGGGGTCAGTAGCCACGGTTCCAGAGAATATCCTGCGTCTCCTGTTAAAAACAATTGTTAATGAATAAATATTTCGGATGACGTTTAAAACCTTACCCAGGAGCCAATAATTGCTACTACCTCTCAGATATTCTTGATATTTTTAGATATTGTTACGAATAAGTAAAAGCTTTTGCTTACTGTTAATGACTCTAACAGTATGTAAATAACAGGCGGTTAGTGCTGCGCCTGAAAGTATGCATTGTAACAACGTACCAGCTCGCTAAACCAGTAGCATGAATTCACCTCAGTAAAGATAACTCTCCGCGATTCGAGATTGTTCTACAAAGATAAGCAACAACAACAACATCTAGATTCTAGAGGGTTCTTGAATTCGCTAGATATACCTTCATTTGAGTATGGTGAGTTGGTATAAATAGCGGAGGTCTTTTGAGTCGAGAGTTCAGTTTTTGATTAAACTCCGTAAAGTAAGCAACGCGAATCGATAGTAAAACATAAGACTTGTTAAAGTGTTATAAATAAAGTAAACTGTTGTACTATATAAGTAAAATAAAAGGAAGTTAAACCGTTGTAATTATCGTAATTTAAAACGAACCTTGTTTTATTATTGGGAATAAAACAACGCAAAAAGGACGAATAAGGAAATTCGTAACAATATTTTTAATTTGTGATTACAAACGCGATAAGAATTCTATAAAATATATCTTCAAACATATAACATCATTGAGTCCTTACCTGCATTACATTTAAACTGTAGTATAGGTGCCTATTGTTATAGGGAGCAATAATACGGACATGCGTCCCATCAACGCATCCTATAACGCTAGGAATGCCATGCTTTACATGTATTGATAATGCAATGTCTCCTTTTTCCTGTTCCGTTCGGCAGATTTTAATCCACCTTGGACAAAGATGCATTTCAAATATATGTAAAACTTCACTCAGACCTCTGGTCAGAGTACATTGGGCTACAGACACGTCGCAATCTTTCCCTATACCAGTTTGGTACCCACCTTCAGCAAAAAAAAACGTAGAGCTGCACTTAATTTCACGAGAAGGGATATTGCGAAAGATTTATGCTCAATGTGCTCCATTAACACTTCTAGCAAATACTTAAAGGCCGGTTTGTTCACTCTGTAACACTTTGCAAACCTTTGAAAAGTTAAAATAACGTTTATTAAATGATCAAATAAATAAGTAGTTTCTTCATGTACTTACAAAGTTTGCGGCAATTCAAGTTGGTTGCTGGCATCACGCAACATTCTTCTTCCACCCTTTGCTCCGACTTGTCCTGCTGCTGCATTTCTGCTTCAGCTGCCATAAGAAACGCGACACTTATCATTTTTCTTCACTTTTAACTGATAATTTCTTTTTTTATTACTTTATTTCACTTTTTACTTTCGCAAAATGTTTTTAGATTTGCAATCAAAACAAAACAGCTAATGCAAAACAATTGACTTCGAAATTCTCTCTCCCTTTTTATTATTCACCCTGTCTGTTAAGAATAGGGGAATTTTATTCTTGGCAGAAATGAATTCCCCGGGAGTTTTCTCTCTGGGAGTATTTAGAATTGAGCTGTATATGTTTTTGTGACCCTAATGTGGCGTTGTTTGTTGGAAACTACTGAAAACAAAAAAGTAACACACAACAAAGAAGAAAACAGCAGTGGATCTACAATTCATGAAAACAATGATTGTAAACATGTACATGGTTCCTGCAATATGAACGCAGCAATTGGAACGAAGTTCCTTATATTGGAACGAAGTTCCTTAGGTCGAAAAAAGTGCAACATCTTAAACCGTCACGACACTTTTGTTATAGTATTTTAGCACGCTCTCTCTGTCACGCCACCGCTTGGAAAGGGATGGGCAGTACTGTAAACGCAAGATGTATTAATAAACGTGAGCGCATATCACAGCTGATTTGCTTTGTTTACATTCTTGCGTTTAACGAAAGTTTTCAACAGTTGTTTACTTATTGTTGTTTCAATTGTTTTGATTCACAGAAATGAAGCGACGCTATTTAAAGTGAAAAAGTTGATTTTCAAACTGTGGGAAAAAAAGCAAGAATAAATAAAAATCAAAATGCAAACCTGTTGCCTTTGCACAAAGCCTGAATCAGTCAAACAGTAACGGTAGAAAAAAAATCAGCTGATTGAATCTAGCTTATGGGAATTGTATGTAAATGGTTAGTGAAAATTACGATTTTTACGTACAAACGTAGTGATCTGTAGAAATTAGATTTTGAAGTAGAGAGAAACGTCAAAGAGAGTGGGCGTGTAAAACATGAGAGCAGGGTTGCATGAATTTCAACAAGTACAGGGATGTTAATTGACATTTTGTTTACGAATGGCATCACAAAGAAAAATAAGGAAACATTACAAAAAGCGCGATATTTGGAAATGTCCGACGAAAGTTAATTAATTTAATAGAAAAAAAATTAATGTCTTTACAATAATACAGGGTGATTCAGGAAGTTCCCTACAAATTTCTCCAGCGTATTCCTTGGCTCATTTAATGAAGAAAAGTCCACTAGGACCATGTCCGAAAATGCAAGGGTGCGAAATGGCAGCAGGTTAAAAATTTTCGGATTGGCGGTCGGAGTGTAGTAGGGTAAAGCTGCTAATTTATAGTTGACGAAACAATTTCGTTATTGCAATGAAACTAATTTTTATTAAGATAAAGAGAGAAAAGCTGTCAAAAAATGAGAGCGTAAAAAAGAGGACAGCAAGAGGAAATTGTGAGCGTGAGTGCTGGGTCACGTACACATCTTAAATCAGTTCATTTGCTACAAACAAAAGTGGTAGACATATTTCTCCGCCGGAATAATTTAAATAAATTTTTTAAAACAGACTAATTAGTTCAACTTAGTAAAGTAAAAATATTTTATAAAATAAACTGTGTGAATTTATGTGTTGGCTATGATCGTTTGTGTAAATTGTGTATCTATAAATGAAATAGATAAGCAAACAGAATGCAAGGAGCAACACAACAACAAATAAAGTGACGCATCGATAGAAGAAAAACTACCCCAAAATATGTAACAGAACATTTGTGTGTGTGTATGAGCGTGACGGTAAAAGATATCCAAAAAACATTTGTTTAAACTTGGCGAAAATGATTCTCGTCGTTAAGTCTTCGCTAACTGCTTCATACAAAATAAGCGATTATATAAGCAAGCGGTGTAACCAAAACACGCTTAATGAAAACGAAAAAGTGAAATAAACAAAGTGTTCCAACTAAAGGGCACCTTAGACCTGCGGACCAGTCGGCCGACTATTTGTCAGGCCGACTTTCGTGTTGGGCATTGTTTCCCCTTACACTAGCCGACTTTATGAAAATCAAACTAGTTTTAATTTTTGCCCGACTAGTCGGCCGACTGCCCGACTTCACCTTACACTGGGAGATGAGTCGGACCGACTCGAAAGTCGGCCCGACAATCCGCTGGTCTAAGGTGTCCTTAAGACGATCATAAAACGTAACAATTTAAAGTACAATGAAATAAATCCAATCGAATTTTTAACAAATTTGGTTAAAGTAAATAAAAGGGCAGATGAAGAAACTGCTTACAGAGCGATCAGTGGCTTAATGAAGGGGAGATTTGGAGCTACAATTGAATGACTGAACCCTCAACACAACAACAATTGCATAATTTAAGAAACAATAATGTGGTACTATGTTAAACAAATTTTTTAACATAGATCAATTGCTGTGATGAAATCCATACGGGAGTAGAGCTTATGTTAATGGTAAGAACAGACATACGTAGATATCTACTTATCTTAATTAGAAATCTTAATAATAAATTCCTCATATTTGTTTTTAATTGCAGGACCTGAGTACAACGGCCACAATAACACTCAACCCCTCGACTACCATAATCTTTCTCCAGACGATTGGAATAGATATAATATATTTAGCAAATTCAGAACATTTTCGAAACAAAAATTCAAATTTTTTTTATCAAAACACCTGCAATGTAATACTAACAGTGTATTTATGTACAATAAATAAATTCAAACACACTTTAACTTTAACACAAATAAGTTCATGGCACCAATGAAACTAATTCATAGATGCAATGAAACAAATTATTTTGTTAATTAATTAAGTTGCTTCATTGCTATAATGAAACCAATTCATTGCAGCAACGAAATAATTTCATTGCAAGAACGATACTTATTCACTGCAATAGTGAATGAAATTCATTGCAGCAACAACCATACGTTCTTCGTAGTGACGAACAATATGCAGTTGATGAACACATTTTCGTAGCGCAAATGAAACTGTACGTTAGCTCACTTTCGATGACGAAAGTTGTTGGGGTGATGAACATTTTCATCACTGTGACGATGTTTTTCCGTTCTAATATGTAACAACGGCAATGAACCCACATTTACTTTTAGTGCAATGGATGGGTTGAAGTCCTGGACATCACCATAATACCATCTATGGCATAGAAAATAGGAGATTATCGAACGAACCATCTTGCTACAGTCATAGACTAACTCTCTTCAATATTTCGACAACCGTCTTCAACCCGAAAGTCTTTAGTAAACCGAGGAAACATAATTGGGATAAATTCGCGAAAATTGTTGCTTCGGAACTACATACACATAAATTTGGACCGATATAGACAAATTGAATTGGACAATGCTGCAGGACTATTGGAGACGACCACGATAGGCGCCTTCAATTAGTCATGTCCAGTCAGTAGGAGCAAGAAAGAACATCCACCATGGTGGAACAAACAATTAAATGAGTTGATAAGAAAGTCAAGTAGTGCTTTTAATCAGTGTTGCATCATCAAGGACTCAAAGCCCTTCAAGAACCCACAGCGAGAGTATAAGAGGATCATTAGAAAGGCCAAAAGGAGAGCTTGGAGGTCGTATTATGAGTCAATTGAATGCCTCTAAGAATCCTGCGGATTGACCAAGATTCTATTCCAAAATCACTCAAATCCATCCGTCATACGGAAGGTGGATGGGTCTCAGAATGAGTCACCAGGGCAAACTCTAATGTCACTGCTGGATACACACTCCACGGAATAGTGGCAAATCGTTGACAGTGGAGGTGGGAGATGATGATACTACAGATACACTGATTAATATCGACAATTGTGTGGGCTTGAATGGCTTTACGCCTTACAAATCGCAAGGCCCTGATGGAATGCTTACGACTATGCAACAGGCGGTAATGAGGTTGGTTTCACCTTGGCCCAGGGCATTATTCAAGACCAGTCGACGATTAAATGAATTTCAGAATGTTGGAGAAGGGTGAAAGTCATATTCATCCCCAAGGCTGGGAATAGCGGTCATGAATCTGCGAAGGATTTCAGACCAATAAGCCTCTCATAATTTATACTCCAGACTCTAGAGAAGAGTTTTGGATGAGTACAAGAGATCGCTAGGGAAAGTCGACGGAGACAGCGCTCAACGAAGTTGGAAACAGACCTGATGTTTTATCGCAAAATTGTGCTCAGAAATGGGGCTCATTTTTGGCTTAATGGGTATGTAAATGGAACCACGGACTTGTTATTCATGAGCATGAACATCAGCTATCGTTGATGTTATTGTCGGTTTACCGCACCTCTTGATACAAATAATAATGTAATCGAAGTTGTTGGCATCGCTATCATATTTACAAAAATGTTTGGTAATATTAACGGGTTTTTCAATAAGAGCGCTACAAAAGTTTTTTTAAATAAAACAAAACAGGTTTTAGATACCAATGAAATTCTTTATTCCTGTGAAAGTACGTTCGATGCTATTATGTATGGAACTCGATTTCTTTTGCATGGCCACTACGGGCACGGTGGCAGAAGTCCAGACGCTGAACCCAATTTTCGACGGTTTTCAAGCATGGCTTGTTGGCATAGACCATAGACTTGACGTAGCCCCACAGGAAATAATCTAACGGCGTCAAATCGCACGACCGAGGCGGCCAATCGACTGGGCCATTTCGTGAGATAACACGTTCACCAAACTTGGTTTCCAATAAATTGATTGTGGCATTCGCTGTGTGGCTTGTGGCGCCGTCCTGTTGGAACCACATGTCCTCCAAGTCCATATTATCCAATTGGGGCCAAAAATTTTCGGTTATCATTGAACGGTAGCGATTCGCATTGACAGTAATGTGCCGGTCTTGATCATGACGGAAGAAGTACGGCCCAATGACGCCGCCGGCCCATAAACCGCACCAAACCGTAATTTTTTCGGAATGCAATGATGACTCATGGATTACGTGTGGATTGCTGTCTGACCAATATCGCATATTTTGCTTATTGACGAAGCCATTCAGCCAGAAATGAGCCTCATCTTAAAGTTGGTCTCTTAAAGTTGAGGCCACTGACTCCAAATTTCGGTAGTAAATTTTAATAATTTCGACTCGTTGTTGGCTCGTATATCTTTCCATGATGAAATGGCAAACCTTACTGAAGAGAAATGTCAAAAGAGCGGGAAAAAATATGGCGTCGTTTGCTGTCCCTATCGATTTGCTTTTGTAGCGTCTCTGTTGAAAAACCCTTTACTAGCTTTATATTACTTTCAAAAAAGTCGAGCATAAAAATGTTCCAATGATACCAAGGCTGTCTGTATAGCTATTTCGGATCTTGCCAAGATCTTCATCAGCAGACGTTTTTGGTATGTTTTCGGTGAATTCATCAAAAATATATATCCAGAAACACTCATCATATTAATGAGAATTCCTTTATATACACGTTTGAAGAATACCAAGCACTACCATGGGAACACTTTCAAGCACAACTCTTTTTTATTATGTCGAAAAACCATTGGTTTGAAACAGGCATGATTTGTTTTTGTCTTGTCATTACAAAACAACAAAACAGAGGGTTGCCATCAGCAATATTATTGTCTCAAGCTCGCGGTGCTCTTCGTCAATTTTCATCATTTCCCTTGCGGGAGTTTTTACTCGGTCTGTTTTTTAAACTTACAATTTTCTAAATTTATTCAAGCTCAAGACCTGTTAATAATATAAAGCTTATTTATTAGCTTTTATAAAGCTTATTATTAAAAATTAACAATGGAGATCGTTACTGCACCAATATCACTGATTGTTTGTTTGAAAATATGGATGACATTGATGCGGGCGACATGGAGCCATACGGCGACCGCAAACACATCGATTTATTGAAATCAAAATTTGGCAGTATGTTGATTTCGAGAAATGGACCACTCAATTATTTCCGGTGGGGCTACGTGAAATCACTGATTTATGCTTATAAACCAGCAACAATTGACGCCTTGGAAGGCGCAATACGACCAGCAATTCTCGAAAAAGTGATGCAAAATTGAAGACAAGAATGCACTTTCTCATCAACAGCCGCGATGGCCATATGCCCGAAATTATTTTGAAGTGTTAATGCCATATATTGGTCTTTCGGGGGAAAAAATTGTTTTAATTAACATATAATCTGTTGTGTTATTTGTTATAATTTTCTATCGAGATTAAAAAACAATGTGTATATGGGGCATTCCATGCCAAATCATCGAGATTTTGACACGACTCCCCTCAATTTCGCTAATTTTTTGATATGTTTTGGAATGTATGCAAAGTAGTTAGCACACACATTTGAAAGTGAAATTATAAATAAATCAGTTTAAAAAATAAAAAAATTTTTTATATTCGAAAAAAAATATAAAAAATTGATTTTGAAATTTTTGGGAAAAATTTTGAAAAAATCGGAGGTTTCGGATCTTTTGAAAAAGTCGAAAGGTTAATAACTAATTAATCATTACTCAAAAAAAATTTCATTCATGATTTTCTAAAACTACATTTAAAGACGAACAAAATGTTACCCTACTTTTTGCAGATATCGATATTTATCACTAGTCTATAGGTAATTGATTTTTGCTGAAAAATTTAAAAAATTAATTACATGAAACTACTTTGGAATAAAAGCCTGAAAATGTGTGTGTTAGTTGCTTTGAATACGTACCAAATCATATAACAAATTTAGCGAAATCGAAGGGGATCGGGTCAAAACCTCGGTGATTTGGCATGGAATGCCCCATATGTACATATATCGTTAAAGATAATCCCGAAATCTGGTCCTGCCTCTGTGGTATCGTAACATTTGTAACAGACGAAATTGATTCCTTCGTTGGTCCAATACAATGGTAGTGATGAAATCATATTCCTATGAAATTGTTGACACCCAGCTTTCATATCAATTGTATCTGCTTGAAACCCAAATTCTAGCTCATGTCTTCACAAAGTCACAACAATAGTACGTGGATATGGTAACTAATCTCGGAAACTGACTTTCAGTATAATGGAATTTATAAAATGTAGATTGTGAAATCAAGGTGATTTATTCCAAAACGAAATGCATTAATTCTCAAAATCAATCGTACCTTAAGTATATTATTTTTTTTTCTTCTTCATAGTTTCTTCAAAAACTAATAAGCAAATTGAAATTCGAAATTAAATTGAATAAAACACAACACTGCATTCAATATCCCCCAATTGCTGCAATAACATTTCATGCAATATGCAAATGTTTATGCAAAAAAAAACTGTAAAGTATTTTTATTTTTTAATAAATTATTGAAAAATCCATTGAAACAAATTCAAAAATTGTTATTTGTCCAATTGCTCTGTATATATTTTGTTGTATTGTATTATTTTTTTCTATAGATTTGTGTGTGTATTTTACATATGTAGTATTATAAATGCATATGCAAGTGGTGCATTTTGTTAAACAACAAAAAAGAGGAAGCCAAATTGTATACAAATAATCGAAATTAAATATTTAAATAGTGTTTGCATCACACTAAATTTGAAATAGAATTGGACACTTTGCGATAACAGCTCTAACACCTCAATGGGCCATGAATGTACAATGGTCAATTTAAATGTGAGGTATTTGGCCATTTGATGTGTCTACGAAGGTTAAGTGTAGAGTTTTCATACGACTGGATGAAAAAGTACCTGAACCTGTATACAGCAATATTTCATTGTTTCCCGGCTCCTGCCTGAATCTCAACGAAATGCATCAGAGTCTGTATACAAAAACTGTTTTTGTGAAACTCTCCCCAGTCCCATCATGAGAAAATCATATTTTTTTTGAAATGCGATGGATAGGATATGGCTGTACAGTGAATAACAACTGTGACATCTTTTACAATTTTGGTTGGAAATTTGCAGTCGGCAAAAGATTACGACATCTAGTCTCTGGGTTTCATTCCGTGATTGAACATATAGCCACCATACGCATAAAAACAAAATATTTGAATATTGCGTTAATTTGTGTATATATCCTGACAAAAGATCAATATGATGACACGAAAAATCTATGATAGCTGCCCTGGCCGTGACATTAAGAGTGTTCTAGGTGAATATGGCTTGGAAAATGTCTTGGAACCAATCGTCCGCAAATTAAGTCTACACGACATGAAAATGAGACTGATAGATTCTAACAACAATTTCCCCACTAAAAATAACAAAGCCGCAGTTTCGAATGGGTTAAGGCTGTTGGGAATGGGTTGTCATGTAGCATGAAACAGCCAGAGTTCGTATTTACCCCTCCATGTGTTGTAACCCATTCACATCGTCGTGGCGAATGTGTAAATAACGTTTACCCATTACTAAAAGGGAATGAGGAATATAATGGGTAACCACCCACGAAGATGTGGAATTACACATCACGATTACCCTGTGGGTAATGGGGAAAGTAATGAGGTAGCTACAAACGACAACGGGGAATTACCCATCACTATTACCCATTACCCTCAGAGTAATGGGGAAAATAATGGGTAGCTACCCACGACGATGGGGAATTACAAATCACGATTACACATTACCCTCAGGGTAATGGGAAATATAATGGGTAGTTATCTACGGCGATGGCTAATGGATTACCCAAGGTAATCCCATTGTCGTGAGTAGCTACCCATTATTTTCTCCATACCCTGGTGGTAATGGGTAAACGATCGCTACCCATTCCCCACGGCAATAATAATGGGTTACCCTGGTTTAACCATTAGCCATCGCCATGGGTAACTACCCACGACATACGAACCCTTGAAACAGCTCGTATGAAAAATTTGTTTAGGCAAATGCATTCCTGGCGATTGAAGTCTTAGCCATAAATGGGGCAAATTAATTACAGTAAAAATATATTACTGCCACAGTAAAAATATACCATTAAACTTACCTATTGTCACTTGTAGGCCTGGTTGAGTAAAACACTTTTCAATTTTCAGAATTTTGAAAACACTCGTAACATCGGAAGTTATCGGCAAAAAACTTTTTTCAACACTTCACGGCCTAAAATATTTGTAACTAAATCTGTTTTAAACCAATTTTAAATTTTTGGAAAGACGAATAGTTAAGCTTTTCAAATATATGTATGTATGTGTTTATACTCTGAAAAAACCCATGAGAAAATATTATCCAAAATATTTTAAATTTTCAATATTTTTTTTAATTTTTTCAAACTTTGGCGCCATTTACATATTTATGTATATCGTATTAATATGAAGAAAATTCCACCAAAAATATCCTACCAAATTATTGCAGTTAGTGACATACTTGAACAGATGTCAGTAGCCTACAACTAAGCCTCTGATGATAAAGTTCACAAATTTCAAAAGGATCGCCTGACAATGTGAATTCAAATCCTACTTGTGACTGTTGAAAATTGGATATTAAGAACATATAACTCCAAGCTAAATTATACTTTAGTATTTGTAAAGTCAAAAACATCATAAAGCGGGACTTCTCTGTAAAAAGCAGGATTGCAATTCAAGGTGGGCTGATAAATCGAAGAGCGAGATAATCCCGCCAAAAACCGGGGTGGTTGGTCAGGTTAACTCTACATAATATAAAAGACATTATCATTAATCAAACGTAATTTAAAATGCATTATTATCAATCAAAATTTCCAGTCATCTATCGCTTAATCTTTCGTTACACTTTAGTCTCTATTAGAACTACAAGTACCGAGTCGTACAGCTGCATAGCGCAATAGATAAGAGTCGCCATACCTCTCTTTACGTTCTTGCAATGAGGACGAGGTACGAGTAGTAGATCATTTCATCGAGAACGTGGTGCTGTTGTATGTTACTTTTTGGTCGGAAATAAAACGTACAAAAATAGAAGGGAATGCGTATTTTCGTTAGATGCAACCAACATAAAACATAATTTATCTGTCATTAGTATCAATCTAGCACTATTTAAACTCATGCTGTATGGTTAGCGTCTAATTGCTTATCGCTCTCTCGCCTATCTAATCTGTTTCCTATCAATTTTCTACTTCATAGTCGATCAGCTGTGTCATGGATACCCCCTGGCAGCTGTTTCATCGAAAGACCTGATAGAACCCGAATTGCCAGCAGTCAAACAAATTGAAAATATCAAAAGCATTGCCATATTTCATTACAATTGGCATCCGATTCCTCAACCAGGGCCCTAATCACGGTAATCGCCAACACAATCGTACCGACTGAAATTTCGTATAATCGACATGTCTGGATCCCGGATCCGGATCGAAATTTTTTATTTAGTTTTACACTGAACATAACCTTTTATGGGATTCTTCTTTTCAGTGAACATACCTTTTTAATAACTTATGAAAGAAAGGAACAAGGTGAAGGATTTAGCTAAACAAATAATGCAACAATATTTTGAAAATAAATTTGAAATGTAAACTGAAGTGTTGAATTTTATGGATTATCATCGGAATCAGAACAGGAACTCAACATAATAATACAAGGTATCGGAAAAGTAATGTCACAATGTGAATAGCCTACCATTTATCGAAGTTGATGTTAACTTGAAGTCACTGCAACTTATCCACAGCCCCTTAAATGTTGCGAGACATTTGCCAGCGCAAACTGTTGATGTTAATACTGTGGTGTGTTGCTTCAAATGAAGTCTGTCAGATAAATCTTTCTGTTCGGACGAAAAATCGATATTTTATCGATAACTCCTTCTGATAACTTCAACTCCACTTACTAGAGCATGGGAGCAAGTTAATCTCGTTTGAATGTCCGCAGGCAGCAATTTGTGAACGGTTTGCACTTTGTACGGGAACATCTTCATGTCTTTAACTAAAATACGTTGCAACGAACGTCTGCTGATGCGTAATGGTGTGCATCGTCGTCTCGTCGATGTTTGTGGATTCTGTCTGGTGTACCCACGGCCACAGCATAAATCATGATACAAGGTAGTAGCATTAGCATTGTTGTAATTTGCGTACCGAGTTATTGTCAAAATCAGCTGATGCAAATGTTGCACATACATGTACAATTGTGCACATAGATAGATGAAATCAAAAGAAATCGAACTCACAAAATCAGACATTTACCGAGTACGATGGAATGTCACTCTATTATCATGTGATTTCTCATACATTTGTATACCCAAGATCGAGTAAATTTACCTCAATAATAAGGCTGTTTTTTTTATTCCATTAAGCTATCGCCACTTACGACTTTCCAAATAAAACGATCCACACTTAATACTACGAAATGTGGCAACATTTGCTGTAATGGGTAAAAAATTCGATACGGCAACACGTTTGTAGCCAGTGCCAACAAATATATGGTAGCAGCAGATGTTGTTGTAGTTATAAGCAGCAACAACAGATATTTTATTTTCGTTCATTCTTTTCAATTGTCAAACTCTACACAAATATATACCAACAATAGAAGAATACAATAAAGTATAAAAACAAAATACATATGATTTTGGCAAGTGAAATGAAAAATGACATGGAGAAAAATACAGCACCTGTTTCAACGACTATACCTGACAGATAATTCCACCATGATCAATATGTATAGCATTTACCGCGTTGTTGTTAACAATTTAATTCCAATTTTATTTTCAATCGGATATACAAATCTATCCTTCAAGTTTAGAAATATGAAAATACACGTAGTCTTCCATTAAATAAAATAATTTTAATGAACTTAAAATGTGTAAACCATATTCCAAATTTTTGATTTTGAGTCTCTCCTTGATAACATTGTCATTCACAGTAAATGGTAACAAAATATTTTTTGTTACCATTTCTTGAAATTGAGCATGTGGCAACATTGTCATTGCTGAAGTCGGAATTTAAGTGGGAAATTAAAATGCCACTTAATATCGCTTAGCTGTCCCGTACAAATTAAGCTATAATTAACTTTAGCGGGGTAAAAAAACATACTTAATGTTATTATTATGTCACACATCATTTAAACCCCAGAGTTGTATACGCACTTTCAGTATGAGACTGTGTGAAAATGGAACGGAAAAGGGAAATCAAAGGAAACGTACTTCGCTGAACATGTACATTAATGACAACACATACAAAATGATTGATATACAAGGTAGTGTTATATAATAAGCTGATTTTACTTTCTTTATTTTCAAAATACTAAAAAAATTTCAAGAAATTCCAAACAAATTCTACGTAAAAATATCTCTAATTATATAAAAAGTAATTTCTACACATAAAGAAATAGAAACAATTGCTAAGTATCAAAATTGTATGATACTAATGCATACAAATCCTCCTGTCATCACCTGGTATAATTCAATAATGGTATCATGAAATGCAAAACTGTCAAAACTAAATCGAGTAAAAATGTGCATGTAAACTCTTTTTTGTCATAGAATGAATGATGATGTAAACGCGCTATAAGGCTGCCTATGATAGCTCATACGGGGAAAACTTTACGAAGCTACATCTGACCTTGATACTATTGATAAGCTGACACGTTGTTGTAGAATGACACTGAGCGACACGAAGTTGCAACGATGAACCGTTCAATCGAAGTCCTTCTCATACGTCCTGCATTCGTTCTGAATCGGCTCATTCAACTCGACGTAAATAAGTCCCAGCGTGGAATATCTAGTGTCAACGATGACTCACAAGGAAGGTGGTACAATTAAGTAGGTTTTCCCTGCTGATACTTCTACAGTGGTTAATTTCGTTTATGTCATATGTATAATATAATTTCAAACAAATAAGAGCAATCATTAGAAAATGTACATAGGTCATTGCTGGAAAAAATATATAAGACTTTTGAATTAAGTGGCTGAATTCTTGGGGACCCCTTTCGCTATAGTCAAACATTCCATAAGAGCCTTTAACTTTCAACGAGGACTTCCTTGTGGCTAAATTCCTAAAAGTAAATTGTTTATCACATTTTTAGTTGCATATGCAACTTGTAAATATTAAAAAGCAATTATTATTATTGTTTGAATATTCATATACATATCCGCAACATCATCTACCATCCCATGTAATGCTCACAGATTCCACACGCTTACAGGAATTGAAAATATTCGTCCAATACAATAGCACCTAAACCCTATGGTCATGTGGGATGTGATGATGTTGATAAGTATGAGATTTATTATGTCAACAATTGATTTATTTAAAAATTCAAAAATATTTATGTTTGATTTCAAATGCATGTGCCCTATATTGAAATTATAGTTGTGCATTTGTATTTGTAGTGCCCAGTGTAAATATAGCGCATAGGGAAAAATCATGTGTTGGGACGCCTTCCCCCAGGCCTGAATTTTGAGTCTATTTCCCATATTTAATTGAAAATAACACATGGTGAGATTGTGGACCACGACTCTTCATCCTTGGGGTCATTCAAAAAGCCTGCTGGAACAACATTTGGTTTTATTTTAGGAAAAATTTAGTTTTGGTGAAAATTTCAATAAGTTACCAACGGATTTTTAAAAACTAAGTTGTGTTTTACTCCGTAGTAAATGTGGGTTTTAAATAAATTCAGAAGTAGTGCGCTTTTCTTATAAAATAATGTGTTAAAATATATATAATGTGATTCTTGTTTTCTAATACACACAAAATTTCTAAAGTTTTCTCTTATATCGTGATATATCGTTAGAAAGGCCTAAGTTTCTTCTTTCCATATCCTTTGAGAAACTGAAAATCGGTTGATAATTGCCTAAGTTACAGTCTTCTAACCTCAAAAGGTATGAAAACCCGTAAATTAAGATTTTGGGAAATTTCACAAATGGATTCCTGTTTTAAACCCGGTATTCAGTTTTATGAAATTTTCGTTGCCATAAGAAGTACGTTTATAAAAAAAATAACGAAAAATAACGTATAAAAAAAATTCGCTTACATTTCATTTGCTTGGTACTCAGCTCTTCGCGAAAATTTCGTAGGCAAAATCAAGTACAGGGTTGTTACGCCAAAGCTATTTCGTACGAAAACAATTGTTTAATAATACAATGCAACACGAAAAAATATAACCATATACGGACATCACTACATGATAAAAGACCAAAAAAAAGACCCGTGTCCCCCAGTTTTGCCCAAACTCATGCACTTTTTTTATGGGCCCCCAAAGATTTGGGACCTCGGTGTCATTTTTGCAAAAAAGTGATCATTTTGTCAGGCTAATTAATATCTTGCAAACCGTTCGGAAGTTTGATTTACTCTCTGAGGTAAAGTTGTAGCTCATTCCTAATAAGTTCATATGTTCTAGAAATGTTTTTATTGAGATCTTAGGTACATTTTTGTAGTTGATTGTTTCCTTGAATTTTGAACGGTTTCTACCTATGGACCTGAACAGGGGAAAAAGGTAAAAAAATCGAATTTTTTAAAGTTTTTGCGATTTTGACCTTGAATATGAAGTTTTTTTTGATTTTATATGTTCAATTATGACAAGAGCTACAACTTTCCGAACGGTTTGCAATATATGAGCCTGACAAAATTAGCACTGACACCGAAATCTTTGGGGTTCCATAAAAAAAGTGCATGACTTTGGGTAAAACTGGGAGACACGGGTAACACGTATTGGTGTCCGTATATGGTTATATTTCCATGACTTAAAAAATTACACCCAGTGTAATTGTTTGGGACCGGAATATTGACATCTCTTAATTTTGACAATCAAAAGTAACAACAAGTGCGTTAAAAATGAAGTGGGGTGCGTAGAGGAATTATAAATGAAATGTTTGCAAGGTAAATCAAAGATAGGTGGTAACTCTCCGCCACAAAGTTTTCCGTTTATTGATAAATGACAAAATTTCTTACGAAAATTTCTCATAAACTGAATACGGGGCTTTACTCGACAATACGGACAAGAAAGTAGTATCACTTCCCAACGACATTCAGAAATCGTTGGATCCATACGATGTTCAATTTTCCTTAGTTTAAGTCCATTTGGAAGTAAATATCGTTATCTAAGCTAAGCAATTACTGTCGAAGTATGCATCAGTCTTCATCCTGAAGAAACAATCCCAAGGCAGAACATCAATGGTGAAACATGAAATCAATACAGAGGAAGAGAGAACAATAAAAAGTCGCCCAGAAGTCTCCCAATTACATACGAAAAGAGATGAGGTGCAGAAACTTGTAGCGGAAATGCAGAAGGATGAAGTAATCGACCCTCTTCAAGTCCATGGAGATACTAGTTAAATATACAGATGGAAGTACCCGATTTTGTGTGGTCTATAGAAAACTGAACAATGTTTCCAAAAAGAACAACTATCCACTACCAAGAATAGTTGACACATGGGATACGTTGGCAGGAACAAAATGATTCTCCACTCTGGACTTGCAAAGTGGTTATTGGCAAGTTGAAATCAGCGAGAAATACAGAGAGAAAACTGCAGGGGATGATGGCTACATTCAGCGCAGGGGATGGTCTGTGGCAATTCAAAGTTATGCCAGTTGGATTCTGTAATACTGCAGCCACCTTATTAATGGAAGGGCTTCATTGGTGAACACGCTTGTGTACCTACACGACATCATTGTCATGGAGAAATCCTAAAGAACACTAAAGAAATCCTTCAACGCATATCCGTGGCTGCATTGAAACTCAGTCCGAAGAAGTGTTTTCTGTTCCAGAAAGAAGTAAAATACTTGGGGCATCAAGTGACAGCAGATGGTATTTTCCCCGATGAAGACAAAATCCTGACAGTGAAGGATTGGCCACAACCAACAAATCTCCATTAATAACGCTGTTTTCTAGGACTCTACACATACTACAGACGGTTTGTTCCAAGTTTCGCCACACTAGCGTGAAGTCTTCACGAGTTGACAATGAAAAATTTGCCACACTGTTGGAGCGAAAAACAAGAAGGGTCATTCCACCAACTGAAGCAATATTTATGCACGGCTCCTTTGCTTGCAAATCCTCTTGCTGGCGAGAAATTCGTGTTGGATACTGATGAGAGCGGATGCGGAAAGCTGGTGTGCTCTCGGGACTAATGAATGGCCACGAAATAGTTATAGAATACTACCAAAGAATATATAATAGTATAGAATGCGCATCTCATATAAACAAAAATTTTGTATGGCGGGTTCCAACATTGGAACCCGCGCTCTTTGTTTGAATTTTTTTCTCTCAGCACTATTCTCGCGCTCTCCTAGCAATGTTGCTCTTGCACGTTTTCTGCGAACAATTGTTAATTAATGTGTTTCGCGGCGCAGTACATACTCGTATACGCTCTATCGCAGTGGTGGCCACATAGAGAGCATTAAATAAAAGAGAATAAATATGTAACTACCCTCTCGTCTCTTTGCTCACACCACACTCACACTACCAACACGTATCCACTAGCAACCAGCTAAAGCGAACCGTTTTGCAGCGTGACGTAACGCACAAGTAAAAACACACAACCGAACACACACAAATTCTTCGCACAATTATTTGTTGCTCTCGCTTGCTTATTCTAAACCCGAACAACTTCGTTGTTTTAACAAGTGTTTGGGCACTGCTGCTCTATAAGATATGCTTCGTGTGCTTTCATTTGTTTTTGTTTTGTTTTGTTATTTGTATTTCATTTTTAACGCCGAATTTTGAAATTAAAGATTCTGCTCTAATTTGAAATTTTTCGTTCATGTCTAAATAAAAATAAATTGGATCGTTGTTTTAGGCAAAACGCGCCGAATGATAACTTAAAAGAGTCAACATTTGGTCCATCAGTGAAAATTTTCTCATTGATAAAAAAAAAAATAGTTACAGTATTTCTTTCGAAAATGCACGAAAGTGTTTTAGTGCCCTTTTCTGCCTTCTTGGCCATTTTTAGTGCCACTTTTTCGCCTTTTTAGCAAATTTTAGTATCCTATCAGACCTTTTTAGGCTGTTTTTAAGTACTTTTATGCCTTTTTCGGCCATTTTGATTTTTGTTCAAAAAAATAAAAATAATTAATTTAATTTTAAAAATTAAACATAAATGCAAATGAAATAAAATAGAACTTAAATAAATAACTAAAATAAAATTCACTATAATGAAGCAAAATAAATTAATATGAAATAACGAAGAAATTATTCTCTGTTCTTAAGCTTGCTTCTTTTTCTTGTTTTTTTTGGTTTTCTGTTTTTATTTTTAAATTTTTTTTTGTTGCTTTTTTTTCTTTTGTTTTTGCTTTTTTTTCATTTATTTTTTTGTGTGCTTTTTTTCTTTTATTTTTTTGCTTTTTTTTCTTTTATTTATTTTTTTTTGCTTTTTTTTTATTTTTTTTGTGCTTTTTTTTTTTGGTTTTTTTTCTTTTATTTTTTTTTTTGGTTTTTTTCTTTTATGTTTTTTTTTTTGGTTTTTTTTCTTTTATTTTTTTTTGTGCTTGTTTCCTTTTTTTTTTTATTTTTTATATTTTTTTAAGTTTATATAAATTTTATTTGCCTGCAATAATTTTAAGTTTTGTTTCCTTTGAACTTCCTTTTTGTACAGCCCACATACAATGTTTACGTAAAAGAACCAAAAGCAAAAAGTCCAATATTTTAATTTTATGGTCACAGCAATTACCACTAAACCACTCAGGAGTGGAATTTTTGCACGCGTCAAGCATATATGATTTGATGCCTCTTTTTTCCGGTTCTGCTTCAAAAATATTATGAAAAACTAAAATGTGTTTCTTGCTAGCTTCCATTAGTGCATCCGAAGGAGCAAGAAGATTCCCAAAATCTGTAACCGACTGGTAGTTTTTATGGAAAATGAACATTTCGCTAGGAGCAGTCAAAACTTCATCTTCTTTTCTTAGATCCTGGCTACATTTATCGCAATCCAGTTTTGGTACTATTTTATACGCCACATAACCAACAAAATATCTTATTGAAACCAATTCTAAGTTAATCTCTGCACGGTTACAAAAGCTGTCTTCCAAAAAATAATCAGCATACTTTTCGTCATGGAAGTCGATGCCATGGAGCTGAACCTCGTTGTCGTCCTCAAATGATTCATTGTTAATTGTGGATGAGAAACTTTTATCCCCCGCAGTATTAGAGATGATTTGGACTATAGAGTCTTGTGTTGGTTCGCAATTGCTCGACGTGCTCGACTGCACAATTTTTGTGGACATTAGCCTGGCAAAAATATTGTTTAGTTCGGCAACGGAGGGGTTGCTGTTGTTGCCGCCTTTTTGCCTTAAAATTGCAAAGGTGTTTTCCAGTTTGTCTTGGTTAAAAGACTTGGTCATTAAAAAAAATTTATCGGAGGTTTTGTCAAAAATTTCTTCTGTGATCAAAAGAACAGATTTCAGGGTAAGCTTCATTCCGTCCAAGAAAAATACTTTCTTTTTTTCGTCTATAAATTTGACTTCCTCCAAGTATTTCAAAAAGGTTTGAATGAATTTATACGGATCGTTTTGTAGCTGTAGAGCAGATCTAAACGGATTATCTGCGTAAAGAGATCCACTGTTCATACAGTCAAATATTATATCAACGTTTTTAATAAAATCAGCTGTACAAAAGGCTATCTGATTTGTATTTTTTTTGAATCCGTTGGTATCGCAAACCGTTCGGATAGCTGCTTGAACTGTCTTACTAAAAACCTGCGTGGCAAATTTGACTCTCATTTTTTCAAACGAATTTGGGAAAATATGCTGTCTAGTCAGCTTTGGGCACATTTTTGTTTTGGAGTTTTCTTCTTTCTCCCACAATTCTTGTACAACTTTAAAACTTACTGTACCGTCAGGCGTTTTCAGGTCGCATGTCATCCAGCCATTTCTTAACGACTTGACTAAATGAGGGAAATCAAACATGCAAAATATTTTTTCATTTTCGAATTCAAAAAAAGGTTTTTCAACAGTTACCCCAAAGTTAGAGAAACACTTTCTGTTAGAAGATCCCTGATCACATACTAACACTTTCACAGTTATCCCAAAGCTTTTTAAAATACGCAAATTTTCTTTAATTATTTCGCATAAAGCATCCCCCGTTAAACCGTTCTTTGAAACAAAATAGTTTAAAATTGTACTCCAATTAGAGAACATGGACTTGAGCATAAATACACACACCTGGCTGGCAATGTTTTTAGTTCTGTCAAAACCCTTACTTTCAAACCCGTCAACTAAATCTAATTTTTGGTTGTACCGTAGCTCCTTTCTTATTGCCATTTCATCCATTAAGAGCACCACGTTTTTTTCATCAGTGTCTTTTAATTTTAAGCACATTCCCTTAATGGATTCGAAAGCGTTATTTTTAAAGCCAGGCTGAAGGAATTTTATTGGAGCCCACCGATTTAATGTGCTAATATGAGGCAAATTTAGGTTAAGTTTGTTTCTCAAAAAAGAATACGTCGACGGAGAAATATAAAATATATTTTGGGCCAAATATTTTGCGTCATCGGAATATTCCTTAGGTCGAGTACTTGCAAGAAGCTTGCAAAATGTTTTAGACTCGGTGCTTATTTCCAAAGATTCAATGGAACTTTGCAGCGTCTTTTTCGAATTTTTTTTATTTGATTTTAAAACAACACGCTTACGTAGTCGCTCTTTGTTTCGGAATATTTTGAATTTTTTTACAAGTTCGTTGTATTTCTTCTTGTAAAAACTGCAATTTTTTAAATTTTTTTCGCAATTGTAACAGTTTTCATTTTCATACCGTGCCTTTTTAGGTAAATTGGGCTCTAAAAATTCTTCACCGTCGACCTCCTGATCTTCTAAATTTAGAGTTGGAATTGCATCCGATTTCAATTTTTTTTTACCCATAAATGTATCGCAAAAATGATTTTCGCAAATATAAAGTTTTTTGTCGTAGTCTTGCTCTTTCACATTACATTTTTCCCGCCAAATTTGCCCAAAAATAAGATCGGCAGACGGAAACTTAAACAATTTTAAGTTCACATTCTGTCGCCTTGATTTTTGGCAACTGCGTACGCAGCATTTTATGCCAGATACGGCGTAATTCTTATTTATTTTTTCAGCTTTGCTCATTATGTCCGTTCGCTTACGCAGCTTAACAGAAAATGACTTGCTGCGAAAAAAACGAACGACAGTGAACGTAAGAAATATAAAAAAAGCAAAGCAAAGCAAAAGAGAGTGTGTTTATAGAAATTGCTCTCTCCAATGCTCACGCACATGTTTTCTCTACACCAAGCAAGCTCTTTCGGTTTTGTTGCTTCCCCCCCCGCATCCAGAAGCACAAGCAAGAAAATTACAATTTTTAAGCCCAGATGCGCATTCTATATTGTTATATATTCTTTGATACTACATTCGATTACTCTTAAAGCCAGAGAGAAACTACTCTCAAAGCCAGAAAGAAACTACTATCAGAGAAAACTACGAGTGCTACTGACCGTCATATGGTGTGTCAAACAATACAAATATCTGTACCGCAATCTTTTCCATGTAAGAATCTCTTATGCCGGCATAAGGTGGCTGCTGCAGTTTAAGAATCCAGAAGGGCAACTTGCCTGTTGGATTGAAAGGCTGCAGAGCTATTACTTCAGTATTGAACAAAGAAAATGAGGAAAACCCGGTAATACTGATGCTCTGTCACTTCGTCTATGCAAGCTAGAATGCAAACACTGCTCAAAAGCTGAGCTGAAAGGAAACATTATTGGCCTACGTTTGCTTCGACTGGAATCCAACGTAGACTGTTCAACGGCAGAAAGAACCCTGGCAAAGATTATTGCGGTAAAGGAAGAAGATAAAAAACCAACCCGCAGTGACAGCGCCTTCGGAAGCCCCTGATGAAAGTGTATTGGGTCCAGTGGAATTATAAATTAAAAAATTAAGAATAAGAAACTAGAAGCCTAATTAAGAATTAGAAACCTAATTATGGTACAGTCAGGAACCTAAGGAGAAGGAGATAATTTCGTAATTCCATGTCCGAGTCGTGGACATCTGGGTATAACCAAGGCCATAGAAGACCTAAAGCAACGGTTCAATTGGGTAAATTGTCAACAAATGTTAGCCAATTGGATAGTGAATTGCACCCAATGCACGGCAGCTAAGGGGCCAACGCGAAGAAATCGTGACCAAATGCAGCAATACAATTCTGGCGAATAGCAATGGATGTGGCTGGTTCATTTCCAGTCAGTAGCTCGGGTAACCAATACGTCTTAATGGTTATGGATTACTTCAGTAAATGGCCTGAACTACACCCTGTTCCAAATCAGGAGGCAAAGACCATCATTAAAGAGTTCGTGGATAATCGCATATGCCGTACTGGCTTCCCCTCACAACCTCATTCAGACCAGGGTAGGAAATTTTTACCCCACCATCTTCAAAGAAATTTGTAACTCATAAGGGATTCGTAAAATAAAAGCAACACCATTGCCTGCTCAGTCTGACGCCATGGCTGAAAGATTCAAGCGAACTCTTAAAGAATTCGTGAGCGCAGAGCAAAGAGATTGGGATGAACACATACCAAAGTTCCTTTTGGCATACATGTCAGCCACCCTTGACAAAACCTCTCGAACACCCGCAAGAGTCATTTGCGAAACTGAGCGGAAGCTGCCTGTAGATTTGGTGTTCGGGACTAAACCAGCATCTGGCCCTGCGAACAGTGATATCAATCACCAGGATACGGAGGATCATAATGACCTCCATAAATTTGTGCACAATAAACTAAAAATGGCCAGTAATAAGATGAATACCAGATACGACCGACCGGCAAATTCAGAAGGATTCTATGAAGGTTATCTAATTTTACTGTTAAACTCACAGCACAAGAAATGTTTATCTCCAAACCTGCAGACCCACTAGGAAGGATAGTATAGCAACGTAAAAAGAAAAAGAAAAGAATAAATGACGTAGTCTATCGAATCCAGAAAAGCCAAAGTTCAAGAGCTAAAATTAAGGTCATGCATTTAAAGCGGCTAGAATTTTATGGAAAATGCCTGCTCGGGAAAAACAGGATTAAGTGGAGGGCAGTGTTAAGATTACACTGACTGATTGGGACTTACACCGGTTACGACCGGTATTTTGAGATGCTTTTTCATGGCTGAGTACTCGATAGTGTCGCTGTCACTAAACGAGGTGACCGTCATCGAAGGACCGTGTAAGGTGGTCAGAGCAGAGATCGAACCCACGATCTCACGTACAAGAGCCGCACACACTACCATTGCACCACCGATGGCCACCAATAAATATATATTTAAGATAAATATTCATATTTGGACAAATTTTAATTTAGCCGTCTTGCGTGATTACCGATTGGCCAGTGCCCCGATTTTGACTAATCAGGGGTTGAGTCCGTTGAATTTTATATTTTGGTCATGTATTTCTGGATATGCGGCACGTTGCCACTCTATCCTATCTGGCCTTAGCTCGTTCAAGGTAATGCAGGAAAATACCTCTTTCGGCCGACCCTATAGGCGTTGCGACTGACACCATATGGAGTTCTGTGGAAGAGGATCCTGCCCTGGCTAGTCAGACCCTTGTGGCCTGGTATCCGAGTAAGAACCACATTGGCTAGTCAACTAGGTCGACAAGTTTTTCCCTACATTCACTAACGATTTTAGATGTGTCAGGAGAGCCGGCAGGCTATCAACAAATATTCCAATGCGTTCTATTCTCCGTTGTAGTATAAGTTCGACGAAGGCTTCATTGATGGCCAGTAACTCCGCTTGGAAAACGTTGCACTTGTCTAGGAGTTTGAATAAAAAATTCAGGCTTGAGTCTTCGGAGAAGCAACCCGAGCTGGTTCGACATTCCATTTTGGATCCGTCCGTAAATGCTTTGGTGTCAAAACCACTGCCCTTTTAACCCACTCTATTCTTCTGGGAGGCCTGACATCGAATAGGTTATCGAACGTCAATGAGGGGGTGCAGTAATCGGTGATTATATTGTATTCTCTTGGAATTCGCTGTAGTATACTCGCATGTCCATATGCGTTGCTCTTCCAAATTTCAAGGGCATTTAGTCGGGTGGAGCTCCCGGTCGCACTAGCTGTTATGTGAAGGTCAATTGGTGTAATATGAAGCATTGCATTAAGAGCTTCAGCTGGACACATCCTCATTGCCCCTGTTATGCCGATGCAAGCTGATCTCTGAACTCTATACAACAGTTTCATGGTTGACGTCTTCCCCGCGACAGGCCTCCATGCGAGGGCGGATCAATAACTCCGTGACTTTTTGAATGAAACACAGTTTTTTTTTGCAAAAAAAAATTATTTTTCAACATAATCTCCTTTTAGCTCAATACACTTAGTCCAACGTTTCTCCAATTTTTGTATCCCTTCCAAAAAATAGTATTTTTGAGGTCCATAAAATAGGCATTTGTTTGATCAATAATTTCATCATTGGAGCTTAGTCTCTTTCCACCGAGCCATTTCTTTAGGTTAGGAAATAGGAAATAGTCACTGGGGGCTAAATTCGGAGAATATGGCGGATGAGGAATTTTGCCATTGAGACTACACACGTGCGCACCCGTACGTTTGTGGCCAATTGAGAGCAAACGCGGCACCCATCAGACAGACAGCTTTCTTAAACCCAAGTGATCATTTAAAATCGAAACGACACTGCCATATGAAATACCTATGGCATCAACAATCTCACGCAATTTTACTCTTCGATCGGCCAACACCATATCGTTGTGTATTGACCTCAATTGGCCGTCCAGAACGTTCAGCGTCATTTTTACGTGTGCGATCACAAAGAAAGTTAGTAAACCACTTTTTTACCATTGAAATCGATGGCGTAGATTCCCCATAGTATTTATCAAGCTTTCCTTGGTTCAATTCCAACTACATTTTTGGAAAATATAATTTTCTTTCATTTCAGGATATATAGAAGATGGGCGTGTGTTTGGGCGGATTTTCACAAAAATTCGTTTTTTCGGTTTTCTTTCCTACGTATAAAAGCAATGTGTACAAATTTTCAATCTTCTCTAATAACTCCTTTTATTTTTGACCACCATTTATATGATACCACAACACTGTGCGGCAGCAGCCAACGTAGTTGTAACAAAAATTGGGGATAATACAGCGCAGATCGGATATACCTGATATTTCTCGAACAGCAAGTATATAAAGTGGACAAAAGTAATCACCCAATGTTCTTTTGATGTAATTTTTTGTTTTTAATGAAAAACTTTGGTTCTGCTTGTGAAATTGTTTATTTAATTCATTAGAATTTATTCCATCAAGTTGAGAAAATGATATCGGCCAAGTGGCCGCCGTCAGAGTTGATGACCATACGGTCTCGTTTTATGACATTTTCCATCACTCTCGCCAGAACTTCGGGCGACAGGTTCTTTCATTCTTGGCGAATATTCTCCTTAAGGGATTCAAGATTCTGAGGCTTGTTGACGTAAACACGCGACTTCAAAAACCCCTAAAAACGTAGTCTGAAACTGTTAACTCGGGTGATTCGACCGGCCAGTGCAAATCACCAAAACGGGAGATTAAGCGACCCGAAAATGCTTCCTTCAGAATATCGATTGTGTTTCGAGCAGTGTGCGCCGTTGCACCGTTCTGTTGGAACCACATGTTCTCCAGTCCCAATTCATCCAATTGAGGAAGAAAAAATTTGGTAATCATGGCTCTGTAGCGAGCGCCATCAACAGTCGTCGTTTGGCCCGCGGTGATCTCAAAACAAATTACCCAAATACTCCTCCAGCGTAAACAGCATACCACGCAGTAACTTTGAACGGATGGAATGGTTCTACGTGGGTGATACATACATGGATTGTCGGAGCCTCAGAAAAGATTATTTTGTTTATTCATGTAACCGCTAAGATGGAAATGAGCCTCATCGCTCATAATAATTTTCGAAGAAAAATCGCCCACCCCTTCGTTGAGGTTCAGGATGGCTTGAGCATAGGTTACACGTGTTTGGCGATCAACAGCTAACAGCTGATGCAACATCTGCAGTTTGTAAGGCAACATCTGCAAATCTTTCACCAAAATTCTGAGTAGGAGCCGCCGGCTAATGCCCAATTGCTTAGCACGTCGTCTGGTCTATGTTCCGGTCTCCTCTTCGACATCTTGGGCAACATCAACGATATTCTCAGCAGAACGGCTGTCCCGGGGACGACCAGCATTGGGAAGATCTCGTGTTGTCCCAGTTTCCTCAAGGCGAGTGGCCAAACACCAGTGTTTGTCCAGTTTGTGTCGGACTGCTAGGAAATCTGTGATGAAATTTACGCTGCGCCAACACCACCGACGAATTGTTACGCAAAAAAATGCAAAAAATTATTCCGTGTTCTTGCGGAGTAAACCGATTCATAGCTTTTCGATTTGTATTCTGCGTTTGTTTAATTCACAAACGTCAAAACCGAATTGACACTTGGCGCCATTTGTAAAAGTTATAGTGTTTTCCAATAGGCTGATTACTTTTGCCCCACCTTTTTCTTTTATTTATAGAAATAGTTAAAGAGAACTTTGATATTAAAGATTTAGCCAGCGCTAGGTAAAATTACTATTCTTGCACCTTTCAGAGTTGCCTATTTAACTCCAGAAGATAGCGATACGAAACCGAACACAGAAAAAGCTGGATATTGACAAGCTGCAAATACCGGAGATATCAATGTCCTATCGACAGAAGCTCTCTCTCCTGCTAGAGCAGAATACCCTCTTCCCGAAGACCCAGATGCGCAGTGGAAGCACAATTCCCATTCTTTGGAAACCGCCGCAAGGACTGAACTTAGCTATTAAAAACCGCAGAAGGATAAGCCATGGTACGACGAAGAAGGTCGCATTGCAACTGATGAAAAAGACGCTGCACGTATGGCAACGAAACAGTCAGTTACAACGCGTGCTGCGATTGAGCGGTACAAGAAGCTGAGAAGGGAGGAAAACCAACTATTTAGGCGAAAAAATTGCAGTGGGAACAGAGAGAGAGTGAAAAAACCGAAATGTGCAGGATGAATGGTGAATCCCGAAAGTTTTTCCAGAGGGTAAGAAGATTGAATAACGGACCTAATAATGGACTGCCCTCCTGCAAGGACGAGAATGGGAATCTGGTAACTGAGAAGCAGTGTGTGCTCAAAATGTGGAAATTTTCAGCATTACTCCACTCGGATTCTTCCACTGAAGATCAGAAAGTAATGATAGTGGAAGATAGTGTAGATTGTACCACCACCCCCCATCAACCAAGACGAGATTAGAACGGCGATCTCCCGCCTTAAGAATAATAAAGCCGCTGGTGGGGATGGCCTACCCGCTGAACTTTTTAAGGCAGGTGGCGAAGCCCACATGCATCAACTTATATGCGGTATATGGCTGGGGGAATCTATGCCCGACAATTGGAGTCTCAGTGTATTATGTCCTGTATTCAAAAAGGGTGATCCGTGTGTCTGTTCCAACTATCGCGGTATCAGTCTTTTATTCATCGCGTATAGGGTATTGTCGAGCGTAGTACGTGACAGACTAAAGCCAATTATTGGAAACCTGATTGGACCTTATCAGTGTGGTTTAAGACCAGGCAAGTCCACGACCAACCAAATATTCACGCTACGGCAGATCCTGTAAAAGACCCACGAAAAGCAAATCGATACATACCACCTTTTTGTCAATTACAAACCTGCTTTCGATAGCCCCATTCGGGGAAAACTGTACGAAGCTATGTCTGAACTTGGTATTACGGCAAAACTGATTCGCCTCTGTAGAATGACGCTGACCAACACCAAATCAGCAGTGAAAGTGGGGAAAGACCTCACAGAACCATTCTGTACCAAGCGAGGACTTAGACAAGGCGACACACTTTCGTGCAATCTCTTCAACATCTTAATGGAGATAATAATGAGAGAGGCTGCAGTAAATACGAACAAGACCATTAACACGAAAAGCCATATGTTGCTGGCGTAAGCTGGCGATATAGACATCATTGGGCGAAATTTGCGAGAGGTTACTACAGTATTTTCAAGAATCGAAAAGGAATCAGCGGAGGTGGGTCTTGCTGTTAATGAGGGCAAGACAAAATTGATGGTGTCAACGACTAGAGAAACCTCTCGACTTGACCCGCACTTGAACGTTGACATCCGATTTAATTTTGATGTGGTAGATGAATTTGTCTACCTTGGATCCACCGTGAACAAGGACAACTACGTCAGCCTGGAGATATATAGGAGAATTGTGCTTGCAAATATATGCTATTTCGGCCTCAGCAAGCAGTTTAGGAACAAAGCCCTCTCTCGACGGACAAATGCTATATCAGACTCTCATTTTACCAGTCTTGACATATGGCTCAGAAACTTGGGTCATATCGCAAGCGGATGAAAAACACCTGGGAGTTTTCGAGAGAGAAAGCTGCGAGTACCGAAGTCGCTGGGACGCAGAGCTATATAGCCTACATTCTGACGTGGATATAGCTAGGCGTAACAAATTAGGCCAATTGCGTTGGCTAGGCCATGTTATCAGAATGAATGAAGATGAGCCAGGCGAAAGGTTTTCGGTTTGGAAGCAGGAAGCAAGACTCCGCTGGAAAGAATCCCTCCGTATCCTTGTTGTTACCAACTGGCGAGAAAAGGCGAAGGATAGAGTCAGTTGGAAGAATATGTTGGAATTTGTTTAATTTGTTTGTTTAATTAATATGTGTAAGACCTCTGACCTCATCAGGTTGTAAAATAGTCAATAAAAATAAGATTATGAGTCATAGGCTCCGGTTTCCCAGCCAGAGTTGCTGCAGGCTATTAGTAGAAGTATGTACTTGGAATGTGAAATGTTTCGTCATTTAATTAATCAGTATTTAAGAAACATATAATAATAATTCGACAAAGTAATTGAATGCTTACCAACATTTATTACCGCTTTTGAAAGAAAAGTGTACTTCTATATCATTAGCTAAAATGCAAAAAGGCGTAACTAACAAAAATATAATTTTACAGGAGAAGCAAAAAACTTTGTTAAATGAAAACTATAAATATTTTTAACGAAGTTTTTTCTAATTTCATTTTAAGCACACAGACAGATTTTTGATCGAAGAAGTGTACAATGTTTTCAAGACATGTAGTTTAATGGCATTCATAACAATCAATCAAAAACTGGATTTTTGAATTTTTGGTTAGTTACGCCTTTTTGCAATTTAGCTAACGATATGTAATTATTAAAACGTTCAGTTGTAGTGAGTTTAAGGAATTGTACACTGAAACAATTCCCCAATGTATGTATAAGTATATGTAGCTTCCTTGATTTAAAAAGCTTAATTTGATGTCAAAAATCTATAGATCCACATTAAGTTAAATTTGCCATAGCTTTAATCCAAGCAGACTTAAATTTATTTCTGTTTTTTTTTTTGTCATCGATACTTTATGCTGGGAGAGAGCGAGAAAGTAAAGGGGCCCAATCCCGAGGGTTGCTTTATTAGTTATCATCAACATTTGTTACAAAAATAAATATTTCAGGGGCTATGATAAATTGTATGAATATTCATATGCCGTCATTCAACACAACATCCCTGTGGCATATTGTCCTCATCAATTGTTGTATTTTTGCTAGTTATACATATATGAACATGTACATATGAATCGTGTGTATATTTACAATAAAAACAAAACATCCGAACATGCATCCATCCATCATCGATTTATATTTAACAAAATAAATGAAGCTAAAAAATATGTTAAATTTCATTTACAGTTTATTGTTGAAACAAACTTTAGATAAATATTTTTTATTGATTTAGATTTTGACATTAAAAAAAAGGGTAACAATTATAAAACTGTTTGTTTTCTATTGTAGAGGGGTAAGAGTAGCGTTAAGGGCCTTTGACCATAAATGAAGTTTGTTATTATAATCTGCCATTACCCCTAGCATAACAACCGCCACTAGGAAAAAAAACTTTCAATGTAACAGGAGTGTCTGGGTTCTTGTAACAGTGAAAAAGTAGTCAAATAGTCGCAGCTAAAAGTATTCGAAGCAGAGTGGGCAAACAGACGAAACATTTGCGCTAGCTAAGAAACTATTCAAATGTTTCGTATCGGTTATTGCCGAAGAGCACAAACAAAACGATTGCAATATCGATCTCCCGACAGCTTTAAGGCTCGTTCACAATGATAGCAACAAATTCAACAGGCGTTCACAATGCAAGCAACAAATTTGTTCGAATAAGTTCGAAAAAACAGCTGACTGGCAACATTGTTTACATTATACAGCAGTATACATATTTGGGGATTGAAAACCATGGAGAATTGCAATATAAACGAAAAAGCAAACAGTAAAAAATAGAAAAATTAAATGTGAGACACGGACCTCAGATTTGTACCACTACCCGGAGCAAAAAGTATTAAGTGTTTTGGCGTAGAATACGTCTTACCTTACGGTATAGGGAGTCATGTCAGATTGTTATTGTTGTAATCTTTATTTCATTGATTATGAGGAAACGGCGAGATAACTTTTTTTAAAAATTTTTTTGTAGGTAAATGAAGATGTTATCTTTCGTTTGATATACATTTCATATAGGTTGATATCTTTCTAATATTTAAATTTCTCAAATGAAAATTGTTTAAACACATACACTCAAACATATGTGTGGTGTTTGGCTGAGTGTTTGAGTTTGTAGCGTGAACACAAACTATGCTGCTGTTTCAGTGTGGACACAAACCTTCGGCTGTTGTTTTGATTGATGAAATATTGAAATTTCGTATATTTACTTATGTATTTGAGTGAAACAAAATATTAAACGTGAATTTGAATTTAACATGGATATATCATTATAAAAAATATATGAAAAAATTAATTCATACATTTTTATGTTAAATTAAAAATAAATAAGCTTTATTTAAATTTATTTTATTTAATTTTAAGCTTATGTATATTATCAAAAGTAACTATCAAATAAATAAATTCATTTGCTTATGTTATTTACCATTTATTGTTATATATGTTTTCTGTCTTATCGGATGGCGTATTCTACGTTAAACTTAATGGCCGTGTCTCTGACACAGCCTGCAGGGACAGTCCGTGGCCGAAGGCCTCGGACAACTGTCTGCTGTTTTTTTCTTTAGAAAACTTTTCAAATTTTTCTATAGAAGAGTTTTAAAATTTTTCTATAGAAAAGTTGTCAAGTTTTTCTATAGAAATGTTTTAAAATTTTTCTATAGAAAAATTGTAAAATTTTATAGAAATCTTTTAAAATTGTTCTATAGAATTGTTTTAAAATTATTCTAGAGAAATTTTTTGAAATTTTTCTATAGAAATGTTCTCAAATTTTTCTATAGAAAAGTTTTAAAATTTTTCTATAGAAATGTTTTAAAATTTTTCTTTAGAAAACTTTTCAAATTTTTCTATAGAAGAGTTTTAAAATTTTTCTATAGAAAAGTTTTAAAATTTTTCTACAGAAATGTTTTAAAATTTTTTTACAGAAAAATTTTAAAATTGTATAGAAATCTTTTCAAATTTTGCTATGGAATTGTTTTAAAATTATTCTATAGAAATTTTTTGAAATTTTTCTATAGAAATGTTCTCAAATTTTTCTATAGAAAAGTTGTCAAATTTTTCTATAGAAATGTTTTAAAAATTTTCTTTAGAAAAGTTTCAAAATTGTTCTATAGAAATGTTTTCAAATTTTTCTATAGAAATCTTCTCAAATTTTTCTATAGAAATATTCTCACATTTTTCTATAGAAAAATTTTATAATTTTAAAATTTTTCTACAGAAAAGTTTTAAAATTTTTCTATAGAAATATTTTAAAATTTTTCTATAGAAATATTTTAAAATTTTTCTATAGAAATATTTTAAAATTTTTCTATAGAAATATTTTAAAATTTTTCTATAGAAATATTTTCAAATTTTTCTATAGAAATATTTTAAAATTTTTCTTTAGAAATGTTTTCAAATTTTTCTATAGAAATGTTTAGAAACTTATGTTCCATAATATGTCATGGCCTGGACGGTTTCGATAAACCGGAAAATGTCAGCTTTTTTTAAACGTTTGTCTTTTGTTTATTATTAAAATTGGCACGAACTACACTTACTACAAACAACTACACATTTCACATTTGCATCAGCTGATTTGTTCGAAAGCCAGCGACAGTGTTGTATTCTTGGTAATTATTATAATTATATGTGAAATTATTTTTATTGGCAGACTCTACAGATAATATTATTTATTAAAATGTTTGTTTTGATACAAAAGGTTTACATTTTCATTCATACTTTCAAGTTTTAAAACAAAATTCGAAGTAGAGCGCACCTAGCGGTCAGTAGAATAAACTGATTCGAACAAATTCCAATTTGAAGTAGAAGTAGAACCTACTTCTATGACATGAGAGGGCATTATATGCAATACTGTGGGCAGTGTTGCCAGATAAAGTCGGTCACAAATCGTCAAATTGGAGGTGCCGAAATCGTCAAATCGTCAAAATAATTTTTCGAAATCGTCAAAAAATCGTCAACATTAAAAACTGCAATTGCTGCACCAAATTTCAATATTTTTGTGGGGGGAAAACAGTAAAACAAAGCAATTAAATCAATATGTTATAGTAATATTTTTAAAATTCATATATCTTTATTTAAACTCTATTTCGAAATTTCTTCAACTATTGGTCAAAAACAACGAACAGAGTTGACAAATATGTGTACGAACACAAACGGAGCGATAACGTAGGCGGTGCACATTGTTACACGTATTCTTTTGGAAGAAAAACAAAAGCTGGCATTTGACGTCGCTTCTGGCGTAAACGACAAAAAGAAGAATTCTTTTTATTTCCCTGGCATCAAGACGCAGAATGTTGGCGGCTTAATACAAAAATTGGTATGTGTTGAAAAACGTGTTTCTATTTTTCTGACAATTAAAATTAAATTATTTAAAATTTCTGAAAGAAATGTGAACAGGAATTGTAAATTTATATTTTATAGGGTAAAAAAGAAGAGTCGATGCAGTTTTTGTCCTTCATGAATAATTTTCATTAACCCCTAATTGGCTGACCCCCGATTCAATTGTGTGAATTTGATTAAACGTCACATAGATAATATTTAGGGTATTTACATACATACATATGTATATTATTGACACGGTATGTTTTATACATTAATATCGTAAGTTTTTAATAGTTCTACACTTCCTCAGTCCGTGTACAAAAATGAAATCTCTTTAATTCTATTATTTCAGAAAGTGTTGAAATATATATAGCTGTCGCTCCTGCGTTACCAACAATTTCAATTTTGGAATAGACTAAAAATCGTCATTCCAGTAGCTGAAATCGTCAAATCGTCATTTTATGTTTTTGTGACTAAAAATCGTCAAAATGACGATAAATCGTCACTTCTGGCAACACTGACTGTGAGTGGGAACGAGCAGGCTTGAATTACAAATTCGTTGCTGCCATTGTGAACGCTACTTTACTTACTGCCTTGAAACGTTTGGGAACAAAACACATACAAAAGAATCGTATGTGTAATGATCAGCATTCAGTTCGACTTAAACTTTCAAACAATGAGAAGCAAAATGATGCTTTCAAAAAATGATTAGTTGCGTTCCTTGTTTTTTGTATCCAGCAATGAGCAAATTTTAAAATGAGCAAATTTTAAGTAGCCATTAAAATGTGTGCACTCTGATAGTTACAACAACTACTACTTATTTTTTATTACTATATTTTATTACTAGTTATATTATATTTTATAGAAGTATGTAGGTATTTGTTTTTTAGTTTTCATTGTACCTATTCATTTTCTTTTTTACTTAAAAAAATAAAGCTGCCAACAGCAAACGACAACAACAACGCTGAGAGAAACAAAGAAGGAAACTCAAGAAAAAAGGCAGAGTGTATACAAATTGAGCAGCAAACGTTTCCGAACCATTCCCCTGCTTATATATCGTTCTGATTCCATTTGTCTGCTTGTGAGTATGAGCGCTTTTCGTTTTATGTTCTACGAACTCGAACTTAGCGGGAACTCATTGTTTTCTTTCTTACATTTTTTTAGGGTTTCGTTAGTATTTCGCTCTCTACAAATAACGAAACGAAACAAATCAGAAACGTTTCTTTTCGTTAGTTTGCCCGCTCTGATTCGAAGTAATACCAAGGGAATTACATTTTCATTAGTTCGAAAGAAGCAGTACTACCGTAAAGAATTCACGTCACTTTGCTGATCTGGTAATGATATACCCGTGCCATCATTAGCTTTTAACGATGCATTAGTCCTGATGTTGGTGACGCTCCCCTTTTTTATTGAAGAGTACATAATACGGTGATTATCTGTATTCGCAGATTTTTCGGTTTCCTCCGCTGTATTGTTCAGATAATTATCATAATCTGAACGGACCATGTAACCCGCTCTACGTCCTGATTGCCGATAGTCTGATTTTAACTACCTCGTTGGTGTCTTCGATCGTATATGCATATTGTTCAGGCGTTGACGATTACGAATTTTGTTTCAGGATTCTGCACTAATCCATGGTTTATTCACATATCTTTTCTCGTCAAGGACCTCCTTGACTATTTTCTTCAGAGTTCGAACAATGCTTGACCACGTCATTTGACTGTTCTGTGCCAAATTGGAATGTAGAGTTTGATCGTACATCTATACTAGTCTATACTAATATTATAAAGAGGAAATGTTTGTCAGTTTGTTAGTTCGTATGTAGGGGATAATCTTCTAAACTTACTTACTTACTTATCCGGTTTCGAACAACCGCGTAGGTTCTGGGACCTTACAAAACGGAGATAATATATTTCGCCAACCAGTTCGATCTTTTGCCTTATCTCTCCAGTTGGAAATACCAAGTGTATGCAGGGATTCGTCAACCTGATCCCTCCAGCGGAGACTTCTTCTTCCTACTTTTTCGTCTTCCTTCGAGTTCGATTTCGAAAACCCTTCGTGGTGGTTCGTCTTCACCCATTCTACTGACATCACCTAAACAGCGAAATCGCGTTATTTTGATCCGCTTAACTATGTCAATGTCGGGATATAGTTCATACAGCTCATGGTGCATGCGTCTCCGGTACTCACCGTTGTGCACTATAGAGCCATATATGTTTTTTCTACCGAAGACTCCTACAGATGTTTCACCTGCTTGCGATAAGACCCAGGATTCTGCGCCATAAAGCAAGACAGGTTGCATGAGAGTGTGGTACAGCTGGACTTTTGTTACTAGAGAGAGAGCTTTATCTCAAAAGTACTTGATTAGCCCAAAGTAACATCCATTCGCAAGCACAATTCAAGACTGACGTTGTTGTTTTTGTTTACGGCAGATCTGAGGTATATAAATTCGTCCACCACCTCGAAATTATATCGGTTATCAACGTTGACGCTTTGGTCTAATGGCGTGGAGGCCCTGGTCGTTGAAACCATTAATTTTGTCTTGTCCTCATTTACTGTCACACCCACTTTTGCTGACTCCTTCTCAATACCGCAGTAACTTCTCTAATTGCGCGCCCAATGATATCTATCTACATCATCAGCACACGCGGGCAGCATGTGACTTTTGCTGCTGATGGTTTTATTCATGTTGACTGCAGCTTTTCTCATACTAATCTCCATTAAGATGTTAAAGAAATCGCACGACAGGGTGTCGCCTTGACTGAGGCCTAGCTTAATTTCGAAAGGTTCGGTAAGATCCCTACCAACTTTCACTGCGGATTTGGTGTTCGTCAGGGTCATCCTTCAGAGGCGTATGAGTTTTGAAGGAATACCAAGCTCAGACATTGCTTCGTAGCGTTTCTCACGTATCGGGTTATAATCGACAAATATATAATAGGTGTCGATTTGTTTTTCATGGGTCTTCTCAAGGATTTCGCGTTGCGTGAAAATCCGCTCATTTGTCGATTTTCCAAGCCTAAAGCCACACTGTTATGGTCCATCAGGTCCGATCAGGTCTTCTAAACTATTCATCCGTTTTCAAAAATGGCTTCACCAGTAGAATGATACGTTATTACTGAGTGGTATAGGATATATTTTGTTTAAAAAAAAAACAGTAGGCATCCCTACTGAAATTCAGGACAAAGACTGCCGGGTTTGCTAGTCATTCATATTGATGGGTCTAGCAGACGATCTGTATTGTATTTTACGATTTTTCCTCTAATACCAATGACTGCCACTGGACTGAGATGGAATGTGCCCACTAAGAATTGGTGGTCGCTAGCAACATCAGAACCACGTCTAGTTTTGACGTCCAGAAAGGAATCCAGTAACATCTTGCTGACAATTTTAAGGTCCATTTCATTGAAGGTTTGATTGTCAGGCGATTCCCATGTATTCTTGTGTGTGGGGGAACTTTGTTCCACCGATAAACAGTTGATGGCGAGTATGTCACCATTGTCAATTCACACAGTTCCAAGATCATGTCTTCTCATCACTTCCTGCAGATTGTTTTTGTCGTTGCCCACTTTGGCTTTGCAATCTCCAAGAAATATATTACTGTCACAATAAAATCTAGTTGGCTATAGAATTCGTCCTTAAAACTGTCCTCAACAGGCTCAGTAGGTGCATACACCTGTATCACAGAAATCCTGCGGAATTTCGAATTAAAACTCGCAATGACGATGCAATGGTGGCCGTCGGTAATGCAATGGTAGTGTGCGCGGCTCTTGTGCATGAGAACGTGGGTTCGATGCCTGCTCTGACCACCTTAAATTTCTTTCGCCGGCGGTCACCTCGCTTAGTGATGGCGATACTATCGAGTATTTAGTGAGTGTGAAACTTGAACGCGCACAGCTCACTGGTTGTGAGAAGCTCTCCCTACTCACTTCATGGGATGTAACTAGAAACCATTTTTTTAATGACGATGCGATCAGATATTGTCTTGTATGACATTATAGCATTTCTAGCCCTAGGAGAAACAAAAAGAACGACTCCGTTTATATGTTCCGTGTCATGGCCGAAGTAAATTAAGCAGTGACCAGATGGTAATTGAGATTTTCCACTATTATGCCAACGCACTTCGCTTAGGCCTAGGATATCTACATTCGAGTCTCGATTTTTCGGAGAGAGTTCTTACATTCAAGGTACTAATCATAAACCGTTGTTTACAGTCAAATGTCGTTATCGAGTTGGGATGTTTTTTCTTTGAATTTTTTGACGCATCTATAATGATTGAAATTTAAGATGAGTGATTCACTAGACCACCGCATGCGATCCTAGTGGTGGGGGTGCCAACAACCTCTGGCCAGGTTTACATCCTGTATTAGGGAGGTGTCTAGATCTGTAGTGTTTAGGAAACAGCAGGGACACTTCGAGCAGGATGTGGCTCTTCACCATGCACTACGGTTTTGGCAGGAACTTTTTCTGTCCCTATGCACTACAAACTTTTCACTCGCCTGCATACTCCCTATGTTCTTCGTGGACCTTTTATTTAAACTTTGTTTTGTAATATTGGTTTATATTTTGTTTAAATAAATAAAGCAAATATATATACACAACATATGGGGTCTACTTCGTACGATATATATAAAAGTATATAGTATAATTTTATCACATTAAATTCCCATTTTCGAAAAATAAAGTTTTGGTGTTTTTAAACTAGTGTATGTACTATTTTTTCAACATTTAACGGGTTTTTCAATAAGAGCGCTACAAAAGTTTTTTTAAATAAAACAAAACCGGTTTTAGATACCAATGAAATTCTTTATTCCTGTGAAAGTACGTTCGATGCCATTATGTATGGAACTCGATTTCTTTTGCATGGCCATCGCGGGCACGCTTGCAGAAGTCCAGACGCTGAACCCAATTTTCGACGGTTTTCAAGCATAAATCGGCCGATACTGCTGCAATTTCACGTTCGATATTCGTACGAAGTTCATCAATCGTCGCTGGCTTGTTGGCATAGACCTTAGACTTGACGTAGCCCCACAGGAAATAATCTAACGGCGTCGAATCGCACGACCGAGGCGGCCAATCGACTAGGCCATTTCGTGAGATAACACGTTCACCAAACTTGGTTTCCAATAAATTGATTGTGGCATTCGCTGTGTGGCTTGTGGCGCCGTCCTGTTGGATCCACATGTCCTTCAAGTCCATATTATCCAATTGAGGCCAAAAATATTCGGTTATCATTGAACGGTAGCGATTCGCATTCACAGTAATGTGCCGGTCTTGATCATCACGGAAGAAGTACGGCCCAATGACTCCGCCGACCCATAAACCGCAACAAACCGTAATTTTTTCGGGATGCAATGATGACTCATGGATTACGTGTGGATTGCTGTGTGACCAATAACGCATATTTTGCTTATTGACGAAGCCATTCAGCCAGAAATGAGCCTCATCGCTGAAGATGATTTTCCGATGAAAATCCGAATCATTTTCAAGTTGTTGCTCAGCCCAATTCACGAACATACGACGCTTATGGTGGTCAAGCGGCTTCAGTTCTTGCGTCAATTTGATCTTGTAAAAATGTAGGCCAAGATGTTTTCGCAAAATTCGCCACAACGACGTCACAGAGATGCCCAACGCTTGAGAACGACGTGTGAGAGACACATTTGGGTTTTCTTGAACTGAAGTCTCAGCGGCAGCAATATTCTCGACGCTACGGGCACTTCTTTGTCTCACTGGCACGGGAACATTTTGTACTGTGCCTGTGGATTCAAATTTTTCCACTAGACGCTCAATTGTTGATCTGGTAGGACGATTATGACGACCATAAATTGGACGTAGCGCTCTTAAAGTTGAGGCCACTGACTCCAAATTTGGGTAGTAAATTTTAATAATTTCGACTCGTTGTTGACTCGTATATCTTTCCATGATGAAATGGCAAACCTTACTGAAGAGAAATGTCAAAAGAGCGGGAAAAAATATGGCGTCGTTTGATGTCCCTATCGATTTACTTTTGTAGCATCTCTGTTGAAAAACCCTTTACAAGTCTTGTTCATGCAAGCCTAAGGCGACCCGTAATGACAGTTGTAATCCCGCATTGGAATATTTAATAATTTAGTCCCGCAAATCACCTAATGCATCCCGCATATCCCGCATTCCTATATTTGTTACCGACAATTACTTGAAAAAATAGTGTACGTATCAGTGGTCGTCAGAAAGAGAGAATGTAAATGTTTTAGTGTTTTTAAGCTAGTGGACTATTTTTTCAACATTGATTAACAAAGCGACGTGAACCTGCTTTGTTAAAAGCTAAGGAATGGGGATGAATGAAGTGTTGAAGTGTTGTATTTGTTATGCTCTTTGTTGAGAATTTTGTTACCATTCGTGTTGTGTACGTGTGAGAAGCCGCAAATGATCGGCCACTGGTGGCTATGAGTGCCGACCGCTGCACTACACTGCAGTATCATAAGTAGCTAGTAGCTTTATGTAGTCAGTTATTTCGTTAGCGAAAAGCCTGACTAGCTACTTGAGTGGTTACAGGTAATGCTAGAATTCTCCTTTTGATTATTATAAGAAGGGAAAAAACAATGCACTGAACTGTTTTCCCGTTATGATTTATTGGTTGCTTAGTTATTTTAGTGTGTTGGCGTCAGTTGCTATTAAACGTTAGTAGAAGTATCATCGTGACAGCGTGCGCGGGTTAGAAGTATAAAAAAGTGAATTTTAATATTTAGAACGGTAAAATGACAAGCAAAAGACAAATAAAACGTTTAATAAAGAAACAAAATGAACAAATTGTGCAAAAGTTTGAAAATGTAGCAAAAGAAATTGGTGAAGATAATGAAAAAGATTTATTCATAATATTAATTCATTATAGTCCGGCGAATTCATCAAGTGGATTGTACTAGTCAAGTAGTTAGTACAATGTTGTTAGATATTACATCAATTCCATGTAACTAGCGATCTGCATGGTACATGGTAGTGCAGAGGGTAGCCACTGACTACCGCCATGGACATCCCCATGTGAAATTCGTTAGTGTAAAGCATTGCTGGTAGTCTGGCGGGTAGTTAATGGTAAATATTGGTAGTTAGGGAAACAACTAAAAATTCGTTAGCTACGTCGACTGGAGGGTAGTTGCTCGTACTCTACTCTCCCGCTCAAAAATTAAATAGCCACACAAGCACACATAAAATCATGCAAACGACAAGTCGAAAGATATTGGGTCGCTCTTTGAAGCGAAAGTGAGTGACTGCCTTTGTACTCATACATTTTCGTTCAGGTCGCTGGAGAGGATGTAAGTTCGGTTCGATTTTTTACTGAATGACATATGTGTTCGACTTTAAAAGAAGATAATTTGTTCGACGAAGTAAATTACGTGGCAAATTACGTGAACTACGATGGCCTTAAGAAGTGTGAGGAGATGAAGAACAGTACAGAACAACGATGGATAGAGGTGTTGAAAAATGCTAAAGATAACGTAATACCATTTCAGAAGTGCCTGGCCGTCGTCCTGTACCTTCTTTGTTTCGCTGGGACGAACGCTCCTACAGAATGGGTATTTTCGTTGATGAATGCATTATGGACATCGGAAAAATCCACACTTAAAGTTGAAATGTTGCGTGCTATGCTTATTTTAAAAATTAATATGGGCAGTTGTGAAAACTTTTATGAAATTCTTAACCCAAACGCAGAATTAGTAGAAAAAAAATGTCACTCATGCGAAAAATATGAATTTAAAAATAAATGTTTAAAATAAAATGGAGGTTGTTTTCAAAACTTGACTATTCCACTTTTGACAGGACTGATTATTTTATATTTTTTTGTTTTGTTAGCATTGAATTGAAAACTCAGCGAAAATAAAATTGTGCGAAATCTTTATAATTACACCAGAAAAAATAAATAAAAGGCATGATTTTATCAAAAATAGATTATTCCACTTCAAAATGATATTACCCATTTCAAATATACATTTTTGTGATTAATCCATAATTTTAAAATAAATAAAATATTTTTTTGATTATTTTTTTTTAGTTTTAATTATTTAAAAATGAACCTCAGGTTATTTTATTTCAAAATAAGATTTCTGATACCTAATAAGTTTCAGCAAATCAAGATTAATCCAAAGTGGTTTAAATCAAAACATGATTAGTAGTAGTAATTCTTTATTTCATAAATAACAATGAATTTTAAATAAATAAATTTGCAATATATGTAAAAGAATTTAATTTCGACTTTGACTTATAGTCGTCAGTCAATTTTAGTATGAGTATGAATATATACGTGTTGTTTTAAAAATTGAATTCAAATATTAATTGTTTTCTGTAGTGTATGCATACTTTTATAAAATTTGCCAAGTCCTTCCATTTAACAATACGACCATTTAAAACATTTATAAGTTCCTCTTCTGTAAGTAAAACCTTATCAAATGAATTATTTCTAAATTGTTTTAGTGCTACACAGCGGCCTAGAAAATGTTGCAGATTTTCTACTTCATTCATATTGCACATTGAACACAATGTATTTAAGTTAGTCTGGAATCTGGTTCCATTAAGTTCTATCAGATCACTTCTAGCTTTGAAAATCCACATTTTATCCTCTTGACTAATGCCTTCCAATATGTATGTGTATCCGATACTTGGGTCTAGTTTTTTGTATATCCGCATTGTCTGCTGTGTTTTTAGTAAAGCTTTTTGTAGACTATTTGCCTGTAGCGCTTGTAAGAGGGTATTTCTGTTCAAAACCCACTGCTCCCTACTACAGTTTTGCTCTAGCCATGATATGCCCCATTCCAAGCCCAATATATTCAGCTCCTTTGCCCAATAAATCTGGTATTTCATTATCTTTCTCGATAGTTTGTGTGGTAACCTTTCCTCATTGTAGTCAAAAAACGTGCGAGCTATATATCTCAGATGTAGATCTAATGTGAACAGATGACCATTTTCAATTCCAGCTTCCAATATCAGTATGTATGTAGGCGTAAAATTTGGCAACTTCATAATCTTCTTTAAAAAGTAGTCGACTTCTTCAAAATATGAGTAGCCCCATACCTGAGCACCGTATGTTTGTATTGCTCTACACACTGCTAAGTAAAGTTTCCATTTTGCCTTTATTGATATGGTGTTTTTGGTTAGAAAGTTTTTCCATGTTATGTTTATGCTGTTTTTAGCCTTAAGGGTTCTTTGTTGCACATGTTTTGTGAAAATCATTTTAGGTGTCAGCGTTACTCCTAAGTAACAATATTCAGAAACTGTTTCAATTTCCTGCCCGTTGAGTGTCCACTTTTCATTTGCAGCTAGTTTCCCACCTTTTCGGAATACCATTATTTTGGACTTTGCAAGATTCACCTCAGCATTCCAGAGTTTACAATATTTTTCAAGCTTATATATCATGTTCTGCAGTACATTTACTTCATCTGCCAGTATTACGATATCATCAGCGTAAAGCAATAGTCTTATGTTGAGATTATCAATATTTGTCCCGCCTCCCAGGTAATCATGTAAATCGTCTAGATATAGGGCAAACAATAAGGGCGATAACAAACACCCTTGTTTGACACCCGTGGTTGTTTCAAATTCTTCAGACAACTCACTGCCATTCCATACCGAAAACAATGTTTTTTCATATATTTTTCCAATAAAATTTACGAACTTAGTTGACACGCCGATGGTATGTAGTTTATAGAATAATGCGTTACGAGATACTCGTCAAACGCCGCCTTAAAATCCACGAAAAAAGCGTATGTTTTTTTGTTTTTGTGGAAGTTTAGATGAACCACCGAAGAAAGGCTGTAAATATTATCCGATGTAGAGTAATTTTTTCTAAAACCTGATTGAAATTCATTTAACTTTTTGTACTTTTCTACCCATTTCGATAGTCTTTCTGTTAAAATACCCATCATTATTTTTGCTAGGCTGTTCATAAATGTTATTCCCCGGTAGTTACTTGGTATGGTGTTATCTCCTTTTTTCCAGATTGGGTATATGATGCTTTTTGTAAATGTATCCTCTACTTCACATCTATCATATAAATAGTTAAATCTTTGGACTATTTCGTTTAGGAGCTCATCCGGTGCAAATTTATAGAACTCGTATGGTATAGGGTCCTCGCCAGGTGCTTTATTAATTTTTGCCTTCTTTAAAACTTCTTTCACTTCTGCTAAAGTAATGCTTTTATCAAGCTCAACATCCTCACAATATAAGTAGGCATAATTAATGTCTGCTGCGGTTTGTAGTGGGTTCAAAAGGTTTTGAAAGTATGATTTTAAAACGTTTGCTTGTACTGCGATATTAGACGGAGTATAATCATTTCCAATTTCCGTCACTATATTCCACCAGTCTTTACTATTTTTCACCATTTCTATGGAACGCTCCAGCTTTAAATTATAATTGTATCTTGCAACAACGCAGGTGTTTTTATATCGGCTAATTGCATTTAAATATTTTCGTCGGCATTCTCCGCTTGGATTCTTTTTAAAGATATTGAGCTGCTTGAATGTAGTTTTGCGGGCCTTAAAACATCGAGTGTTGAACCATTTTTGTTTTTTCTGATGATTTTTCTTCGGCTTTGCGGATATTGGGTTTGCGCTTTTAATTATTTTTACAATGTCAACTAATTTCATTTGGTGTTGATCGTTTTTCCGATTTATTAAAATATACTGCACCTTATGTTGATATTGTGACAGCATACAGTTTTTCCAATGTAGCTTCGGCAAAAGTTCTGTGTTGCTATAACTCTCGGTTTTACTTTTGAGTTTCAATGACAGGACAATTGGTAGGTGATCCGACCACGTCTTGCTATCGACTTCGAACTTGTTTATACGCGGGAGCATATCATCCGAAACAGCACATATGTCATTTACCGATGTACCAACACCACTTACAAATGTAAATTCTCCTTCTTCATCACCTCTAGTCATCCCATTTACAACCACCAAACCATGATCATAACATAATTGTAGAAAATCTCTTCCTCTTGCATTAATAGTAATGTCCTTAGACTTTCGTTCTGCCATTCCGGCAACAAAGTGATTTTTTGCCAGTTCATCCAGATTTTTCTGCATTGTTCCGATTCTTATATTAAGATCTCCAATCACTATAGGGTTAATTATACCATGCTCTTTTAGAAGTGAATCTAGCTTAGTGAAATCCTCTTTCCATGTGGCGCCTCTCATGTATAGCGGTATTATGTTGAAGTACGACTTGTTAAATTTAATTTTAATATAATATAATTCGGATTTTAATTCATAGCAGAATGTAAACCATTTTTGCTGTAACGACTTTTTTTTTATCGCTATTAAGCTTCCTCCGATGCCTCTTCCAAACGACGTGTTTTTTGTTGCAGGTTGCCAATATATATAAACATCTCCAAAATATTTTTCAAATTTATTCGTGTTCTCTTCACATACGTGGGTCTCGAGCAATGCAATCACATCAAATTCATTAATATAGTTGAAGAAATCTGCATATAGCAACTTGTTTTCTAGACCGTGTATGTTATAGGACAAGACTTTTAAATAATAATTTTCTATTAAGGTTTTACTTTTACATATATTGCTCTCATTTAGTTTTTTGACTTAATTTTAGATAAAAGAATATTGTAAGTGACATTTATATTTTCAAGTTTTTCTCCATACAAATTTGCCAATACTGTTCCGGCGCTACTATTTCCACACATCAATTCCCGGGATTTAGACCACCACATCCAGTGTGTACCAATCTTAATGGATTCATTCTTTACAAAGATTTTGTGAGTTTTATCTATTGCCAAGATTTCCGTTTTTAGCTGCATTAAAACTTTTCGATTTTGTTGTCCCTCTTCGCTCAAATCTTTTTCGACTTTTATGCTGGTTCCAGCAAGGTTGCGTAAGTTCTTAAATATTTTATTGGCCATTTCTTCAGATTGCATCTCTGCCACTACACCAATTTTGTCATTGTGCGAAAATAATACTCTTGCCGAGGCTATTTTTACATCATTCATTTTCAGAACATTTTTGCACACATTTTCTACAGACGTTTTCGGCGATCCTTGCCTTGTAATTCCTCTGAATAATACGTTTTTGCGTTTGCTTTGTTCAACCAGACGTCTTATTTGTTGTCGATCTTTTTCTCGTTCCGATTTAAGAATATTAATTTCCGTGCGCATATCTTCATTTTCTTGTTTTAAGCGGGCTAAACTAGAATCAACTTCAGATATTTGATTTTTCACCTCTTCGATATCAGATTTTGTCGAGAGTGTTTTCATTTTATCTTCCATGATTGATTCCATTGAAGTCCTCATCATTGCCATAAGTGTAGACACGTTCATACTTCCCACCAAGCTATCGGCATTGCTGGGTTGTACTTCCTCTGGCGATATTTCAGTTAGAATTCTCTTAATCATTTTATTTTGAATTGGTGTAGATTTCGTTGGTTTCGTTGGGGACCGTTGCATTTTTAAATTTGGCTAAATCAGCAACCGCCAGTCGATAATGCAGGTTCAAAGAAGTTTGGTATGGCAAGGTCAAAGTCAAAGTGATCTTCTAGTATGGCAACGTCGCTAACAAAAAACCACTATTTTTGTCCTGATGTGGCAACGATCAAAATATATTTGACAGCACTGACACTATCAAACCAGTATTATGCCAGAAAGGGCGACAGCTGATATTGTTATTGTTCAAACACTTGAGTGTTTTCTTGCTAAATCCGCCTTCCAGTGTTTTGTTTACAAAAGATTTGTTAAAATTGTTTAAAATATAATGAATCACCCATCCAAGACGCTCTCCAACACCGCTTCATACATTCCGCTCAAAACGCAGTCCGATGAGATGCTTTTCTGGCCGCACTATGTCCGGTAAGTATTCAATAATTACAAAACTGCAGGAGGCTCTTCCAAACACGTATATACTCAACAAACTATAGAACAGAAAACCATGATTATTCCTCTAGAGCACATAACAAAAGTTGATTATTCCAAACAGCCGCGTCAAAACTAGATTATTCCATTTAAAATTTTCGATTTATTCAAAATATATTAGTGCTAAATTTTTGAATCCTATACAAAGCATCTTGATGCTCAAAAAATTCGGGTTTAAATACATAGGGACATACCTAAAAAAAACTATTTTCTCAAATTGTGCAAAAACACAAAAAGTGGAATAGTCAAGTTTTGAAAATAACCTCCTCAGTTATGTTGTTTGTTTCTTATTTAAGTAAGCCACCGACACATCCGCAGTCTTATGGATAGAGGTATGTGGTCGGCCGCGTCCCGCATTGATTTTTTATAAAGTTGGTCCCCTTATGCAAGCCAAGCGTGGATTAATTACTTGTGTTTTTTATTGTACTTAATTCACAAATGGTCCACCGATCCGATTTTCTCAGTAAAGTCTCGGACAGACAAAGGGCTTCACATTGTTGTCCTTTCCAATTTGTTTCCTCAAAATCGTTTCTCACGTTGGTAGCACACATATATACATATTGTTATGAATTTCCTTATTCGTCCTTTTTGCGTTGTTTTATTCCCAATAATAAAACAAGGTTTGTTTTTAATTACGATAATTACAACGGTTTAACTTCCTTTTATTTTAATTATATAGTACAACAGTTTACTTTATTTATAGCACTTTAACAAGTCTTATATTTAACTATCAATTCGCGTTGCTCACTTTACGGGGTTTAATCACAAACTGAACTCTCCATTCATTTTACCATTTATACCAACTCACCATACTTAAATGAAGGTATATCTAGCGAATTCAAGAACCTTCTAGACGTTGTTTTTGTTGCTTATCTTTGTAGAATCGTCTCGGATCGCGGAGAATTATCTTAACTGAGGCGAATTCATTCTACTGGTTTAGCGAGCTGGTACGTTGTTACAATGCATACTTTCAGGCGCAGCACTAACCGCCTGTTATTTACATACTGTTAGTAGAGTCATTAACAGCAAGCAAAAGCTTTTACTTATTCGTGACAATATATACAAAACTCATACACAAAAACCAAAGCAACATCATGAGCCATTTAGCCGTCCAAGCCTTCGTTTAATCAAATTTCACTGATCAAGCGCTTTTGATGTCCTCTGTTCGATTAACCATTGATGACTGAATACATGGAACTAAAACGCAATACATCAACCAAAATAAGAAACACTGACTTCATCTGCAATTTGCACGCACATTCAGAAATATTTACGAATCACTGACTGAGAGAATAATGCAAAAATACAGATACACACAAGATAGACTCTCTCGTCGTTCCTCTTTTATTCTCTTGCTCTCGAAGGAGCATACACAGTGCAACAAACACAGCTGTATTTGTACCGGCATTTTTGAGTCACAAACACATATATTATAACATATTAATCATTGTGTCTCAAACATGTAATATTGAATAGCAAACACAATGTGTTTGGACACAAATATATTATATTTGCGACAATCTCCAAATACACTTTATATTTGCATCCAAACAACAACAAAATACAGATTTTTCAGCGTGTACATTAGATTGCAGATGCATATCCGTATATTCTGCCTTTTAGGAACATCTTTGTGTCCATTGATATCTCGTAACTGAGTATTAGCCGGTTAATAACGTGTAGTTCACCTGATTACCTGGAAATTTAAGCTTTTGATACTAACTCGGCATTTCAAATTATTGGAAAAGGAAAGCTAGTTTGTAAATTTATAAAACACATTACACACTTTGCACCATATTCATAAAAAGTTGCAGGATATTTGATAGCCGATTTTTATATGATAAATCGCTTCCCAAACCTCCCATTACTTTTTATGAATAAGGCCGTTTATGTCTAATTTATTTTTATAATTTATATGTATGTTCCACCTTCTCTATTTCCATGGTATTGATAATCAGTTTCCTTTCTACACCTCATTAGGAAACGTATAAGGAGAATAAGCAAATGTAAAGAAAAAACAATTCTTTTCAAAGACGACCTGCAGCTATTTCTACGTCCCGAACCCTCACCCACCATTAACTCTTTAGTGATGTTTTAAGAATTGTTTCGCTTTTTTATTTTTGTTTGACATTTCATTCATTTAATATAACAGATCTGCGCATTGTTGCTGATTCCAAGTGGGAATGAAAAAAGTAAATGACCAGTGGAAAAACTATAATCATCAGTATCATCGGCATGATAGTCCGTTTCAGGTTACATCTTCTATTGAAATTCCCAGAGCTTGTTAACAGTAGCTTTCGATATTTGTACGTTCCTTCATTGCGCTTGGCCTGATGAAATGAAAAGTTCGTTTAGTCCTGGTGTTGGTATTATTTTTACTCCTAGCCTTATTCCCTATACGTTTCTGGGTTTATCATCATTCTCATAATCGTTATCGTCATCAGTGCCATTTGCTCCTCTGGGTAGCGGTAATTTAACACTAAGCATCCTAATATTATGTGCTTCTTGATTTACCATTTATTACTTCGTATTTTTTGTTAGTTCATATCTGCGTGTTCCAATTCACATTTTCCAGTCCTAGCCCCTGCATTATCCTGAGAGAATCATCAGTTCAATTTCTTCATTTGCTTTTAGACCTTTGGTATGACGTCACACAATGACTGCCATGAGCAAGTCCAACAGGGATACGGAAATTTTTGTCCTTGTTGATTTTGTTTTTCGCTTTCTCATTTCACCTCTGTAGCATGAATGAGAAAAAAGGGAATACTTTAATGAGGTTGCATTGCACCAAAGGGAAACTCACTTTCGGCGTTAATTTGAATTTTACAGCAGCATCATCTATGCTATTTAAGTTACAATATCCAAACCGAAAAAAAAAGAACCCGAGAATAACAAACTAAATACGATTCGAGACCTTTTAAAGTGGAGTCAACGATAATGAGTATATCAAATCACAAACAAAAGATATATGGAACAATAAATTGAAAAGGGGAATTAATACAAACATATCATAACCAAATTATTAAAATGTCTTACTTACTTACTTACTTATCCGGTCTCGGACAGCCCCGGGGGGTCAGGGACCTTACAAAACGAAGATAACGTAGTTCGCCAACCATTTTGACCTTTTGCTTTATCTCTCCTGTTGGCAATACCAAGTGTACGCAGGGATTCGTCAACCTGATCCCTCCAGCGGAGTCTTGGTTTTACTATTTTTCGTCTTCCTTCGAGTTCGGTTTCGAAAACCCTTCGTGCTGGTTCGTCTTCATCCATTCTACTGACATGACCTAGGCAGCGCAATCGCGTTATCTCGTCGCGCTTAACTATGTCAATTTCGGGATAAAGCTCATACAGCTCTTGATTCATGCGTCGCCGATACTCGCCGTTGTGCACTATAGGGCCATAAATTATTCGGAGTATTTTTCTCTCGAAGACTCCTACAGATGTTTCGTCTGCTTGCGATAGGACCCAGGATTCTGCGCCATAAAGCAAGACAGGTTGAATGAGAGTCTGGTACAGCTGGACTTTTGCTACTCGAGAGAGGGCTTTATCTCTAAAGTGCTAGCTTAGCCCAAAATAACATCTATTCGCAAGCACAATTCTGCGCTTGATCTCAAGGCTGACGTTGTTGTTTTTGTTCACGGCAGATCCGAGGTATATAAATTCGTCTACTACCTCGAAGTTATAACGGTTATCAACGTTCACGCTTTGGTCTAATCGCGTGGAGTCCCTGTTCGTTGAAACCATTAATTTTGTCCTGTCCTCATTTACCGTCAGACCCACTTTTGCTGACTCCTTCTCAATTCTCGAAAAAACCGCAGTAACTTCTCTAATTGTGCCCCCAATGATATCTATATCATCTTTTGCTGCTGATGGTTTTATTCATGTTGACTGCGGCTTTTCTCACAATGATCTCCATTAAGATGTTAAAGAGATCGCACGATAGGGTGTCGCCTTGACCGAGGCCTCGCTTAGTTTCGAAAGGTTCGGTAAGATCCTTACCAACTTTCACTGCGGATTTGGTGTTCGTCAAGGTCATCCTGCAAAGGCGTATGAGTTTTGCAGGAATACCAAGCTCAGACATTGCTTCATAGAGTTTCTCCCGTATCGGACTATCGAAGGCCGCTTTATAATCGATAAATAGATGTTAGGTGTCGATTTGTTTTTCGTGTATCTTCTCCAGGATTTGGCGTAGCGTGAAAATCTGGACAGTTGTCGATTTTCCAGGCCTAAAGTCACACTGGTATGGTCCAATCAGGTCAGCGATAATTGGTTTTAGTCTTTCGCACATTATACTTGATAGAACCTTATATGCTATGGATAAAAGGCTTATTCCATGGTAGTTGGCACAGATACTCGGGTCACCTTTTTTAAATATGGGACATAGTACACTGAGACTCCAATCGCCGGGCATGCATTCATCTAACCAAATTTTGCTAATGAGCTGATGCATGCACCTTATCAGCTCATCGCCGCCAGCCTTAAACAGCTGCGCCGGTAATCCATCGGCTCCTGCGGCATTGTTGTTCTTAAGCCGGGCAATAGCAGTTCTTTCCTCGTCTTGGTTAGGAGGGGGGCAATCGACTTCGTCGTCCATATTGTGATCGATGGTCCCATCGTCATTAGATATCTCAGGTACTAGTAGCTCGGAGAAATGATCTCTCGATATTCCCAACATGCTCTGCACATCTGCGACGAGATTTCCGTCCTTGTCTTTACAGGAGGGGGGCCCTGAACCATGTCCATTAGTTCCGTTTTTAACTTTTTGGTAGAATTTTCGGGCTTCGTTCTTCCTTCTGTATGCCTCAATTTTCTCACGCTCGTGTATTCTCCACTGCCGTTTCTTACGCCTAAAGAGACGGTTTACCTCCTCTCTTTTCTCCCTATACCGCTCAGTTGCAGCTCGCGTTGCAATTGACTGAAGCATTACCGTACGTGCGGCGTTCTTTCCGTCATTTGCAATGCGACACTCTTCATCGTACCACGGTTTATTGCGAAGCGGTTTTTCGAAACAAAGTACGGTTGTTGCGGCAGTTTTTATTGAGTCGGAAATGGGTTTCCACTGCGCATCAGGATCGTCATCGGGAGGGGTGGGTTCTGTGCCAAAAGTTGCGAGTTGCTTCCTTGAGTAGGCTGTGGCTACCTCTGGTAATTGCAGCTTTCCGATGTCCAGCTTCCTCTGCGTCTGGTTTCGTACGATTTTCGCTCTACTTAATCTTGTGCGAACCTTTGCTGCTACCAGGTAGTGATCACAATCGATGGTAGCTCCTCTGATCACTCGTACGTCCATTACACTGGATGAGTGCCTTCCATCAATGACCACGTGATCAATTTGGTTCTTAGTTCTTTGATCAGGGGATAACCAAGTAGCCTTGTGGATGTTTTTATGCTGGAATCTTGTACCATGTATGACCATGTTTTGCCGCGGCAAAGTCAATCAGTCTCATACCGTTGTCGGAACTGTCAGCATGTAGACTGAAATTGCCAATAGTTGGATTAAACACATTCTCCCTTCCTACTGTGGCATTAAAATCTAATAGTACAATCTTAATGTCATGGACAGGGCAGCGGTCATACATTTCCTCTAGGAGCTCATAGAATACGTCTTTCGCTTTTATGCGGATTGTGGCTATACGTTCACTCACAGGATTAAAACTAGAGACTAGATGTCGCAGTCTTTTGCCAACTACAAATCCGCAACCAAATTCATGTTTTTTTTTCATGGCAACTGTAGCATATATCGCAGTTTATTTTTCTAGTGCAGCCATGTCCTGTCCATCGTATTTCCTGGATAGAGGCAAACCCAGCCCACCGTGTGTTTGCATTTTACCTACTGCCAGGATATTTTATTGCAGCCGCCCTTTATGGATCAGACGCTGACCAGGATGCGATATGTTGAAGCTGGATTTTCATCTTTTAGTTTCTATCCGCCGTTGGCCCGTATGTTTGGCTCATCCGCCGTCTAAGGACAAAAGAATATGCTCGATTCTTTGATGAGCTTCAGTGACATCAGTCACCTACTAAACCTGATTTGATGCTCATTTGTTTCGCCTTCTCACTCTAGCTAGCTAACGGAGGTTTCCGAAAAGCCATTGCCCAGGGCATACTGCGTGGAAGTAGTGAGCTGCTTGGACTGCCCAATGAAGGAATCATTTCTGGCCACTCCCAAGTGAATGGCAATCAGAAACTTTCCACCTACACGGACAGTCCCATGTCTACTTTACAATAAAACAAAAGGCAATATAATTCGTAATTGAAATTATCGATAACACTATGGAACACAAAAAAAATCAATGAGTGTTCGAACTCACGGGCGATGTGTTAACACCTTTTTGTTACACGGTACCTGTTCGATTTCTATGAACACATTAGTAAATGTTACATTGAAAAATAACTACTGTATGCATCGATCACTATCAATAGCATCATACCCTCAAAAGGGCCAGCATAGTCCATATGAACTCGTTGACACGGTCTTTTCGGATATTCCCAGTGGTTGTCGGCACATTTTATTGGTTTGTTGGCTATCCTTGCACATTTGTCACAATCATCTCGATATCCAAATCAATTTTCGGTCAATACATGGAGATTTGAATCCGTTCCTAGCTAAACACTCAAGAATTTGAACGATCCTACCCAGCTCGGAGTCTTTTCTGGTTTCCCCGGCAATATCATCAGCTGTAACTGGCAGCTGATTTATCTAATGAACTATGAAATAGTCACAATTATCATACTCATCCTCATAAAGGATCTGCTGTTTTAGTTGCCCAACTTGGCTAACCACAGGCGGTAAAAAAAGAATATTTAAAGAAAATAAAAAAAGAATAGTTTTTGTGCTGAAGGCTCTTTTGCTATTGCACTTTCTTTTTTCTTACATCTGATTTAACATTAGATGTAATATTGTTAAAATAAATAAAACAATATTTAGCTCACTGAAATAATTGTTTTTGTTTTGTCATAAACAGAGCCATGACGAAAAGTATTGAATAGTATAGAGAATTGATTGCACTCTTTTTCCGATCTCATGTAGAGAGTCTGAGTAAAAGAGCATAAACGAGCCTCATATTCTTTATAGAATTTTTCAATATAAATGCGCTATTTCGACAATGATATTACATAAAACAATACAAAAGGCATAAATGTTTTTGAGCCATACAATTCGTTCCATGAGCTGTCTATACTATTCAATAGTCTTTGGCGACGACGAAGTGCTTGTTTGTTCGCTGCCGCTTCATCAATCCCATCATACTTATTTTCAGGCAGAGACTATTATTGTACAACAACCACGTATGTTAAAAAAAAATCCAATGAGTGTTCGAACTCACGGGCGATGCGTTAACACCTTTTTGCTACACGGTACCTGTTCGATTTCTGTGAATACATTAGTAAATGTTACATTAGAAAATAAAAAACATATGATGACGTTACATTTAAATAATATTAATACTTAAAATTATTTAATGACCAGTGCACGCACTTGTCATTATGTTCTTGCTCAATACTTTTTGTTTTATTCCCACGAAAATCAAAGAATGCAAAGCTACAGACACTTGTATATACATACATACAGTGTTATATTCGTACATACGCTACACAAGTTAACAAAATTTTCGTTGCTCTCTTGCTATCTCATTTTTATATATGTATGTATGTACGTATAAGACGTCATTATTCTCTTTGCTCTGAAAGTGCTCCGCACCCACATTTTATTTGACTTACCTTTCACAATAATAAAAAACCAACCCGTAAAAAACATAGGTTTTGACTATAAATTCTTTATATATGACCACGCCTCTTTGTCCAATACCGCCCATATTTGCAGCAGATCTTAGAATATATACACCTAACCAACATATCCAATTTTGTTCAAATACCGTTAACAGGAGCAGAAATAATGGATTTTTAATTTGTGATTTGTATGGGAGGTACCACGCCCCTTTATCCAATCCAGCCCATATTTTGATAGTTTATTTTTGTCGTCGCCATTAATTTGCCTGCGAAGTTTCAGCTCGATGAGATCATGGGAAAAGGGTTAAAAATTCAATCCAAAATTTTTTGGGCATACAAGCATATGTACATTAGAGTGGCATTGAAATGTATGAAGAAAATAAACTTTAATTTTTCGTAAAAGCCCAGGCGGATTATTGTAACACTTAGTCTAAAACTTAAATGGTGAAAATTTGAGCTAAATCGGGCTACTCTAACCCGTGCCCCACTGGGGTCAAAGTTCAAATTTACGTAAATGCAGCAAATTACCTGGAATTACTCAGAGAATTCGCTTTGTTTCTGCTGATTTTGATAAAAACCAAACAAAATATTCTTATAAAAAATGTGAACTTTATCCCAAATAAATTTTAGAAAACTTAACCCTTTTGTGCCCAGCGGGTCAAAATGACCCATATATTTTATTACATACATACATATATCAAAACCAAGATACAACTTTGCTTTGTGGATTTTTTATTGAAATTCATTTCGCAAACAATTTCAATTAGCTCCTTTCGAATATTGCTGCCTATAATTGTGTACAACCTGAAAATGGAAACAAAAATATAGGGTTGATATTTACTACAGAACTATTATAAGATTTTAATATATATTAGCATTACCTTGAAAAGATATTGCCTTTGTTTTTCATCTGTTGTATTTTTCCATGATAATCTTGGATTAGTTGTATCCCTCTTTCGGCGCAATCGTTAGCAATTTGTATGTTTTGAATAATTTCCTTTCCTTTCCTATATTCTTCAATATCATTCCCAGTACTTGGATCTCTTTCTAAGAAATTGGTTGAAATCTTAAATCTTTTTAAAAGAGAACAATTCTCTCAAAATAGATGAGTTATCCCTGTCAAAAAAGTTTTTAATATTGTCTTGTTTAATCAAAAACTTTTTTGGAACATCTTCTCATTCGTCTTCATTTTCTTCTGCATTATAAGCCAAACACATTTTTTCTGCCAGCGTGACTTTAGTTTGTATGTCGATTCTATCATCGAATAAAGCAAATCCTACACATTCATCGCTTAGGTAATATAGGTGATTAATAAACTTAGAAACATCTTTTTCTGATATGTTTTTGTTGAATAATTTATACTTTTCCATTTTCCGTATAAATTTAATATCATTTAAAGGCACTTAAGAATGAATCCAGCAACTTCAATCAATCCATTCACTTCAGATTCGGTTATTTCCGGAAACTGGCTTTGAAACATTAAAATTTTCAAACAATAGATAGCCTTAGCCATCCACCTGGCTAAGTGCATTGCACCAGGCTTCGCAAATTTCAATCCCCGGGGCGGAGTTCCTCCTAAGAAAATTATTATGAACTCCAAAAATTCTTTATAATCACTCCGCGGAAGGTCGTCCTTAATTTTTTTATTCGCGAAATCTAAAATCTCATCACGTTCATTGCCTAAAATCTCTTTTATTCGCGGATATGACAATCCCGTCAAAAAATTAGTGTGATTTATATTTGGCCAATATTTCTTAAACTTTTTAAATATTACAACTTCAGGTCCAGTTGATACCCCCATTCCTTCCACAAACACATCTGCTAGCACTATTTCAAATATATGATGTCTGCAACCAAGGAATAGAATATCTCGTCCGATTCTCTTTTCTAAAATAGTGCACGCCCCTTTAAATTTGCCTGTGTTCGATGAAGTTGTATCGAATACAAACGCCTCTGTTTTTCCTAAAACCTGGTTCTCCTCTAAAGTATCATATATAGCAAATGCTATTTCTATTTCAGTTCCTGATGGAATATCGGGCATATTTAAAATGTGTTCAATTTTCGGAGCCGTTGCTATTACTGAAAGACGATCTTCGGTTTTCCCTGATAAAACTGGCAATAGTTTTGTATCCCAGTGTATTGTTAGGGGTTGAGATTCTTTGGTGAATTTTGATACAATTTTGACGTATTGAATTACGGTCTATAATGAAATCTGACGAACTTGCGCCAACGGCATTTAGAACAGCTATTATTATGTGGACTGCATCTCTTGAACTAATCTTTAATTTATCCAAAACGGCCGCTAGTCTAGGAGTTAATATTTGTCAGATGGAAGGGGAACCAATATTCCAAAAAACAGTGGGAGCCACGAGTTGAAGGGCCGTTAGGGCTGAACAATATCCTTCATCCACCGCAAAAGAAAAGAGAAGACGTGAATGCTTTAAACTTTAATTTTTGTCATTGGTTTCATACAAAATAATTTTTTTATAAATTGTGTCTTTTTCATTACAACCAGGTGTTTTTGACGCATTAAGGACGTTATTTACAACTTTCTTATAGCCCCCAACATGCTTTTATCCCAAAATCCTTGATAATTTCTTTCAATTCTCATTAGATCTTGGTGAGCACGCTCCCCTTGTTCGTCGCTCACCGCACCTAGGTTTTGTTCTCCAATAAACATTGTGAAAAATTGTCATCATTCAATAACATCCTGATCTGAGGGCCAACAAATAGCAAAATTTTTGTAGAAATTTTAGGAAAAACCGCTAACAAATATTTAAATGCTGCACCATCTTTGTCCAGAGCCTTGACAAAGTCCTTAAATTTTTGTTTATAATAGGGATTTTTTCTTTTGTTTTAAATCGTAAACATTTATTATTAATATTATTAAGTTTAGAATATATTGTTTAAAAGGCCCAATTTTATGTGCAGCGGCGGAAGGTGAACGTCATTTGGATCAATTAATGGTTTATTTGAAATGTTTTGTTTTCCTGGGGAATACTCAGTTCTTTTTGACCACTGTAATAGGTGTCGCCTTGATTCTCCAATAAAACGACTGCTTGTTTTGATGTTTGTGTTTAGAATGAATCTTTATTTACAAAAATGTTCTGCTTATAAAGAGTTCTTACTTTTCTATTTTACTATCTAGGTTTGATCGATCGTGTTCGATCTTACGTAATTCTCAGTGTTTGCAAATATGTCACAACTGGGGCATTAGTGTGTCGCAATGATGCTCCAGTTGGCTTTGTACATTATTCGCTTGTTTCGCATTTTCGAAACTCACATTGTTGATCCAATTTTTGTTCGAGTCATTGACTGTGGTTTTAGTTTACGTTATAAGCGGCGCCACTTTGCGCTAGCTTTAGAAATCCGAAACACTTGGACTTCTTTCATATGTGCAGACACTGACATACACGTAGCTTATCATACGAAATATTTACAATGTATCTTACAATGTATTTTATGCTATTATGTTTCACACTGCTGTGTATTTGAATGAATTCAAATGTTTGCACTGTGACTATTCTTTTATATTTACACTACAGTGTATTTGAATTCATGCATATACTACACCCTCACCCTTAGAAAATCTTACACTGAAATTGGAAGATTTTTATTTTCAATACCTTTTTTTTTTGTTGGGGTACCTTCTATTTCTAGTATCTCCCACATGAATTTAACAAATTTGAGCTTTTGCTCATAGGTTTCCTCTTCGTTTTTTTCTACTTCTAGGAAAGAACCTTCACACCAATCAATTTTGCCACGATTACGTCTATGGCAAAGGAAGGTGGGCTTCCTTGACATTTTGAATGTTTTTTTTTTTCAAAACAAAATTATCAATCCCTAAATTTGTTAACTCTTTTGCCAGGCACGCCCATGCGCTTCCTGGTCTTGAATTTATTTTGCCAGATGTGCTTATGCACTTTCTGGTCTTCAATTTATTTTGCCAGATGTGCTTATGCACTTTCTGGTCTTCAATTTATTTTGCCAGATGTGCTTATGCACTTTCTGGTCTTCAATTTATTTTTCTCCCCAATTTAACTTTACTTATATCCTACAATTGAACTATCCGCTTCAGGACAGGATCATCTTCAGATGGTGGGGTTGGTTGCAGGACATCTGTTTTTTCTCAGTAGTGGTGGTGCATCCTTCCTTCAATTCTTAGGCTCGGATGGGCATCCTTCAATTCTTAGGCTCGGATGGGCATCCTTCACTTCTTAGGCTCGGATGGGCAGGATCGCCATGTAATAGGTGTCGCCTTGATTCTCCAATAAAACGACTGCTTGTTTTGATGTTTGTGTTTAGAATGAATCTTTATTTACAAAAATGTTCTGCTTATAAAGAGTTCTTACTTTTCTATTTTACTATCTAGGTTTGATCGATCGTGTTCGATCTTACGTAATTCTCAGTGTTTGCAAATATGTCACAACTGGGGCATTAGTGTGTCGCAATGATGCTCCAGTTGGCTTTGTACATTATTCGCTTGTTTCGCATTTTCGAAACTCACATTGTTGATCCAATTTTTGTTCGAGTCATTGACTGTGGTTTTAGTTTACGTTATAAGCGGCGCCACTTTGCGCTAGCTTTAGAAATCCGAAACACTTGGACTTCTTTCATATGTGCAGACACTGACATACACGTAGCTTATCATACGAAATATTTACAATGTATCTTACAATGTATTTTATGCTATTATGTTTCACACTGCTGTGTATTTGAATGAATTCAAATGTTTGCACTGTGACTATTCTTTTATATTTACACTACAGTGTATTTGAATTCATGCATATACTACACCACTCTGTTCTGACGTAATGATGACATGTAGCGCGACTATCCCATAGACAAAGGAAACAACAATATTTTGTGAAACCTCCTTGCATACCAGTCAACAAACCAATGACCTGAAACAGATTAATTAACAGTTATTTACGATGGTCTATACTATATATATAAAGAAAATTAAATCACACACCTTAAGATCACCACAGATCTTCCATTTATTATCATTGTATTTGAGTAATGTCAAAATTTCAGTCATTGATTCGTATTTTTCCTTTGTATTAATGGCATGAGCAATTGGTATGGATGGTTTTTTATTCCCATTATGCAAAAGAAGAGCCTTTAAACTGTACTTAGAGCCATCAATAAATAATCTCCATTCAGTTTTGTCATATGGCTGGTTCATTTTTTGAAATAAACCATCAACATCAGTACAGTATAGAATAGAGTATTTCTTTTCAAAATGTGCAGCCAATTCCAAGCTTCTATCTCTATAGATTGTTACTTTTGTCCCAACTGCAAAATGTTTCCACTGCTGCATGCGTGAAGCTACTAATTCTGATATTTTCCTTCGTTAAATGTAAATCCCGAATTAGATCACTCAGCTCAGCTTGAGTCACTAAATGGCGTTCATCATCAGCCTCATACCTACCAATTCTGGTGAAAGATGTTTCGGACTCACTGGTGGTACCATTGGGAATGACTGGTAATGGATCATTTGGTGGACGTTGAACTGGTTTGGAATCCGATGGGACTTGCACGATCGTTTATTTCTAAATACAAAAAACATATAAATTAAATAACAAAATAAAATAGCACACAATACTCACCGCAATTTTGCACCGTCTTCTCTGGCGACCGAAATATAATTAAAACTAATGGCGATCTTGTCACCGAATTTAGTGCGCCAAACGAAAGAGAACAAAGGAGAATGCAAAACGCGTCGTACAACATAAACGTCAAACATAAATATGTAAATTCACAATAAAGCAAACACAATGTAATGACCACGGCCGCAACTGATCGTAACAGACAGTGTATTTTAATGTAATTTTAGGCCGTGTTGTTTAATGTAATTCATTACTGGCCGTTCTGCGACACTACTATTATGAAGATTTGGAATGAATGTGGGCTTCTGTCAAATTAATAATTGTAAAATTGTAGTGTCAGTGTTGGCTGTTTTACAGTATTGCCAGCATGCGATAAAAAATTAACAAGACGTGATAGCCCAATTCTGATGCCAGATTCGAATTTAGCGCACCCAGATTAGGTAGAAACCATGCTTCGTTTCTGCAGTCAAATTTTCTTTCCAAATTTGTAGACCGGTGTAATTTTTGTCTTTTGCCAAAATTGTTAGGTGTTTTTGAACTTCAGGACTACCAGCTAATTCTAAGCGGCCCCCAACCTTTAGAATTTCAATGCCATTTGAAGAGTCAAGGAATGGGTTGAGACATTTCAATGGTCCTTGGTGATTCTTTTTTTTAGCTGCGCGATTAATGTCACCTTTTTGTTGTATGTGCCAAACAATTGCCAGTTGAGCATGTTCTAATTCCTGAGGCTGTAAAGAATCAACAAACTTTCCTAGATTTGGAAGAAGAAAGTACGTGCCAAAACAGAAAGATCCAAGCAACACCCCGAATCATTTGTAAGTAGGAGCTGTAATTTTTGATGAAATCAGCGACATTGTCGGGTTGTATTTGTCAGGACCATTAAACCAAATTGAAAATGTTAATTCTTGAACAGTGGATCCTCTTAAGACAATATCCGCTAGATTTAAATGTGAAGGTACATGACGCCAGACAGCAACTCTATTGCCCACAAATACAGAAAGAGTTGCTGAATGTTGCTTGAGCCAATGAAGAACTATTTGTGAGTCAGTTCATTAAAACTATAATTATAATTTAGCGAGAAGTTGAGCTCCACATAATTCCAAATTCGGCAGAGATTAGAGAGTGCCAAAAGTCCTAGGGGATCGAAAAGTGATGGCGATAGAGATAAATTTTCAAATTTGAATTTTGATGTAAACGAGAATAAGAATAAATCCATTTGTTGGTCCCAGGAAATTCCCAGCGCATTTGTAACCGGTGAATCATCAAAGTTTAACTCTTTAATGGTTTTATCATGACGAAAGTGTTCATGATTTGAGTGCCATTTGTTTTTTTTAATATTTCTCTCACCTAGAACATGGTGAAAAAAGCTGTCTGTTCTTGTTGTTGGAATTATAGGCATTTCAGTAATGTTGTAGGGATCTTCGATCGATACAAAACCGCACATGTAAATTGCAGAATTGAGTTTGTATATATACGATTGATGATCAACCGATTGTATCAATTCAGGCACAGTAGTTAGGCATCTGATGATGAACTTGTCACGGAGTTCGAAACTAGTCATGCCAGTGAGTGTGCTTAACTGAATTGTCTATTATTTCCAACAAAAATCCAACCATTTGTCAATTAGAAAAATGTTCCTGACTTGTAAGCTTGTAGTATGAATTTCTCATACATTAACCAAAAACTAACAAAAAAATTGGTCATAAAAGTTCAAATAAACGTGATGTTTTAGTTCAGCTAACTCTTCAATAGTTTCAGCACCACCAAGAAAATCGTCCACATAAAAAGAAGATTTGATAGCTCTTCCACCAAGTTCAAAATCATCCATATATTCATCAGCAAGATAATGTGAATAACGTACAGCGAGCAATGGTGCTGCAGATGTCCCGTACAGAAAGCAACTATGGTATTGAGAACAAAATTTACTCATTGAGTGGAATGTCATCAAAGAAAACGAGTGAAGCGCGTCGTTTCTGTGCTCGCTCTCTTACTCTCTTCGTTGAGTATTTCAATACACGAGCAGTTTTGTGGTGATGTTTTTGTATCTAACTATAGAAATTCTAACCATATTTAATTGAAATTACATAAAGTATGTAAAAAGTATGAAATAATCAAGTTATGACGCGAAAGAGAAATGCGTTTGAGTGAATCGCGTCGACTTTTTTGGTTTCTTCTACTAGGGTTGCCAAATTGCACTGGTTTACATCCTTTTTGTTCCGTAGGTTTCATCATGTTTTTCTTCTTGGAAATAATTCCCAAGTATTGGCAGCTTTAACACAGAAACTTAAGGTACAGATAAAGTAAACAAATAGATGAAACACAGGTGTTGGGAAAATTTTAGTGCAATGGGTAATTTTGTAGCAATTAATGGGATTTTTATGTACATCATAATTTCATATCAAAAGAAAAAAATATTTCCAACGAAAATATTATTCCAATCATCAGTACAACACGTAATTTAAAATGGAATATCTGATGGCCATCGAATTGCAAAGCCATGTCGCCACCACCTTATGTCCTCATAAATTGGTTCATCCTCCGGTTCAGCAACCATTCATAGTTGAGAGTCAGTTCTTGGGCGAGCTTACGGGATTGACCTTTTCATATCTCCAACAGCGGTCTATGGCTTTGAAATAGATTTTTGTGTAAAAAATAGTTTTATTATATAAAAATTTTTTAAAGTTTGTCGCATTTTCCCTTGATTTCATTATTTTCACAAAAATTCCCAAAATTTTCAATAAACGTCAATGAGAATTATGCGAAACTCAGTGAAATTGACAGCAGTAGAGGACAGCACCTATTGAACAATGTTGTCGAGCTTTATCTATTATTTACTTTATCTATGCCATATATATAAATAAAAAACCATAGATGGTGAAAGATAAGTGGCGGATTTTAAAATAAAGAGAAATTTTCTAGATGTCGCCGGATTGGTGGATATGGGCAAATTTCCCTGGAAACAAAACTATTGAAAAAACTATAGAACCATGCTTTTTTGCAATTTGTTTTGTCAACAAATGTCAAAAGCGATATGCTTTTCTATTAGTTATAAACAACACAGTCGAAATAAAAATTATGTTTGGGTGCTTTTTCGTCGTATCCGATTGAAAAATTGTCGTACGGAAACAGCATATGCCCTCTGGTGAAAATAATGATTAAGCAAATTAATCACAAAGACTGTACATATAATAAGATGCCATTCCTTGTAAATTTCCAGTTAACATTGTGCAACACGTTGTAGATGGCGTTAGTATGAAATGGTAACCAAAGACTGTACATATAATAAGATATTGTTACGAATTTCCTTATTCGTCCTTTTTGCGTTGTTTTATTCCCAATAATAAAACAAGGTTCGTTTTAAATTACGATAATTACAACGGTATCACTTCCTTTTATTTTACTTATACAGTACAACAGTTTACTTTATTTATGACACTTTAACAAGTCTTGTATTTTACTATCAATTCGCGTTGCTTACTTTACGGGGTTTAATCACAAACTAAACTCTCCATTCCAAAGACCTCCGCTATTTATACCAACTCACCATACACAAATGAAGGTACAAATATCTAGCGAATTCAAGAACCTTCTAGAAACTAGATGTTGTTGTTGTTGTTTATCTTTGTAGAACATTCTCCTACACAGGAGAATTATCTTTACTGAGGTGAATTCATGCTACTGGTTTAGCGAGCTGGTACGTTGTTACAATGCATACTTTCAGGCGCAGCACTAACCGCCTGTTGTTTACATACTGTTAGTAGAGTCATTAACAGTAAGCAAAAGCTTTTACTTATTCGTAACACTGCCCCCCACTTAAGCCTGTTCGTCCCGAGCAGGCTCAACCCTCCGTTTTCCATACAGAGCTAGTCTTTCCAAATGCACGACTTTCATTTTAGCTCTTGGACTTTGGCTTTTCTGGATTCGATAAACCACGTCATTTATTCGTTTGACAACCTTGTAAGGGCCTTCCCAGTGAGTCTGAAGTTTTGGAGATAAACCCTTCTTGCGCTGTGGGTTGAACAGTAAAACTAGCTGGCCTTCTTGAAATCCTTCTGAATTTGCCGCTCGGTCGTATCTGGCTTTCATTTTGTTACTGACCATTTTTAATTTGTTGCGCACAAATTCATGGAGATCATTAAGATCCCACGTATCATGGTAATTGACATCACTGTTCGCAGGGTCAGACGCTGGTATGGTACCGAACTCCAAATCTCCAGGCAGCTTCAGCACATTTCCGAAAATTACTTTAGCGGGTGTTCGCGAAGTGGAGTCATGGGTGGCCGTCCTATATGCCAAAAGGAACTTCGGTATGTGTTCGTCCCAATCTCTTTGATCTGCGCTGACTACTTTTCTTAGGTATTCTTCAAGAGTTCGGTTGAATCTTTCAACCATTCCGTCAGACTGAGGATGCAATGGTGTTGTTCTTGTTTTCCGAATACCGTATGACTCACACATTTCTTTGAAGATGGTCGATTCAAAATTCCTACCCTGGTCCGAATGGAGCTCCGAGGGGACACCAAAACGGCATATCCAGTTATCCACAAACACTTTAATTATAGTCTTCGCTTCCTGATTTGGAACAGGGTATACTTCGGGTCATTTACTGAAGTAATCCATAACCACTAAGATGTACTGGTTTCCAGAGCTACTGACGGGAAATGGACCAGCCACATCCATAGCTATACGCTCAAAGGGTGCACCTGAGTTGTATTGCTGCATGTGGCCATGACTTCTTCGCGTTGGTCCCTTAGCTGTCATGCATTGGGTGCAATTTGCTATCCAATCGGCTACCGCTTGTTGACAGCCAATCCAGTAGAACCGTTGCTTTAGCTTTTCAATGGTCTTGGTTATTCCTAGATGTCCTCCGCTCGGGCCATTATGGAATTCTGTCATTATCTCTTTTTCCTTGGAGGAAGGTACCACTATTAACTTTTTGACTATTTTACCATCCTCACTTTCCCATAACCGGTATAGGCAACCATCCAATAATTTTAGGCTGTTCCACTGGGCCCAGTATGCTTTCATCAGGGGGCTCTCTGAGGCGATGTCATTGCGTGTTGGTCTTTCACCATTTTCTTTTGCAGAAATGATTTTTGCCAGTATAGGGTCGCTTCTTTGTGCTGTTGACCAGTCTTCGTTGGATTCTAGTCGAAGCAGACGTACGTCAATGATGTTTTCTTTCACCTCTGCTTTTGAGCAGTGTTTGCATTCCAGCTTGCATGGACGACGTGACAGGGCATCAGCATTACCGTGTTTTCCTCCTTTTCTATGCTCAATGCTGAAGTCATAGCTCTGCAGTCTTTCAATCCAACGAGCAAGTTGGCCTTCGGGGTTCTTAAATTGCAGTAGCCACCTTAGCGCCGCATGATCGGTTCTTAACTGGAAAGGCTGGCCGTACAGATACTTGTGGTAGTGTTTGACACACTCTATGACGGCCAGTAGCTCTCGTCTCGTAACACAGTAATTTTTCTCTGGCTTTGAGAGTATTCTGCTGTAGTACCCAATAACTTTTTCTTGGCCATTGATTTCCTGCGAGAGCACGCCACCTATTCCGTAACCACTCGCGTCAGTATCCAACACGAATTTTTCTCCAGCAACAGGATATGCAAGCAAAGGAGCCGTGCATAAATATTGCTTCAGTTGGTGGAATGACTCTTCTTGTTTTTCGCTCCAACAGTACGGCCGACTTTTCATTGTCAGCTCGTGAAGACTTGCAGCCACTGTGGCGAAACCCGGCACAAACCGTCTGTAGTACGTACAGAGTCCTAGAAAACTGCGTAATTCATGGAGATTCTGCGGTCGTGGCCAATCCTTCACTGTCAGGATTTTGTCTTCATCGGTGGAAATGCCATCTGCTGTCACTCGATGTCCCAAGTATTTTACTTCTTTCTGGAACAGAGAACACTTCTTCGGGCTGAGTTTCAACCCAGCCGCGGTTATACGTTGAAGGACTTCTTTAAGATTCTTCAGGTGTTCATCGAATGTTTTCCCCATGACAATGATGTCGTCTAGGTACACCAAGCATGTTCGCCAATGAAGTCCTTTCAACACGCACTCCATTAATCGCTCGAAGGTGGCTGGAGCGTTACATAGTCCAAATGGCATTACTTTAAACTGCCACAGACCATCCCCTACGCTGAATGCAGTTTTCTCCTTATCTTTCTCGCTGATTTCTACTTGCCAATAACCACTTTGCAAGTCCAGGGTGGAGAACCATTTTGTTCCTGACAACGTATCCAATGTGTCATCAATTCTTGGTAGTGGATAACTGTCCTTTTTGGTGACGTCGTTGAGCTTTCTATAATCCACACAAAATCGGGTACTTCCACCTTTCTTCTTAACTAGTACCACCGGCGAGCTCCATGGACTTGAAGAAGGTTCGATTACACCATCCTTCTGCATTTCAGCTACCAGTTTCTTTACCTCATCTCTTTTTGCAAGTGGAAGACTTCTGGGCGCCTGTTTTATTGGTCTCGCTTCCCCTGTATTGATGTCATGCTTTACCATTGATGTTCTACCTTGGCATTCTTTTTTCAGGGCGAAGGCAGACGCATGCTTCCACAGTATTTGCTTTGCTTTGTTCCTATCAGAAGGCTTTAGTTCTCGCACCCACTCACTGAGATGCGACTCCAGCACTTTCTGCTCCTTTTCTGATAGTTTGCTGCAGTCAGAATTAACTTCACAGTTGATGACCGCCTCGACTGGTGTACATTCTGCAATTTCTGTGCGGTCGCCGATCACCTCCTCGTTGTTGGACAAATTTAGAACTCGTACAGGTAAGTATCCTTCATTATTAGTTCTTACTAGAGCTTTGGCAGTGATGATGTTATAGTTGTTTATACTTGCCGGTTCAACTACCCACAAACCGCCGATCTCACAATCTCCCTCCATTCGGGCCCATACTATTGTTTCTGATTTTGGTGGCAATTTTACATCTTTGTAAGCGATCAGCCTTTTAATCTGTGTTGTATTGTCGTATCCCACATTGAGAGGAATATCCACATTAGCCCACGTCAAAATTTGCTGCCCCATATCTAACTTGAGGCCTTGGGCAATCATAAAATCTGCGCCAATTATCACTTCATCTACAATGTCGGCGACAATAAACACGTGTTCGATGCTCATGTTGGCAATGGCTAACTTCAATTTAACTTTACCATGTACAGTTGCTGGTTCACCCGTTGCTGTGCGGAGTCTTACACCATGTAACGATTCTATTGGTCCATTTATCAAATCAGATCTGATGATAGATTGTGACGCGCCTGTGTCCATAGTCAATATGCGCTTCCGACCACCGATAGCTCCGTAGACAGTGAGGTTGTTGTTTTTCTGCTGTATTATTGAGATGGAGATCGTGGGGCCCTCGGTTGTGGGAGCTAGTCCATGCCCCTCTGGGCTAGCTCGTTTTAGTTTAACGGAGCTTCATTTTGTGTAGTAAAATTTACCCGTTTATTGCCACGTTGGGGTGAGCTCGATCTTGATCGTTTTCGTGGCTCTCTGCAGTTTCGTGAAATATGACCAGGTTTGTCGCAATTGTAGCACTTTGGTCTGGGCTTACTTCCGCCTGGTAACGCCTTGCTGAGGGTTTGGGTGATTTCTTTAAGATCGTTTATGGCACCCTTCAAATCTCCTGCCTCCGACTCCATTTCAATTTTTCTAACTCTTTGTATTTGAGGCTTGGACACAAATTTTGCTGTTTCCTGTGCCAATGCGAACGAAACAGTTTCGGCGAATGTAGCTTTTTGTGTGGCACAAGTCACGTATTTTATGTCAGGATCACGGATGCCGTTGACGAATGCTTCAATCTTAAATTGATCCAAGAATGGGTGGGACTCACCAGGATAAGTCATCAACACCAAACGTTCCACCTCGGTTGCGAAGTCCTGAAGCGTTTCATTATGCTTTTGCACTCGGCCTCTCAATTCCATGCGATATAAATCCTTCTTGTGATCGCCACCATACTTGCGTTGTAACGCAGCCAGTATATCCTCGTAGTTGTTTCTGGCACTGACGGGAATGCTCTGAAGGACTTCTGCTGCGTTGCCTTTCAGTGCTAAAATTAGCTCAACGGCTTTGTCGTTGCTGTTCCACAAGTTCTTAATTGCGACCATTTCGAATTGGAATTTAAAAACATCGAAAGGTGTAGAGCCATCGAAACTGGGAGCTTTCAATCTACTAGAGCCTTCAGAAATTACTCGCACCGGACCCTCTTGCAACTGAAGTTCATTCATTTTCCTTTGCAATTCGCTTACATCGTTTTTTAGTTCCCGTTCGACTTCCTCGAACTTATGTTCGACTTCTTCAATCTTCTGCCCCATTTCCTCGATTTTTTCTTCAACCTTTTCGAATTTATCGTTCACTTGAATCTCCATATTGCTCACAACTTCGGAGATTTCTTGCAGTTTCTCATTTGTGGCATTTGATGTTTCTTGAATAATTCTAGAATTCTCGCTTAATTTATCGTCCATAATTCTAGAATTATCGTCCAATTTGGCCATCATGGCAGCAAACATTGTAGAAACATCTACATTACCAGTTGCTTCTTTTGCACAAACCTCCATTTCGTCTTTGCACTCGAACTGATATGTGTCAATGTTGATGTTTCGGCGTTTAAATTCTTCTATTAATCGCCTCTGCAGCTCTACTTTATTACCAGCTGTCGGTTGATCCAATTTGCTCAACTCCTTTTTTAGCTGTTCAACTTTGAGTTCTTCAAACTTCATCGTTGTCCTTAATTCGTAATTTCACTTCTGACACCAATGTTACGAATTTCCTTATTCGTCCTTTTTGCGTTGTTTTATTCCCAATAATAAAACAAGGTTCGTTTTAAATTACGATAATTACAACGGTATCACTTCCTTTTATTTTACTTATACAGTACAACAGTTTACTTTATTTATGACACTTTAACAAGTCTTGTATTTTACTATCAATTCGCGTTGCTTACTTTACGGGGTTTAATCACAAACTAAACTCTCCATTCCAAAGACCTCCGCTATTTATACCAACTCACCATACACAAATGAAGGTACAAATATCTAGCGAATTCAAGAACCTTCTAGAAAATAGATGTTGTTGTTGTTGTTTATCTTTGTAGAACATTCTCCTACACAGGAGAATTATCTTTACTGAGGTGAATTCATGCTACTGGTTTAGTGAGCTGGTACGTTGTTACAATGCATACTTTCAGGCGCAGCACTAACCGCCTGTTGTTTACATACTGTTAGTAGAGTCATTAACAGTAAGCAAAAGCTTTTACTTATTCGTAACAATATCATATGTCAATTGCTAATTTTAAATAATAGATGGCTAACCACTAACAGTGTGTTACCATTATTCCACCCAAATGTTAAGATATTCCAATATCTGCGTTGCCAAAAGAATCGATTAATAGAAACATGGTTGCCACGATTTTGATAAAATTAGTAGTTTTTATGGAATAATGTTAAAAATAGTTAGCTATATTACTCCCAAAATAATACTTATTCCGTTTTGTTGGGACTTTTTCATAAAAATTACAAAGTAAAAGTTCATTGTATAATTGCAATGATAGAGTAGCAACAAGTGGTGTGACCTATTTTAAATATTTCTAGCGATTTTCCAATGATTTCACAATGATTTTTTCAGCGTTTCATTATTGGCGACATACGAATGTGGAAAGCTCTGCATAGAGCGACATATTTATTTGCTAGGAATTTGCAAGTTACATGTATCCCTTGAATGTGTAGTAAATAAACTTATCATTGTTATTATCACATGCGGATCGAAAACAACAACATTCTTTGACTACACTTTTCTCGACTATCCACTCTAGGAGTTGCAAAGTAAAAAATGTATTTGCTTCTGAATTTGTCATATTAAATTTAAAATATGTCAGTTTTTAACTTACTATAGTATTTTTCTTAAAATAACTCATTTACAAATACTTACAAAAATTAAAGATATAGTTAAAAACTAATCATTAGATTAAAAAGAGTGTGCGACACAACTGGAGTTCGAACCGAGGTCTCATGGTTGCTAGCCGTATGTGCTACCCATCATGACATCCCTAGACTGCAAACGCCGAGACAATACTTCAGTAGTATGGTATACTAAAATTCATATTTATATTCAAAAACTTGGAAACTCTGGCACAACTGGAATTCAGTTAAATTATCTGTTAAGTTACCATTTCATACTAATGCCATCTACAACATGTTGCACAATGTTAACTGGAAATTTCCAAGGAATGGCATCTTATTATATGTACAGTCTTTGCATATTCATAGACAAAGAAGGTAGAAATCTCATAGATGATTCATCGTTTATTCACCATTCCAAAACTTCAACATCCCATAACTCGATAACTAAGCGAGTTATCGAGAAATGCTACCTAATTTGTTGTCTATTTTGACTTCTTTTATACACAAAAGTGATAGCTTTACGCAGTACCTTAACCCATTACCCTCTCATACATCCGAAATTTCGGGGACCATAACTCCAAAACAATACATTTGCCCGGATTTGGCTATTTTACTTTTTTCTTAAAATAAAAAAAATAAAATTTTTGTTTTTTGGAGTTTAAGCCGTACAATAGAACTGTTCCACTGAAGTGAATGGGTTAAACACAACTACAACAACACCTGCTGCTACTACCATGTTTCCGAGTAAGGCTACAATCATAATGCACGCGGTGCCGAAGCTGATGCAGAAGACGAAACAAAAACCGTTTCCCATTGCATCCCATGAAGGAATTGGGGAGAGCTTCTCTCAAAAACAGTGAGCCTGTGCGCTTTCTTATTTTTCACTCACTGATTGGGACCTACAGTTTTTACACCGATTCCGAACGGTATTTTGAGAAGCTTTTTCATGGCTAAATACTCGATAGTGTCGCCATTACTATCGAGGTGACCGCCGCCAAAATAAAATGTTTAAGGTGGTCAGACCATTGCACCAAGACGAAACTGAAGACGAATTGCTTGCGGTGCGAGCGAGCTAGTAAGTGTTCATAGTGGAAGACGAATTTGTTGCGTTTTTCACATTTGCTATAGATTCGTCATCAGATGAAGAGCTCCAGGAATTTTGTTTTTTCTATAGTTGAATTTAAAAAAGCAAATTACATATGGAATACACTCAATAAATAATAAAATAATAAAAAAAAAAAAAGAGCATATCCGAAAATAAAATGTAAACAAACCAAAATTACAACAAAAACACCACTGAATGCAAACGATTCAGCTTCAAAAACAGTACTGCACAGTTTGAAGCAAATCGCTTACGTTTCGTCTACATACATCTTCGTCTTCGCATACACTATAATCACTTACGTGCGAGTTCATATGTTTACTTAAGCACAGTTTTTCGTCTTCAGCTTTCTCTTCGGCACCGCGTGCACTATGATTGTATCCTTAATGCTGCATAAAAGACAAAAGTCAAAATTTAGACTTCTTGTCAACATTTTCTGTATCCCTGCACCTGAATTCCGTAACTTTTTAACGACCAAAATCGATAGATACAAAATTTTCGAATTTTATCCATTTAACTACCGATTTTTATCGTTAAAAAGTTAGAGAATTCCGGTGCTGGGGCTAGTGACAATTTTGATAAAAAAATACTCACCACGCTAATGTCAACATTTTAGTCAATCCCAATTATTTGGTTCGACACACACACAACACTGTCAAAATTTTGTGTAGCCCTGGGGCTAGTGAAAATTTTGACAAAAAATACTCACCCCGCTAATGTCAAAATTTTAGTCATCCAAATTATTTGGTTTGATAAACACACAGCATTACCCACGGAAAACATGGAAAAACCACAAATTAGCTGGGCTGACGCGTTTACCTGATAGATAAATTTACCATGCTCAAAGCGAGAAACAGGCACCAATGGTAGAATAAGTAAGGTAAACTCATTTAACAGCTGATTTAATTTTTTATATCTACTTTGTTTTTGTACTTTTTGTATTCCGAGATGAAAGCGATTGAAACAAAAACAAAATGCCTGTTCTTGTGCCTACAGCAACAACGTCTGCTGCTACTACTTGGTTATTTTACTCATAGATAAAGTAATATAGCGCGACCATTGTCAACTTTGTTTACTAGGTGCTGTCCTGTACTACTCTCACTTTCATTGAAGTTTCCCATTATTCTCACTGACGTTTATACAAAATTGTGGGAAATTTTTGTGGAAGTAATTTAAACAATGGAAAATATGACAAAATTTAAATGATTTTACAAAATAGCATTTATTTCTTATATAAAAAACTACTTCAAAGCAATGAGCCCGATGGTGGGGTATCAATAGAAGAAACCCAGTAAGATCGCCCAAAGATGAAGATGCCGGAACGCCTTTTTAATCTAAAAACTTCGCCGCCGAAAAACTGTAGTAACTTCTGTGGTCGCGGATGCCTTAACCGTTAGAGTGTCTGCGGACTCTCAACAAGGAATTGTAGCTGAATTGGAGGAAGAACCAATATATTAGGACATAGACGGTTGTGACATGGCTTTGCTATTCGATGGCCATCAGATATTCTACTTCAAGTAACGTGTCGTATTCTTGTTTCCAAGTTATATTTCTGTTGGAAATTATTTTTTCTTTTGATATGAAATTTTAGAATTTTAATTTAATTTTTTTACTTTTTTTGGGAACAAAAAATCCCATTTATTGTTTTCAACGACATCTGGAAAATTACCCATTACACTAAAATTTTCCCAACACTTGTGCCTCATCTATCATTTTATTTTACTCATAGAATAATACATCCATAGATAAACTTATTCTCTCATCTGACGTTTCATTTCACACTCGTCATCGTAGGTTTGTGGAAATGAGAGCAATTAAATTTAAAATTACCTTACACCAACCAGGTGGAGTTACAAAATATGTTCACTTAACTTTTTCCTGTCGTTTTGGTGTAGAACTGGAAAATTTAAATATATTTTGCACTTTTTTGTTGACTTTTTATCGTTGGTATACATTTGTATTGTATTTAACACAACTAGTTTGCCACAAAAACACGAAATTCGGTTGTTGTTCCTTTGTTGATCGCTGTTATACTATTGCCACTATCTGGTATTATTGAACCCATATTTTCCACCATCCAATGTTTACTTTCCATCGTACCTATGACGTTTAATTTATTGAGCGAATAAAAGCTTCTATGGTATGTATTATTCTATGATTTTACTATGCAGGATTTTAGCTCTGTTCCCGTATGTACTACAACTTACTAGTTTCGGCACTTTTAAGAAAATACGTTCCCGTACTCAAGAAAATAGTAAATGCAAGAAAGAACAGAAAAATATGGTGTTCTCTGTACAACTTTTTACTAGTTTTAAATGGAAGAATTTTACCGAGTAAAAATAGTAAACTGTCATTCTGTATTGAATTGTTGTAAAAATTTGGTGGTGCAATTGATAGTGTGCGCGCCTCTTGCACTTGAGATCTTGGGTTCGATCCCTGCTCTGACCACCTTAAAAAAAATGTTCTTTCGGCGGCGGTCACCTCTCATAGTGACGGCGACACTATCGAGTATATAACCATGAAAAAGCTTCTCAAAATACCGTTAGGATTCGGTGTAAAACTGTAGGTCCCAATCAGTGAGTGAAAATTGGAAAGCGCACAGCTCAGTGATTGTAAGAAGCTCTCCCCTATCCCTTCATGGGATGTAATGGGAAACCATTTATTTATTTTTTTTTTTTACTTAATATTGGGAAATAAATTGTTTTTTGTAAACAAAAATTAATATAGATAATATAATATCGCTATAGTCGATTCTAGCATTGCTGAATATTTCCTGACGGATGTTTCGATTGGTGACCGTATTGTCACCACACTTTTATGATTTATACAGCATTCGCACTGGCATCGATTTTCTTGATTTTGCCACTTTTGTTGATTTTAACCCTAGATGGTTATAACTCGTCGAATCGACGACGCTCTCTAACTCTTTCTCTCATAACTTTTTTGTGCTTGCTCAAATTGCGCTCTTTTTTTACACAATGTTAGTTGCTGACGAGATCTTGCTGAGATTTACAGGTAGGTACTCGTCGAACCGACGAGTTATAACTTTAGTGTGACTTTTTGAATTTGTATGGGCACTTATTTCTTTAATTTAGTTTGTTTCCACTTTTTTATAAAAAATAAGTGTTATAATTTGTATAACATAAAAACTGTTTTTAAGCAGTTCTGATTAATTTCCGGTGAACATTTTGAATTTTAATTTATTTTAGAACTGCAATATGGGCAGCAAAAAAGCTCTCACGGAGTCTGACATAGAACGAAACCTGGAACTTCCATGTTTTGCTATGATAACGAACTGACATTGTTGTCTTATAAACCAAAACCGAATAAGCTTATTCATCTTTTATCAAGCTGCGATGAAGAAGGTACAATCAACGCAATCAACTCGACCACAACAAAAGGCGGGGTTGACGCTTTAGACCAAATGTGCAGCGTGATGTCCTGCTCTCGCAAAACCAACAGATGGCCGATGTGTCTCTTTTATGGAATTCTCAACATAATATTCGTAAATAGTTACGTAATATATACCCACAACATGTTTTCAAAAGGGAAAAAACCAAAAAACCGTCGCGAATTCTTAAAAGATCTCCATGAATCGTTGGTGACGCAATTTTTGGAAAACAGGCTGGAAATACCCAACTTGCGGTCCACCCTAAAGAATAATATTTAGCAAATTTTACCCAGTCCACAATCAGAAATTGAAAATGTTGTTAACCAAAGAAGCGCAAAATATGTCACTTCTGTCCATCAAGCAAGCGAAGAATGACAAAGTCTTTCTGCAGGAAATGCGCCAAGAGTGTGTGCGTTGAGCACAAAGTTGAGCTTTGTGCCTCATGTGTTAAATGAGGTGTTTTACTATAGTTTTTTTTTATTTTTATATTCTTTTATATATTATATTCAAAGGCTGTGCATGAAATAAGTCACTTTACTTTAAGCTTTTTTTTATTCTGTATTTTAAAAAATGTAGTTCCTTAAAAAAACTAACAAAGAGCTGAAAACTAATGCAAAGATTAATGCGACAAAAAAAAATATTTCTGTATTTAATTTTATTTTTTTTACTCTTAAATAAAAAACGTTACTAAAAAATGTTTTTGGTGTATTTTTGACTTGCATAGTTCGCATATAGGAATTTCTTAAAAACAAAGTTCGTCGATTCGACGAGTTATAACCTTAGTGCGGGGTAAAAATATAATAACCATCCAGGGTTAAGCGGAAATCAAGAAAATTTTACAGACGACAAATCCGGTATTTTTTCTTATTTGTCTAGGAATAAGGGAAAAAATGCTTGATTTGCTTTATGCAACGCTGTTTTATCTTACACAAAAAGGATGTACAAGCAGAGAAGAAAAACCCGGAGCAATTTGGCAACCCTAGTATAGGGTCCGCCATCTAACGTTTTTTTTTCAACTAGTGCTTATTTCGTGAATGGCTCATGTCTGATTTGACAGATAATTTGTTGAATGCTTCCGCTGAACGAATATGGTTGTGTCTACGCTTGAACAACGCTGGGAAATATTGCGACATTACTTTGAAAATCATGGTAATGTTGCACATGCCGATTTTGCCAAAAAAATCATATTTTCAGATGAAGCTCATTTTGATCTTGGCGGGTATGTAAACAAGTAAAATTGTCGCATTTGGGGCACACAAAACTCGCACGCATACATTGAAAAGCCGATGCACCCAAAACGAGTCACTGTTTGGTGCGGATTTTGGTAGAGGCATAATTGGGCCATTTTTCTTCGAAAATGAGCAAGGAGTGGCCGTTACAGTCAATGGCGATCGTTATCGGGCCATGTTGAACGAATTTTTGTTCACAAAAATTGAAGAGGAGGATATTGGCAACATGTGGTTTCAACAGGACGGCGCTACGTGCCACACAGCCGAAGCTACACTCGATGTTTTGCGCCCTGTTTTTGAAGATCGCATTATCAGCCGCAGAGCTGATGTCGTTTAGCCACCTCGGAGCTGCGATTTGACACCGTTGGACTATTATTTGTGGGGTTCCCTCAAAGATAAGTGTTACGCCGACAAGCCAGAGACAATTGACGCTTTAAAGGACAATATTCGTGAAGCCATTGGTGAAATACAGCTGCACACAATCGATAATGTGCTTAAAAATTGGACCGATCGTGTAGGCTACTGCATGGCCAGCCGAGGCAGCCATTTGAACGATATTATTTTCCATTATTAACCGGAAGGATTGTACTTTTAAATAAAAAAAGAAATTTGAGAAAATATTCAGTAGTTTTTTTTTATAGCATTTTCAATATAAAAAAGTTATTTGGCGGACCCGTTAGAAGAAAACCAAAAAAGGCGACGCGATTCACTCAAACACATTTCTTTCCCGCGTCATAACTTAATTAAGTCATACTTTTTACATACTTAATGTAATTTTATTTAAATATGGTTGGAATTTACAGTTAGATACAATAACATCTTCAGAGAACTGCTCATGTATTGAAATATTTAACGAAGAGAGTAAGAGCGAGAGCAGAGAAATGACGTGCTTCACTTGAATTCTTTATTGGCATTCCACTCCATGAGTAAATTTTGTTCTCTATACCGTAGTTGCTTTATGTCTTATGCTGCCCACACACGATGCAACATTGTTTGCAACATGTGTTTGAAACCTGGTTTCATTTTTACCACAGACGATGCAACCAAAATTGAAACCATAAATGAAACATCAGTAGGTGAGTTTTTCTGCTAAACAAACATACGGTGAAGGAAAAAAATATTAATTAATATACTGCTGATTGTTTAGTTTTATTTTTATAACTATCACATTTTACGTTCCATAATTCTGGTAAATTCTTATATTCTTTTATAAAATTTCTCCAGTTTTCATTATTTCCAATTGTCGTAATTTTTGTCTCGGCGAATTATAAAAAAAAAACCTCACAGCACGACTGCTCGCAACGAATGATAGAGCAAAAACAGTAAACATCGCCACACACGATGCAACATTAGTGGTCTTGATGAAAGCTCGAAAGAACCTTGTAAACTCGAAAACATCGTAAACTTGCACAGCAAACGTCAAAACAAACAAATTTTCCATACAAAGCGACTTGCTCAAAAGTGGAAAGTTTTCGAGGCAAATTTGCTGCGCAAACGTGGGATGGAGAAACGTGTAAACTTTTGACATTTCGTTGTCATCTGACTAGGATGGATAAATAAGGTGATAGCAACTAGAACCGTAGAAAAAGTACACATACATAATACATGCAATTGCTACTGCTACCACCTTATGTATCCATCTTGGTCATCTGATATGGTTTTGAGCACAACTACGCTGAGCAACTTTACCTGGTGCCTCATGCAACGGTGCGAGGGAAACTTGCGCTGAGCAAAAGTTCTCGGCTTTCACGTTTGCATGAATGCCGCTATTGTGTTTGAAGCACAGAAAATATCAAAAAATGTTGATATTTTTGCAACCAAAAATTAAACACGGTTGTAAACATGAAACATTGCTACACATGGCCATACTTTCAAACCATGTTGCATCGTTACACTACCATTACACTACGCACGAATAGTATGTTTGTTTACAACCATTTCAATCACGGCGCATTGATGTGGTGGTACCACTAGAATAGCCGACTTATATAGTTTTCTGATTTTTAGGTATTTATTGTTTCTCAAACATATATTTTTTATACGTTTTTTACTTTTTTTCCTGAAATACATTTATGCTGAATTTAATTGTGGATAAATACCAGACAAAACAAAATGCCTTATGTTGTAGGCTTGGTATGTTTCCTGTCGTAGTAACACTGCCTCGGAAAAAACCACCGCGAACACTTCAGATTTTGTTAGGACATTTGATACGAAATCGGGAAAATGTTTTGCAGTGCGAATGAGCTATTACATTTTACTACATTAACCATGTTTACGTTGCCGTACTTTGCTAAACTTGGTCCAAGAAGGAGAGTACTGGAGGAGTACGGGAACCAACCTATTATTGTGCCATGATTTTGTCGATTTTTTTTGGTCATTTCATTCACCATGGGAAGAGTAGCCAATCACAATGCTATTCCGCGGCATTAACTTTAGTAAACATTTTACGGAAATCGTAAACAAACGTCTCTTAAAACAACACGCTGTTGGCCTTAAATCTCCAGTAGAAACACGTGAATTCCATCGTTGCTTGGTTAGTAATTCAGCAAATCCCTCGAAAATGTCTTTAAACGAAGCCAAACGTATTGCTGCGTATCGAGCCGTGGATGAATGGGTAATCACCAATACTGCAGTGGGTATTGGCAGTGGATCCACTGTGGTCTTTGCCGTCGATCGCCTGGCGGAGAGAGTGAAAAGTGAAGGTTTGCAAATAGTGTGTGTGCCCACAAGTTTCCAAGCACGCCAATTGATTGTGGAAAATGGTTTGACTTTGGGTGACCTCGATCGTAATCCCCATCTACATGTCGCCATTGATGGTGCCGACGAGGTGGACAAGGATATGGTGTTGATTAAGGGTGGCGGCGGTTGTTTGTTGCAGGAAAAAATTGTGGCCTCTTGTGCGGACAAACTTATCGTCATAGCTGATTATACGAAAAATTCCCAAAAGTTAGGGGAACAATATAAAAAAGGCATACCCATCGAAGTGGTGCCCATGGCTTATGTACCCATCCGCCAGAAGATACAAGAACTTTACGGTGGCGAATTAAAATTGCGTATGGCCGTGGCCAAGGCTGGTCCGTGCGTAACCGACAATGGTAATTTCATATTGGATTGGAATTTCCCCCAAGATGAGGACTTTAAATGGTGCAAAGTGAATAGAGATCTTTTGTGCCTCCCCGGTGTTGTGGAAACAGGGTTATTTGTTGATATGGCCACCAAGGCTTACTTTGGTTTAGCCGATGGCAAAGTGAAGACACAAGAGAAATAAGATAGATGGAGGCCATGAAATATTTTAAGAAAAATTATATTTTGTTTTGTATGGTTATAGTCTGACTCAGTTTTGATTTTTTGTAATGTTTAAGAGAAAATAAAATAATTGTTATGGTGTTTTCTAAAAAAGTAAATTTTTGAAAAAAAAAATTGCCTAAGACTAATGGCCAGTTTCACAGTTGAAAATTCTCCTTTTAAATTTACTTTAAATGCCCAATGTTTGTCATTTAAATGTCAATTAATATGAAAAATTTCGAGGAGCTTTTCAATTAAGCTTTTAAATGACGAGTGTGAAACTCGCCCTAAGACAATTGGAAAATTATTTTTCTATTGTTTACAATTTTCTAAATTTATTCAAGCTCAAGACCTTTTTAATAATGTAAAGCTTATTTATTAGCCTTATATTATTTTCTTGAGCTTGAATAAATTTAGAAATTTGTAAGTTTAAAAAACAGACCGATTAAAAACTCCCGCAAGGGAAATGATGAAAATTTTTCTATTATATTAATAAAGGGTTTTTCAACAGAGACGCTACAAAAGTAAATCGATAGGGACAGTAAACGACGCCATATTTTTTCCCGCTCTTTTGACATTTCTCTTCAGTAAGGTTTGCCATTTCATCATGGAAAGATATACGAGCCAACAACGAGTCGAAATTATTAAAATTTACTACCGAAATTTGGACTCAGTGGCCTCAATTTTAAGAGCGCTACGTCCAATTTCATTTCTGGCTGAATGGCTTCGTCAATAAGCAAAATATGCGTTATTGGTCAGACAGCAATTCATGAGTCATCATTGCATCCCGAAAAAATTACGGTTTGGTGCGGTTTATGGGCCGGCGGCGTCATTGGGCCGTACTTCTTCCGTGATGATCAACACCTGCACATTACTGTGAATGCGAATCGCTACCGTTCAATGATAACCGAATATTTTTGGCCTCAATTGGATAATATGGACTTGGAGGACATGTGGTTCCAACAGGACGGCGCCACAAGCCACACAGCGAATGCCACAATCAATTTATTGGCAACCAAGTTTGGTGAACGTGTTATCCCACGAAATGGCCCAGTCGATTGGCCACCTCGGTCGTGCGATTTGACGCCGTTAGATTATTTAGTGTGGGGCTACGTCAAGTCTATGGTCTATGCCAACAAGCCAGCGACGATTGATGAACTTCGTACGAATATCGAACGTGAAATTGCAGCAGTATCGGCCGATTTATGCTTGAAAACCGTCGAAAATTGGGTTCAGGGTCTGGACGTCTGCAAACGTACCCGTGGTGGCCATGCAAAAGAAATCGAGTTCTATACATAATGGCATCGAACGTACTTTCGCAGGAATAAAGAATTTTTTTTGTAGCGCTCTTATTGAAAAACCCGATACAAATTTTACAATGGGATGCCTACAAAAAAATCTTCGAAGTATCTGACAGATAACGTTTTCCTAGGTGGAATAAAGCAGAATATTTTTGAAAGTGTTCAAGGTCAGCCGTAACTTGGTCTCCAGTAGAAAAGTTGAAAGAAAATATTCACCCCTGTCTGGCTTTCACTTCAAGCAATAGTTGTGACAATTTTCACTTTCGTCACAAATTTTGCAAACATGATTCGCTTGCAAATAATGGATGACAATAAAGAGAATGCTCTTTATATTTATGAAAGATTTGATGACTGAGTAAAAATTAAAATTTGCTGCATTCACACTGGCAGGATTCACTCAATTCCAGATTTCTAGAAAATTAAACGATTATTTTATTGAAAAACACATTTTTGGTTAAACGATATCTCCAACCAAAAGATTGCGATTGCATTGTGTTCAGGGATTAAGCAACAAAGTGAAGTGTTTTCTATTATGTTACATCAATACCTAATAGGTCTGTCTGCGTACTTTACCAGTAGCAAATACTCAGTAACTTTTTTTGGGAGAGTAAGAACAATTTTACTCTCTCGGTTGAAAATATCTCAAAAAGTACGCAAACAGCATCCAGTGAAATCTTGCAAGAAAACAGCTGATCGGTGTGTAAACAGTTGAAATATCAAAGCAAACGAATTTTAGCATATGTGTCGCACGTTCGCACTGTATATTTGCACGTTTCTAGCATGAAGTAAAATGTTTTGTTTATTATAAACGTTAAAAATCAACACAATTCTAACTTCTTACCTCTGCCATTGTTAATTTCAATTTTTATTTTCATTTCACAAAAATTATTTCAAACTAGTTGCAAAATCTTGCAAGCAGAAATTTCTCCAGCAACATTTTGCAAGTTCTCTAACTTCCAACTGTCAAAAAATTCTCTTTTTGGCTCTCTCGCTGCAAGAGATTTGGAGTACGCAGACAACATTTTGCAAGATTTTGCAACATTTTGCACAAAATGATGCAAAATATGTGTACGCAGACAGAGCTAATATTGTACAATATTGTACAAAATGTTGTCTGTTTACTGCAAAACTTTTGCAACGAGTGAGCCAAAGAGAGAATTTTTTGACAGTTGGATGATAGAGAACTTGCAAAATGTTACTGGAGGAATTTCTTCTATCAAGATTTTGGAAGTTCGATCAGCTGTTTTTTATTTACATTTTGATTGCAATATTTTTGTGTGAAAAAGAAGAATAAAGTTGAAATTTAACAATGGCAGAGGTAAGTGTTTAAAATTGTATTGTTTTTTAACGTCTATTGTAAATTAGAATATAAAAACATTTGTTTTTATGCTAGAAGCGTCCATACATACAGTGTGACCGTAATGCAAGTGGCTTGGTCATTTTAATTGTTTACACTTGTTGCTGTTTTCTTGCAATATTTCACAAAATTTTGTCTGTTTACTTTTTGGAATAGAGAAAACAAAGAGCGTAAAATTTGTTTTACTCTCTGCAAAAAGTTACTGGATAAATCTTGCTGCAAAAGTAAACAGACAAAGCTATTATCAATAGAAAAGTATTCGGGACAGCCCGAAGACAAGCACACTTCATACATTTTCCGAGAAAAGAACACTTGTGCATCCACAAGGAAATATGTAATTTATGTTGTAAAACGAAAGACTATTGATCTTACCAGTGGAATCTAATATTATCAATAGAAAAGTATTCGGGACAGCCCGACAAAAATTGTACTTTTGAAAGAGCTTTCAGAAGACAAGCACACTTCATACATTTTGCGAGAAAAGAACACTTGTGCATCCACAAGGAAATATGTAATTTATCAAGGAAAAGAACACCAAAAGCAAATATGGGCATTTCCACAGAAATGTCAACCTTTTGTCACATCACGTCACCCTCGATAATTACTTATACTTTAGGACCAGTTAGTTTGATTGTCTTCTTTTCTTTTACTAAATATGTAGTTACTTACATTCTGTATTTAGCAAAACAATAGAAGACAATCGAACCACATGGTCCTAAAATATAAGCAATTAACAAGGGTGACGTGATGTGATATAGGGTGGCACTTTCTCTGGAAATGCCCATATGTAATTTATCTTGAAAATACAAAAAATTAACACAAGGTATTTCTGCCGAAACCCCCCTTAATTTACTTCAAATTAACATTCTAAACAAATAAAAAAGTTGTTGACTTCCACAGACCACTCCTTAGGTTAGTTTGAAGTAGTCACTATTGGCATACTTGTCCTACGACGACCATGATATTATGGGACGTCATGTTTCTCCCGCATCGTTTTACTTGTATGGTGTGGTAATTGCCTTAGTTTGTAATAAATTGTATTGCTGTTCTTCATTGAATCTATAAAATAAAGATCATTGAATCGATACGTACATATGTATATATTTCGAATTCATAAATAAATTTACTGTGGTGTTACAAAGTCTTGTTTCATATGTGATTTTTGTTAGATAAAATAACCTTACCAAATACGAAAATTGAAGAAATATAATGTCATTAAAATCTCACTCGCCGATGTTAACCAGCTACAAACTTTACAACGTTACTTTCTTATAATCTAATAAAAAAAAAAAACAGCAGCCGTTGCCTTTCAAAAAGATTTCTTATTTCTTCCAGGCATAATGTTGTCCTTGACATAGTTGAACAGTGAGAGAAGCCCCTGTTTTTTGCCCCTCGAAAAGTAATTGCTGACCACATCTTGATGGCCCCCGCCTAAATGGCTGTCCGTGACAGTGGTGGGTAAAACGTTATCATTAGCACTGAGAGAAACAAACAATGCAAAGGGAACCATCCATAAACAGATAGTGAAATAGGCTAAGATCTGTATCATATATAAGTAAAAGCTAAATATTAAGAAATGATTAAGCCATATGAAATCCCAGCAATAACTTACTTGTGTAAATGGATAATAGACAGAGGTGAAATGTTGAAAAGCCAATAAATGATTGGCTATTAGGCAAACCACTGTTCCCACAAATGACAGCGACAAAAACTTAATGAAAGGGAAACTGACCATTATGGCCAAATGCAGGAATTGGGTAACAAACCCCATTATTATCATGCTCCAGGGTAGATCATCACAGAATATAAACATCGTATACGCAAACATGGTACAGCTTATCATCATCATGATAACTTTACGAGCCGTACTCGTATACTCCTCCACCAATTCGGCAATATAATACAAACCGGCAGCTACTCATAGATCCATGCAAAAAACAAATTCAATTACTTATTGTTAATTCTATATACGAAAATTTTACTTTCGTTGCTTACCTATTGATATAGTTACAAATACTATTTGTAGTATTAAGGCTATCCAACTTAAAATGTACATAAAACTCATTTTTGGTAATTTAGTCTGACTCAAATTTGTTTATTCACTTGTTGTGTTTCGCGTTCCTGCGGCCACTTCCCACTTACCAACTGCCTTGTTTTGACAAAATGTAATGCTACGATGCTTTATTGCAGCTGTTATTTACATAACACGTTATTAAATTCGTTAAATATTATGATTTGTTTAAAAACAAATCGCTCATCGAAGTAGAAAAACACTAATTAGCACTAAACAACAAATGCGGTCGGCAGTTGTAAATAAATACGAACGTCATCATCAGCTGTTTCATCGGTTTTTTTGTGCAGTGTTGAAAAGCACAAAAGAAATAACAGTGGACACTGGCAAGCATTCCTCATTAATATCTACATGGTAATAGCAGCATGCATTGTTGTTGTTGTAGGCAACAACAACAGGCATTTTGATTTTGTCCTATTCGCATCAATTGTCAAACCAAAGACGATCAAGAAGTACACGACCATAAGTTGTGCGTAATTTGACAACCCTCGTAAAAGAGAACCAAAAAGTCAACACGAATCACTCAAACGCATTTCTCTCTAGCGTCATATCGTGGTTACTTCATACCTAATGTAATTTTACCTAAACGTGGGTGGAATTTGTACAGTTAGGTTAGGGTTAGGACACGTGACAATAAGATACAGTATATAATTTATCGTCACTACACTCTGAGGTCGGTCGACCCATTGTGATTGCCCATATATATGAGAAAAGAGGAATGGGAGGGAAGATAAGAAAAGAGAACGGGGCTAGCCACACTAATAGTACAAAAAATTTCCGATAGATAAATGGATAGATAGACGTAGGACAAACAGAGAACCACTCGATTATGCTCCCAGTATATACATACATAGTATAACCCCCGATAAGCCCTGATCAATACATACAATACCATGTGCAGGTCAAGGTTTACCATTCCAGATTACCAGTGGGGTAAAAAGAACCAACTGACAAATCATTTTAGCCTGCCCGGATCCATCGTCAATGGCCACATCACGCAAAGACGACAGACCCTCTGCCTGAAACCAACCAAAGCAACGGTGACTCCTACGCGGTAGGGCTGGGCTTTGACATAGAAGGTGCTCAATGGTATCCATCTCTTATTCATCACCACAAGCACGGCAGTAACCAACCTCATTCACAATCCAGTTGCGACTGAAGCCTCCAGCATCACACTGGCCCGTGATTACCCCAATGAGGAGCTGCTAGTCAGTATTGTCTAGTAGAAGAGCTTAGTCCTCCCTGAGTCCACTGGCCAGCCAGCGTTGATCTCGTCCAGGGATCGAGCAAGTCAAACAAGTAACAGATCGGTGGATTTGCAGAGGCAATCAATCGCAAATCAGCACAAGTGCATCCTGCTCTAGCAAAAGAGTCTGCTTCAATATTCCCTGTGACATCACTATGTCCGGGAACACAGCAGAGTCTTAGCTTGCCGGGCACTACACAATCCCTAACAAAGTTTGATTTACATATGTATATGCGACCTGATCGCACTGAGGGCTGGTTTACTATCAACGCCGATGACGAATTCATCCGATAGATACAAGCACGAGTCCATTATCTCAGTCTATACATACTGCAGTTCGCACCCAAACTCATCGAAAGCCCGAGTTGAAGGTCCTCATTGTAGATCCCCGCTCCTGTGCCCGATTCCATTTTGGAGCCATCTGTTAAGATCAGATGACCAGATAGTGAGGAAGGTATACCTCCCACCCAGTCCCTCTTATCTGGCATCATGATCTCCAGGCATTGCCCAAAGTCTACAGTCGGCAGCATGTAGTCAGTAGCCTGACTCAAACAATCGTCTGGGTGGCTCTCAATCAACTCCTGGAGAATGTTGGCATGTCCCTCAGGGGTATGTCTCCAGATATACAATTCTCTCATGCGAGGAGCGCTTCTGACAGCACAACGTCTCGCATGGACATCAAGAGTAAATTCAGAATTATATGCAGCGCCGTCCGCGGAGTGATTCTCCTCGCCCCACTTATACACATCGACGCAGTGCGGTGAAACTTACTGGGCATTTTCAACTGGTAGCTGTTCCCCAATGTGTTCCAGCAGACAACGCAGCCATAGGTTATAATGGATCGCACGACAATATTTCGCTTCCAGTTCGGTTTCGGATAAAGAACAATACCGAGATATTTTCCTCAGAAGAAAGAATAACGCCCACCAACAAGAATAACAACGTCGTCCGCATAGGCAACAATTCTACGTCCTTTCAACTCAAAGTCCATAAGAATGCCGTCAACCACTAAAAGCCATAGCAGAGGGGATAACACTCCACTCGCGTGTCGCTTTTAGTCAGCTTCCGAACTGAGCTCACCCCAAGGTGCGCTGGATGACACATTGTTAAAAGCACCTACATATATCCAAGAATGCAGCCAAAGTGAAATCCCCAAACTTCAAGTTTCGCTCAAGATAACCCCCAACATCGTGCAGATCAGTTTCCACAGATTTACCCTTGAGGTAGGCATGTTAACTACCACTCAAGTAGTACGGGCTATTTCGATTCCTGATGTACAAGTCAACCATTCTCTCCAAAACTTTCAATATAAAGAATGAGAGGCTGATTGGTCTGTAGTCCTTAGGAGAGAAATAACTAGTCTTTCCTGACTTAGGAATGAAAGCGACTAGTACCTCCTTCCATTTGTCTGGTATCAGGGAAAGTCTGAGACAAGATCAGGATCCTCTCAGCACCAGGAGATTTATAAGGCTTGAAGCTATGAATAGCCCAGAGCAACCTCGATTCGTCAACTATTTCCTCAATCACTCCTAGTTGCAAGATATTTGGAGTGGATGTCACCAGGTGATTTCTCTCCACTGAGTTTGTATCCACACGGTTGGGAAGGTGAGTTTCCATAAGAAGTTCAAGTGTCTCAGCTCCGGAGTTGGTCCATGACCCATCGGATTTCTTAATATCGACAAGGACTCTAGGGTCATTGAACAACACGCAACGAAATCGGGCAGCGTCAGTTACCTCGATTATGCACTCACAGAAGCTGATCCACGCGGGCCGTTTTGTTTTTTTAATATCCCTCTTGAACCGATTAAAACTTTTTATGTACACAGTCCAGTCCGATTCCTTTTTCGATTTCTTGGCCTTATTGAAGAGTCATAGTGGATTTACGCAGAGCACACAACCACCACATAGGCTGCCTCCTCTTACCCGGGAAGCTAAGAGGGCTTTTATCAATAAAGCATTTATAGAGAAGATCTGTGACTTTGTAAACTTTCCTATTAACATCGTCACTTGTGGTGCAGGGATTTGAGTCCAACCCGACAAACTAATGACAAGTTCATGAAATTTCACCTAGTCAGTTCTCTTAGGATTCCTAAAGGAACCTTGCGATTCCGCCACGAAGTCAATAGTGAAGAGAATTGTACTATGGTCAGAAAAGGAGCCGTCATCCGGCACCCTCCAACCCTTTTCAAGCAATTCGTCAGTTATAGTTATTGACAGTAACATCATCAGAAAAATTTCTCATATATTGAAATATTCAATGAAGAAGTAAGAGAGAGCAGAGAGTCGGAACGCTGCACTAGTTTTGTTTGTTAGCATTTGAATCAAGAGAAATTTTGACTGTCTACTATAGTACATAGGTTTTGGTCAAACTACACAAATGCATACCCATGGTATATATGTGGTAATATCAGCATGCGTTGTTATAGTTGTTGGCAGCAACAATAGGCATTTTATGTTTGTTCTATTCTATTCAGTTGTCAAACTCTACACAAAAACATACCAACAGCATTAGGATGCAAAAGAGTACAAAACCAAAATACATATAAATTTGACAACTGAACCGAAAAAACAGATGAAAAAATTAAATCAGCTGTTCAGACGACTTCACCATGCATATATTATTGTACCATGTGCATACCAACCACACAATAACCCAAAAGAGTACAACAACAAAATACATATTTTGATGTACAAATAGACAGTCAACATTTTTCGTCACTCGAATGCCAACAAACAAAACGAGTGAAACCTTAACCATTCTCTGCTCTCTCTCTCATACCCTCTTCATTGACTATTTCAATACCGGAACAGCTTTTTGATAGTGTTATTTTATACAACTCGGCCGTCGGTAGTGCAACGGTTAGTGTGCGCTGCTGTTGTTCGAGAGATCGTGGCTAATTACTAGTTACTCGATAGTGTCGCCATCACTAAGCGAGGTGGCCGTCGTCGAAGGTAATGTAAGGTGGTCAGAGCAGGGATCGAACCCACGTTCACAAGAGCCGCGCACATTAGTCATTGCACCACCAACCGCCAACATAATAATGATGGCAAATTTCCTGTTTCTTATTTGAATGACAAGAACTGGTCAGGCAGCAACATTCCGGCTAGACAGCGTGCATTAGAGCGAGGCGAATATAAACCTCTAAGAATTGTCATAACGTAAAAGAATATAAAGTTTGAACAGAGGGGAACACTTATGGGGCCAACGTGGGTAAGGCACCCTTAGATCCACGAGAAAATGAACCTTCGGGCCCCACGTTGGGCGCCATTATGTCATAACGTAAAAGAGAAAGAGTTTAAAAAGAGAGGATCAACATTCACCGCACTCGCGAACAAGAGTAATACCCATCGCGAACGGTGACAGACATCAACGTCCAAACGACATTGAACACTGAAACAAACTTTACTCTACCGACTGCTATTTTTAGTTTCGCAAGATCATGTTCCGATTCCCAGATCGCTCGGTGTGCCATGCGTATGCTGGGCTTGTAACTCGCCGGACGGGGGGGATCTTCCTGGAGAACCAGAACGAAACAGACGGTCGTGACACTAAATACACACCGAGTCTTAAACGCATGAATTAAATTTCGACATAAACACAAACTAAAGAGAAAGAAGGGCCCGAATAATTGTCAACTTAAATAAGAAAAAAACAAATGCAATTTACAATAAAACAAGACACGTACACATAAATTGCCGCGAAGTTATCAATGGCTTAACCGCCATCGCGCGTAAGCGTAGCCGACAGATGTTGTGGCCGACTGGACCCACCCACTGGAAGTCTTCGTCTACTTCCCCATGACACTGCTTGCGTCTGCAGCGTCCCAGATTTGGGTTATAGAAAAACCCCTACCCTCTCATACCATACCTTGATACCTGATCGTCTATCCAGACATAATCATACTCTCAATATTCACAAAACGTTATAATTTTTATTTGCTGTTCAGCCAGTCTTCGTAACTTCTTCAAATTCTCATCTATTATTCGTAACAAAGGTTGTTCAAACTTAATTTAACTTAACCATTAGTCAACAACACTAAATAGGGTGCCCCATGGGCGAAGCTCATGGACAAAAATCAAGAACACGCAAAACGTACGGTACCATTCTGTACACATTATATCACAATAATCACCACGGGGTACCGTATTTAGCTAATAAAGCTTATCATCTATTAATTTGACTTAAAAATTTAACAACTCATTTAGATATCTACTATGACTCTAACTCTTTTAGGAGAGAAAAACAAAAGGATCAGGCGTGCTCTATGGCAACCCGTTCATTAGCAACTTGTGCTAGATTTTTCACCCTAGATGTCACAAGATATAGACTTATCCGTAACCTAACCGGTTATGACCTAATCGTAACTCGAAATCGAGAGTGGACGAAGTCGATTCGCGCGGGAAACCCCGAGGTTTCTCACCAAGCGATGGTGATAGGTAACGGCACAAACTCACGATTATTATCCGTTTACTCGGATAATATTATAGGCTTCGCGGAGCCAAAATTCTAATAAACACGATTCGAATATGATAAAAATTTCAATATTATAATCAATAAAATGTCTGTCCCAAGGTCAATGTGTTCCTACCTAAGGTGAACAATTATTTGTGAATTTAAAATTTTCAATTTTCTCCCCTAATCTAGGCTTACAACTAATATTGGACTTAATAAACCAACTAAGTGCTGGCTTAATAAAATGACACTTAAAGCAGTGAAGCTGCTTATTACAATTCACTTGTTTCTTAGATCATACGTGCTACTAATCTCATGTTCAATAATTCCTACATGAGCTTAACTGCACTTTAAACGTTCATTATTAATTATTTATTATTCTTAAATTTGGGGTTGGCAGCGGTGTATCCAAAATCTGGATTTCCAAAACGAACGAGTCTTAAAAATCCTGCATTTATATGACAGAACCCTTAGGACGCTCTCTGTCCGCTCGCTGTCCAAACCAAAATACTCCTTAGTAGAATTTAGATTCTACACAAAATTATATGGAGTTCTTAATAATTCATAAATCAATATCACTTCACTTTCTCAAAGACACTTTCTTAATTACTATTAGCTTTAAGATTTCTCATTATTCAAACTTAAATCTAAGACTCATAGATGGTGGAGTCTGTTTCTCGCGCCGTATGCGCAGCAATTGGGTCTAATCCTGGCTACTCTTCTACCACTAGGGTGGTTTCTGTTCGGTCCGTCAATTAAAAGGATCAAAACGGACTTACCCTTACGTCCCTCGGTGGATGTTTCGTGGAGGTTGGCTTACTTGCAGTGCTGCTGACGTTTTCGCTGCTGACAGCTGCTGGTGGCGCTGCTGATGTCACTGCTGACGCACTGGACCAAAATGACTGATGTTACTGCGGTGACTGCGGGTGTACAGACGGGATTATGCACGGTGATGCTGCTTCTGCTGACGTGGGAGCAAATTCTAACCACGGTATGGAGATGCTGGTGATGTTTGACAGCGGATGAGGTCGCTGCGAACGCTGCTGTTACTATCGATGCCGTTGTTGCAGGGTTTGATGACTACGACGCTATTTGGGCACTCAAAAATTGTCAAACGGGACACAATTGGCGGGCTTGACCGTTATAGACGGGTCAATTGAGACAATATTGGATGCCTGAACCTTAAAATCAACCACTCGTGAACACCAGTTGCTTGCTTGCCGTTGCAGTGTACGCAAGACTGTGGGCAGCAGACCAACGCTATACAGCGATGAGAAGCTGGAACCCTGCCTGGACCCTTACGCTTCCCTATCGGAGAAACCTCCTGTGTACGGGCTTGAGGGAATAGTTGCGCGGGTCTGAAGGGGGGTTCCCAACTCTTACCGCGGTCGTACGCCTGTGGCCCACAACTTGCCGTATGCCGCAGATGGTGGTGGCAAATTGCGTCGTACACACTCCTGGTGTTTCACGACTGGTGGATGTTTGGTATGGCTTTTGGTGTCTCACGAGATGTTCTTTTATGCGCGACAAAAGGTGGTGTGCCACAATGTGTTTGAGGCGCAAAGGGTTTTGTATTACACAATGTGGTTGGAGGCGCAAAAGATTTAGCGCTACGTAATGCGTTTGAAACGCCAAAAGTCTGTGGTATTCCACAATGTGGTGCTGTCTCGGTGCTGCCGGGGAAAAATAACCAATGAGTTATAATGTTTTCCTGTAATGCTGCCGACTTACCGAGTATGTTTTGCAGGAAAATATGCCAATTTATTGGGCATTAACTATGCGATGAATTTCGCAACAATTATTAGTCTTTGTAAGACAAATGGTCTTGTAAAACTTTTTGGAGGTTCTTCGACAACGAGGTTATACTTAAAATTTCACAACTCCAATAAGATTTTCTGACTTGCGGTTTTACGACTGGATTTTGCAATGGCGTCTTCGAGAATGATGAAATTTTTGAAAGTATTTGTCTCGAAAACTCGCCATTGCATTTTTCAGCTAAACGTTTACAAATTGTGCTGGTATGTGTCGTGGAAATTTGCCGGTTTGATAGTATACAAGGGTTGTATCTGTCTTTGTTTACCTTTTTCAACACACCAGGGTGCATTAGTTGCAGGTGATGGGGATCGGACAATCCATTAGGGTGGTGGCTGTTGCTACTAGAGGGAGCCGTTGGTGTTATTAGCGGCGATATGGCGCCGCCACAAACCCCACCATCCTGATGACAACCATGGCGAAGGATGGGAGGGAAACCTAACCCTGGAAGATCTAGAGCTGAGAGTCGACAGCCAATGTAGCTCCCCCACCTTCTTAGGATGTCAGACATCAACCCGAAGGATGATTCTGACTAACCTGGTGGTTAGGAGCTATTGACCTTTCTCTGGCTCCTTTTCTACCAAAGTGTGGTATTCTCTCTTCTTCTCAGATGTTTCTTCTTCTTATTTCGCCAGCGCCTTCTGCGCTGAGGTCTTACGCGCGTGATGCTGCGCTGTCTGCCGAGGTCTGAGGCAATGCATCCAAGATCTCTTGGATCTGCTCCTCATCTTCCACCTCGCGTGTCTCTCGTTCTCCTACCAGACGAATTACGACCTGGTTCTCGGTAAGGTGCAAAAATTTCACCCCCTTTCTGCCGAAGATGCTGCCACCTACTTGTTTATATAGCCGATGCACTGCTGCACAGTCTTTTATCTGCAGACGGCGAATGGCTGCTCTGCCGCATGAGTGCAGACGACCGGCTCTGGCTAAAACTTCCAGCTTCAGTCCTGGGGTCTTAAACTCAACCGTGCCCTGATATAGACCGGTCTGTACGATCATCTGGGTACATACTGCAGTCGACGCGGTCTGCCATCGTCGGTCGTATGTATTGTCAGATAGGTCTTGTTAATTTATGTCGCTGGTCTTGCTTACTTTCGGCTGAAATGACAAAAGAGAAACCTCTACGTATTACTACAGTCTGTCTCCGAAAACAAAGGAAAAGGTAACTAAATCCTAGCTAAGAGTTATCTGCTAAACTCAAACTGTATCTGCTCACCACTCACAGAGGTGTGAATTGACTGTATTACATACCTTAACCCTTCATCACGTGAACGTGGAACGCAAATTATTTAAAAAACGCTGACACCAAATGACACCAAGATTACTGCTTCAGGTCTTTGGCATGGAAAACGCCCAAGCGCTTACCTAGCAAATCTTCAATCTCGTACAGGCTATTTCCAACAGGCTTCACAATCCTGCACTTCAAAAACTTTCTAGCCAACTTGGCATTGAAGTTGTCTTTGAAGTTACTTTGTTGAAAATTGCGCCTGTAGACTTCTTGACCAGGTATATATTTTACCTGTCTGCATCTGGTGTTATAGGTCTTCACATTCTTCTCGTAAGCCTTATGCAGGCTCTGCTGAATCTTGGCTCGGATCAGGTCTTGCGCCACTGACTTAGGTACTTGGCCTTCTCCGAGGTCAGTCAAACTCTTTAGCTTTCTAGCCAGTTTATATAGGCTACCATGAGTTATCATATTAAGCCCAAACAGAGCGAAATAGGGTGTTACTCCTATCGCGCTATGCGTGGATGATCGCAACGAGCATTCAATTTCGGATAAATGCCTATCCCATTCCCGATGATCTTCTTTCATGTAGGAACGTATGGCCGCCAGAATGGATTGGTTAACCCTCTCCGAAGCATTCGCCTGCGGAGAGTATACCGCTGTTCTATAATGGCTTATTCCGAAATTTCTCACAAAGTCTGTGAACTCTTTTCCCACAAACTGTTTCCCATTATCTGAGACGATTGTCTCCGGTACTCCAAATTTGTGGCATATCTCCGTAATCAAAAATCGTATGACACTCTTGCCACTTGCCTTAGGCATAGCTTTCAGTATGACGAACTTCGTCAGGTGGTCTAATATTATAAAAATAAAGCTATTCCCGTTTTTCGAGCGCGGGTATGGTCCCAAGAAGTCGATAAAAATTCGCTGGAACGGCCGATGACTGGTTACTTCCCTGCCCATCGGTGGTCTTAGCGTTCTATTGGCCGCTTTAGCTTCTCTGCAAATTCGGCAGGCGTCAACGTAACTTTTTACTTGGACACTCATATTGGGCCAGTAAAAATATTCCTTTATCCGGTTCAATGTTTTAAGAAAACCTCCATGAGCTGCGTGTGGTGGATCATGACTTTTCCGTATGATGCCTTGGGTTACCTCCACTGGTACCCACACCTTCCATGCGAAATCCTCATGGAGTGCCACACCGTCGTAGTGCATGGTTCTCTTATACACCTTTCCTTCTATTACTTTTAAATCCGGCAGACGAGTCTCGTTTTCTCCTACAGTCTTGATCAATTCGGCATACCCTTCCGACTGGAAAGCCTTATCATCAAGGTCGATGAGTTCTAAAACCTCAGCCGCGATTTCCTCCATCTCATACCTCGACAAGGTATCAGGAACTACATTCAGTTTACCCTTACGGTGTTCAATCACAAAATCGTATGATTGCAGGTGTAAACTCCACCGAGCCAATCTTCCGCTAAGGTCTCGGTGCGACATTAGCCATTTAAGACTACTATGGTCTGTTATGACCGTAAATGACATTAATTCAATGAACGGTCTGAACTTTTTGATCGCCAGTACTACCGCCAGGCACTCGCGCTCTGTTACGGTGTAGTTTCTCTGGGCTGACGTCAGCTTGTGAGAATAATACGCGATAGGATGCTCTTCGCCACTATCATCTTGCTGAAACAATACTGCGCCCACTCCGAGATCAGATGCGTCGCATTGAACATAGAAACGTTTGGCGAAGTCCGGATGTACTAGTACTGGACTGGTAACTAGCGCTTCCTTCAGTTTATCAAACGCCACTTTAGCGTCTTCAGTAAAGCAGAAAGTTTTACTTTTCTTCAACGTGTCTGATATTGGGCTCGCAATTGTAGCATAGTCGGAAATGAATTTTCGGTACCAACCCGTGGCACCTAAGAAACTCCTCACCTGCTTTAGGCTTTTCGGATATCTGTAGTTCATTATGGTCTCGACTTTAGCTGGATCTGGCTTAACCTGGCCTCCTCCTACAAGGTAGCCCAAATACCTCAACTCTTTGAAGCAAAAGTGAGATTTTTGCACGTTTATCGTCAAGCCGGCTTTTCTTAAGCACTCTGCCACTTGCCGCAAAAGATCTAAGTGTGTCTCAAAATTTGGCGAAACCACCAAAAGGTCATCCAGATAGATGAAAACGCGATCCCGTATGGCTGAAGGAACCACTCTATCCATCAGTCGGCAAAGCCTTTGGGCTGCGTTGCATAACCCAAAAGGCATCACCTTGAAGTGATAGAGCGGCCTTCCAGGTATGGTAAACGCGGTCTTCTCCCGACTGGATAAATCTAATGGGATTTGCCAAAACGCGTCTTTGAGATCGACACTCGATATAAAGTACGTATCGCCAAGTCTACTTAACAAACCCTCTATATGCGGAAGAGGATACACATCCTTGACCGTTAGAGCATTGAGTTTCCTGGCATCCAGACATAACCGGTTCTTGGTCCCCTTGCGGACCAAAGTTACGGGATGGCTCCAGGGACTTTCGCTTGGCTCAATGACTCCTAAGTCTAGCATGCGATCTACCTCCGCGTAAAGAAGTGTTTGTACTGCTGGCGAGACTGGATAGTACCTGTCCTTTACTGGGACAGCATCCCCTGTATCGATAGAGTGAGTTTCTAACTCTGTTTTGCCTAGGCCATGCCTGGTATAGCAGGGAAACTCCTCTATCGCTGCTTTCAGGGCATCTTTCTGTTGTTGTGACAGCTTGTGAGATCTTACCTCGTCCGAAGCTTGGACTTCTTCACAGAGGTCTACCCCTTGAGTGGTAAGACTCTCTATATTGGCTATCAGCTTAAACGCACGCATAAAATCAACGCCTAGATAGAGTGCGCGCTCTAAGGTTGGAACCAGATAAATGTCTATATCTTCTGCAATTCCTCGAAAATTAATTCTCACTCTAACTCTCCCTAAGATTGAGTGAGCGCTCCCATCAGCTGTCTTTACTGAAGATCCAAAACGGTGTACCTGTAAACCTGTCTGTTCCATCAACTCTTGGCATCCTCTGCCCAAGCAGGTTACAGACGCTCCACTGTCTATTAGACCTTCTACGTCGACTCCTCCGATGTTTACTCTCGCATAAACGCGGTTATCACCACCTTCTACCAATGTGGCTGTGGCGATCTCATGCCTTATTTGTCTTCGTGTCTGATATCTTTGCCTAGCCCGTATTATCCTTTCGGAAACTTCCCCGAAAATTCTGGATCGAACTCTCAGATAATCTTCCATTCTCTGGTGTAAAGGCTTAAGCTCTCTTATCTTTGGTTCCACTTGTGGCTTCTCCTGTCGATGTTTGTTCTCCAGGATGGTCAACACTGTGTATCGCTTATATGCAACTTATCGGTAGCTGGTGCTACTAAGGTGTTCGTTACGTCAGAGTTGATCACAACTGGGCTGGCTGCTACGGTGTTGTTTGTGCCTGGGTTGGTCAATTCTGGTTGGTCACTACTGGTGTTGGTTGTAGTGGGTTTGGTTATAGCTGGGTTGGTTGTAGCTGGGTTGGACATACTCTGTCTTATATTTCGGTGGTCCGCACTTCCCCAGTTTGAGGTGGGCCCCTTGGTGTGTTTCCCTGGCAATTTGGGCATTTGGGTGTGACGGTGTCCTCTTTTCCGCACTTATAGCAGAACACTCGTCGATTAGTGGAAGGGCAATCACGGAAAATGTGGCCGACAGCTTTACAGTTCCAGCAGATTGCCTTGCTGCCCGCTCTAATCGCGTCCACCTCTCCATAATGCTCCTGGCTTAGCACCTCTTCTTCGTATACAACCTCATGCACCTTGGCCGGAGGTACTGGCCTCGGTGTATGAGCCTGCCGCTGCATTGCCAATAAACCTTCCGCTCGTTTGACTTCTCTTCCAAAATCGCTCAAATTGTCCACCCTAATCGGGAACAACATCTGTGCTAATGAGGGCCTAAGGTTACCCCTCATGATCTCTACCAGCTGCGCTTCTGGGTATGGTGTAGGCTGCTGGTTTCTTAAACGCATGATTATGTTGAAATACTCTTCGAATGATTCATGTGGTTGCTGGCGCCTGTTCAGTATCTGCACCTGCAGCTGAAACTCGCTCTCAAATTTTTGGAACTGGCTTTGTAAAGCCCGCTGCAGCTCGCTCCAAGTATGAAATGGTGCTAGCTTGCGGTAGTTCCAGTAGTATTCCAAAGCTGCTCCGCCCAATAGATGGGGTATTCCTCTAAGCAACTCTGATTCCGTGCAATCATAGTCTAACATCGATGCTCTGACTCGATACAAAAATTCTTGGACATTCATGGTCTTTGGGGTGCCATCGAACTTAATGCCCCACTTGGTCAAGTCTTGCCGAGGACCATGTCTGCCAAAAGTCTCGTAGGTTGCCCTCGGATTCGGGTTATACGCGCTCGCTTGTGTATGCATAGCTGCCTGTGAGCCTCCTCCAGTTCTTGTGCCTTGAATACCCGCGGGTGGTGTCGATCCGTGTCCAGGCCAGAACTGACTGATTCTGCCTTGCTGGTCCTCCCTCGGGTGTTGATTGAGTGTCGGTACCGTTTCTTCCCGCATCGACACAATAGGTGGTCTAACGTAGGTTGTTGGTCGACCTGCCTCGGGCTGTTGCCTCGCCAGATTGGCTGGTATAGGTCCGGGCTCGTTACGTGTTATCGCTGGTGGTATACACGACAAATCATAATCGACCGCGGGTTGGTAGCCCACGGGTGCTGTTGATAATCTCGGCGTTGGCTGCGCTGCTGGGTGATTAGCCCCGCCATTAGCCTGCCGAGTTGCTGCTAATATGATTGGCAGTATCCTCTGGATCAAAGCCTCTTCGTCCATTTGGTGATCTGCTGCATTTATCTGCCTGCTGCGTTCTTCCTGTGTCGGACTCGCATCTGCCATCCGTCGACGCTGCACCTGCGCTTCGCGTGCCGTCAGCGCGCTGAAATCAGGCGATTCAAACGACTCCGCGTTATCTTCTGCCCCCAAAATTGCTGCTACTGGGTCCAATCTCCCAGAATATATGGCTCCACTTGAGCCTACGACTCTTGCGCTCGCAGTAGACGTCGATGCTGTTGCTGCGCCTGCCGCTGTGGTGTACGTTAACGTCGCCGGCGCGGTCCGCGTTTGCGTGGCACCTACGGTGGACACTACTGAATCATCAGCTATCTCCGTGTCTCCTACAGGTGGTGACCGTTGCACTGGCATTCTTGATCTGCCAAAATCGCGATAGTACTTCAAAAAAAATAAACGACTGTTGGCGACTAGCCTCACAGCGTCACAGATAAATTGTTCTTCGCACCAAAGTACGAAAAGAAATTAAAATAGAAAGGTTACTTCAAAGAAATCTGAAACTAAGAATTAATAGCTGCAATCTAAAAACTTATATAGAAAAATAAAAATCGATGTGAAAAGCAAAGTATATAGATTAACTGAAATATTAAGAGTATAATCAATTAAAAATTTAATATATAAAACTTATGGTACGGAGATCCGCACCACTGTAACTTCCGCCCGATCTCCGCACGAGTAAACGGGGTAAATTGATTTATTCCAAAATTCAAACCGAAACTCTGGGATTTTTCACCCAAAATACGCAAACCAAAATCAAAATAACAAATATAAAATATGGGATCTTGCACCCAAAAATCATAAATAAAACTCAAAAATCAAATACGGGATCATACACCCAATAAACTAAACTCAAATATGGGATCATACACCCAATAAACTAAACTCAAAATCAAATATGGGATCTTGCACCCAAAAATCATAAATAAACTCAAAAATTAAATATGGGACCATACACCCAAAATAACCAAAAACTAAAATCAAAATCAAACTAAATCAGAATCAAATATGGGATCTTGCACCCAAAAATCACTAATAAAACTCAAAAATGAAATATGGGATCATACACCCAAAATAATCAAAAACTAAACTCAAAATCAAACTAAATCAAAATCAAATATGGGATCTTGCACCCAAAAATCAAAAAAAAACTCAAAAATGAAATATGGGATCATACACCCAAAATAACCAAAAACTAAAATCAAAATCAAACTAAATCAAAATAATTGAAAAACGACTGTGAGCTTGAAAATTGGCTGAACAAAAAAAAATCTTCACTGAATATGGGATAGGTTATGGTATGAGTAGGTAAGTCTCTACAACTCAAAAAAAAAAACGCAAAACTCCTGAACATGCAAAAATAAGGTACGAACTGTTACAAATGTGCTATGGTGGTCTACTGGAAGACTGACTGAGGGCAAACGTAGCGGATACAATTCCGAGCTATGTGACTCTCTCCCCCAATCTTCCCTGAACACTTCCGCCGTGTTCAGCCTAGCCACAGAATAACTAGTAGTGACTTAAAAACAACTGATACTAAACTAAGACGAATGTTACAATTTACCGCACAGATACTACACAAATCGCCGCAACGCGGTTAGAAAAACAAATCTTCGCCGGGACTTGCGAAATGCTTAACATCCACACAAATAAATTGACATTCACTGAAAACAACAGCACTGCAGAATCATGCATCGATCTGTACGTCGCAACGCGGTTAGACCAAGAAATCTTCGCCGGGACTTACGCAGAGATCGATAACATGTACCCTACAGGCTTTCAATTCTATTGACTTTTAAAAAATTTAAATGGATAAGCAAACATTTATGACAGTGCCTCACTCGGAGCAAATGCCCCTGACAACACGCAAGGACATGACTTCTCCATGAAACACTGAACATAAACACAAACGAAGAACACTTTCGCTCCTAGAACTACTCGTCGCAACGCGTTTGAGATTCACACTCCAGACGGGACTTACGCGTAGCCGAGAAACAAAATTATCCTACATACTAAAAATCACGGACTATTGACAACTATTCGGGCCCCACGTTGGGCGCCATTATGTCATAACGTAAAAGAATATAAAGTTTGAACAGAGGGGAACACTTATGGGGCCAACGTGGGTAAGGCACCCTTAGATCCACGAGAAAATGAACCTTCGGGCCCCACGTTGGGCGCCATTATGTCATAACGTAAAAGAGAAAGAGTTTAAAAAGAGAGGATCAACATTCACCGCACTCGCGAACAAGAGTAATACCCATCGCGAACGGTGACAGACATCAACGTCCAAACGACATTGAACACTGAAACAAACTTTACTCTACCGACTGCTATTTTTAGTTTTGCAAGATCATGTTCCGATTCCCAGATCGCTCGGTGTGCCATGCGTATGCTGGGCTTGTAACTCGCCGGACGGGGGGGATCTTCCTGGAGAACCAGAACGAAACAGACGGTCGTGACACTAAATACACACCGAGTCTTAAACGCATGAATTAAATTTCGACATAAACACAAACTAAAGAGAAAGAAGGGCCCGAATAATTGTCAACTTAAATAAGAAAAAAACAAATGCAATTTACAATAAAACAAGACACGTACACATAAATTGCCGCGAAGTTATCAATGGCTTAACCGCCATCGCGCGTAAGCGTAGCCGACAGATGTTGTGGCCGACTGGACCCACCCACTGGAAGTCTTCGTCTACTTCCCCATGACACTGCTTGCGTCTGCAGCGTCCCAGATTTGGGTTATAGAAAAACCCCTACCCTCTCATACCATACCTTGATACCTGATCGTCTATCCAGACATAATCATACTCTCAATATTCACAAAACGTTATAATTTTTATTTGCTGTTCAGCCAGTCTTCGTAACTTCTTCAAATTCTCATCTATTATTCGTAACAAAGGTTGTTCAAACTTAATTTAACTTAACCATTAGTCAACAACACTAAATAGGGTGCCCCATGGGCGAAGCTCATGGACAAAAATCAAGAACACGCAAAACGTACGGTACCATTCTGTACACATTATATCACAATAATCACCACGGGGTACCGTATTTAGCTAATAAAGCTTATCATCTATTAATTTGACTTAAAAATTTAACAACTCATTTAGATATCTACTATGACTCTAACTCTTTTAGGAGAGAAAAACAAAAGGATCAGGCGTGCTCTATGGCAACCCGTTCATTAGCAACTTGTGCTAGATTTTTCACCCTAGATGTCACAAGATATAGACTTATCCGTAACCTAACCGGTTATGACCTAATCGTAACTCGAAATCGAGAGTGGACGAAGTCGATTCGCGCGGGAAACCCCGAGGTTTCTCACCAAGCGATGGTGATAGGTAACGGCACAAACTCACGATTATTATCCGTTTACTCGGATAATATTATAGGCTTCGCGGAGCCAAAATTCTAATAAACACGATTCGAATATGATAAAAATTTCAATATTATAATCAATAAAATGTCTGTCCCAAGGTCAATGTGTTCCTACCTAAGGTGAACAATTATTTGTGAATTTAAAATTTTCAATTTTCTCCCCTAATCTAGGCTTACAACTAATATTGGACTTAATAAACCAACTAAGTGCTGGCTTAATAAAATGACACTTAAAGCAGTGAAGCTGCTTATTACAATTCACTTGTTTCTTAGATCATACGTGCTACTAATCTCATGTTCAATAATTCCTACATGAGCTTAACTGCACTTTAAACGTTCATTATTAATTATTTATTATTCTTAAATTTGGGGTTGGCAGCGGTGTATCCAAAATCTGGATTTCCAAAACGAACGAGTCTTAAAAATCCTGCATTTATATGACAGAACCCTTAGGACGCTCTCTGTCCGCTCGCTGTCCAAACCAAAATACTCCTTAGTAGAATTTAGATTCTACACAAAATTATATGGAGTTCTTAATAATTCATAAATCAATATCACTTCACTTTCTCAAAGACACTTTCTTAATTACTATTAGCTTTAAGATTTCTCATTATTCAAACTTAAATCTAAGACTCATAGATGGTGGAGTCTGTTTCTCGCGCCGTATGCGCAGCAATTGGGTCTAATCCTGGCTACTCTTCTACCACTAGGGTGGTTTCTGTTCGGTCCGTCAATTAAAAGGATCAAAACGGACTTACCCTTACGTCCCTCGGTGGATGTTTCGTGGAGGTTGGCTTACTTGCAGTGCTGCTGACGTTTTCGCTGCTGACAGCTGCTGGTGGCGCTGCTGATGTCACTGCTGACGCACTGGACCAAAATGACTGATGTTACTGCGGTGACTGCGGGTGTACAGACGGGATTATGCACGGTGATGCTGCTTCTGCTGACGTGGGAGCAAATTCTAACCACGGTATGGAGATGCTGGTGATGTTTGACAGCGGATGAGGTCGCTGCGAACGCTGCTGTTACTATCGATGCCGTTGTTGCAGGGTTTGATGACTACGACGCTATTTGGGCACTCAAAAATTGTCAAACGGGACACAATTGGCGGGCTTGACCGTTATAGACGGGTCAATTGAGACAATATTGGATGCCTGAACCTTAAAATCAACCACTCGTGAACACCAGTTGCTTGCTTGCCGTTGCAGTGTACGCAAGACTGTGGGCAGCAGACCAACGCTATACAGCGATGAGAAGCTGGAACCCTGCCTGGACCCTTACGCTTCCCTATCGGAGAAACCTCCTGTGTACGGGCTTGAGGGAATAGTTGCGCGGGTCTGAAGGGGGGTTCCCAACTCTTACCGCGGTCGTACGCCTGTGGCCCACAACTTGCCGTATGCCGCAGATGGTGGTGGCAAATTGCGTCGTACACACTCCTGGTGTTTCACGACTGGTGGATGTTTGGTATGGCTTTTGGTGTCTCACGAGATGTTCTTTTATGCGCGACAAAAGGTGGTGTGCCACAATGTGTTTGAGGCGCAAAAGGTTTTGTATTACACAATGTGGTTGGAGGCGCAAAAGATTTAGCGCTACGTAATGCGTTTGAAACGCCAAAAGTCTGTGGTATTCCACAATGTGGTGCTGTCTCGGTGCTGCCGGGGAAAAATAACCAATGAGTTATAATGTTTTCCTGTAATGCTGCCGACTTACCGAGTATGTTTTGCAGGAAAATATGCCAATTTATTGGGCATTAACTATGCGATGAATTTCGCAACAATTATTAGTCTTTGTAAGACAAATGGTCTTGTAAAACTTTTTGGAGGTTCTTCGACAACGAGGTTATACTTAAAATTTCACAACTCCAATAAGATTTTCTGACTTGCGGTTTTACGACTGGATTTTGCAATGGCGTCTTCGAGAATGATGAAATTTTTGAAAGTATTTGTCTCGAAAACTCGCCATTGCATTTTTCAGCTAAACGTTTACAAATTGTGCTGGTATGTGTCGTGGAAATTTGCCGGTTTGATAGTATACAAGGGTTGTATCTGTCTTTGTTTACCTTTTTCAACACACCAGGGTGCATTAGTTGCAGGTGATGGGGATCGGACAATCCATTAGGGTGGTGGCTGTTGCTACTAGAGGGAGCCGTTGGTGTTATTAGCGGCGATATGGCGCCGCCACAGAATTTGTATTACTACTGTGTCGCTGTGTATATATGTAGGAACGGTAGCAAACGTTGGCAATCCTGCCGTCCAATAAGACGTTCACTTAACAAGTACGGAAGAAGAGAAGTTGAGGTCAGTTGTCAGTCGCCGTATAAAGAGTTCAGTCGTCAGTTGTCGTACAAAAAAGGAGTTCAGCGTCGTGTCAGCCGCAAGAACAGTTGTATTAATCTAAACTTTCGCTAACAGTTGTTATTTTCAATTTGAATATTTTTCAACATTTGGCAAAGCCTTTTTTAATTTAAACTTGGATTTATTTGACACATTAAATATAAGCAATTGAATTCGAACTCCTTTTGTTTTATTTAACTGCGTAATTTCGTTTTCCTACATGTATGTGTAACATCAATTTAACATCAGTATCTAAAGCCCGAAAATTCTACCAAAAAGTCAAAAACGGAACTAATAGACATGGTTCAGGGCCCCCTTCTGTAAATACAAGGACGGAAATCTCATCGCAGATGTGCAGAGTATGTTGGGAATATGGAGAGATCATTTATCCGCGCTACTAGTACCTGAGATATTCAATTACGAGACAATCGATCTAAATTTGGACGACGACGTCGATTGCCCCCTCCTAACCAAGACGAGGTCCGAACAGCTATTGCCCGGCTTAAGAACATTAAAGCCGCAGGAGCCGATGGATTACCGGCGGAGCTGTTTAAGGCTGGCGGCGATGAGCTGATAAGGTGCTTGCATCAGTTCATTAGCAACATTTGGTTTGATGAATGCATGCCCGGCGATAGGAGTCTCAGTGTACTATGTCCCATATTTAAAAAATGTGACCCGAGTCGCGGTGCCAATTACTGTGGAATAAGCCTTTTATCCACAGCATATAAGGTTCTATCAAGCATAATGTGCGAAAGACTAAAACCGATTATCGCTGACTTGATTGGAGCATACCAGTGTAGCTTTAGGCCTGGAAAATCGACAACCGACCAGATTTTCACGCTACGCCAAATCCTGGAGAAGACCCTCGAAAAACAAATCGACATCTATCATCTATTTGTCGACTATAAGGCGGCCTTCGATAGCCCGATATGGGGGAAACTCAACGAAGCAATGTCTGAGCTTGGTATTCCTCCAAAACTCATACGCCTTTACAGGATGACCCTGACGAACACCAAATCCGCAGTGAAAGTTGGTAAGGATATTACCGAACCTTTTGAAACTAAGCGAGGCCTCAGACAAGGTGACACCCTAACGTGCGATCTCTTTAACATCTTAATAGAGATTATTCTGAGTAAAGCTGCTGTCAACATGAATAAAACCATCAGCAGCAAAAGTCATATGCTGCTCGCGTATGCTGATGATATTATCTATACGCACAGTTAGAGAAGTTACTGCGGTGTTTTCGAGAATTGAGATGGAGTCAGGAAAAGTGGGTCTGACGGTAAATGAGGACAAGACAAAATTAATGGTTTCAACGAATAGGGCCTCCACGCGATTAGACCAAAGCGTGAACGTTGATAACCGTTATAATTTCGAGTTGGTAGACGAATTTATATACCTCGGATCTGCCGTAAACATGAACAACAACGTCAGCCTAGAGATCAAGCGGAGAATTGTGCTTGCGAATGGATGTTATTTTGGGTTAAACAAGCACTTTAGACATAAAGCCCTCTCTCGAGTAACAAAAGTCCAACTATACCAGACTCTCATACAACCTGTCTTGCTTTATGGCGCAGAATCCTGGGTCTTATCATAAGCAGACGAAACATCTGTAGGAGTCTTCGAGAGAAAAATGCTCCGAAAAATGTATGGCCCTATAGTGCACAACGGCGAGTATCGGCGACGCATGAACCATGAGCTGTATTAGCTTTATCCTGACATTGACATAGTTAAGCGGATCAAAATAACCCGATTGAGCTGGCTAAGTAGAATGGATGAAGACGAACCAGCACGAAGGGTTTTCGAAACCGAACTCGAAGGAAGACGAAAAATAGGAAGGCCAAGACTCCGCTGGAAGGATCAGGTTGACGAATCCCTGCGAACACTTGGTACTGCCAACTGGAGAGATAAGGCAAAAGTTCGAACTGGTTGGCGAAATATGTTATCTTCATTTTGTAAGGTCCCTGACCCCTCGGGGTTGTTCGTAACCGGATAAGTAAGTAAGTAAGTATCTAACCACCCTTTTTATTAAATTTTTTAAAACAAGTGTGCATTTACAAATTTCATAAGAAAATGTGTTTTGAACAAATAGTACATTTCTATTGGCCAAATATATATTGATCAATGGAAAAATTTCTCTTAGCCACTTGAAGGATAGAAATGTATCCTTTGTAGAAACGAACAAATTTTATACCCAAGTTTTTGATACTTTTATCTAATCATTAGTAAATTTCATAAAGGGGCCCTTAGACCTGTGGATAAGTTGCAGCGACTTCAAGTTGACATCAACTTATCCATGGTGTAAGGTGAAGTTGGTGGTTTGTGCAAACTAGTTGAAGTAAAATCAAAGCGATTTTGATTTTTTGAAGTTGATATCAACTTATCCATCAGTGTAAGGGGAAGTTGCATCAACTTTCATACGCATTTCGATGAGAAACGTTCATGAGGAAACATTATCGGCAAAATGTTAATAAATGAACCAAAAAATAAATAAATTAAACATTATCGGAAAAATATAAACTAAATAAATATGACTTGTTGTGTTATTTATAAATATTTAAAGAAAATAAAAATAGCGTTTTTTCGTAAAATTTGTGAAAATTTTCGCAGTGCGCTCACCATCTTTCATTTCGACATCTGACAACAAATGAAGTTGCCTCAACTAGTTTGAGAGTGTAAGGGCAAAATCGAAGTTGATGTCTAGTTATCGAAGTTGATGTGAACTTGAAGTCGATCAACTTATCTACAGGTTTAAGGACCCCTTAACAGGGAACGTGACTGGAGTGACAAGCTAGAGGTGTGACTACACAGAAAAAATAACCATCGGTAATATTGCCTAGTTTGGGTTTGGTGATTTTTTTGTACGAAGACAAGAAAGTATGGCATTATTGCCTAAATCAAAGTGCAAAACACACTACCAACAACAATGTTAAGGACTGTGACGAGACAGCAGCATTATAAGTATACACCGAGTGTTGAGCGAGACGAATATAAACCTCTAAGAATAAGTTATAAAAAAAAGTCAATGAGATTTCGAACTCACCGGCTATGTGTTTTTGTTACACGGTACCTGTTCGATTTCTATGAACACTAGTAAATGTTACATTGGAAAATAAAAAAAAATAGTTTTCGTGCTGAAGGCTATTTTTCTTACATCTGCTTTAACATTAGATGTAATATTGTTAAAATAAATAAAGCAATATTTCCCTCATTGAAATAATTGTTTTTATTTAGTCATAAACAGAGCGACGACAAAAGGTATTGAATAATATATATAACTTATTGCACTCTTTTCCGCTCTCATGTAGAGAGTCTGAGTAAAATAGCATAAACGAGTCTTATTATCTTCATAGAATATTTCAATATAAATGTACCATTTCGACAATGGTATTACATAAAATAATACAAAAAGCATAAATGTTTCAAAAGGCATCAATGTTTCACATCAAAATTATGAATGGACCAAGTTATGACAAAAAGAGAGTAGTACGTTTCGAATCATTCGTCAGATGTCGACAGGGCTTTTGAGCCACACAATTCGTTCCAAGAGTTCTCTATACTATTCAATACTCTTTAGCGACAACTACCTGCTTGTTTGTTCGATGCCGCCATACCAGTCCCATCATACTTATTTTCAGGCAGAGGCTATTGTTGTACAACAACCACGTATATAATGCTAACGCTGTGTTGTTTGCATGTGTTCACTTTGATAGATTGCCCTACCCGTGGATATAGATGTTAACACATTAAAAAAATTACAGCAGACAGTTGTCCGAGGCCTTCGGCCACGGACTGTCCCTGCAGGCTGTGTCAGAGACACGGCCATTAAGTTTAACGTAGAATACGCCATCCGATAAGACAGACAACATATATAACAATAAATTCATTTGCTTATATTATTTATCATTTATTGTTATATATGTTTTCTGTCTTATCGAATGGCGTATTCTACGTTAAACTTAATGGCCGTGTCTCTGACACAGCCTGCAGGGACAGTCCGTGGCCGAAGGCCTCGGACAACTGTCTGCTGTAATTTTTATATTTACCAACGGCATTTGATTCAAGTCCGTTTAAAAAAAAAATATTATGTTAAATTTTTTTAAACTTAATTTAATTTATGTATTTTAATTAATATTTTTATTGAAATAAGTTCTGCGAATGTTGAGAGGGCCGCCCTAATATTAAAAAGGGTTTACCTTATCGAGTCTTCGCATTATCATTCGAGCATTGTGTGAAAGCTTTACGCTTTACAATTCAAAATTAATGTTACAACAGCTTTATTGAAGCTTTCGCAAAAAAGCTTTATTACGTTAGCTTACTGTTTGTTTCACTTTTTACTAGATACATGTTGCCAAGCAACATTAGCTTGCTGTTCGTTTCACTTTTTACTAGATACATGTTCCTAAGTAATGTTGAGCAACCAAAAACACTCAACCAAACACCACACATATGTTTGAGTGTATGTGTTTAAACAATTTTCATTTGAGAAATTAAAATACTAGAAATATATCAATCAATATGAAATGTATATCAAACGAAAGATAACATCTTCATTTACCTACAAAAAAAATTTTAAAAAAATTCATCTAGCCGTTTCCTCAAATTCAATGAAATAAAGATTACAACAATAAAAACCTGACATGACTCCTCATACCGTAAGGTAAGACGTATTCTACGTCAAAAATAGTGCAAATTTTCAATTTCATAAAGAATTGTCAGAAAAATTTGATTTCCAAGTGTTTTTAATAGCCAACACATTTGCATTGGCCAAGATTCAATTGTCAAATTTGTGTATGTAATTAGAAAAGTGTTATGTCTTGGCTGTCTGTTGTTATCAATGGAAGTGTCGTCATAGACCCTTAGCCAGCGAAATGTTTTTAATAAGCGACGGGAAAATAAATATCACTTAGCCACTTGGAGAATATAAATGTGTGCCCAAACTTTATAGCAAAACGTTTGATAGTTTTATCTCATCTCTAATTAATTTCTTCACAGGAAAATTGAGGGAACGTCATTGGAGTCAACGACAGAAAAAAAAGGGTGGAACTATATTTCAGGAGCCTGGGCTTTCCTTAGTGTAATATTATCGTTTGATTAAATGTTATTGTAGGAAAAAATCTGATTATTCAATAAATGGTTCCATATTAAAATACAACTAAATTGGACTCGTAAATATGGAAAATATGGGTTACCAATTTGGTAAGAATGCACATTTTAAATTAATATAATTCACCTACGCTAAATTCTGTAAATTGCCCTTTCTTCTTTGGGTAAATATATGTATAAGCAAATGAAACTGTGGTTTTACAACGCAAAATTGCCTACGTTAATTTATAATATTGCCCACTTAAATAGCTGACCGTATGTTGCCCAGTGCATTGGCTGGTATCACACCATGAATTTGGGTAATTTCACACAAAGTTTTTTTTTCTATGTACGCACGAAGAGTACGTTTGTTTACAACCATTTCAATCACGGCCCACTGATGTGGTGATACCACTAGAATAGACGGTGTATTTATATTTCTTATTTCTTAGGTATTTCTTGTTTCTCAAACATATATTTTTTACAGTTTTTGTTTACTTTTATTCTTGGAATACATTTGTGCTCAATTTGATTATGAAAAAATACCAGACAAAGCAAAATGCTTATTGTTGTAGGCTTCGTGTATTCGTTATCGTAGGAACCATAGGATAATACATACCATAGAAGCTTTTATTCGCTCAATAAATTAAACGTCATAGGTACTATGGAAAGTAAACATTGGAGGGTGGAAAATATGGGTTCAATAATACCAGATAGTGGCAATAGTATACAGCGATCAACAAAGGAACAACAACCGAATTTCATGTTTTTGTGGCAAACTAGTTGTGTTAAATACAATACAAATGTATACCAACGATAAAAGTCAACAAAAAAGTGCAAAATATATTTAAATTTTTCAGTGCTACACCAAAACGACAGGAAAAAGTTAAGTGAACACATTTTGTAACTCCACCTGGTGTAAGGTAATTTTAAATTTAATTGCTCTCATTTCCACAAACCTACGATGAAGAGTGTGAAATGAAACATCAGATGAGAGAATAAGTTTATCTATGTATGGATTATTCTATGGTAGGAACACTACCTCGTCAATGCGCATTGACTTTCAATCAAATCAAGAAAAACCCCACAAAAAACCCCAATGCGAACAGTTCAGATTTTTATCAAAAACGATGTACAAATAGACAGTCAAAATTGCTCTTCACTCAAATGCCAACAAACGAAACGAGTGAAACCCTAGCACTTCTTTGCTCTCTCTCTAACTCTCTTGTTATTATTGTATATAACTAGTGTCATTGTATATAGCTATACACAAAAACCAAACGTGTTGAAATAACATCACATAAACTATGCAAAGTATGAAATAAATGCGTTTGAGTGAATATATGGCACTTTTGGTTCTCTTTTACCAGGGTTGCCAAATTGCGCACATCTTCTGGTTGTCTAATTCTTGATCGTCTATGTTTTTATAGGCCAGTTGATACGAAATCAGGAAAATCACCGCAGCAATCTCTGTCCAAAGACGATTTACAATTAGACGACCAGAAGACGTGCCCAACTTGGCAACCCTGGTAAAAGAGAACCAAAAAGTGCTAGGAGTTCACTCAAACGCATGTCTCTCTCGCGTCATATCTTGCTTATTTCATACTTTTTGCATAGTTTATGTAATTTTACTTCAACATGGTTGGTATTTGTATAGTTATATACAATAACACTATCAAAAAGCTGCTCGTGTATTGAAATATTCAATGAAGAGAGTAAGAGAGAGAGTAGAGAAGTACTAGGGTTTCACTCGTTTTGTTTGTTGGCATTTGAGTGAAGAGAAATTTTGACTGTCTACTTGTACATCGTTTTTGCTCTGTCCAAAGACCAAGATGGATTCATATATGATGAACGCATAAGCACAGCTGGGTTGCTTTGTTTACATTGCAAACCACTTTCGAACTGTCTGTTTCTGTTTTTGTATGTGTTTGTTTACATTTATTGTGAGTATACGTATGTGTTGCATTTGACACAACGTAAGTAACGGTGCGTTTACACGGGACAGTCCAAGACCGGACAGTTGATAATATGTATTAGTTGTCAAAAAGAGAAAAATTTGTTGTGTGACGTATGTGTCCCGCCAGTTATAAAGACAGAACAGTTTTAAGCAACCGTCGATAGTGTCGTTTCTTGTAAACTTCGTGCTCTGATTTTGATTTGCTCTTGTTCACATTTGCTTGAAATCTTAATTTACTAAAAGAAGATTGCTACATACATATATTATTTATACATGTGTATATCTAGCATGTGTTGCCAAATAATATTTCAATAAAACTCCAAATTACCAAATAAAACTAAATTTGCTATGTGTTTTGCCCTATTTCTCCAGATTACAATGAAGCTGATGTACTCTGAAAATTTCAAATGCATACATGTTTATGTGTATGTATGTGATGTTTTGCTTTGTTTTTCACAAATTACCACGAAATGTCACCGATCTGACCAAATACGTCAAATCACTTGCCGAAGTTACTGTCGTCGAAAAATCAGAGACAGTGTCGAGGCAAGTGGCAGAAGTGTAAGTGGGGTAGTAAAATAGTGTTAATGTATTGCTACTGTCGGAGCAAAACTGTCTTGTGTAAACGCCAGGTAAAAAGCAAAAACAAAATGTATGTTGCCATCAGCTACAACAACACCGCCATCAGCTACAACAACACCTCCTGCGTCTACCATGAGTATTTTTTATCTAGAATTAGATGACCAGAAGATGTGCGCAATTTGGAAACCCTGGTAAAAGAGAACCAAATAGTGCTAGAAATTCACTCAAAGGCATTTCTCTCCCGCGTCATATCTTGATTATGTTAAACTTTTTGCATAGGTTATGTAATTTTTCTTCAACATGGTTGTAATTTGTATAGTTATATACAATAACACTATCAACAAGCTGCGCGTATATTGAACAGAGAATGACTGGGGTTTCACTCGTTGTGTTTGTTGTTATTAGAGTGAAGAGAAATGTTGACTGTCCACTTGTACATCGTTTTTGCTGTCGGTGTTGAAATTTTGGTGCAGCAAAAAGGATGCACAAGTAGAGAAGAAAAACCCGGCGCAATTTGGCAAACCTAGTAGAAGAGAACCAAAAAAGTCGACGCGATTCACTCAAACGCATTTCTTTCCCGCGTCATAACTTGATTTTTTCATACTTTTCGATTTTTTTTCGCTTCACTCGATATCTTTGTTGGCATTCCACTCCATGAGTAAGTTTTCTTCTCTATACCATAGTTGCTTTATGGGTGTAGATCACACAATTGCTTTTAAAGTAAATTTTATCTGTTTTTCCTGAAATATTTTGAGGTATTCTATAAAAAAAGATCATCAAAGCAGCACTCTTTTAAAATCGTCCTTGAGACCCGTGTTTGGACCCTGTGAGCCCCAAGGGTTCGGCCGACAAATTTTAATATTTGTTGATATATTTTACTCTAATGCCTTGTTCACGCTGCCACGAAATTGATAATTTCGGATTGAAATTGTCGAACGAAATCGAAATCGTTCACACTGGTTTTGAGCAATTTCGTTGAAAAATGACAACTGTTTGTTTACAAATATTGTCATTAGGAAAATTTTAGTGCCTGGGCACAATAACCAAAATTCTGTTTGGAAATGAATGAAAACAATAGAATAAATGAATGGTACGTGAACTTTAACATGAATCACTGATTCGCCACGGTTTATAGTTTATTTTCACTAGCCTATTTCGATGTAAATTTAAAATTTCAATCTGTTGAATGAGGCGGCATACAATTGTTTTGTTTTTTGTTGTAATTTTAGTAACCACGTGTTCGGTGAACCCATAATTATCGACGGCGTTGAAGCTACAAACAAAATTAATCGACGGCGGCAACAGAGTTTTAATTGAATGTAATTTTTCGGCAGACGTTACTTTTAGGTTCATCTCGTTGGTTGTGTAATAACTTTAGATATTTTCTTAGTAATTCGGGCCTTTAAATGCAGCCAAATTTATAATATCGGCTAACATTTTAAGCCGAAGCACGCTTTAAAGACGGCGGCGTGAACTTCAAAAAAAAATATTTACGACGGCGGCACACCAGAAAATATTCTGTCGACTTCGTTCTCTTGAATATGTGGAAAAAAGAGTACTAAGTTAATTTTGCTGAGTAAAAACAGCGTTGTATACGACAATTTCAAGTCAATTTCAACGAAATTGTCGTAAATATCTCAATTTCGTAGTTGTCAAAATATATGCGAAATTGAGCAATTTCAACACAATTTCGGCCCAAATTGCAAAAGACTTCAATTTCGCGGCAGCGTGAACAAGGCATAATTTTGATTTATGCCTTGTTCACGCTGCCACGAAATTGACAATTTCGGGTTGAAATTGTCGAACGAAATTGAAATCGTTCACACTGGCTTTTGAGCAATTTCGTTGAAAAATGACAAATGTTTGTTTACAAATATTGCCATTAGTAAAATTTTAGTGCCTGGGAATAATAACCAAACTTCTGGTAGGAACTGAATGAAACCAATAAAATAAATGAATGATACGTGAAGTTTAACATGAATCACTGATTCACCACGGTTTATAGTTTATTTTCTCTACCCTATTTCGATGTAAACTTAAAATTTCAATCTGTTGAATGAGGCGGCATACAATTGTTTTGTTTTTTTTTGCAATTTTAGTAACCACGTTTTCGGTGAACGAAGCCGACCCATAATTATCGACGGCGTTAGAGCAACAAAAAAAAATATATCGACGGCGGCAACTAAGCTTTAATTAAATGTAATTTTTCGCAGACGTTACTTTTAAGTTCATCTCGTTAGTTGTGTGAAAAATTTAGATATTTTTTTTAGTAATTCGGGCCTTTAAATTTTCTGTGGGCTTCGTGTTCTTCCATATTTGCAAAAAAAAGTATTGAGTTAATTTTGCTGAGTAAAAACAGCGTTGTATACGACAATTTCAAGGCAATTTCAACGAAATTGTCGTAAATATCTCAATTTCGTAGTTGTCAAAATATATGCGAAATTGAGCAATTTCAACTCAATTTCGGCCCAAATTGCGAAAGACTTCAATTTCGCGGCAGCGTGAATAAGGCATTATTGAGACCCGCTTGGTGTTAATTTTGCAGATTCTATAGTTTGGTATAGAGATCCATGGTTGGGGCTAAAACCTATTGTGAATTGGTTTAAACTTTCCATCCCTGTTAAGGTAGATTTGTATTTATAACAAGGAATGCAACACTGTACTTACGATTTGGCATCACTTGCAGACTCGCTGTCTGCTGTTGCAGCGGATCCCATCAACAAAAATGCAAAACGAAGCGTTTAGTAGACGGAAAAGCAATTGGAAAAAGAAGTGGCAGGCATCAGAAGAAATTTTACAATTTACATTTACGGAAATACGGTGGCAGAAGTAAACTTTATTAATAATTACATGAAAACGACGTGCAAAACTGCAAAGTGTTGTAACATCAAAAGAGTGATAACAATTTGCATTTGTCAAAGAAACAAGTGAAAAGAATTGCAAACAAATTTTGTCGAAATACGGAAAACGTGGTCTATCAGCGTAGCGGTGAGTGAGTGCGTGTTGCTACAAAAGCCCTTTGCCAAACGATAAGGAAACCCTGCCAGCGATACAAGTACAGGAACTCAGTTTCCAAAAGTGAAAAATTGATAAATAAACGTTAAATTTGCAATTAGCGATTATCGGGATGTTCAAAGTATTGTGAAATAGTTGCGAGTAATTTCAAGAAATTACAAAAAAAAGCAATAAAATTGGGAAAAAATACAACACATAGAGTGGAAAATTTTGTTGTGTCAATGGTGACCGAGAGTGAGTGTTAGGTTAGAATCGACATAAAAGTATTTGCTAGGAGAGCGAAAAGAAGAAAAAGAGAATTTCAATTCCCCCCAAAATAACGAAAACAAAACGAAAGTGAGTGGCCGAAAAGTGGCTGACGGTAAAACGGAACGAAAACAAAAACAAAATGACAAACAACACAGTGGAGTTACCAACAACAACAACAAACGAACAAGTACAACCACAGCAAGATGCCGAACAAGAGCAAAATGGATTAAATAATGGCCAATTGGACAATGAAAGCAATGAACAACAACAACAACAGAATACTGCTGCTACGGAACAGTCAAATGTTGAAAATGGAGTACAACAGCAACAAGAAAATATGGAAGTAGATGTTCAACAAGCAGCTGCAGTCAATGACAATATTGGTGTGGAAGCTGATGTGGAAGGAGCTGCTGCGGTGGAAGCCGCAGCTGATGGTGCAGAGCAACCGGCCAATAATGCCCATGACTCCGATGCTGAGGGGGATGATAATGCCCCTGCTGCCAACAATGAGCCCTTCTATGGATTCGAAGAGTCTGAGCCCAATTTCGACGAAAAGGATATGTCACAAGTTTTACAATTTTGGGAAACCAAACATACTCAGTCGGGTTTCGATCCAGTTCCAGCTCTGAAAAGGTAATAATTGGAAATGATGCAGTCAATGTGACACTAATTATAATTGAGTAAAAACTTAACCAGATACTTTGCGTATTTATATGAGATCAAAGTGACAGTAGTTCAAGACCGGAGTGATGATGACGTTTTCTCCAAAAGTAATGTCAATGTCACGTAAAACAAATTAATGACAGTACTTTAGTTACGCTATATTCCACAAAACTTGCTACTACCGGCATTAAATTTTCATATATTATAAAAATACCATAGTTCGCAATCTTATGTCTATTGTTTTTCATGGTTCAAATTTGGCTTTTCATATATAACCATTTGCTTTCTAACTAAAGGTGTCACTTTCTGCTTACAAATTGCTGTTGTATAGAAAATATACTCGTATGAAAATGTTTATTTTTCTCTGATGCAATAATATTGTGGCTTAAGGTTTGTTAAGGGACAAGCTCAGATTTTACTCAAAATTTCTAAAACTTATATTTATTATTTTTCAGTTCAGTAATGAAGAGTATTAAAGACGGTGAATAAATCAACAAACAATAGAATATTGGGGATTTACGCATCTCAATATAACAGACATAAACAGCAATATGAATTAATGTATTTCCAATATATGTAGGTATTTTATAAATAACTTTATAATATATAATTTAGAAGACTGGATAGCATAGATCATATGCGCTTGTTAACATAAGAAATGTCTTTAATACAAAACGTTAGTGTTAGTAATATCGCACAGCCAGAAGATTAGTGTCGTAAGTTCCAGAAATTATGTTCGTGATTTTAAATAATTTTTAACTTTTTTGTGAACGTTGTAACTAGAATAGTGTCGTAAAGATATTATTTAAAAAAGGCATTACGACATTGGAAAATTTACTAAACTTAGTAACCTTTAGGGGCTTTTTCTCAAAATATTGATTTTGGGATTACGACACTATTCTGTATTTTGAATTCTGTATTTTGAATTCTGTATTTTGAAGATTGTGCACCATTCTTAATGTTACTTGAAATAAACCCCAAATTTATGTAATGTTGAGATGAAGCCTTAAGAACTATTTATTCCGGAAATGAAATCAGCCAACAAATAGCAGAGCTAACAAAAACTTACAATAAATATTCTTTAATTCACTGTAAACGAATTTATTTTAAAACAATAAAATAGCGATATTTCTTTGAATTCAATACTTAGTTGTACTGCATTTCTAGCTTATTACTGCTTCACAACGGCGATTCATTGTTTTGTACCTTTCATCAGGTGTTTTTTTCCCAAGCCTCTTTAATTACGTACCTACGATCGTAATTGTAGTTATTGTGACAGATTGTCTGTTTCCACTGGAATATATAAAAAGCAATAATATCAGTATTTCCCCCTAAATTTCACCTGAGATGGCAGTGGGGAGCTAGAGAAATTGTGCCACCTCCATGGTCTGTCCCATAGGTCTACTGGACGAAAATCAGTAGGCCTATCGACTTACTTATCCGGTCTCGAACAACCCCGAGGGGTTAGGGACCTTACAAAACAGAGATAACATATTTCGCCAACCGGTAGGAATATCGAGTCATTTGAAAATATGAATAGTGTCATGAGGGATGTGTAGGTAGTGTGGGGACTGATCTAAAGTGCCTGGGATTATACTCGATTTGTAGGAATTCAGAATAGTAATCCAGCCAGATGTAAGCAGGGCCAGAATAGTTCTAGTGTGCCTGGTTCATTAAGGACCCTGTTGCTAGAATATCCATTTATGGCCTCTGACACCGCCGTGGTGTGCAACAACCGCCTACTGCGATCGGCAGCCTGTTGACGCCAGAGCTCGTAAGTGGTTTGTGGTTTGCTAGTGAGACCTGTTTTTTGGCATCACACTACAAATTTTCAATTGGATTGCGATTCGGTGACTGCGCGGGCCGTACCATAACATCCATTGTCCTCTTTTTAAGAAGCATTTCATATTCTGCATATGGTAGCATAATATTTTGTAGTATTTTGCTGCCCATGGTAGTTTTGGGCCAATGTTTTGTTCCAACTCCAGAATATGAAAAACATGCCTAAAGTTTTACACTTAATCCTCCATGTTTGACAGTTTTGGACGTATCCTGGGGACGTAAACCGTATTCTATCGACAAATTGTCAGGACCCTGCATCGCCATACAAACCAAATGTTGATACATCTGTCCACAAATGTTCCTCAGTGTGTTATTGCAGTCGGTTTTGCATATTTCAATCTTTTGGTAACATGCATTTTTATTTAAAGTGGAACTTTTGTCGGCTTTCAAGTGTACATGTTATGTTGCTGCAATAATTTTGTTCGTGGAATGGTTGCAGGTTTTCTGCCGCATGTTTCAGCCTTTTTCTTCGTGACATTCAATTTATATCCATTTTCCTTGAATACTGGAATATATTCTTAATTTTCCTTTATAATTTTCCCTCAGATATAATCCTTTTTAATCCAACCCGCATTTCTTTGTCATTATGATTTCCAAATCAAATCGGATATTGCAGATAAACTCACTTTTATCTGGTTTTATTTGACCTCTATTACATTGACCGATCCCAAATGTCGACAATTCTGAAAAATGTGACATTAAGTACATTATTTCAACAACATCACCAAATAAGCAGTTGTGTTTGCTTTATAATCACAACACATATACCACAATTATAATAAAAGACGTTTATAGCAGTCCTGCACGACAATTATTTTGAACTGTTACCTATATACGAAATTTAACTAGATAAAAATGGATTCAGCTTCAAGCTTAAGCCCCATAAAGAAGTGAGAATTGGCTTACAGCCTGGTTCTCCATCTCGAAAGCAAAGCTAAGCGAACGAAAATCTGTCACTCACATTCGACTCAAATTGGGTTCCTCTAAGTTGAAATTTTCGTTCGCCAGACGACTCTGAGTTTGTTCTCAAATGACAGCACATTCGAAATAGAGAAACCAAAATTTGTACTGGAAGATTTTGAAGAAAATATATGCTTTCATTCGACTTGAAACGACAAGATTGTGGAACCCAAATCAATTTTCAATCGTCTAGAACACGAACGAAAGCTTTTGTTCGAGATATATGTAGATACAGTTCGTACTGTAGATGACTCCTTGCCTTCTTCTTTCTTATGGAAATTTATTTTTTGTGAAGGAGGAGAACTATTATCTTTTTCCGCCAGTTTAAAAGTTTCTGATTATGAGTGAATTTATATGTTTCTGAAGCTAAGCTATTATTGATCCAGTCCTGTGATAGCGAAAACAGAAATAGCCCATAAAAAGTGTCTTAAAATCGGTACTGAACTGATGTCATTCAATTAGGTCGTGATTGAAACAATATTGAAACAAATAATAGAAAAAGTAGACAGATCTATCGATTAACTTGGCGCCGCTAACAAAATGCTGTACCGTATATGGGCATTTCCACAGAAAGGTCAACCTTTTGTCACATCACGTCACCCTCGATAATTACTTATATTTTAGGACCAGTTAGTTTGATAGTCTTCTTTTCTTTTACTAAATATATAGTTAGTTACATTCTGTATTTAGGAAAAGAATAGAAAACAATCGAACCACATGGTCCTAAAATATGAGCAATTAACGAGGGTGACGTGATGTGACCTAGGGTGGCACTTTCTCTGGAAGTGCCCATATTCGAATTTTGAGGTCCATAACTGAAAATATAGATCGCCGTCATTGTTGTTAATTTTACTATTTTTCTTCAAATGATTTAAATCATTTAGATCTACAACCTGGACCTCAAAAAGTTTGTATATCTCATCATAGAGACGGGGTACACATATATGTATCTTTTATATGAAAAAAGCGTAACGTACAGGAGTCATATTAGGCCCAAGATATCTTTGGACCAAATTCGTTTAAGGACTTTTGAAGATGACTGAGCTGTGTCCGTCTGTCTGGCTGGTCAGCACGATACCTACAGTAAATCTTTACCGATCACAATAAAATGTTGCCGGTGATGATTATTTTTCCAAATATAGTTTGTAATTGAAATGGGCATTATGACCAGCCTCCTCCTGGTACCTCCTATACAAATCAAAACACAGGGTGGGACAAAATTCGATATTGTTGAAATTTAACTGCAAAATTTAGACGTTGCCGATGATCTGCTGGTTTTAATTATTGCACCAATTGCACCTTATATGGGAATAACAGTAACTGTTTTTAAAAATGCGCCGTAGTAACGTACGAGACATTCCTAGCTGAGCAGAACACATTCTGTTGGGTGATACAGCTGCTGCTAAGTTGACAATCCTTGGCCGAGTGAAACTCGGGTCGTTCTGGAGCATAGATTGTTAACACTGCTCTACACTTTCAACATTTTCCGCAGTGCGAATTATATGTGTCTACCGGTTCGAGGGCAAATCTCTTACGGTGCCATGTTGGTGGTGACGGTGAACTAAGCAACGAATCATTGCTTCAGACGGCTAAACTCTGTCGTTAAATTGTCGACGATAATAAAATTCTATTATTCTGTATCTTTGTTCAGTTGTGAGTCTCTCCATTATTTATTCTCCAGGTGTTATTTATATAATCTGAAAAAAAATATATAAACGAAAGAGTTAATAAGTTTTTAAACCCCATGGTGACTATTGACCCACCCTGTATATACACACCTTGCTGCCTGTTTCTCTATCTTGAACGAAAAGCGAAGCTAATGAAAATACTCACTGACATTCGACACAAATTGGGTTCCTCTAAGCTGCAATTTTCGTTTGCCTGACTCTATGTTTGTTCCCAACTCACAGAATATTGGAAATAGAGAAACGAAAAGCTGTTCTGAAAACTTTTTGTTTTCACTCGACTTTGAAACGTCAAGATTGTGGAATCCAAATCAACTTTCTGTCGTCTAGAACACGAACGAAAGCTTTCTTTCTAAATATAGAAACAGATTGTTATTTTTTATTTCAGTAATGAAATTAAAAAGTTACCAATAAAAAGACGGAATAAATAAAAATCATCCTTGATGAACGTAGAGCACGACAAAACTACAGCCAATAACAATAGCCTGTAATAATTGTGTTGTCTTTTAGGCAACATCAATAATCATTTCTAATGGGGACCGATGGTTCTCTGGAGATGGAAAGAAGTTTTTTTTTCTGCATATATTTCCTTGTGTGTTTTGCTTCCGATATTTTTCAAACACTTGCATAGTGGAAAATTCTCAATTCAGAGGAGTTTTCGTTTGCATTTAGTTTGATGCATCCCAACAACCGCTGATTAAGATCTGTGGCTAGATCTAAACTAGATGTACCGTTTGCCAGGAATAATGAGGATGCATTTTGCAAAACTTCTTTTTTAAAAAAACTATGTCTATTAATAGAGATATAGAATGGTATTGAGCTTGAATAATAAAATCAAAAAGTACCAAATAAAAAAACCCAATAAATAAAAATCATACCAAACTAGTTTCTTTTAATAAATTGTTCTGCTGTATGTTATTAGTTTCAGCTCAGATATGTATGTAGTTAGTAAGCTGTGAATTATTACTTAAGTGAAGTAAATTGAAAATGTTGTCACGCCCATTGTAGTACGGCCGTCCGGTTTCTCGATACGATAAATAGCGTAAAACACTTCCGATGTTAATGAAAACACTTCCGATGTTAATGAAATTAGATATCAGGCTTCAGTTTCATTAAACGCCAGTCACCACCTGAAACAAGCTTGTATTCTCTACCAATGAAATTTGATCTGGTTTACACAATCTTTTCATTTCAAATCGAACGAAAACGTAAAATTTGTCTACTTCGAATGTGTTGTCATTTGGGATCAAATATGTATAAAGTCAAGCGTACGAAATCTTTTGCCTTAGATGAATTTGATTCGATTGACTGGATTTCGCTCGATCTCTAGGAACTGAGCATTGCTTCCATAATACCTGTAGCTATTGTGTCGACTAGTTCCATTGCATTTAGTCCAGTTTTAGTTCAAAAACTAGCGACACTGGAACTAGTCTAAATTTATCTATTTCAGCGCTAATTTCTCTAGTCCTACTGGTCATAGTTCCCTGGTAAAGCAGTGTATTAAGTCATTCTGCTGCCTTTGAGGGCAACAACAATTTCAGTAATACGATTAGCGAAACATTTAGTATTTGTTACTACTGCATTTTGAACATCGATGTGTCGACTGAATGGCTTGAAGGACACCTGACAAGGCAATGATATAAAGGTTTTGTTTCCAATGTCGGTTGGGTATTTGCTCGACTTCATCAAACCGTCTACTACTGGCTATATTTTCCTAGTAAAGTGTTGTATTAAAAATAGTTTTGTTAATATCACTGTGAAATGCCCTTTTTACCCACCATTTTTAGGTAAGAGTTTAAAAAATCTGCCCAAAGATCTGTTGGCTTTCAATATTCAGGGAATCGAGTAAAGAAACCTTCCATATTTCTTTACTACTGCATTTTGAGCATCGATTTAAAGACTAACTAACTACAAATCTTTGTTGATTAGGATATCTAGAGCTACAAAATCTCAAGTCCTTTTTATATTACTATTTTCTATATCCTATATCCTCTTTCGTTAATAATTGTTTTATTATATTCTTGGACGGATATAGGCTGTATTCAGATTACAGACTATAGTGTAGGCTAAATTCACTTTAGAGCAAATACGAGAAAAAAAAATATCGTCAATATCAATGAGGAAACCAAATTAAATGTAATATCAGTTTAGGAATTTGTTTAAGCAATATAATTTGTCTGGCAGTGATAGTAAAATAGGGCAAAATAGTACTGTAGTACTTGTATCATTGCTAGGTAATGAGACACAATTTGAGAACCATCGCCCTTGCGTTGATTTCAAGTGCAATATTTATTTAAATAAATCTAGAAAAGAAACAGTGAAAACCGTAGGTTCTTTGCAATTTTGAGCTGAAATAGGCCAAAATAGTACTGTAGTACTTGTGTAGGTTCTTTGCAATTTTGAGCTGAAAGCGAACAAAATCATAGTTCAAAAACAAAAGTACATATGGGCATTTTCAGAGAAAGTGCCACCCTATGTCACATCACGTCACCCTCGTTAATTGCTTATATTTTAAGACCATATGGTAGGATTCTTTTACATTCTTTTCCTAAATACAGAATGTAACTAACTATATATTTAGTAAAAGAAAAGAAGACTATCAAACTAACTGGTCCCGAAATATAAGTAATTATCGAGGGTGACGTGATGTGACAAAATGTGCATATATGTATTTATGAAATAATTTTGTTATTATTCGTACAATTGTAATGTTGCACAAGATAACCGGTTAAGTTTTTATTTTTCGAAATCTAATTCTAAAGAATTTCAATTGATTATATTTCTGTTGCATTAAAATCTCTCCTTTGTTTCTTTAGATTGGCCGAAATATTTGAAAAGGAAAAAGAAATTTACATGCGTAAAGATCCCGATCCGTTCGATGAACGACATCCCTATCGCACTGATCCCAGTTGTCAATTTGGTTTCTTGCTGAAACAACTCTTTCGAAAAGACATCTTCATGAAAAAGGTAAGAATATTTAAATTATATTAATAGGATTTCTAAACACACATCTTTTTTGTATTTATTTTCATAGCTGGTCAATGATTACCTACGTGACAATTACTTTACCCGCCAAAGTATAGCAAAAAGTTCCTACGAGCTAAATATTTTGGCTTTACGTTTGATACTGGTTATTATGCCGGGGCTGGAGACATCAGCTGTTTTCCAAGTGGAATTCGATAATCTCATAAATCGTATATACAGTTGGGCCGAGGATAGTATAGAACCTTTGCAGAGCTACGCTACAGGACTGCTGGCAGCGGCTATGGAAGTTACTGATATCGCGGTGACATTCCGTGAGATGAATACGCGTTTAGTACCGAAAATGATAAAACGCTTACATATGTTGCAAGCCATACACAAAAGTAAGCATAGTTAACAAATGACCGTTTGTTCTAATTTTATCGATTAATATCCTATTTGTTTTGCAGCTATTCTGCAGCCTCCTACGACGGATATTGTATCCGTTAATAATTCAATAGAAAGCGAACCTGGTCTTAGCAACTTTTCTATCATGGCAGCCAATACTGATATAGACCGTCTCTTACCGACTTGGATGGCTGGTTCGGCTCCACAATCGCCACTGCGTTTGGACGAAAGTGGCCATCTATTACGTTGTCATAACAGCAGTGTATTAGATACCTTTGTGAACTGTTCTAATTTGTCGGCTTTGATGGAAAACAGCCGAGAAGCATTTCCCTCTGGTAGTGCTGGTCGTTACTATAAGAAAATGTACATACCCATACATCCGCCGTCCGCGGAAACGAGTCAAATGTTGATTCTCCGTTACCTCACTACCATGGGCGAATATCAAGAGTTTTTGGGTTTAATCTTCGAGAACAGTGCCATGCAATTGATATTTGGCTATATTGAGAATTTGGATCGTCGAGATACCTGCTTGGCATTTGAGGCTTTAAAATATCTGGCATCGTTGCTGTGTCATAAGAAATTCGCTTTGGAATTCATATCGCATGGTGGTTTAGAGGTGAGTACTTTGAGGTGTTTGTAATTGTCTACCAATGGGAGATAAACATAAAAGCACAAAATTTGTTACCAGTTTGCTAATATGCTTCCTCTGTCTCAATCTAGCGTTTGCTGAGAGTTCCTCGGCCCAGTATAGCAGCCACAGGAGTTTCCATTACATTGTACTATTTGGCATATTCCGAAGATGCCATGGAACGTATTTGCACCATGCCCAAGTATATTATAACCGATTTGGTAAGATATGCTCTATGGATATTGGGGCATTCTTATGATTCGGGAAAATGTCATGCCACTATGTTTTTCGGCTTAAGTTTTCAATTTAAAGTAATGTTGGATGAATTTGATGCTCAAGATGGTTTAAGAAAACTTTACAATGTGGTAGGTTCTCGTTAAAAAAAATGTGTTAAAATATATTACTTCATTTAACATTGCCACTCACCTATCTTCCAGATATCTGTTTTAAAAATCTTAAATCCTTCCAACAACGACGATGATGACAACAATGAGATTAACGAAGACGTCGAATGTGCCTCGCGTCAGATTGTACGTCATGTGTGTGTGGCCCTTAAACGTTATATGGAATCACATCTTTTCTATAAATACAATAACTTTATGTGTCAACAATTTCCCGTATCCAGTGAATTCAATCGAAATATAACCAAGGCCACTAAAACTGCTATGGAGCAGATAAATGAACAAATACGCACATTGCAAGAGAATACATCGGTGAGGGCTCATTGGGCCCCTGTCGATCATCTGTTGAAATTGGGTGGCATATCTTTGTTGCTGAAGATCATAGCATTCTCTTATGAGTGGAATAATAGTGGACGTTCAGAGACAGTGCGTTCTGCGTTAGATGTTCTATCGATATGTTGTGTTATACCACGTGTCTATGCAGCCTATTGTGATATTTTGGAATTGCCGGCACTTGTTACCACGTCGGGTATATACTCGATATTGGGAGCAGCAGCAGGTGACATAGTGCCCGATGCTGATGTACAAAAGTCGGCACTGGCTGTTTTGTGTAATTGTGTCTGCTCGCCTATCGCACGGGTAAGTGTAAAAATAGTTATTTAGAGTTGTTGAAAGACAGCAAAATCAGTTTTCAAGACACGGAAATTTATGGTTGAGAATTACTTTAAAAACCATTTTTGTATCTAAAAATATGAAAAACTCAGCTTTATCTTGTATTAACTTAGTTAGTTAGTTTGAAAAGAGGGGTGCGGTGTTGAGTGTTCAGAAGGAGCACTCTAAACCTTCCCATGTCAGTAAGACATTCACTTAAGTTGCAAATTCGACCTGTTGTGCGCTCTAAGTTTACCCTACTACTTTACTATATCCCTTATAGGAATTCGGTGATATTCACGAAATTCCTTAGGTTGTTCCAGTCCATACCCACAAGTTTGGTAATGTCCGGAATCGTACTATCCGAAAGATATCTGGATCTAGCTTGTGTGAAGGCCGGGCAGTGGCATAAGAAGTGCTCCATCGTCTCATCGTCCTCCATGCATGCCCTGCACTCACTGTCCGCCACTAGTCCAATACGGTGCAGGTGGACCCGTAATCCCGAATGCCCCGTTAAGACTCCCATCATTTTGCTCATTTCAGATTTTCCCAGTTTCAGCAAACCTTTTGTCCTCAATCCATCTGGGTCTCCCCATAGGATCTTTGTCATCCTGCCTATGATTCCCGGTTCCACTGGGCTATATGTGCCGACTTCGCCCATTTACTTAACTCAGCCTTCGTCACCCCAAAGGGTTTCGCTCCATCTAGGCTCACTGTTTGGAGTTCCTTGGCTTTCGTTGCCAGGAGGTTCGCTCTCTCGTTGCCGAATACTCCGCTGTGCCCCGGCACCCAGATGATGTTGAGTCTGCCGTGTATAGAATAATCGTTTATCACCTTCTTACAGTCAAGGACCGTTCTAGATTTGAAATATTGCCTTGCTTGCCATTTGGCTATCCGTGAAGATATTTGCCTCGGCTGGGATTGTATTATTGCCGAGCCATTTGATACACTCCGTAATCGCCCGAACTTCCAACTGAAAGTTCGTATTATGATCCGGGAGGCGTAGGCGGGATTCGGTTGCTGGATTTTCAATGAAGAATCCTAGGCCCGTTTTTTCTCCTAAGTTTGAGCCATCCGTGTAGCAGCAACTCCCATTTGGCATTGGTGCCAGGGTCCCATTCTGCCAGGCGTCTCTAGTTGGCGTTAGGGTCACGCAGTTCACTCGTATCTTGCGTGTACCCGACTAATGCCCCAGTTATCCGTTGGTGTTTTGACGTGAGATCCCTGTTGATCCATTCACCTGTAGCTTGTAGGCGTTTTTCCGCAAGGGCAGCCTCGTATTTGATTCTAATCTCGATTGGCTGGATACATAAAATAGTCTCCAAGGCTCTTGTCGAGGTTGCCCTTATTGCACCGCTGATACCAATGCAGCACATTCTCTGAACCCTCTGCAGTATTGCGATGTTACATTTCCTCTCAACTGCCGTCCACCATACTACAGAAGCATATGTTAGTACGGGCCTGATTACGCTTCTGTAGAGCCAGTGTGTCATAGTCGGTTTGAGGCCCCATTTGGATCCTATAGCCCTTCTGCGTAGCGACCAGCATCTGTAGGCCTTATTAACCCTTTCCTCTATGTGGTGCTTCGAATTCAGTTTCCGATCTAAGGTTACTTCTAAGTATTTAACCTTATCGGATATTTTAATCGTCTTTCCCAAGAATCGTGGCTCTTCATAATCTGAAATTTTCGTCTTCCTTGTGAATAGATATATTTCCGTTTTGCCCGGGTTTACATTTAAGCCCCTTGGCTGTGCCCATTCATACGCTATACTCAGTGCCCTCTCGGCCTCTGCATAATTGGTTAGGATTCTTTCCCTTAAGAAGTATTATAACGTCATCTGCGTAGCAGATTGGTTTAAGTCCTTCATCGGTAAGTTTCCTTAGGAGACTGAGTATTGTGAGGACCCATAGGAGTGGTGATATAATCTGTATTAACTTAAAAACATTTATCTTAAAATACATTTACAATAGTTTCTTAAATAACTTTTTTTATTTGATTTTGATTTTCTGTTGCAGAAGGAGCCTAACACTTTGATAAAATGCTTTAGTGCCTCCAAGAAAACCAAACACAATAACAAATACAGCGAAGAGCTAGTAGAAAAAGTTTGGGAATCAGTTTGCTCTAACAACGGCATTATTGTATTGCTGTCTCTCATGCAGATCAAGACACCCATAACGGATGCTGATTGTATACGGGGCATGGCTTGTCGAGCAATGGCCGGCTTAGCTCGATGGGAGCGTGTCAAACAGATTGTAGGCAAACTTCCTCTCTTTGCCAGCGGCCAAATTCAGTCTTTGATGCGTGATCCTATACTTCAAGAGAAACGATCGGAGCACGTTATCTTCCAAAAGTATGCCCTAGAACTACTAGAGCAGGTGTCAGGTAAATCAAAACCATTCAGCCATCAGTTGGATCCGACATTGGCCAATATACACAAGGCTAATGTTATAGCTCAAACAAAGATCCAGTACAATGAACAGCAGTTGTATCAACTGATCTACGATCACTTAGAGTCGAAAGGTTTGGGACAAACAGCCCAAATGTTACAAAAAGAGGCGAACTTGCAACTGCCTGCGACAACAACAAAGAGTTTCCATCAATCACCATTTGATTACAAAGTATTGCCTTCAAATTCCATAGGACGAAATCGCCTAAGGTCCCGTATGCAAGATGTTAATCAAGCTATCAATAATTTGACCACAACAAACCAAACGCACACGAATGGTCCCAGTGCCAGCAACGAATATGATTTAGTGAATGGTAGTTACTCCGAAGATCATTGCATGAGCTCAGTAACTCCCATAAAATTGATTAAGAAGTCGGAGAAGACTCCTGCCATACCAACAGCATCTAATCTGATCAACAATACTATTAGTACCACCTCAAAATCGCTGCAAAAACAAATTTCTGTTGTAGATCCTAATATCGTCATGGAAATTGGATCGCCACCCACATTATCGTCGAATGGTGTAACCCTAACCACTATTGTCACCGAATATCTCACAAATCAACATGCTTTATGTAATAATCCCATGACAACATGTCCTCAGTTTGATTTGTTAACGCCCCACAAATGCCCGGATCCTAAACCAAACCGCATTATGGGCGATAATCTTAATGTCACCACAAGGTTTTTCCGTGCTCAGGCTGGCTACAATGCTCAGCGACTAAATCGTCGCTTTGTTCATTCCTATTTTGCCCCTTGGCGGACGATACGTTCAAATGACTACAATGACATTGTATTTTCCTCATGCCACATTATACCCAACTCTGACATTCTTCTTGCGGGGACACACCAGGGTGAGGCAAAGGCCTATAATATGAATCACGGCACTGAGGTGTTCTCAGCAAGATGTCACAGTTATATCATAGATTCTATTGTGTCGAATAGGACGGGTGATTTGGTTTTAACATCAGCTACATGGCGTTCACCTTTAAGTATATTATGGTCTATAAAGGATAATGATTTCGTATCGAAATTGCATTTCATCGATGAATTTTATTGTGAATTTAGTAAACAGTCACAGGATAAGGTGATAGGAACACTCAATGAAGTGAGTCCGGAAAATATGAATAAGAATAATAATAAAACTACATGATGATTTTTAATTTCTCTAGTGTTGTACCATCTACGATATAACGTCGGGGCAAAAGATTTCCACATTCACGCCCACATTGGGTAATCAGTATACTAAGAATCGAGCCACCTTCTGTCCCACTGATGAATTGGTATTATCCGGTTTGTGCAAATGGCTTAAATGGTTTTAGCAGCAGGTTAAACATTTTTATTTTCTTATTTTAAGATGGCGTTTTGTGGGATGTACGTTCGGGAAAAGAAATACACAAGTTCGATAAGTTAAATCAATCGTTATCAGGTGTCTTCCATCCAAATGGTTTAGAGGTAAGTGAAGTGGTGTATAATGCTTTACCTTTGATGATAATACAAACAAATTCTGCTTCGAAATTTAACTGTTTTAATTCGAACTCTAGCATTATTTTCTATCTGAGAAATAGTAAAATCTTTCCTTGTGCATCATTTCATGGTGATTTTTTTTAGAAACATTTATATTTTAATGACATAATCAACTTCGTTTGTACAAAATGATGTATTCCTTTCTATGTTTAGATTATATCCAATACTGAAGTCTGGGATTTGCGCACATTCCATTTGTTGCAAACGGTGCCGGTGCTCGACCAATGTCTCATTAAATTCTCTCCGCTGCAGGTTTTGTACGCCATACGTTTGGAACTGGAGAATCGTTCCGATTATGATGACACAAACAGCTACGACACCAGTTTCAAAGTACTTGATGCCTATGATTATTCGTCAATATCGACGATAGATGCGAAACGTAGCCTCTTCGATTTGAGTGTCAATGGCAATGGCAGTCTGATAGCTTTGGTGGAGGATCAACCATCGTATGAGACGAAACCGGAGACATTTGTGAAAATATACTGTGTGGGCATGAAGAAAACTGAACAGGATGAAGAGGTGTGTGATGAAGAAATTGACCCTTCCATGCAAAGTGGTTCTTCCCACCGCAACTTGTCCCGGCTACATGAGAGCTTCGGTGCAGGCGGCGGTATGGGTAGAGATGGCGCTATATTCGCAACGACGGCTGCCAGTGGCAATGGCGGCGTCGGTGGTCATGCTGCGCCGCGCCCCAGGGCTGCTGGCGGCGTTTACGATGTTGGCGTGGGAGGTGGTGGTGGTGGCGGTGGTGCAAGTGGCGGCGGTAATGGTGTTAACAATGTGGGTGGAGCAGCAGGCGGCGCTGGTGGAAATGGTAATAATGTGGTGGAGAATGCCAATCACGGCTTCGGGATACGTTGGAATCGTAATAACATTGAAATAATACCTCCCCACCTAATGGGGCATTCATTAAGAAGACATCCGTATCAAATACAACCTCAGCCACTGCCACGTGGTCACAATCATCATCATCACCATCCATCTCCTCATCCTCTGCAAATCCGCATCGTCAACAACCACAATCCCAGCAACAATAGCAATAACAATCGTGACGCTGGCCCTCGGGCTGTACCAGCAGCAGAGCCGCCCACTAATAATATTGGTGGCGGTGGTGGGCGTGGCGCAGCAACTGCAGCGAATAATGCCAATAATGGTCTCAATGACGATTCCTTTGATTTGGATGAAATAGCAATAAATGTATTGTCTCTGCTTATAGGAAGATGAGGAGTGTGAGTCCGATGAGGACAATTCAGATAGTGATGAATCAACAAATGGTAAGTAAAGAAACCACACTATGTGCGTATGATAACTAAATATTCTCAAAGCTGCCGATGTGCAATCACAATTGTATTAAACTGTTCTTTCAACCCTAGAATTTGATATACGTCCCGATGATCAAATGCGCAACGGCCGAAGACGCCGTGGGGCTGGTGGTGGCAACGCGGACGATGACGACGACGACCAGGATGATGACGATGACGACGACGATAATGACGACGACGACGATGATGATGACGACGACGACGATGACGACGAGGATGATAATTGGATAGACATTGAAGACGATGATGATGATGAGCTTCCATTCGGTTTCCGAGTCTTCGATTAGAATTCAATTCATACCTCGTATTTACATTTGTATGTCTGTATTGTGACCAGCCAGCAACTGCTACGGTGTGTCTCCTCTTCAATTGGTCTGTCTCTTTCCTGGTAACATCCTGCCAATGTTAAGTTGAAAGCTGTTAAGGCACTGTAAAGCGTTTGTTTTGCCTATCCCACTAAAACAAAAAACTTAAAGTCAGTCAGTTAGCACTTTTTCGTTTTCCCAGCTGCATTGTCTTTCTTCTCATCTATGAAGTTTATACAACGGGGATAAATATATTGTTGTACGGTTTTATATCCTTCCAATAAACAAATCAATCATCAATTATACTCTAAATATTTTTTTCTATCCTTAATTTTCATCATAGTTTAAGTAATCCGCCCCCCTTTTTTAAGAGGTTTGTACAAATCAAAAATTAACCCTTTAATAAGCTCTCCTCCACCCCCCAAACCAACCAAATTTTTGTTAATTCTTTCAAATCTATTGTTTAACTATTATATACATTTGCAAATTATAAATGTTTTCTTAGACTTTCATAATTTATATAAATAAAAATATTGAAAATTGTTAAAAATAAAAAATATTTTGTCTAACAAAAACAACAGAAATACCAATTATCAATGTATGTAAGTAATTAAATGTAAGTATTGAAGAATAAATTATAAACAAAGAAGGAATACAAAAAATTGTATAACAATTTACTTGCATTTTTATAAATACAAAATAAAGAAGGAAAGTCGAAAAAAAACTATTAATAAACCAAAAATGTTTAAAAAATATGTTTTTATTGCCGATTGGAGGTATAGAAAATTTAAATAAATAAATAAATGGTTTCCCATTACATCCCATGCAGGAATCGGGGAGAGCTTCTCACAACCAGTGGAGCTGTGCGCTTTCTAGTTTTATACTCGCTGATTGGCACCTACAGTTTTACACCGGTTCCGAACGGTATTTTTGAGAAGCTTGTCGCCGCCGTTGAAAGGAATTTTAAGGTGGTTAGAGCATGGATCGAACCCAGGATCTCAAGTACAAGAGGCGCGCACACTACCCATTGCACCACCTACGGAAAATTTATCGCATTCAAAAATGGTAACAAGATTTTCTACAGAAAATCCATCAGGGACAAAACTGTCAAGATTTTCCAACACAGTCGGAAACTATAGAAAAACTATACTACTATACTATAGAAAAACTAAACTATATACTGTGAGCGTCAAAAGAAAGTTTACACGCTTGTTAAACATGTATTAAAATTTATTTGAATGTTAACAAATAATAATTGATTCAACTCTATATATTCTAAACATCGTATTGTACCCTTTATCAATAAAATAACAATAAAAATCTTACAGCTGCAAAAAATACATAGCTAAATCAAAAATTACTTCATATTTGTCGCGTCACCATATCAGAGAAGTTGAAACTTTTCTTAAACTAAATTTTATAGAAATGCTATTAATTTCTGAAACACATTGTACAAGTCGGAGTTATATTAAAATAAGTGGATATGACTTCGTCCACACCAACCATCCACTTAATACTGCACGTGCCGGGTCCGGTATTCTAATTAAGTCAACAATCGCATATAAAGTTTTAAGCGGAGTACAGCAAAATTACCTTCACGCAACTAACATACAAATTACGTCCACTGGAAGCACGTTAGTTGTATCATCAATTTACTTTCCTCCTCGACACACCGTTAGTTGTGATATGTACGAAAACTTTTTTAATTCCCTTGGGAGTCGATTTATCGTTGGTGGAGACTATAACGCAAAACATCCATGGTGGGGATCCAGGATTGTAAATCCAAATGGCAGAGAATTATATAAATGTCTAGCAAAAAATGGAATTACAGCTCTATCAGCAGGCACGCCGACATACTGGCCTACTGACAGCAACAAGATACCCGATCTACTAGATTTTTTAGTTTACAAAGGAATACCCAGTCAAAGACTAGAAATTAAAAGCAGCGACGACTTAAGCTCTGACCATACACCAATTCTTATAAATTACAACACATCCATACATATGAGGCCACCCAAATATAATATACTATCACCAAAGACTAATATGAATTTATATTACAATTTGTTAGACAGCCAAATAAATCTCTCCCCTCAACTTAAGACCACATCTGATATAGATTCTGCTGTGGAACAGATCACAAATGCAATACATCAAGCAGCTTCAATGTCATCTCCAGATGACAGTACTGAGTGCATACAGTCAAATATATCAGATTTTAGGATATCTTATGAGATACGGCAACAAATACAATAAAAAAGGAAACTGAGAAGACAATGGCAGCAAAGTAGAAGTGTTTATGACAAAAGGCGTTTTAATAAATCAATAAAAAATCTTAGGAAACTGCTTGATGAGCACAGAAATGAAAAAACAGTTGAATTTATTGAAGATATTAACAACTCAAAATACGACGAACACCTCTGGAAAGTCACAAAGTACATCAAAAGACCTCCTAAACGCAACATAGTAGTTAAAAATGAAGATGGTAATTTTTGCAGAACTGACAAAGCCACAGCAGATACATTTGCCGTGCATTTAAAAAATACCTTCACCCCTTTTTCATGTAACAGCGATATGGAAGTAGATGAAATTTAAAATTTTTTGGACTGTCCACTACAAATGGACCTACCCATCAAACATGTTTCCCCAAATGAGGTTCAAAATGAAATAAGAATTTTAAATAAAGGAAAAGCTCCAGGATACGACCTTATTGACGCAAACATTGCCAAAAATTTAACTCGTAAATGCATCATATTTCTTATCCTGATATATAATTCGATATTAAGGATTGACCACTTTCCGTCTCAATGGAAATGCGCTGAGATCATTATGATTCGGAAACCTAATAAGCCTGAACATTTGGTGTCATCGTACAGGCCAATTAGTCTATTGGTAACATTCTCCAAAATATTTGAGAAGATATTTCTGCGTAGATTGTCGCCTATACTAGAGAATCGAAATATAATTCTAGATCATCAGTTTGGATTCAGATCCAACCATGGTACGGCTGAACAGGTTCACCGCATTGTAAATGTTGCAACTGAGTATTGCTCTGCACTTTTCCTTGACATAAAGCAAGCCTTCGATCGAGTGTGGCATCCTGGCCTGCTATATAAACTGAAAAATGTTTTGCCAGCCCCGTACTACCTGTTTTTTAAGAGCTACCTGAGTCAAAGGTACTTTTACGTCAAAATAAACAATGAAAGATCAGACTTAACACAAATTAATGCAGGCATTCCTCAGGGTAGTGTTCTTGGGCCTATCCTCTACACTATATTTACATCAGACATGCCAACCAATGAGGATGTAACACTAGCGACTTATGCTGATGACACAGCAGTAATTGCTACAAGTGAATGTCAAGAGGCATCTGCATACATACAACGCCATCTTAATGAATTTGAAGCTTGGCTAAATAAACAGATGGAACATCAAAGTAAATGCTGAAAAATCTTGCTACATGACATTCGCATACCGACGGCTCGACTGTCCACCAGTTTATTTAAGTGGAATTATAGTACCTGAGCGCAGAACTGTAAAATATCTTGGTATGGTTCTAGATAGGCGACTTACATGGAAGCCACATATTAAAGCCAAACAAGCGCAACTAACTCTATTGGTTGTTGGGTCCGAGGTCAAAACTTAATATGAACAACAAGCTCAGAATTTATAAATCTATTATAAAACCAGTATGGTCTTATGGCATACAGCTATGGGGAACAGCTTCCAAATCAAATATTGAAATTCTCGAAAGATTCCAATCAAAGACATTAAGACTGATAACCGGTGCGCCCTGGTTTGTGAGAAATAAATCAATAAGGAGGGACCTAGATATACGTTCTGTAAACGAAGAAATACGACATATCAGCCAAACATATCTGCAACGCCTTAGCAACCACGTCAATCCTATAGCTATTTGCCTACTCGATAGCCTCACGGAAACCAGAAGACCGCAGCGAAAGCACGTATTAGATTTACCATTCTTAAACTAGTATAACTAGAATAATATATGTAGACATTAAAAATCTTGTAAATATGTAAACTATTGAACAGGTTAAGTGCTTACACATACATATGTATACATATAGTATATATATAATAGATTTTATGTTATGTTGTTCAATGGAACTGCATAACCCCTGTCATTGTTAATATGTTATCAGATTTACTTATTGTCCACCGACAGATTGTAAATAAAAAAGAAGAATCAAAAAAAAAACATTTGTCGCGTCAAAAGAAAGTATACCATGCAAAAATTATTCATAAAAAAATTATTTTAATATTTTGTTTGTATTCCTTTGGCTTTAGTAACAGCTTATAATCTCTTCGGACTCCATTTAACTAAATTTGGGGGTTTTTTAGGTGAATTTTTTTGTCATTCTTCCATTATAACAGATGTGAGAAATCCTCTGCTACTTATTACTCCATTTTTTATTTCGCGATCAAGATGCCCCCACAATGTTCAATCGGATTGTGGTCCGGCGACTGTGGAGGATGATCCAATTGTTAGGAGTGTGGGAAAGTAGACATGCCTTAAGTAATTTTGATGTGTGCTTGGATTCATTCACCCGTATTCTGCGGTTTCGATTACGTCATCGCATTCCGTTACGCACGGATCGTAAATTGGTATTCCAGCAAAAAACTTAATCGTAAGGATAAGAAGAAGACAAGTGTCTCTCGCAACAAGCTGTTTGGCTGTGGAACATAAGAATAACAATTAAATATTCTTGGAATTAAAGAGATCAGTGAGTACCAAAAGACTAAAAAACACCTGAACATAAGAAAGATGTATGTGGCCAAACTAAAGCAGTGTGAAGAAGAATCCTGCGGTGCCGGAGTTATCTTTTCTTTTATTTACAATTTATTTAAAAATTTATAGCGTTCAGCTCATCTATTTTATACGAGGTGGCGCAAAAGTAATCCTCCTATCAGAAAATGCTATAAATTTTGCGATTGGCCCCTAATGTCAGTTCTGTTTTGACATTTGTGCAGTAAACACATGCGAAATACACGTTAATAAACAATGTTACGCTACACTGCTCCAGAACGCGGAATATTGCTGACTATTTATTTGACCAATAATCGGTCGGTGACTTTGGCACAACGTGAATTTCGTCGCAGATTTCCTGGCCGTCCAACGCCTACTGGTGAAACACTGCGACGTTTAGCCGCTCGCCTCGAAGAGACTGGCTCAACACGAGATGCTGCCAGGCGTGGCAGACTCTGGAGTAGCCGTTCCGCAGAGAATATTGCTGCTGTAGCCGAGGATGTCATGGAAGCGCCATCGACATCGACCAGACGACATGCCACGCTACAGAGCAATGATCAACGAGTTCTTTTTGCCGCAACTTGATGAATTGGGATTGGAAAACATGTGGTTCCAACGGGACGGTGCAACGGCACACACTGCACGTGCCACAACCGATATGCTGAAGGATGCATTTCCCGGGCGCCTAATCTCCCGTTTTGGCGATTTGCACTGGCCAGCAAGATCGCCTGATTTGACCGCTCCAGACTTCTTTTTGTGGGGCTTTTTGAAGTCGCGGGTTTATGTCAACAAGCCTCAGACTCTTGCAGCTCTTAAAGACAATATCCGTCAAGAATGTGAGGACCTATCGCCGGAAGTTTTGGCCAAAGTGATGGAAAATGCCATAAAAAGGGCTCAAATGACAATCAACTGTGGCGGCGGCCATTTACATGACATCATATTCTCGACTTGATGTAAAAAAAATTAAAAGACCAAATAAAAATAATCCACAAGAAGAATCAAAGTTTTTCATTTTTTTTTAAATTACACCCAAAAAACATCGGAAGTTTACTTTTGCGCCACCTTGTACTTACACTTTTCTAAATTGTTTTTTAAATCTTGTATTTTTTTTCACAAACAAACTCCGTCCGCTAAATAACAATTTAGAAAAACGTAACTACGTTCGTAATGTAGAATAACCATAATCGAAAGAAAAACGTAAACGGAACGTAACGGAACGCAGAATACCAAAGTTGCCAAAACGGAGAAAATCCGAGCGTGGCGTAACGCAGAATATGGGTGATTATCTAGTTAAAGGTTAAAGCCCTATACAAGCACACACAACACTACACTGCGATCCAAATTGTCTTTCAAAATATGAAGATGGTATGTTTTAGTCAGGGTTCTTTCAATAAATGCTAATTTACCGACTCCGTTCCCTGCCATGCAACCCGAAACCATCACCGAACATCCGCCGTGATTTATTGTAAATATTACAAAATTCTTTGTTTTTACTTCTCCAAATTTTGACGAGCTTTCTATTAGCAAAAAATGTACATATTGTTACGAATTTCCTTATTCGTCCTTTTTGCGTTGTTTTATTCCCAATAATAAAACAAGGTTCGTTTTTAATTACGATAATTACAACGGTATCACTTCCTTTTATTTATTTATACAGTACAACAGTTTACTTTATTTATAACACGTTAACAAGTCTTGTATTTTACTATCAATTCGCGTTGCTTACTTTACGGGGTTTAATCACAAACTGAACTCTCCATTCCAAAGACCTCCGCTATTTATACCAACTCACCATACACAAATGAAGGTACATATATCTAGCGAATTCAAGAACCTTCTAGAAACTAGATGTTGTTGTTGTTGTTTATCTTTGTAGAACATTCTCCTACACAGGAGAATTATCTTTACTGAGGTGAATTCATGCTACTGGTTTAGCGAGCTGGTACGTTGTTACAATGCATACTTTCAGCCGCAGCACTTACCGCCTGTTGTTTACATACTGTTAGTAGAGTCATTAACAGTAAGCAAAAGCTTTTACTTATTCGTAACACTGCCCCCCACTTAAGCCTGTTCGTCCCGAGCAGGCTCAACCCTCCGTTTTCCATACAGAGCTAGTCTTTCCAAATGCACGACTTTCATTTTAGCTCTTGGACTTTGGCTTTTCTGGATTCGATAAACCACGTCATTTATTCGTTTGACGACCTTGTAAGGGACTTCCCAGTGAGTCTGAAGTTTTGGAGATAAACCCTTCTTGCGCTGTGGGTTGAACAGCAAAACTAGCTGGCCTTCATGAAATCCTTCGGAATTTGCCGCTTGGTCGTACCTGGCTTTCATCTTATTACTGACCAACTTCATTCTGCTGCGAACAAACTCGTGAAGTTCGCTAAGCTCCCCTGGGATACCATCATTCTCCCCACTGTCGGATGTTAGGCAGTTGCCAAACTCCAAATTTCTAGGGAGCTTTAACTCTGTCCCAAAGACGGCACTAGCTGGTGTTCGGGCAGTGGTATCCTGGGTGGCCGACCGGTATGCTAGAAGGAATTTTGGTATGCGTTCGTCCCAGAATTTTCTATCCTTACTGACGATCTTGCTCAAATATTCTTCAAGATCCTGATTAAATTTCTCCACCGTACCGTCAGTCCGAGGACGCACTGATGTCGTTCTTATACCATGAATTCCACTCCTCTCGCATATTTCTTTCAAGATCGCAGATTCAAAATTTCTACCCTGCTCCGAATGCAGTTCTAAAGGGACACCAAAACGACTTATCCAGTTGTTCACCATAGCTTTGCTTATTGTTTTCGCTTCTTTATTTGGAATAGCGTACACCTCGGGCCATTTACTGAAGTAGTCCATAACGACTAGGGCATATTGGTTCCCAGAGCTACTCGTTGGATATGGACCAGCCACACTCATGGATATTCGCTCGAAGGGAGCACTTGGGCTCTCCTGATGTCTCTGTTCGCAACTCCTCCGGGTTGGTCCTTTAGTTGTCATGCACTGGGTGCAGCCTGCAATCCACTCGGATACAGCTTTTTGACGACCAACCCAATAGAAACGTTCCCTTAGTTTCTCCATAGTTTTGCCTTTTCCGAGGTGCCTACCACTCGGACCATTATGAGATTCTGAAATTATCTCTTTCACTTTCAAGGCAGGTACCACAATTAGATTTTTCTCCGTTTTACCATCTTCACTTTCCCATACACGGTATAGACAGCCATCTAGCAATCTCAGGCTATTCCACTGGGCCCAATATGATTTTAAAACGGGGCTTTCTGAAGCGATTTCATTCCGTGTTAATTGTCTATCCTCTTCCTTTGCCAAAATAATTTTTGCCAATACAGGATCACTTCTCTGGGCCGTGAACCACTCGTCGTCCGATTCAATTCGCAGGGATCGGACGTCAATAATTTGCTCTTTTATCTCAGCCTTAGAATCCTGCTTAGGCTCGATTACATGTGGACGGTCATCTACTCGTCCGGTATCGGCCGCTATCGCTGGAGATCTTGACCGTTTTCTCAGGTCTCTACAGTCCCGCCCTATATGGCCACGTTCGCTATGATTGTCACCTTTCAATTTTGTTGCTTGCCATAGCGCCTTCGTGAGAATCCGAATCACTTCTTTCAGTTCGCTAACGGCGGCTTTCAAATCTTTTGATTTGACTTCCGTTTCTAACCTTTGCACATGATGTGTCTGTTGACTGGCAACAACCCTCGCCGTCTCATTCGCCAAAGCGAATGAAACTGTTTCCACAAATGTAGCTTTTTGTGAGGCATACACCGAATATCTAACGTCAGGATCGTTAATGCCCCTAACAAATGCCTCTATCTTAAATTGCTCTAGGAAAGTTTGGGGTTCTCCAGGATATGCCATCAACACCAAACGTTCCACCTCGGTTGCGAAGTCCTGAAGCGTTTCATTATGCTTTTGCACTCGGCCTCTCAATTCCATGCGATATAAATCCTTCTTGTGATCGCCACCATACTTGCGTTGTAACGCAGCCAGTATATCCTCGTAGTTGTTTCTGGCACTGACGGGAATGCTCTGAAGGACTTCTGCTGCGTTGCCTTTCAGTGCTAAAATTAGCTCAACAGCTTTGTCGTTGCTGTTCCACAAGTTCTTAATTGCGACCATTTCGAATTGGAATTTAAAAACATCGAAAGGTGTAGAGCCATCGAAACTGGGAGCTTTCAATCTACTAGAGCCTTCAGAAATTACTCGCACCGGACCCTCTTGCAACTGAAGTTCATTCATTTTCCTTTGCAATTCGCTTACATCGTTTTTTAGTTCCCGTTCGACTTCCTCGAACTTATGTTCGACTTCTTCAATCTTCTGCCCCATTTCCTCGATTTTTTCTTCAACCTTTTCGAATTTATCGTTCACTTGAATCTCCATATTGCTCACAACTTCGGAGATTTCTTGCAGTTTCTCATTTGTGGCATTTGATGTTTCTTGAATAATTCTAGAATTCTCGCTTAATTTATCGTCCATAATTCTAGAATTCTCGCCAAATTTCTTTTCAAGTTTTTCGTCCATAATTCTAGAATTTTCGCCAAATTTCTCGTTCATAATTCTGGAATTCTCGCCAAATTTCTCGTCCATAATTCTAGAATTCTCACCAAATTTCTCATTCATAATTCTAGAATTCTCACCAAATTTCTCATTCATAATTCTAGAATTATCGTCCAGCTTCGCGTTAATAATTCTAGAGTTTTCGTTAAATTTTTCCATCATGGCTGCAAACATTGTCGAAACATCCATATTACCAGTTGCTTCCTTTGCAGATACCTCCATTTCTTCTTTACACTCAAACTGGTATTTGTCAATGTCAATGTTTCGGCGCTTGAATTCTTCTATTAATCGCCTCTGCAGCTCTGCCTTATTACCAGCTGTCGGTTGATCCAATTTACTCAACTCCTTTTTTAGTTGTTCAACTTTGAGTTCTTCAAACTTCATCGTTGTCCTTAATTCGTAATTTCACTTCTGACACCAATGTTACGAATTTCCTTATTCGTCCTTTTTGCGTTGTTTTATTCCCAATAATAAAACAAGGTTCGTTTTTAATTACGATAATTACAACGGTATCACTTCCTTTTATTTATTTATACAGTACAACAGTTTACTTTATTTATAACACGTTAACAAGTCTTGTATTTTACTATCAATTCGCGTTGCTTACTTTACGGGGTTTAATCACAAACTGAACTCTCCATTCCAAAGACCTCCGCTATTTATACCAACTCACCATACACAAATGAAGGTACATATATCTAGCGAATTCAAGAACCTTCTAGAAACTAGATGTTGTTGTTGTTGTTTATCTTTGTAGAACATTCTCCTACACAGGAGAATTATCTTTACTGAGGTGAATTCATGCTACTGGTTTAGCGAGCTGGTACGTTGTTACAATGCATACTTTCAGCCGCAGCACTTACCGCCTGTTGTTTACATACTGTTAGTAGAGTCATTAACAGTAAGCAAAAGCTTTTACTTATTCGTAACACTGCCCCCCACTTAAGCCTGTTCGTCCCGAGCAGGCTCAACCCTCCGTTTTCCATACAGAGCTAGTCTTTCCAAATGCACGACTTTCATTTTAGCTCTTGGACTTTGGCTTTTCTGGATTCGATAAACCACGTCATTTATTCGTTTGACGACCTTGTAAGGGACTTCCCAGTGAGTCTGAAGTTTTGGAGATAAACCCTTCTTGCGCTGTGGGTTGAACAGCAAAACTAGCTGGCCTTCATGAAATCCTTCGGAATTTGCCGCTTGGTCGTACCTGGCTTTCATCTTATTACTGACCAACTTCATTCTGCTGCGAACAAACTCGTGAAGTTCGCTAAGCTCCCCTGGGATACCATCATTCTCCCCACTGTCGGATGTTAGGCAGTTGCCAAACTCCAAATTTCTAGGGAGCTTTAACTCTGTCCCAAAGACGGCACTAGCTGGTGTTCGGGCAGTGGTATCCTGGGTGGCCGACCGGTATGCTAGAAGGAATTTTGGTATGCGTTCGTCCCAGAATTTTCTATCCTTACTGACGATCTTGCTCAAATATTCTTCAAGATCCTGATTAAATTTCTCCACCGTACCGTCAGTCCGAGGACGCACTGATGTCGTTCTTATACCATGAATTCCACTCCTCTCGCATATTTCTTTCAAGATCGCAGATTCAAAATTTCTACCCTGCTCCGAATGCAGTTCTAAAGGGACACCAAAACGACTTATCCAGTTGTTCACCATAGCTTTGCTTATTGTTTTCGCTTCTTTATTTGGAATAGCGTACACCTCGGGCCATTTACTGAAGTAGTCCATAACGACTAGGGCATATTGGTTCCCAGAGCTACTCGTTGGATATGGACCAGCCACACTCATGGATATTCGCTCGAAGGGAGCACTTGGGCTCTCCTGATGTCTCTGTTCGCAACTCCTCCGGGTTGGTCCTTTAGTTGTCATGCACTGGGTGCAGCCTGCAATCCACTCGGATACAGCTTTTTGACGACCAACCCAATAGAAACGTTCCCTTAGTTTCTCCATAGTTTTGCCTTTTCCGAGGTGCCTACCACTCGGACCATTATGAGATTCTGAAATTATCTCTTTCACTTTCAAGGCAGGTACCACAATTAGATTTTTCTCCGTTTTACCATCTTCACTTTCCCATACACGGTATAGACAGCCATCTAGCAATCTCAGGCTATTCCACTGGGCCCAATATGATTTTAAAACGGGGCTTTCTGAAGCGATTTCATTCCGTGTTAATTGTCTATCCTCTTCCTTTGCCAAAATAATTTTTGCCAATACAGGATCACTTCTCTGGGCCGTGAACCACTCGTCGTCCGATTCAATTCGCAGGGATCGGACGTCAATAATTTGCTCTTTTATCTCAGCCTTAGAATCCTGCTTAGGCTCGATTACATGTGGACGGTCATCTACTCGTCCGGTATCGGCCGCTATCGCTGGAGATCTTGACCGTTTTCTCAGGTCTCTACAGTCCCGCCCTATATGGCCACGTTCGCTATGATTGTCACCTTTCAATTTTGTTGCTTGCCATAGCGCCTTCGTGAGAATCCGAATCACTTCTTTCAGTTCGCTAACGGCGGCTTTCAAATCTTTTGATTTGACTTCCGTTTCTAACCTTTGCACATGATGTGTCTGTTGACTGGCAACAACCCTCGCCGTCTCATTCGCCAAAGCGAATGAAACTGTTTCCACAAATGTAGCTTTTTGTGAGGCATACACCGAATATCTAACGTCAGGATCGTTAATGCCCCTAACAAATGCCTCTATCTTAAATTGCTCTAGGAAAGTTTGGGGTTCTCCAGGATATGCCATCAACACCAAACGTTCCACCTCGGTTGCGAAGTCCTGAAGCGTTTCATTATGCTTTTGCACTCGGCCTCTCAATTCCATGCGATATAAATCCTTCTTGTGATCGCCACCATACTTGCGTTGTAACGCAGCCAGTATATCCTCGTAGTTGTTTCTGGCACTGACGGGAATGCTCTGAAGGACTTCTGCTGCGTTGCCTTTCAGTGCTAAAATTAGCTCAACAGCTTTGTCGTTGCTGTTCCACAAGTTCTTAATTGCGACCATTTCGAATTAGAATTTAAAAACATCGAAAGGTGTAGAGCCATCGAAACTGGGAGCTTTCAATCTACTAGAGCCTTCAGAAATTACTCGCACCGGACCCTCTTGCAACTGAAGTTCATTCATTTTCCTTTGCAATTCGCTTACATCGTTTTTTAGTTCCCGTTCGACTTCCTCGAACTTATGTTCGACTTCTTCAATCTTCTGCCCCATTTCCTCGATTTTTTCTTCAACCTTTTCGAATTTATCGTTCACTTGAATCTCCATATTGCTCACAACTTCGGAGATTTCTTGCAGTTTCTCATTTGTGGCATTTGATGTTTCTTGAATAATTCTAGAATTCTCGCTTAATTTATCGTCCATAATTCTAGAATTCTCGCCAAATTTCTTTTCAAGTTTTTCGTCCATAATTCTAGAATTTTCGCCAAATTTCTCGTTCATAATTCTGGAATTCTCGCCAAATTTCTCGTCCATAATTCTAGAATTCTCACCAAATTTCTCATTCATAATTCTAGAATTCTCACCAAATTTCTCATTCATAATTCTAGAATTATCGTCCAGCTTCGCGTTAATAATTCTAGAGTTTTCGTTAAATTTTTCCATCATGGCTGCAAACATTGTCGAAACATCCATATTACCAGTTGCTTCCTTTGCAGATACCTCCATTTCTTCTTTACACTCAAACTGGTATTTGTCAATGTCAATGTTTCGGCGCTTGAATTCTTCTATTAATCGCCTCTGCAGCTCTGCCTTATTACCAGCTGTCGGTTGATCCAATTTACTCAACTCCTTTTTTAGTTGTTCAACTTTGAGTTCTTCAAACTTCATCGTTGTCCTTAATTCGTAATTTCACTTCTGACACCAATGTTACGAATTTCCTTATTCGTCCTTTTTGCGTTGTTTTATTCCCAATAATAAAACAAGGTTCGTTTTTAATTACGATAATTACAACGGTATCACTTCCTTTTATTTATTTATACAGTACAACAGTTTACTTTATTTATAACACGTTAACAAGTCTTGTATTTTACTATCAATTCGCGTTGCTTACTTTACGGGGTTTAATCACAAACTGAACTCTCCATTCCAAAGACCTCCGCTATTTATACCAACTCACCATACACAAATGAAGGTACATATATCTAGCGAATTCAAGAACCTTCTAGAAACTAGATGTTGTTGTTGTTGTTGTTTATCTTTGTAGAACATTCTCCTACACAGGAGAATTATCTTTACTGAGGTGAATTCATGCTACTGGTTTAGCGAGCTGGTACGTTGTTACAATGCATACTTTCAGGCGCAGCACTTACCGCCTGTTGTTTACATACTGTTAGTAGAGTCATTAACAGTAAGCAAAAGCTTTTACTTATTCGTAACAATATAATGCTTTTGCTTGACTTTGGATACTAATATTTTTTCCTTGGAACCCTACCATGAAGTGCATTAGCATGTAGTGGTCTACATACGTATTGTGCTGACGCTGACGACAGTTCCACATGTTGCTGAAATACAGCTTTCACCAAATTGTAAACTTTCTTTTGATGCGACAAATATGAAGAACTTTTTGTCTTAGCTATGTATTTTTTGTAGGTGTAACATTTTTCTTGTTATTTTTTCATAAATTGATAAAGGGTCCAAGACCATGTTTAAAAAATATAATGAATTGAATTAATTATTATTTTTCAATATTCAAATAAATTTGAACACATATTTAACTAAGGTGCATACTTTTTTAGACCCTCACAGTATAGAACTGAGACAACCAAATCCATCACAATCAAAAATTGTGACAGGATTTTCCATAGAAAATCCATCACACAGTCAAAAACTGACAAGATTTTCTATAGAAAATCAACCAGTGTCATAAACAGGTTCAAGAATTTATGTTGAAAATCTATCACAGTCTATGAATTTATTTTTAAATTACTTAACACGTGAATTTAACTAACAAATACACAAACCACTTTGATTAGCAGAGCGCTGTTAGTATGTTAACAGGAGATATCAGATAACCTACTAGAAAGGAAAGTACATATCGATGGCTTAATATAAAAAGGCCATAACTCGATTTTTTGTTACTTGACAGGAGAAGGAAAAAACTTAATAAAATACACAAAATTTTAGACACAAAAAAAGTTTTAATGCAATTTTTAATAAAAAGAGGCCACACATTTTTGGAACTTGGATTAAAACTTTTTGTTGTATCTAAAATTTAATGGATTTTATTAAGTTTTTTCCTTCTCCAGTCAAGTAACAAAAAATCGAGTTAGGGCCCTTTTACATTAAGCCATCGATATATTGAAATAAACAAGGCATTCGACGAATTTAATTAATAAATAGAGACTAAACTTACAAATCATATACAAAACACTACGAGCTTTTAGTATTAGTGGCACAAATCTTGAACAGATTACCAGCAGGCACAATATTTTAATTCAATGTATGTAACAGGTGGCGCAAAAGTAAACTTCCGATGTTTTTGGCTGTAATTAAAAAAAAAATGAAAAACTTTGATTCTTCTTGTGGATTATTTTTATTTGGTCTTTTAATTTTTTTTACATCAAGTCGAGAATATGATGTCATGTAAATGGCCGCCGCCACAGTTGATTGTCTTTTGAGCGCTTTTATGGCATTTTCCATCACTTTGGCCAAAACTTCCGGCGATAGGTCCTCACATTCTTGACGGATATTGTCTTTAAGAGCTGCAAGAGTCTGAGGCTTGTTGACATAAACCCGCGACTTCAAAAAGCCCCACAAAAAGAAGTCTGGAGCGGTCAAATCAGGCGATCTTGCTGGCCAGTGCAAATCGCCAAAACGGGAGATTAGGCGCCCGGGAAATGCATCCTTCAGCATATCGGTTGTGACACGTGCAGTGTGTGCCGTTGCACCGTCCTGTTGGAACCACATGTTTTCAAATCCCAATTCATCAAGTTGCGGCAAAAAGAACTCGTTGATCATTGCTCTGTAGCGTGGCACGTCGTCTGGTCGATGTCGACGGCGCTTCCATGACATCCTCGGCTACAGCAGCAATATTCTCTGCAGAACGGCTACTCCGGGGTCTGCCACGCCTGGCAGCATCTCGTGTTGTGTCAGTCTCTTCGAGGCGAGCGTCTAAACGTCGCAGTGTTTCACCAGTAGGCGTTGGACGGCCAGGAAATCTGCGACGAAATTCACGTTGTGCCAAAGTCACCGACCGATTATTGGTCAAATAAATAGTCAGCAATATTCCGCGTTCTGGAGCAGTGTAGCGTAACATTGTTTATTAACGTGTATTTCGCATGTGTTTACTACACAAATGTCAAAACAGAACTGACATTAGGGGCCAATCGCAAAATTTATAGCATTTTCTGATAGGAGGATTACTTTTGCGCCACCTTGTATATCTTTTTAGAAATGACATTGAGCCCAAATCAAGGATCCTTTGCCAATATGTCGGAGCATATTCTTTTGGTTTAAGTACTCCGAAGTTTCAGAGGAATTTCAGCATCCTATAATTTTGGGCTTTTCCCTTTAAGCATTTTGCTTTGCTTTTGAACCATTCACTGTGTCTACAATGATTTTAATGTTTTATGGTCCTAGCCATATAAATAATCGAGATTTAAAATTTATAAAAATACGGAAATAGTCCATCATATGGAATTAAATTTAATAAATGATTGTATTTTAGTATTCGACCTTTGTTTTACCAATAAATAATCCAAATTCATCGAGCTTGAGGTCAATATTGCCTTTTTCATTTTCGATATTTCGCTACACCATTGGGTGGTAGCATCATCAGGAAATAAAAATTAACAAATTGAAAAACTTAATAAACTTCATCTAAAAGGGTAGTTGTTATTGGTTTTAAATGTTCAACACTATTTCACATTGAAATTTAAAAAATATCAATTCAATTTTAAAAGACATCAATTAAAAAAATTAAAATTTGATTTAAAACTCAACAGACGTTTATTAAAATCTAAAATATAAAGTAATGTAAAATTAAAATTTTAAAGATATCAATTGAATTTTAAAACATCAATTGTAATTTAAGCGACATTAACTGAAATTTAAGATCAATTGAAATTTAAAACACAATAATTGAAATTTAAAAGCTATCAAATTTAAAAGACAGCAATTTAAATTTAAGACATCAATTGAAATTTAAAAGAACCTCAAATTACATTTAAAACAAATCGATTGAAATGTAAGACATCAATTGAAATTTAGAATAAATCATTTACAATTTACAACTCACCAATTAAAATTTAAAAGATGCCAATTGAAATTTAAAAGACAGCGACCACTTGAATTTTAAAAGGCATCAATTGAATTTAAAAGATAGCAATTGAAATTTAAGGCATCAATTGAAATTTAAAAGACATCAATTGAATTTTTAAATACCAATTGACATCTAATACCCATCAAATGAAATTTAAAAGGCATTCATTTAAGACTAACATACATCAATTGTAATTTAGAATACATCAATTGAAGTTTAAATGACATCAATTGAATTTTAAAAGACATCAATTGTAATTTTGAGACACCAGTTGGAATTTAAAATACACGGTTTGTAATTTAAAATAAATCAATGGAAATTTAATAAATCAATTGAATTTTAAACAGGGTTCGTATTTCGTGGGTAATGAAATTTATTATTGCCGTGGGGAATGGGTAGCCATCGTTTACCCATTACCCACAGGGTATGGAGAAAATAAATGAGGAATTACCCATCATGATTACCCATTACCCTAAGGGCAATGCGGAAAATAATGAGTAGCTACCCACGACAGTGGGGAATTACTCATCACGATTACTCAATACCCTCAGGGAAATGGGGAAAATAATGGGTATATGGGTTACCTAGGGTAAACCCATCCCCATTTTTGATCGAAAATATCAAAAGATTAGGAAAAATCTCTATATCTCGGAAACGGAGCGTTCAATTAAAAAAATAACCAATTTTTCCGGTTTTCATAAAGTGGTCCAATTCGTAGGGAAGAATTTTGTTTCGAAAAATCGCCAAAATAAGAAAATCGCTAAAATAATAAAGTGGCTATAACTCGAAAACGGTGCATCCAATCGAAAAAAATAATAAAAATGTTACCTCCAAAGGAGGCTTTAACCAATGGGTGTCTCCAATATGGCACCACTTTAAAAACAAAATTCTAAAAATAAAATTTTTCAAACAAAAAATCGCTAAAACGCCCTCATGTTTATATCTCGGAAACGGAGCTTCCAATCGAAAAAATAACCAATTTTTCCGGTTTTCTAAGGGGTTTTCATAAAGTGGTTTCGGTTTTGAACACTCTAATCAGAATGAAAGAGTGCGAAAGGCATTCAAAGACGTGTACAAAGGACATCGAAAAACGACCAAGACTTCGCTGAAAAGAACAGGTGGAATATTGCCCGCGCGAGCATGGAGCCTGTTGGAGAAATATGTTATTCTCATTTTATAAGGCCCTTGAACCGTCTGGGTTGTTTGAGACCGACCACATAAGTTAATAAGTTTGTGGGGATATACATACATACATATATATATATGTAAAATATTTGTGGTATTTCTAAACAAGTATATTTCTAACAGTCAACAAATGTGACAAGATTTTCTATAGAAAATTAATAACAGTCAGAAACGGTAGCAAGTTTTCCAAAAGCAAAGCTATTACAGGCGGGAACTGTGACAAGATTTTGAATATACTTACACATATGTATTGATGTTATATTTCTTTCAGTGTATTTTTTATGCAAATTTAATGTTTCCATATAAATGCTGCTAAATGCAATTGCATTCATTATAGTGTTGTTTCACCCAATGGCTCATCGTGTGATATGTGAAAATTATCCCTTGAAAGAGATAGTTCAATATTATATTATTAATAGTTAATCAAATTTATCTTATCAAGCTAAGGAAAATAAACAAAACTAAGATTATATTAAACTTTTATATTATAACTAGAAAAAGCTGAAATTTCCAAAACTTTGGAAAAACAGTAAAACACGACAGCAAACAGTCTCAAGAACAAACGCCAGCCAACAAAAAGTTAAATGTATAAAACAAAATTGTTTCGTGTTGCTTTTCATTCCAATGAAGTCACTAACCTGTTCCACTGCAGTTGACCAAAAAACGCACTTACATTTTTCCAAATTCAACCATGAGTACGATTAAAATTGACTTTGTTTTTTGTGTTTGTTTTTGCAAAAACTTCCATGTAATCAATTGTTTTTTGACATAGCGAATTTAATTAACTCAAAACTTATTCTAAAATTTTTCACTTTAGTTGTTTATAAACTGTGCAACGCAACGGACTATGTTTTTATAAACGGCCTACGGATATAGAAAATTAAACGAATTCAAATTTACGTTGTTCTTTGTGATTCATTAGTAACGGATAGACATTAAAAATACATCAGCACCATGTTAATGAAACCGTTGTTAGTTCCTGTAATTATGATTCTGGCCAGTGTCTGTGGAATTATTGCCGAAATTTTTGAGGAAAATACAAAATTCTGCATAAAAACACAACCCATGTACTTGGCCGATATGGAGAAACACAAGAGTCTCATTGAAGACAATGAATCGTGTGATATTGTAGCTACAACATTAACCATTAACGAAAAGGTAATGAACATGAAAAGAAGGAAAAAACAAATATAAAAATGTTTTCTCGTTTTGCATTGAAATACATTTTTCTATGGAAAATCTTGTCACAGTTTTTGACTGATTGATTTTATGTAGAAATTGATAGCTGGGATTGATTTATACAGAAGAACTTGTTGAGGCTTAATTTGTGAGTGATTTGCTATAGAAAATCTTGTCACAGTTTTAGCTGCCCTTGATTTTCTATAGAAAATGTTGCCATTATTTTCGACTGTGAAAGATTTTCTATAGAACGTTTTTGCCACTATCTTGGACTGTGAATGATTTTCTATAGAAACTTTTTTCACAGTTTTAGCTGTAATTAATTTTCTATAGAAAGTCTTGCCACTGTTTTTTGATTGCGAATGAGTTTCTATAGAAACTCTTGTCATTGATTTTGCTGTAGTTCATTTTCTATAGAAACATTTGACTGATTCGCTGTAGAAATTCTTTACAGTTTTAGCTGTGATTAATTTTCTATAGAAAATCTTGTCACAGTTTTAGCTATGGGTGATTTTCTATGTAAAATCTATTCGCCCTTTTTAACTATGATCGATTTTCTATAGAAAATCTTGTCACAGTTTTAGCTGTCATTGATTTTATATAGAACATATTGTCACAGTTTTAGCTGTCATTGATTTTCTACATAAAATGTTATCACAGTTTCATCTCAGATTGATTTATATAGAAAATATTATTACAGTTTTAGCTGTGCCTGATTTTATATAGAACATATTGTCACAGTTTTAGCTGTGATTAATTTTCTTCTGAAGATTTTGTCACAGCTTTAGCTGTGATTGGTTCTCTTTAAAAAAATCTTGCCAAAGTGTTAGCTGTAATTAATTTTCTACAGAAAATCTTTTCACAGTGGTAGCTGTTACTGAATTTCTATAGAAACTCTTTTCATAGTTTTAGCTGTAACTAATTCTCTATAGAAAGTCTTGCCACTGTTTTTGATTGCGAATGAGTTTCTATAGAAACTCTTGTCATTGTTTTTGCTGTAATTCATTTTCTATAGACACATTTGACCGATCCGATATAGAAAATCTTTACAGTTTTAGCTGTTTTTAATTTTCTATAGAAAATCTTGTCACAGTTTTAGCTATGGATGATTTTCTATGGAAAATGTATTCGCCGTTTTTAACTATGATCGATTTTCTGTAGAATATCGTGTCACCGTTTTAGCTGTGGTTGGTTTTATATAGAACATATTGTCACAGTTTTAGCTGTCATTGATTTTCTACATAAAATGTTATCACAGTTTCATCTCAGATTGATTTATATAGAAAATATTATTACAGTTTTAGCTGTGCTTGATTTTATATAAACAATTTTGTCTGTCTTAGCTGTGATTGATCTCCTATGGAAAATCTTTTCACTGTTTCAGATTGATTTTCATAGAAAATTTTATCACAGTTTAAGCTGTATTGTCACAGTTTGGCTGTGATTCTATAGCAAGTCTTGTCGCAATTTGTATAGAAAATCTTGTTACAGTTTTAGCTGTGATTGATATTTTATAGAAAATCTTGTCATTTGTTAAGGTGTGCATGATTCGGTCGTAAATGTTGTCATTATTTAGCTGTACGTTATTCAAACACATGTTTGAAAACTAAAATCTTAACCAAAAAAATCATACCACATTTATACTTACATATATAAAGTTTCCTTTTATAGCTTTAACATCTGAGTAACCTTAGAATACCCAAATATGGTCTATGAAAGTGTCAGACAGTTGTATCCCGGCCTAATGATGATGATTCAATTAAACCAGATGCATAAAAAATAGACAATAATAGATGTAGTATTGTAAAAACATGACAGCATGAATATTGAAAATAACTCAATCTTGACATTGAGAATTGTATAAGATAAATGGGGAATTAATGTACAATGGGGGAAATTACGTAGAATGTACCACGTATCACACAACTAACTGAAAATTAATTCTTAAATGTGTTTGTACATATATTTATTAGGAAAGCTTCATTAACACAATGTGCAAGGACCATGGAGGCTCTCACAAGGATATATTTTATTTTTTGAAACTTCACAATGGAGACTTAGTGGGTCGTGGAACTTATCATGAGATTTGTGATAGTAAAACTAATCCATTACTGGCCTGGGTTCCTTATGAGTTTATGCAGAAAAATTATGCTCAAGAATTGGATCCAAAAGAGGTTTAAATACTGCCTAGTAACTCCTCAACATGCTAATATTTAAATACAATTGTTTATAGCGCCTTAATTACATGGCCAAAGCTACAGATGTGTCTCGAGAAAAAACTGAACTCTGTCACTTCCGTCACTCGGATCTGGTGAATAATATAAAGGACAATTTATTCACTTGTGTGGTCATGATATTCGAAGATAACTTTGTAAGTTTGCGTTATAAAAGTATTACATTTTTTATATATCCCTTTAAAATTCTTAATTATTTCAGTATGGTTTGGATTCAAATATCAATGTTTTAGTCGAAATCAAACCTTTAATGTATGAACTACGCAATGTCACCTATATGCCCTGGATAAATTCAACCATGAGTTATAAAACGCTTTTGGGCAAGACGTTTTTGAAAAATCCTAGCCGTGAAAGGAAACAAATCTATGGCAACTATAATTATGAATATGTCGAAAAAGTCGAACTGAATGTTAGTACAGTGTATTCGAATGAAATGTTAAAGTTACCCTTACTTTTCGAACATAAAAACGCCGTATTGAAATTGGATGACAACGGTGTTGGCGGTATGGTTGTGAAGGAGGTAAGTACAGAAGCAATTATCGTTATGATCCTGTGTTCCGGGATTTCGTTTTGCCAAACATACACTGTTTTCCCACATAAAAATCATTTGTTTGTTAACTTGACTTGTCGAAATTCGATAAAAAGTTTCGCACGAAATCTAGTTAAGATATCGCTCATAACTTCTATTAGGCCTTGTTCACATTGCAACAAAATCTCTTGATTCGAGATTTCTTTCAGTAAAACATCTGTGTTCTCATTAAAAAAATAGCTATTTATTCACTTAAAAACCAAAAATTAAATTGTTCGAGCATTTGGACGTATTTTTTAATTAACTTATTCTTCGATATTTCGCTACCCTTTGGGTAGCATCGTCAGGAAGATAAACACATTCGGCCTTATTCCCGTTGTCGTTGTCGACGTCGTCATCAGATTTTTGTCAACTTTAGAACGTTATAAATGTATTGTCACATCGACAACAACAAAGTTTTTGATGTCTATGATTCAAAAACAACCCTCTTAAAACATTACGCAAAATTTTTTTTTTCCAAATGCCTTCAAGTTGCCAATAAAAATGGTGTCGATATTGTGTTGACGTCGACGACGACAACGGGAATAAGGGCGAATTATTAATTAGAAACAAAATCTCGAATGGTAAATTTTTAGGTGAGAGATACACTTCTAAACAAAGTTCAAACTAAAGTGGGGTACAGACGATCATTTATGCTTGTCATGATGCTCATGAATGATGCTCAAACCGTCATTCAGCTGTGAAAGTTTAAGAAAGATGGAAAATAAAAAAATTGGGTGCGCATTGTTGCTTATTGCGCTACGTGAAAAAAAATACAAAAAATAAGAAGAGAAGCAAGTGGGTGAAAGAATGGATTACTTACAGAAACAAATATAGTCATGTGAATATTTTAAAAGACATTTGTGAGTCGGAGCCAAACATGGCCGCTGACTGTCACTCAACCAGAAAAATTTTTGTGGTTGACTGATGACTGATGAAAATGAACGGTCACACGGTCAGTCAAGGGCAATTTCAGCAAAACTGTCAGTTTTGAATGATCGTCTGTACCTCACTTAAAAGACTGAAAATTTACAATCTCACAAATATAATCGAAAAAATTAAAAACATATCTATTAGAAATCCGAACAATATCAGCTAAATCGTTAGGTTTTTCAAAAGTGTTAGAATATAGGCTGTTAATGATAAAAAAATGGGGTGGAAGAAACACATGACTAGAATACTAGAGATCCACCACATCGCTCTTTCGTTAATTTTTAGACACGTACTTCTTATGGCAACGGAAATTTCATAAAAACTGAATACCGGGCTTAAGATAAGAATTCTGTCGCTGAGGTTTGATAAACAAAGTTGAAATTGCTACAGTGATGTGCAATTTATGTAAACATATGAACATAGTGAATGCACAAAATTAAAAATGGAGGATTATGTTACTCGTATATGTTGGGTCAATTTGTTGTAATTAAACAGCAAAACAGCTGGCAGACGTTCCACTCCGAAGACCCACAAAGTTAAGCATCATATGAACGAGTTGGGTCACGAACCTGGAAGAACTAAAGGTGGGAAGAATAGCGGAATAAGTATAAATTACAGCGCCATTTTACATTAAACCAAGGTGCCAGATTAATCGTTATGTGTGAACGAAACCCCGATATACTTTCGTTAACTAAAAAAAAAATAAATGGTTTCCCATTACATCCCATGAAGGGACTGGGGAGGACTTCTCACAATCACTGAGATGTGCGCTTTCCAGTTTTCACTCACTGATTGGGACCTACAGTTTTACACCGATTCCGAACGGTAATTTGAGAAGCTTTTTCATGGCTAGATACTCGATAGTGTCGCCGTCACTATGCGAGGTGACCGCCGCCGAAAGAAAATTTGAAGGTGGTCAGAGCCGGGTTCGAACCCAGGATCTCATGTACTAGAGCCGCGCACACTAACCATTGCACCACCGACGGCCGACTTTCGTTAACTGTGCAGATGAAAATTATAATGTGAAATTTGTTTAACAGATTTTTGGAAATGAAAAATAACCTTCTTTTTGAGAATTTCGAAGGGGTTTGGATAAAAATGTGGCAACCAGGGCTGTAAGTGACTCATTCTTTTGTGATTTCAATTCATTACGAATTAGCAAAATTTGGTATTAATTCTTTTCACAAAAAAAAAGAGAATTGAACGGAATCAATTAAAATGAATTTGGCAACGATGAATTGCAATTCGATTCCAATTAAAATGAATTTGCAAAATGAATTGCAATTCAAAATCAATTCAATTCAAATGAATTAGAAAAATGAATTGCAATTCATATTATAAATAAATGGTTTCCCATTACATTCCATGAAGGAATCGGGTAGAGCTTGTCACAACCAGTGAGCTGTGCGCTTTCTGGGTTTATTCTCACTGAGTGTGACCTACAGTTTTACACCGGTCCCGAACGGTATTTTGAGAAGCTTTTTCGTGGCTAAATACTCGATAGTGTCGAAATTTAAGGTGGTCAGAGCAGGGATCGAAACCACGATCTCAAGGACAAGAGACGGGCACACTAACCATTGCACCACCAACATCATATTAATCAAATCAAAAATGATTTGCAATCAATCTCCATTATCACTTATCTACTCTCATTCTTACGAAATCACTCAGTTGTTCTTATTGCATATTCTCTTTGAAGACTCAAAGGCATTGAAATTATAAGAACGGCAATTTCATGTTGTTCTTGTTACTGTTGTTTTAGAATTTTCTGTCTTTGGACGACTGCACTAGGTGATATGCAAAATGAGAGTAGTGCTTGCTGTATTTGAAAAAAAAATCAATAAGTGTTCGAACTCACAGGCGATGTGTTAACACATTTTTGTTACACGGTACCTGTTCGATTTCTATAAACACATTAGTGAATGTTACATTGGAAAATAAAATCATACCCTCACCCCATACCTCATCCATTGCGTGGGAGTTCTGTTAAAAAACGCCCATACTCAAAAGTGACCATATTCAATAGCAGATTGATATTGCGCTAAATATTATTGAATACCCAAATTAGTTAGTTACTCTCCCAGTGTTTATATGCGAGGTACAAAAATGAGCATGGCAAGTTGTTGCCAAAATTTTGATCAGTACCAAATTTTATTAAGATCGGTTATGTTTTATTGGAGATGTCAAATACAATATCAAAACCCCAAATACGCATAACTGTTGTATGGGAGGTACGAAACTGGGCGTGGCACAATAGTCAGTTATTAGTTACACAGTAGCTTTTAGCAAAATATTGCCTAGTACCGAATTTTATTAAGATCAGTTGTTGTTTATGAGAATTATCGTATCGATCAACCGGTCATCCGCCCAACTTTTATATGGGAGGTACCAGAATGGGTGTGGCAAAACTGGTAATTTTCTATAGGAGAGCTTTATTTGGCTAAATACTGACTAGTACAAACTTTCATAAAGATTGGTTTGGTTTTGCGGGACTTCTCATGCCGAACAACCAGACTGCCAAACAACTTTTGTATGGGAGGTACCACAATGGGCGTGGCAAAAACACCCTTGTTTTAATCGGTGATTAGCTTTTGATAGCTTCATTAAGGTCGGAAGTGTTTCACGCGATTTATCGGATTTGCAACCCGGTCGAACACCCTGTTTTGTATGGGAGGTACCAGAATGGGCGTGACAATCTCGCCTATTTTCTACAGTAAAGTAGGCATTTACAGACTATTAACCGGTGTGAGATTTGAAGCTATTCACATCTACCAGAAGAAAGTTTTGAAAGAAATATGGTTTTGTGCTAAATGTGTCGATTTGTATGGGAGGTACCAGAAGGGGCGTGGTCAAAACGCCCATTTTCAATCCCAAACTCAATATTGGCAAATAATAGTCACTGACAAAGTTTCATTGTCATCTGTAAAGATTTACGGCAGTTATCGTGTTGACCAGCCAGCCAGCCAGACAGACAGACGGACATGGCTCAAATGTCTTAAAAAGTCCTAAAACGAATTTCGTCCAAAGATACTAAGGGTCTAATTTGGTTCCGTATATGTGTTACATTTTTTTACGTATTATATGATATATACCCCCATCCTATGGTGAGGGTATAAAAAGATAGCTGAAGGCTCTTTTGCTATTGCACTTTCTTTTTTCTTACATCTGCTTTAGCATTAGACGTAAGTAATATTAAGCTTGTTTTTTTAATTCCAGCTAAACAAATTTTTCGACGACTTTGTATGGAGAGCTGCTTAAAATCGCTTAATATCGCTTAGTTCCCCATACAAAGTTGTCGAAAAATTAGTTTAGCAGGGAATAAAAAAACAGGCTTATTGTTAAAATACATAAAGCAATATTTAGCTCACTGAAATAATTGTTTTTGTTGTGTCATTTTGTCAATTCAAATTTTAATTGAAAATTATTTGCAATTCATTTGAATTGGAATTGAATTGCAATTCAGTTTTGAAAAAATTCATTTGAATTGATTCAAATTCCATTCAATTCTTTTTTGGTAATTAAAAATTTTGCTAATTCAGTGCATGAATGATTCGCGAATTAATTCAATAAAGAATGATTCGTTTACAGCTTTAAAAAAATCGCCAAACAAAAAGTCCCTAAAATCCAAATATGGTCATAAGTCGGAAAGGGAGCACCCAATCGCCAACAACAATATAATTGTTGACCTTCTTCAGAGACGTCTACTAACACATGTCTTCTACATGAAACCAATTTTTTAAAATCGCTCAAATCAAAATGTCAAATATTTAGTTAGGGACTAAAAATTAGTCATAAATGTGAGTTTGCGTGCGTCTGTAAAGTGAAGAACAGAAAAACAGGTATTTTCAGACTTTTAAAATCAAGATTTCGAATACAACACTAGATAAACAACAAGTTGACATTAATTTTTTCATATTGCCTTTATTTCCAGAAAGCGTTTTTCGGCCGTAAAATGGACGCCCGGACCAAGGTTAAAGTTGATCTCATCGGCCAATGGGCCGAACATCGCCAGGAATTTGCCGCAGATATTTATGAATATTTCGGTTATGGCGTTAAACGTTTCCACAATGAAATGCACAATGGCGATGTGACATTTATGCGTGTTGAAAGTACTGAACCTGTATATGAAATGCCTGAAGGTGACGATATTGTTGTACCCAATATACATTCCGTTGATGGTAAACGATTTGAACGTATCACTATAGAAGAGGATACATTTTCAAAGAATAATGAAACTGATTTTGATGAAATTGGTGATTTGGGTCTATTTGAAGATAGTGGCGAGGAAGATATTGTGGAATTTCCTCTAGATATTGATAGCCATCCCTATCCTGGCTTCTATCCGTGGTTCATTGTAGCCGTTCTTGTGGTGGGTGGTGTGCTGCTAGCCGTAGTTTATGGTATAGTGCGTAATTTCAGCCAGAAACAGGAACGTAAGCGATACAAATTTACGGGTATACAAGTGAATTAAGTGGGGAAAATAACCGAAGGTGAAATAATGTCAGGTTTATTTTTAATTGAAAGAAATTTGATTTAAAAATAAAATATTAAAATATTTTAAATGAATTTATCTAAAGGTTTAATTATAATCTTCTAAACGGGGAGTATGATATTTGAAGAAAATAATAAAATGTGTCCGAAAATTCAAGCATGATTTTTATTTCGTGTCATGAGTGGGGTAAAGTGTTGTTGAAGAAAAAGACACCGCTGACAGTTATAATTATTAAAAACGGAACTCTAAATAAACGAAGACTGCGTTTTCATTGTTGACAAAATCATCTTCAGCGATGAGGCTCATTTCGTTAAAAGTGTCGTGTTTGGGGTTTATAACATACACGAGTGGTTGATCAGAAACAACGAGTTTAATACGGACAAAAATTTAACACCCTCAGTATCTTTGGATGAAATTCGCTTTGGGACTTTTTAAGACGATTGAGCCGTGTCCGTCTGTCTGTCTGGCTGGCTGGTCAACACGATAACTGCCGTAAATCTTTATCGATCAGTGACTATTATTTGTACAGTGTTAGTTTGGGATTGAAAATGGGCGTTTTGCCAACGTCCCTCTGGTACCTCCCATACAAATCGACAAATTTATTACGAACTCATGTTTCTTCTAAAACGCTTTCTGGTAAATATCTGCTTAATTGGAGAAAATAGGCGAGGTCGCCACGCCCATTCTAGTACCTCCTACTTCAGCTTCAGTCAATTGTAACGCGAGCAGCTGCGACTGAGCGATATATAGAGAAGGGGAAGGAGGTAAACCGTCTCTTTAGATGTAAGAAACGGCAGTGGAGAAAGCGCGAGAGTGAAAAAATTGAGACGTACAGAAGGAAGAACGAATCCCAAAAATTCTATCGAAAAGTCGAAAACGGAACTAATGGACATACATAGTTCAGGGCCCCTCTTCTGTAAGGATAGGTACGGAAATCTTATCGCATATGTGCGGAGTATGTTGGGAATATGAAGAGATCATTTCTCTGCGCTATTGGTAGCTGAAACGAGACAATCGATCATAATTTGGACGATGGTGTCGATTGCCCCCTCCTAACCAAGACGAGGTCAGAACAACTATTGCCCTGCTTGAAAAGAGCAGAGATGCAGGAGCCGGTGGATTACCGGCGGAGCTGTTTAAGGCTGGCGGTGATGAGCTGATAAGGTGCATGCATAAGCTCATTGACGGAATTTGGTTAGATGAATGCATGCCCGGCGATTGGAGTCTCAGTGTACTACGTCCCATATTTGGGAAAGGTTGCCCGAGTCTCTGTGCCGACTACCGTGGGATAAGCCATTTATCCATAGCATACAAGGTTCTATCGAGTATAATGTGCGAGAGACTAATGCCAATTATCGTTGACCTGATTGGACCATACCAGTGTGGCTTTAGGACTGGAAAATCGACAACCGACCAGATTTTCACGCTACATCAAATCCTGAAGAAGACCCACGAAAAACAACCCTGAACCATGCCCATTAGTTCCGTTTTTGACTTTTCGATAGAATTTTTGGGCTTCGTTCTTCCTTCTGTATGTCTCAATTTTCTCAGTCTCGCGCTTTCTCCACTGCCGTTTCTTACATCTAAAGAGACGATTTACCTCCTTCCCCTTCTCACTATACCGCTCAGTCGCAGCTGCTCGCGTTGCAATTGACTGAAGCATTGCCATGCGTGTAGCGTTGCTTTCATCATTTGCAATGCGACACTATTCATCACATTAAAAGCCAAGTACGGTGGTTGCGGTAGTTTTTATAGTGTCGGAAATGGGTTTCGACTGCGCTTCAGGATCGTCATCGGGTGTTGCAGTTTGCAGCTTTCAGATGTCTACCTTTCTTTGCGTCTGGTTTCTTACGATTTTCGTTCTACTTAATCTACTTAAACCTTTGCTACTACCAGGTAGTGATCAGAGGAGCTAACATCGATTCCGTGCATTACACTGGATGAGTGCCTTCCATCAATTACCACGTGATCAATTTGGTTCTTCGCCCTTTGATCTGGGGATACCCAAGTAGCCCTGTGGATGTCCCCACGCTGGAATCTTGTACCACTAACGACCATGTTCTTTGCCGCGGCAAAGTGAATCAGTATCATACCGTTGCCCGAACTGTCAGCATGTAGACTGAAATTGCCAAAAGTTGGTTGAAACACAGTCTCCCTCACTACTTTGGCATTAAAATCTCCTAGTACAATATTAATGTTATGGCCAAGTCAGCGGTCAAACGTTTCCTCTAGGCGCTCATAGAACATGTCTTTGGCATTATTTTCTCTGCTGTCGGGGGATGCACACAAATTAGGAAAATAAAACAATATTTCGCTTTTATGCGGATACTAGATGGCTCAGTCTTTTACCGACTACAAATCCGCAACCAAATTCATGTTTTTTCTCATGGCAACTTTAGTATATGTATGTCGCAGTTTCTTTTTCTTGTGCAGCCATGTCCTGTCTATCGCAGTTCCTGGATAGCGGCAATACCGTCCGTATAATTTTCAAGGACATCTGCCAATTGGATACTTGCACCGGATCTATATGGAGTGCTTGCATTCCAAGTGCATATCCGTAAATCGTGGATCTTTAACGTTTGCGGGGATTGTCAACAAATAGGGGTTGTTTATGTTTTCTTTCTACCTTTATGAGCGGTGGTGTGAGACAAATCCAGTCCACCGGATTTTTACATTTTATCTATAGCCAGGATCCTCTAATTCGGTTACGAGGAATCGAACTGCATCATTAAAAAAAATAAATGGTTTCCCATTACATCCCATGAAGGGACCAGGGAGAACTTCTCACAATCACTGAGCAGTGCGCTTTCCAGATTTCACTCACTGATTGGGACCTACAGTTTTACACCGATTCCGAACGGTATTTTGAGAAGCTTTTTCATGGCTATGTACTCGATAGTGTCGCCGTCACTATGCGAGGTGACCGCCGCCGAAAGAAATTTTAAGGTGGTCAGAGCAGGGTTCGAACCCAGGATCTCATGTACATGTTTTTATTAGATTCTGTATATTAACTTCACCTGTCTGCGCTCCGAAAAAACCTTTGGATTGATTTTTTACCCTTTTCCTGTGATCCAATCAAGCTTAAATAATAGCGAAATTAACTAACAAAATATGGGCGGGATTGGACAAAAGGGCGTGGTACCTCCCATACAAGTCACAAATTAAAAATCCATTATTTCTGCTCCTGTTAACGGTATTTGAACAAAATTGGGTATGTTGATTAGGTTTACATATTCTAAGATCTGCTGCAAATATGGGTGGGATTGGACAAAGGGGCGTGGTCATATATAAAGAATTTATAGTCAAAAACTATGTTTTTTACGGGTTTGTTTTTTCTCACTTTGGCAGCCACTAAAGATAATTGTAAAAACTTGTAGTTGTCTTAATTCGTTAACAGGAAATTAAGATTATACGCCAATAATATTTAATTTCAAAAAAAAAATTAAAAGATGAATATAATAGTTTGATAAATTTAAAAAAAAACAAGAGGATTCGGCGTCGCTGCTTCGAGGTATTTTATATGAATATTTAATATGGAAATTTTTTTGAACTTTTAAATGACTAGTGTGAAACTCGCTAGTTATAAAAACCTATGGAACGGGATTTTAAGTCGAAATACAGAAACCAGCCAACTCAGGAAACCAGGTTTTCGGTTGCTCCGAAAAATGTGGGTTATGAAAAACCGGGTTCACCGTCTTATTTTTCAACAAAATTTAAAACTTTTATTGTTTTTTTTGGAAATTAAATTTAAATTGTCTATAGAAAAAAAAATTAAAACATTCAAATTGTTTTTTCAATTTTCTTTTATTATTTACTGTGAAAAAAAATTCAAACAACTAAAAGTTTTTATAAATTTGACGAAGAATTAATTTATTTCCTTGAAAGCTAAGTCTTTCTAACAAAATAAATTAAAAAGAAAAAAACACTGTAAAATCCGGCGGAGTACAAAACCAGTTCCGGTTGCTCGAAATTGCTAATTTTCAAAAAAACCGGTTATCCCTCTTTGAAAACTCTACAAATTGTGCCCGCAGACACAATTTTCCATAAGTCCGGCAACACTCTTCGCAGCACATGCAGAATATTTAGGTATTAGAACTTTTCTGAAATACACTCTGTCTCTTTCCTGCTTACATGCTCGAAACTACTCTAAGCTTTTGGGGATATATTTTGACAATTTTCTTCTGCCGGAATTTTCTTGTAAACAAAAACAACAACCACGGGCTCAAAAAAAAGAAACCCAGTTTCTCGACAAAACATTTCAGTGCTCGCCCCAAACCAAGGGAGGAATAGACTCGAACGGAAAATTTAAAAATCGAATGTGAAATATGAAAATAAAAGTGCAATAAATGTAAAAACCAAAAGGCGATGTAATAAACAATAAATTCTCAAGTGTAACAAAATACAAAAGGTGTATAAATTCAAGTGTTTCAAAAAGCTTAAAGCAAATTATGAGTGCTATAGTGTTGCGAAAACGTGTGTGAAAGAGAAAGAAAAGTTAACAAAAAAAGAAGGAATAATTTAGATAAAATTTAAATATTGAAATAAAGTCAAAGGGTCAAAAACAAATTTATACATCAAGGTAAGTTACAATTATAAACAACATAAATATACATAATTGTAAATTATGTGAAAATAGTGTTTTTTTATGATTAACAGAATCTGGCATCTCTTAAAACAAACAGCTGTTTCCTTCTAATTTGCTGGAAACTGCGCAAAAGAGATGTCTATATATTTAAATTTTCCTCTTTTACCACTTTTGGAAACGAAACAACTTCGTTTCCACTTTTGTGGCCGCCATTGTGTTTTACCGACGTCAGAGAAAGACAAAAGGTCGTGTTCGTGTGTTGAGAATTTCTTATAGACTCGTCTCGTCGATTCACCCGTACAAATTTCATTTGTGGCATCGTTTGGCTTGGAAATTCCTTAAATTTATACTTTGAAAATCTAGTTATTTCGTTCATGTAAATTGTCGGCGAAAAAACGCATCTGCGTTTTTACAATCTCTTCTAACGGTTTGTGTTGATTGTTATTGTTTTGAAAAAAAAACCTATAAAACTTGTGGTTTCAATTTGAAGAAATGTGAAGGAAAATGAAAAGAAATCCATGAATTTAATGCCAAATTCAACGAAACTAAAAAGTGTAGAACTAAGTGGATCACTTTATTTTATGTAATTTCGATAGCTAATTCTTTAGTGAAAGAGGTAAGTAGTGGTGGCAGCGGTGTTATTATCAATTTGTTATTAGCAAAACAATGATTTGGTTAAGCTGGGAATGTTTTCGTAACTAGAAAAATGTACATGGTGTATTGCCCCTAAATTCAGTCGTGCCTTTTTTGGTAGTAGTACTTGGTCATTCTTAATTTCCCTCCTCAAGTTCCAAACCATGAATTTTTGCTTCGGTTTTTACGTTTTACATTTTGTGTTTTCATGCTTTTTTTTCGTGTTCTGTGTTTTTGGTATTTTATTTTGTCTGTATATTCTTTGATATGAGATAAACGGTGGTTTGTTTTCTGGTTTGGGTCTGAAAAAGTATTCTCTTTCTTCGGGTGCTATTTGTGTCTCTTTCTGTTTGTGTGAATAAGCAGTATTGTGTTGGGTTCTAGTTCACAGGGTGGTTCATATGGTTGTTTTTATATTGCACTTGATAAGAGGTGAAAAAATTAGCGAATTGCGCGCAATTTGATAATCAGAGCCAAGGCTTCGGCAAATAGAAACCGCCGTCCAAGATGTATATGATATTCTTAGCAGGAGGCATAGTACCCCTTCTGCAACAGCTGTTTTTCTTTTCTTGGACCGGAAACGAAGGAGTCACTGGGAATGTTGGAGCACAGAGTAAAGAAACCGGAAACCCATGCCTATTATACGCCGTACTCTCCAAAAATTAAAAAACCCGTTTCGGCCTGGTAGAACATGTTTTAAGCAAAAAAGGAATTTTGGATATGTGAGTGTTATGGCGTTTTTACTTTTTTTTTTACAAAACAAGTCAAAATAAACTCGAAAAGTGATGTAGCATTTTTCGATAACTCATTTAGTTATCGAGATATCGGTTGTTGAAATTTTTAAAACTTATCGAATATATTTTTTTACTTTTCTCAAACAAAAACAGAAATTATTTTAAAAAAATCGCGCGATTGTTTATGTTTGAGAAAATTAAAAAAAAATATTTGATAATTTTTCAAAATTTCAGCATTCGATAACTAAGCGACTTTTCGAGAAATGCTACATAATTTTTCGAGTTTATTTTGACTTGTTTTATACAAGAATTGTATTGAAGCTTATCTATTATAGCCCCACCCTCCCAAAAAGAAAAAGAAAAAAAGTGGTGTAGAACACATTATTGTAAATAAAAAATGTTTAATAAAAAATTTGGCGACGAGCCCTATTTTGGGAGTTACGGGCCGTCGAAGTTTAGGTATATGGAGTGATTTTGTGATCCCAACTAATTGTAGGAGCTGCCCTGGCAGTTGTTTTATGTAAACAGTGTCGAAATAAGTATAAAATATTAAATTAAAAAAATCGATTACTTGCTTAGTTATCGAGTTATGGACGTTGAAAAATGTTAAAATACAGACTTTCTACACAGAAAAAAATTCTACTGTAATATTACCCACATTCATGGTCTGATATCAGCCAATGGCACTTGGCAACATAGGGTCAGCTATTTAATTTGACAAAAATCGCGCGATTTCTTTGTGAAATTGTGAAAGGGCGGCAAAAATTCAGGACATGGGGCAGGCAAAAAAAAAATTTTTAAAAATAAACTAAAATTAAAGAAAAGGTAAAGAATGTGGGACCTGTGTTGCTCGTATTTTGTGGTAGAACTTTTGGAAAATCGTTAAATTTATATTCGAGTAAGTCGCCCGGGCTCAGGCAGGGGGTTAAAATTCCCTCTTTACCTTAAGTCGATGTGTGGCAAAATCGGAAAAATCACTCGATACTTTTCAAAAAAAATTTATTTTTCTGGATGGTTACCATAACCAACCTCATGGTTTCTGTACCCACAAAAGTGGACTTATATGGACTTACAGACATCCCAGGAAAAATAGAATGACACCACGGAAAATCGCGCGATTTTTTAAAAATAATTTTCATTTTTTGGCATGTTTATGAAATTTTTGCATGCAGTTTGCGAGAAATCTTCCTTAGCTTTCCAACGATACCTATATTGCCATATCCCACCGGAAAATGTTAAGCATATAAGGGGAATATATATTCAAGGTTCGGGGACCCGTAATCCGAGAAATATGGGCGACCGCCAAAAAAATATATATATCTTTTCTCTAAACGACCAGTTCTATGTGTGGAAAAAGTTTGGGGCCGATACGAGAGGTGGGGATATTCTAGGTATAAGCCATTGTATTATTCATCATATACAACCAAAACAAAAAATCACAACTCTTGACAAAATGAGATACCTTCACTAAATTGTGAATAAGGCCGAAATGCGTCCATCACTTTTTTGATCCATGTCTCATTTTGTTCATATGTTCATATGTGACTTAGATAAGCTAATAAAACTACACTTTTTGCCGTTTCTTATGATTCATGATTTTTTAAAAATTGAAAATTTGAATTTTTTAAGCAAAAAATATTTTTTTTAAACCATACTTTTTTATAACTTTGAAACTGTTAGTACATTGAGTATAGGAATAGTTTAAGGGTTTTGTAATTCTAAATTTATCTGGACAAAATCGGGCACGTTGATCTCGAGTAATGATGACATACAGTGGTGGTCATACAAATAGAAAGTTACATTTCTTTTCACAACTTTCTTATAGTGTCTCCCTTTTTGGTAACGCCCGTTATAACTTCTCTCTGGTTCAATATATTGTTGGATGTCTAAATATCAACAATAACTGAGAAAATTTGGCATAAAACTATTTTAGCAGCAAAATCAGATCTGCACCAAAATTTCACCAACGGTAACGGCTTTTGCGCTGAGTCGAAAAATAAGTTTTGTTTTTTGCGCTAGGTCCAACATCTTGAGATATAGGCCTTTAAAGCTTGAGTATATAATCGGTCATATCTCAGATATTTATCATCGGATCTGCATGAAATATGTATCATTACAAAGCCCTTGTGAAACTCTATAACTCTTTATATAAATATATTTCCTTTTATTAACCCATTGAGGGCTCATTTATAAAATGTGTTTTAACCTCACTTTTTTGGTTTAATCAAGTTGTTCTTGTCTTTTGGTGTTGTTGTTGGTGTCTTTTATTTCTGTTGTCCCTTGTTGTAGTTTTTACACACCAAAATAAAAAAAATATTTTTAAATCTCCCGCGATTTTTCTGATTTTGTCACACACCGACTTAGTTGCAGAGGCAATTTTGATCCCCCTGCCTGAGCCCGGCCTGACGCCCGGTCGACTAGTTGGAATATAAATTTAACGATTTATGAAATTTATTTCATCAGGATCGGATATAAATGGAAGAGTTATGCGCGATTACACATTCAAGCTTTGGAGCCCTATATTTCGGAAAATATGGACTTCCACAAACTTTTTTCTTGTTTTTTTTAAACCCGCATTTAATGCTCTACCATGCAAAAAATCCAATTTTGCTGCTAAAAGAAATTTGCAAAGGAGCACCTGCAAAAACCGATTAATTTTTAGAAAAAATGCCCTGGAGAGACGAATCAAAGTTTAATTTGTTAGGTTCGGATGGAAAATCGTGGGATCATCATAAAGACCATTGTAGAATTATCTATTAAGCAGTTTAGCTGAATTAGCTGAATAATGAAAAAACACTGTGTACACAAAATTTGAAATATTTATTAAGTTTGTCTTGATACTTGATACAAAGTCTATGCTATAAATTGCATTTTGATTGATTTTCATTGAATTTTACTTATTTACAAACAAAAAGAAACTAAACCAAATTTGACAGCTTCCCACGGAAACGATGAAAAAACCACAAATCAGATGGGCTCACTCGTTTACCCTATAGATAATTTTGCCACGATAAGTACCATTAAACAAGGAGGCTGAAATGTAATGGAATGGGTTGAATTTAGTTGGTATGGCGTTGGTCCTGTGCACAGCAAAGACATTTGAATAGACAGACCAACACCAATATAAAAATATTCTGGTAAATGCAACTGAACCATTTTCGTTAGAAAATATGTCAGTTACATACAATATTTTCCAGCAATACAACGATCCTAAGCATACTTCCAGAGTTGTGAAGCAATGGTTTACGGATACGCATACCAATGTTTTCATCTGGCCACCACAAAGTTCGGACTTAAAATCAATTGAACACTAATGTCCAGATGTCGAACGTCATTTAAAAGTGACGAACGTCAAAGAAATAGTGTTGAACATTTTTGAAATATTAAGGCAGTACCATGCTCGCGATGCTGGACTTTTGTAGAAAGTTTACCACGGAGATTGGCCGATGTCATAAAAAAATAGGGGCTACCGTACAAAGTATTAAACGTCTTTTGTATTATTTTATTATATTTTTCTGTAAAATTGGGAATAAAATATGGTTTTTGTCGTCGCGTCTAATTTCATGGCCATAAACATTTACAGATCTATTAGAAAATGTAATTTCCACTTTTCAGTAATATAGATAGTTATCGAAATATTTATAGAAAGTATAGTAATGAGTCTATTTTCTTTTTAAATTTTCGGTTTATGGAAGTAATTCTCTTATGCACTACAAATTCTAAAGTGGCGTTTCTAATTGTGTGACCACCACTGTGGACATACAAATGTCAATTTTTAAGATACAAAGTACTGTATATGTGCTAGACATGTTCAGAGTGTATTAATAGGTTCACAAAAGTTGTTCAGCTTTACCATGGCTAATATGTTGCCGAATATTGTTAGCGAAAAATTTGGAGTCGCTTGAAGTTATGCTGAAAAAAGTGGAAAAGAAAATATATCTTGTTTGCTTTTTATTTCATTATTCAAGCTCAAGACCATCTACATACAGTGTTGGAAAAAATAATAGGGACACCGATGTTTTTCTAATATTTTTTTTATTTTTTCTATAATATTTAAATATTTAAATTAATTAAATTAAAAGCGTTAAGTACTTCATATACGCTAACAAAAAATATCAAACTCCAATATGATTTTCAAATAAATAATTAAAAATTTGAATTTTTTGTAATATGGCCTTGGAAAAAATAATAGGGACAAGAATTAAAACGTTGCTATTTCTATAGAATACTATTTTAGTTTTAAATTATTAAATTAAAATATTAATATTTAGTGGTAGATCCTTTTGAATTAATCACTGCTTGGCATCTGCGAGGCATAGATTCTACAAGATGTAGGCACGTTTCCATCGGTATGGAGTACCAAGCGTTCTTAACTTTTTCCCACAATTCCTTTAAACTTGTGGATTTCTGGAGTCCAATATTGCTTTTTAAGACGCCCCAGAGGTGTTCAATGGGGTTAAGGTCCGGAGATTGTGAGGGCCATTCCAAAATTGTCACGCTTTTCTCTTGGAGCCAGGTTTTAACCAGTCTGGAAGAGTGCTTTGGGTCGTTATCATGCATGAACTGCCAACTAAGTGGCATTTCTTCCTCGGCAAACGGAAGCATTTCATTATTTAGAATGCCAACATAATCGACAGCACACATCTTATTCTTAATCCAAAAAATAGGACCCACTCCGGATGCAGAAAAACAGCCCCATACCATCATTGACCCGCCACCATGTTTCACAGTCTTTTTGGTGTACTTGGGATCATATTCTTTGTTCTTCGGTCGACGGACGTAAGTCTTCCCGTCAGAACCAAACAAATTAATTTTTGTTTCGTCTGACCAAAGTACATTATTCCAGTTTGAACGGTGTTGGTGTTGCTTGGCGAAAATTAATCTCTTTTGTATATTTGTTTTGCTCAACAACGGTACTTTCCTTGGGCTTCTTCCCATTAATCCTGCGTCCATAAGCCTGTTTCTTACTGTCCGATTGGTAACTGGTGCATTTAAACTCAGTTGTAGTTCCTTGGAAGACATAAAAGGGTAGTTTCTTGATAGGCGCACTAAATGTTGATCGAAACGGGATGATGTTTTCCGCTTTCTTCCTCTCGTTTCCATAGTGCGTTTTGAATGGATAGCATTAAAAACTTTGTTCCTCGAAAAGTTCATGATACTTGCTATTTCTCTAATAGATTTTCCCGCATTGTTTAATTTTTTAATCACTTTTTTCTCCTCTTCGGTTGTATGAACTCCGCGACCCATTTTTAAACACTAATTTGTCAATTTACAAAGCACATGTTGCAACAAAGCAAGCAAACGATTATTAACCGTTATTTTTTCTCTCCTCTCAGAGATTGAGCTAAAACTAAAATAGTATTATATAGAAATAGCAACGTTTTGATTCTTGTCCCTATTATTTTTTCCAAGGCCATATTACAAAAAATTCAATTTTTTAATTATTTATTTGAAAATCATATTGGAGTTTGATATTTTTTGTTAGCGTATATGAAGTACATAACGCTTTTAATTTAATTAATTTAAATATTTAAATATTATAGAAAAAATAAAAAAAATATTAGAAAAACATCGGTGTCCCTATTATTTTTTCCACCACTGTATATCTCTATAAGTATTTGAATTGAATATTTATTAGTAGTATTTTTAATACTTTACATTACATTATATGTTTTGTTTTTCTTTTTACAAATTATATCAATAACTCTGATTAAAAAATTTAAATAGACTAAAGTGAACAATTTTATATCGAATACCATAAGCAACGAATTCGGTGTACCTCAAGGATCGATCTTGGGGGCACTACTGTTTATCTTGTACATAAATGATATGCCAAAAGTATTGGAAAGATGTGAAGTAGTATTATATGCGGACGACACTCTGATTTTTACAGAGGCAGACACGGAACAAAATTTAAAACATGACATGCGAAATATAAATACATGGCTTAAAATGAATAAACTAAAATTAAATGAAAGTAAGACAAAATTGATGGAAATTAATATGAACACTTGCACGGATTTCAGAATAAACGACGAGATAATTAAAAATATAAAATACTTGGGTTTTTTAATAGACAAAGACCTGAAATTTAAAGATCATATTGAATACATTTGCAGAAAGATTGGCAAAAAGATAGGTTTTTTCAAACGAATTAGAAATAAAGTTTCAACTATTACTGCAATAAATATTTACAACACAATTATAAAACCACATTTTGAATATGGATCAACTATTTTATACACGTGCTGCACAAAACAACAAATTGAAAGACTGCAAAAACTCCAAAACAAATCCATGAGATCGATTTTAAAATGTAATCGTTACACGTCTACAAGATACATGCTTGATGCGTTAAAATGGTTAAATATAATTCAAAGACTTAAACTTAATACTATCCTCTTTATTCAAAAACTTAAAAATGGAAACGGAGCGGAATACCTAATAAGGCAACTTCAATATGTCGGAGATGTACAACCATATAACCTCAGAAATGCAGAAGATTTCAGAATACAAAGGGTGGCTACAACTGGTATGCAGAAGTCGCTATTTTATAAAGGGCTAGAACTCTATAACAAATTGAATGCCGATATAAAAAATGAAAGAAATATTAATAATTTTAAAAGGAAAATTGTATTTTTTATTAGAAATAATGAAAACTGAATTTTTGTTATATGATGATATTTTTTTATAAATGGAATATTTTTGTAAATGAAAAGTATTTAAAATACTACTAAATAAATAAATAAATAAATAATAATAATAATAATAATAATATTTTTTATAAAAATTACAATTTCTCTTCTGAATAAATTTGGATTCATTTCATTCTTAATAACATTTGGCATCATGTTGTATAGATTCAATCCTTTGTAGAAAAGTATCTTTGCATTGTATTGTTATCTGGTCGTTGTAGTCTAAAATCCGTAGCGTTTCTTAAGTTGTATGGTTGAACATCCCCGACGTATCTTAGTTGTTCTACTAAATAATCAGGCGCCTCCCCCATTTTCATTTTTTGAATAAAATGAATTGTGTTTAGCTCTAATCTTTGTTGTATATTAAGCCATTTGAGTGTATCTAACATATATTTTATTGAGGTAAATCGATTGCATTTAAGTATTGCGCGCATAGCTTTATTTTGTAATTTTTGCATTCTTGATATTTGTTGTTCTGAGCAGCATGTGTATAACACAGTAGATCCAAATTCAAAATGTGGTTTAATCGTAGTATTGTAAATGTTTATTGCTGTTATAATTGATATTTTATTTCTAATACGTTTAAAAAACCCGATTGTTTTCCAATTTTTTTACATATATATTCAATATGTTCTTTTAATTTTAAGTCTTTGTCTATTAGAAAACCCAGATATTTTTTATTATTACCTTTTTCTATTATTACATCGTTAATTTTAAATGTTATGTTAGTGTTCATATTTATTTCCATTATTTTAGTTTTATTTTCGTTTAACTTTAATTTATTCATTTTTAACCATTTATTTATATTATCCATATCATTTGATAAGTTAGCGTGACATAACTCCTCCGTGTCCGCTTCAGTGAAAATCAGCGTATCGTCAGCATATAGAACAATTTCACATTTCTCCAAAACTTTTTCCATGTCATTGATATATATAATAAATAGGAGCGCTCCTAAAATTGAGCCTTGTGGTACTCCAAACTCATTTATCGTAGCTTTTGATAGCGTGCCATTAACATTTGTAAATTGCCTGCGATTAGTTAAATATGACTCAAACCATTTCAATTCAGCATCTTGAATTCCGTATTTATAAAGTTTTTGTAGTAGAATATCTCTATCGATTGTTTCAAACGCTCTTTTAAAATCTAAAAAAATCGCCATTATTTTTTTATTCTTCTTCGTGAATTTCCATCTATTTATAACATAGTTGACTGCTGTTTCACATGAAAACTTTTTTCGGAAACCCGACTGATATTTTGAAAGTAGCTTGTGTTGTTCCATATAACTTTCTAATTGATTTTTAACTGTCTTTTCAATGATTTTTTCAAAAGCTTTTAACATATTTATTGGGCGGTATTCTTCACATTTTTCTGTATTTTTAACTTTTTCTATGGGTGTAACCATAGATTCTTTCCAACTATTTGGGAAAATTCCAGTTTCTAGTGATTTATTTATAATTTGCAGCATAATGTTGCCAGCTATGTCCCAGTTATCCAAAATCATATTGATTGTTACTCTATTGTAGTCAGGGTTTTTTTTAATAGTCTTGCATATAGTTTTAAGTTCTTCTATAGATATTGCACGGAATTTAAACTTTAAATTTATCACAGGTATTTTGTTTTCATATTGCACATACTCGATGGAGTTTCTAATTTCTTTAATACTATTGACGAAGTAATTATTAAAGTTTTCGGCTATTTGAAAATTGTCCGTATATTCTATTTAGAGACATAGTTTTTTAAAAAAAATAAGATTTTTTGCAAATCCATCCTCATGATTCCTGGCAAACCGTATAGCTATTTCAGATCTAGCCACAGATCTTCATCAGCGGTTGTTTAGAATTCATCAAACTAAATGCAAACAGAAACTCATCTGAATTCAGAAATTCCCACTATGCAAGTGTTCGAAAAATATCGCAAGCAAAACACACAAGAAAACAATTGCAAACAACTTATTTCCATCTGCAGGAAAATCTGAGAATTGGTAAAAATTGATATTTTTTTTCAAAACTTTTACTTGAGACGGACATTTCTTGGGTACCGTTCAAATCAGTAGACTTGCCTTTAACCGATACAATGTACTAGAACGTTGATACAAAAATTTCGTGCGAAAATGTAAAACAGTGTAAGAATCTACAACTCTGCAACAAAAATTTCCGTTTTGTCGATTTTCTTTACACACGTTATACCTAAATTATTGTATCGCTCGACTAATGTGAAGCTAACAATAGGGTCAAGGGTATCGTCTGTAAGTGCAAATTTTCCTTTTCGGAGGTGTTAAGATCTTTTCGCGTACCATGTTTGTTGAAATTTAAAACGGGATAGCCACAAAATTCTGTTTTCCAAAATTCTGTTTTCCAAAATTCTGTCTTACAAAAATTCTGTTTTTTTTCCAAAACATAATTCTGTCTGACTAAAATTCTGTTTTACAAAATTCTGTTTTACAAAAATCTGTTTTTAATAAAATTCTGTCTATTAAAATTCTGGTTTTTGAAATATGTTATTCCCCTTTCATTATGAGAAAAAAAATAAAATGCCGTTAAATTATTTCTTAAGAATTAAAGCCAGTTTATTATGAATAAGAAATGTTACATATAATAACGTATGTGTCTGGTTAGATATTTATTCGTTGGAAACAAATTATGAAATATGTAATAAATAATTAAACAGATTAATGGATTTTCAAAATCGATCTAAAAATATTCATATCATTGAAAAACATATTAATTTAAAAGAAAAAAAAATAACAAACATTAAATAATACAGCAGACAGTTGTCCGAGGCCTTCGGCCACGGACTGCCCCTGCAGGCTGTGTCAGAGACACGGCCATTAAGTTTAACGTAGAATACGCCATCCGATAAGACAGAAAACATATATAACAATAAATGATAAATAACATAAGCAAATTAATTTATTTATTTGATAGTTACTTTTGATAATATACATAAGCTTATGGTAGGAAAAATAGGATAAATATGTTTTTAACTTAAAAGAGTAAAGATAAATAATAAATAACAGACGCAAATCAATTTGATTTATATTTTTTATAATTATATATCCATGTTAAATTCAAATTCACATTTAACATTTTGTTTCACTTAAATACATAAGTAAATATACGAAATTTCAATATTTCATCAATCAAAACAACAGCCGAAGGTTTGTGTCCACACTGAAACAGCAGCATAGTTTGTGTTCACGCTACAAACTCAACACTCAACCAAACACCACACATATGTTTGAGTGTATGTGTTTAAACAATTTTCATTTGAGAAATTTAAATATTAGGAAGATATCAACCAATATGAAATGTATATCAAACGAAAGATAACATCTTCATTTACCTACAAAAAAATTTTTAAAACAAGTTATCTCGCCGTTTTCTCATAATCAATGAAATAAAGATTACAACAATAACAATCTGACATGACTCCCTATACCGTAAGGTAAGACGTATTCTACGCCAAAAACAACTTAGTTAAAAATCAATTAAATTAAGACAAAGTTAAAAATAATAAAAAATCTTAGCAATTAAATTTAACTGATAACAATATTTAATTAATTATAGACTAAGTTTTTTGCTATTCTGTTTAAATTTTGTAGTTTTCTTAAACGATTACATTTTTTTACAATACCTGAAATATTTTTTTTTTTACATTTATTTTTATTTTTTTTTAATTTTTCTCCATTCACAATCTTTGAGGCAATATTTTGAGAATAGATTAATTCTCCTTTTAAATGTTCTAAAATTTTGTAGAGTCCGCTTTTTTTTCGTCCAACTACAACACTCAAACGTCGGTGCCATGTTTGTAGTTTTCGGGTATTTTTCAGAATACTCGCAATCAAATACCGTCCAAAATTCGAGTGGGTATTTACGAGCGTTATAGACATAATTGGCCTCGAACCAGGTGGCCAATTTAATAATATCTTCGTCTTCAAATGTTCTTCGGAGCTTCGAATAATATTTGGCTACCTTTTCTGGACGAACATACGCAAGCGCTTTTAAACATCTTACTTGCAGTGAGAAATTTTCGTCATTTCCGTACTAAGTTCATTACTATAAATTATAAAAGTTATTAAAAATTCTTACCGTTCTTTTTGAATACGGCGCCACAATATCTGGGAAAAATGGAAAAAGTACCCTCGTATCTGCGAATCTGGAAAGCATTTTCTAGCTGCTGACACGAGACCAACTTCGAAGTCAGATATAATACGATTAGGCTTAAAAAAAAGTCCATATTCCAAAGCAATTTGAATTATGCGTTTACAAAATGCTTCATAGAGTACTGCAGATTTTTTGGACATTAGGCAGAATAGGAGTGGGACGACCTCTCGTTCAATCCTTCCATGAACGGAAAAGAGTTGGCGCATTATTGTGGGCACAACATCAAAAGTGCCGTCAACGAGCCAACAATCGCTTTTTTGTAGAAGTTGAATTGATGATTTTGTGCCGAATATAACCATCTATTCATCTCCCACTTTCTCTTCTGCCAATATAAATAATTCGTTATCCAAAACGTATAGATTTAGAGGGTAAAATCTATTTCATCTATTGCTTGCGGCTCTCTGAAAACTCTCATTTCATTCCGAGTGTATCCTATTTTTCGCTTTTGCGCGTACTTCGAGGGAAGATAATCGCGACATTTTTGGTTTGTAATTACCACCGATTGTTGCACTATTTGACTTGGATTAAGGGGTTTGTTTATAGCGGCATATTTTACAAAAGTATTTGTTCTGCATATTTCCACTGCACTAGCAATAGGTTCGTGGGTATGCTTTTTTGGATATCTTATTAAAACATGCTCGTTATTTTCCATTGCTGTTATTATTCGAGAGGAACACTTATCGGGAATTCTTCTCGAGCACGTCCAATTAAAGGTTCCTTTTTGCCTTTTCATTTCCAAATAATAAAAATATCCGTTGAGACACAACATTTCTTTATTTTTATTGGTTTTTATTAATTGCACTTTATTAATTTTTATTTTTTTTGAACACGACACATTAAACAACACAATTGCGACTAATTTTAAATAAAATGCTGGAACATAATTTTTGACCAAACACACAGTGTATGTGATGCATTTTATTTAAATTTGCAGTGTTTTTTTAAACAGTATTTTTTTTTAAAATGTAAGGAAAAGTTAGGGCAAAGTGATTTCTCAATTGTTTTATTTTTATGTTTGTGTTTGTAATTGCATTTTCAGTTAAATAACAAATTATTTGAAGCAAATCGCGCGATTTTTTTCAAATAATTTTTTATTTAACTGAAAATGCAATTACAAACAGAATTTTGTGAACTAGAATTTTGTGAAACAGAATTTTGAAAAACAGAATTTTGGAAACCAGAATTTTGAAAAACAGAATTTTGTAAAACAGAATTTTGTAAAGCAGAATTTTCGTCGAACAGAATTTTGTACCCAACCCATTTAAAACAACTGTTAAATTTTTATTGATTTGATAATTTTTATACATTCGGACTTATTTCCGTTGTCGTCGTCGTCGACGTCGTCATCAGATTTTTGTCAACTTTAGAACGTTATAAATGCATTGTCACGTCGACAACAACAAAGTTTTTGATGTCTATGATCCAAAAACAACCCTCTAAAAACATTACGACATTTTGTTTTTGAAATGCCTTCAGGTCGCCAATAAAAATGGTGTCGATATTGTATTGACGTCGACGACGACAACGGGAATAAGGGCGATTATAATCACGAATAAATAAAATATCAATATATCTGTGGTCACAAACAATAACAGCCTAAGTCGATTCTAAAATTTTTCAGGGAGAGCAGTTTCAAGTTTAATATCTTTACTGGAAATCAAGACTCGGAGTTTTTGTGATAACTTTGTTACAGATAACAAGGTAGCGAATTCTTTTACTTACTTCTTAACAAAATAGAGTTGCTTATTTGAGCACGGTGACTTCTCAAATTTTTTTTTCAATTTTGTCCTAACTCGAATAAATAGGCTGTTATTGTTTGTGACCACAGATATATATAAATTACCAATATAAAATAATTCCTTATTGAAGTCATAGATTTATCAACTCGCTCATCGGTTTAATGATTGAAGGGAAGCGAACTTGTGTTTGAACGTCAAGTGAAGAATTCTGTCGCTGAGTTTTGACAAACATAGGTGAAATTGTTACTGTGAATGTTCAAAATATGTAAATATGTATATGAACATCAACGAAGCTGGCAGAAGTTGGTTTCCTCATTGAAGAAAAGCGCTAAGAGAATCGTCAGATGAGATGGATAACAAATCTATGTATAAATTAATCTATGATTGAAATAAAAAAAAAATTTATTTAAAAAATAATATTCGTAATGAATAAAAATTCGATTTTCAAATAAACGGATTTCAGTACGAAAAGTATGCGGTTATTCGCTCCTTATATTGCTTAACAACCGGATGGATGCCACCTGGCTAGCGTGAGGATATTGCACAATTTTGAAGGGAATAGTTTCTAGTCTGGATTACATTCAATCTTTGCCGCCAATTAATATATAATCCTGAATAGTGAAGTCCCTGATCTTTGTACCTTTTAACAACTCCCTCGATCTATTTTGTAGGAAAAGGAACACAATTGTTAACATCTCTTTCTTCTTACTAATTAAGTCGACCACCGAGGTACAGTTGTTATACTTCTATTTAAAGAGACTGACTCGTAATGTGGTTCATAAAACAATGTACTTGCGTCATTATTTTATTTCCTTGCGTACCAACATAATGTATAGATTCTCTTCTTCTAATTTATGAATGAAATTGCCACATTTCTTCTCTCTAATCATTGAACACAAAATGCCTTCCCTATCTCAGTTCTTTGCATATTCGAAGAAGAGCGCATGTCTTGTCCAATTTTGAATGAACATTTTAGATGAATGTGATTGTAGGGTATAGGCCTTGATTTATTATTTAAAATTGGTTTGGACTAAAGGCTGAAGGATACACTTTAAACACAAATGAATGGACAATTAAGGAGAATTTTTGGTTGTGTAAAAATGTAGTTATTTTAAATGCTGGTTGTATAAGAGAAAGAATTTATGTCAGGCATTAAATTATTGCACGTTAAGCAAACCTTACACAAAAATACAAGTTGATACTTTTATAAAAATCATCATGTAGTTTTTCTCAATGCTTGACGCCAATGTCTTCTAAGAGTATTCCAACAAATTTGCCTAGTTACAGTTGATTACTGCCACAGATAAAGCATTTCGATTTGTAGCATTTCCATAATTATTGATAATGTTCGAAAAATTGCAAAAAAAAAACTATTTACATTACTGAAAACAACATAACTTTTAGTAATGTTGAAATTAATGTTTTAGTGATGTTGAATTAATAACTAATGAGTTTAAACTACAATATTACTAAACAATTACTTTAGTTTGTCCATAATCGAAATCGTAATTTTTATGCAGTTTTGCGAACAGAAAGAAGTGTTTTCCCCATATTTCCTTGGCTTACAAATGGGGTTTTCCTTGGACTTTGGCAATGTAAATTGTTTGCTCTCACAACAACGCGAACGGTTTCGGGATGAATACAGACAAGTTTCGATTTTTTGAGACATTTTCCTACATGAACTGTGGTAGCTTTTGAATCGGCGGTTACAATTTTCACCACTTCTCGTCTTTCGCTCTCGGAAAGCTTACTCGGTCTGCCAGAACGGTGCTTATTTATATTTATTTACAATAGTTTGAATAGTAGAACGACTTTTTCAAAAAATTTTGAAATTACTTCGTACGACTTATCTTCATTTATTAGCTTGGTAATAAATTTGCTAACTTCTTGTGAAATTTCTTTGGGTTTTGTGATATCAAAATATTTATCGAAATGATACAAGCTCACATTATATGATACAAATTTACACTGCTTTAGTTTCCATAAAAATCCATTTTAGATGACTGTATGTACTTATGTATACTTTATTGGGCAACCTGTATATCACAATTTTCGTCTCAAAATGTTACCAAAACATTCTCTGCTAACTTTTACTATTTATCTTCTAATCTTACTCGGATTATACTCACAATATTCACACTATATTCCAGCTTAAACTACTTCTAAATATCAGCGTCTGCGTCACCAGCTGCTCCACCGCCGCCTACAACTAAAATGATGGAACGCAAAAAAGTTTGGGAACTCGATAAAATATGTCGTGTCTGTATATGCGAACGAAAGGATATGCGACCGCTCTTCAGCGAGAAAGTGGCCGAAATGCTTATGGAATGTGCTAATGTTAGTGTGAAACCAACAGAAGGTTGGCCCGATAAGATATGTGTGCAATGTGTTCACGCCGTTTCCCGCTGTCATGCCTTTAAAATGCAAGTTGAGCGTAGCGATAAAGAGTTAAGAGAATACATTAAATCACTCACTGTGCGTGTAGTGATAGATGAGAAGCCGCGGGCCCAGGAAGTATCACCGATAAGGCTCCAGCAAGCGACCAGAGTCGTTTTAGATGAGGCGCAAGGTTTGAAGTTGCAACAGAGTCAGGCTAAATTAATAGAATTGCAACAGAAACAACAGTTGCTACTGCAGGAGCAACAGGAGCAGCAACAATTAAAGTTGCAGCAACAATTAAAGCTGCAGCAACAGAAGCAACATAAACTATTGAAACAGCAACAACAGCAGCAGTTACTATTGCAGCAGCAGCAGAAACAACAACAGGAGGAGGAAGAAGAGAAACAAAAGCAGCAATTACTGCAACAACAACAACAACAGCTGCAGCAACAACAACAGCTGCAGCAACTTCAGCAGCAGCTGACACTGCAATCAAATGCCAAGCGGAAATCCACTTTCAAGCGTTTGCAACCCTTGGCAAAAAAGTCTACTTCGCTGCTTCAAGCACAACCCCAACAACAACCGCAAATACAAAGTCCTTCTCAGCAGCAACAACAACAATTACAACAAATTATCACCCAGCCTACTTTAACTTTAAGCGAAGCCGTAACCATACAAAATAACCGTTTGCAAAATTCCCAAAGTATCCTTAATCCTCCCCAGTTATTACCCATTTCCTCAACTAACACAAACTCTGCGCCCACATCCAACACCACAACAAGCCTGCCACAACAAATACTGTTGCCCAACGGTCAAATCATAACCACTGCACAAATCTTAACCACCAATGCTAATGGATCATCACAACTGGCACAAATACCACCTCAGCATCAGTTTACACCCCAATTGATACAGACCACTAATGGCCAGACGTTGCAGCTAATCCAACAAGCTAATGGCCAACAAATCTTACAATTATTACATATTGTGCCCCAACGGTCGTCAGGTAATGCGAACAATAACAACGCAACGACAATATTGGACGATGAACCTTTAATGGTGGACGAAGATGTCCTTATGGAGCAATCAGAACAACATTTGATCGATGATGAAGACGAAGACGATGAGGTAAATAATGAAGGTCATATGCACCACAACGATAGAGAACAAATCTGTGAAACCATTGTGGTAGAAGATGAACAACTGCAGATACATCACCATGGCCATCATACTCAGTTACTACAACAAAATGACGAACTGGAATATTTGGAAGATGTCACCGTGACCACTTCACATCAACATCCATCCCACTCGCAGTCGCAATTCATTTTGCCTGATGTCACCGTAGTCCAAGAGGTTACAGATGATGACGAAGAACTGGAGAATGAAGATGATGATATCATAGAGGAAATACAAATGGAAGAGGAAATGCTAGATGATGTTGATACCATCTTATTGGAAACTTCAAATGGTTCAGAATTCATCACCGACCACGACGTGCATGATCATCATCACATAATGGATGGTGACGAGGTTGAACATAGGGATTACGAAGAAAATTCCCTCGCCCACTACACTGTGGTGGAGAGTTGTGTATCGACTGATCCAGTAGATGTTGATGATGTAGACGCCCTTGAAGAGGCGGAAGTAAATGCCGTATTCCAAGCTGCCTGTGATGCCAATGAGTCTGAAAGACAACAGCATTTAAGCAACAAACTACAAACCTCCACATCCGTAAACTCGAATTCAAGCTTCTCGCCAAGCTCTGTCAAGAAACCTGTGAGACGTACAAACGCGCAGTCAAATCGAACCTTAGCTAATTCCCGCCAATTGCAAGCCACAGCTTGTTCTATAGCTCAAGCGGCTCAAGATGACGATTTTGAAATCGATTCTAAACTCATAGCCGATTTCATAAATCAGCAAACGACTGTCTTAGGTTCCGGGCGCTACAAGTGCAACTTGTGTCAACAGGAATTTAAACAATTCAAGGGACTACAGAATCATATGCATTTTCATTCCAATTGGATAAGAGCGAATTGCAAGAAACAACCTCAATGCGAGATCTGTCACAAAAGTTTCAAGGGCCCTGGTATGCTGAGAATGCACATGAAGACTCATCAATCAGCAGGAAAAGTACCCACATGTCACATCTGCAACAAAGCCTTTAAATCAAAAGCTATTCTTTATCGCCATCGACAAACGCACCAACAGCGTTCGTATTCCTGCGCCGTAGACAATTGCCGCAAACAATTCTCCACCGCCGTTACCCTGAAGGCACATATCGAGCGTAAACATCCCAATGCCTCCAATTCACCGAAGTACAAATGTGGTGAATGTAATTCGGTTTACTTTGACGTTGATTCCCTGGAGGAACATTTGCAAATAACAGGACACGGTGGTGATTCCATAACAGTGACAGCAGTGGCCCATAATCAAACAGCTACGAATTTAAACAATGTACAAAATAATTCACCAATGCCCACGGTCACCATGACAGAGGTGGTCGGTGGAAATGGTGACGTTTATATAGTTACGCAGGCGTAGTTTTAATTTGTATCCCCCAATTGTTTAGTAGTTATATTAAAAAGTATGTTGGAAGTAATCCACGTTATAATAATCATCCTTATCTTTAGTTGTTCAAAAATGGCATTGAGATTCCACCTTTTCAAAAAAGGCACTCGATTACAATGGTAAATAAAATAAAAAAGTATTCATATTAATTTGGAGTTCATTCTGCTATTTATGTTTAAGTTTCACCTATTTTTAACATTTATATTCTTATTATGTTACTTATTGAAAACATATTTTATAAATAAATACATAAGATAAAAAAGGGACAGGCGCTGGATATTAAGAACCATTTGAGCGAATTATTAGTAAAAAATATGTTATTAATTATAGTATTTTAATGAAATAAATGTCAAGGTTACATAGATTACATTTGTACTGTGCGTGCTCAGGCTGTGAAAGACACATTTATGAAGGGTGTCCCTAAATTTACGCATCATTTAAATTTGCTGCTATCGACGTAGAAAAGAGTTGGCAACCCTACAAAAAAACAGCTGACAGTTCAGGGTTAATAAAAATGGTAAATTACACGATAGAACAGGGGCCTAATCACCGCATTCGATATCGACATAGAAATCACCGCATTCGATAGCGAATTGCATCGAAATGGTGATAGTTCGGATCACGGCAGTCGATATCGTAATGCAACTATGCGATATTACATTCGATAGCTCAAATGTCATCGAAACAAAACAGACTAATAATTTTGCAGACACCAAAGAAAAAAAGAGTACATCGGCAAAATGTAAATAGTTTTAGTGTTTTTTACTGCAAAATATTTAATATTTATTTATTTTCAGGGAGAATTTAAACAAAATGAAGGAAAAAAGTGTTTCAAGACCAAATATAAATAAAATAAATGGCAAACAAAAGGAGGTGCTTTCGGAGTTTATGTACTCTGCGCTAGTCCAAGTAGAAAATCATTTCCTACATTGTATTGAAAGCTATCGCTGGCCTAAAGATTTAATGTTGCGGCGAGTTGCGGTATTGGTGTAACCGATGTCGACAAATGGCCAGGAACATTAATTGCCGAGAGGACATAACTGAATGCTTCTTTTGAGAGCCTAAATCGTCTTTTGAATCTATTTTGAATAAAACACATTAGAAATAATTTGCATTCTGAAGACATTAACTTACTCAACTTCAGGCAGCGACAGAGGATTACAATTTATTCTAATTAAAGTTATGTTGCACTCATCCTCTGATTCGGACGATGTCGAGTAAAAAAATAGCGTGGGATCCACTATATTCCATATAAAACGTTGTCTTTTACCAAATTTCAATTTTTGTTTAAACATTCAGATGATAAATTTACTTTGTTGTTTTTCTTTTGACATTTTCTGCTTAACATATGCTAGACAGTCAAAATTTCTCTTCACTCAAATGCCAACAAACAAAACGAGTGAAACCCTAGCACTTCTCTGCCATCTCTCTTACTCTCTTCATTGAATATTTCAATACACAAGGAGCTTTTTGATAGTGTTATTGCATATAACTATACAAATTCCAACCGTGTTGAAATAAAATTACATAAACTATGCAAAAAGTATGAAATAATCAAGATATGACACAAGAGACAAATGCGGTTGAGTGAATATCTGGCACTTTTTGGTTCTCTTTTACCAGGATTGCCAAATTGCACTCATATTCTGGTTGTATAATTCTTGATCGTCTTTGGCATATGCAAAGTAGACAACCAGAAGATGTGCGCAACTTGGCAACCCTGGTAAAAGAGAACCAAAAAGTGCTAGGAGTTCACTCAAACGCATTTCTCTCTCGCGTAATATATTGCTTATTTCATACTTTTTGCATAGTTTATGTAATATTACTTCAACATGGTTGGAATTTGTATAGTTATATACAATAACACTATCAAAAAGCTGCTCGTGTATTGAAATATTCAATGAAGAGAGTAAGAGAGAGAGTAGAGAAGTACTAGGGTTTCACTCGTTTTGTTTGTTGGCATTTGAGTGAAGAGAAATTTTGACTGTCTACTTGTACATCGTTTTTGACATATGTCTGCAGCATTGCAAAAAGTCGGAGTAGCCAACTTAAAATTACGATCGAATGCCGTGATCTAAACATTAGGTAGTGTCGAAATTTTGTTTCATTCGATTTTGAAGACGATATCGAATTCCGTAATTAGGCCCCAGTGTGTCTTCATTATTGAACAATATTTCAAAAGTAATGAAAGTTTTGCGGTCGCAATTCGATATGAATTGGCGACATGATAACATTGTTTTTTTTTTGCCAAAATTGAAAAAAAATTGATGTGGCCAATATTTGGTTTCAACAAGACGGTGCCACATGTCATACAGCTCGTGAAACTCTTCAATTACTGCAAGAGACATTTCCAGGTCGCGTGATTTGTCGATTTGGTGACCAGAACTGGCCCCCAAGATCGTGTGATATAACACCATTAGATTTTTTTATAGGGTTTTTTAAAGTCACAGGTCTATGTTAACAAGCCCACAACCACTCGTGCTTTCAAGGAGGAGATTCATCGTTGCATCAACGAAATTCGACCAGATTTATGCAGAAAAGTCAAGGAAAATTTCTACAAACGAACACGTATGTGTATGGAAAGCCGTGGAGGCCAGTTGCCAGATGTTTTATTCCATTAATAACCCTATCCTATGTACTTTACGATTCAATAAAAATATTACCATAAGAAGAATAAAAACTTTGTTTTCTATTCAATTCAAATGTTACATGAATTTTGGGACAACCTTTTCAAATGGTATTATTACGGGAACAAAACAAACAGGCAACATCAACAGGCAGTTTATTGTTGAATGCATTCATTATCTGGTGATGATGATGTTGCCTTTGTTGTAATAACACCACTTGCATAACTGCACCTTGACGCAGCCTGAATATGCACAAGTAAATGTAGTATCGAGTTAAAAATTTACATACATGCATATATAACACGCCTGCTCAAGGTTTGTGGAATTTTGCCGAGATGACCATGTGTCGTATACTCTAAAATGATTCGCCAATCCAGAGTTGATATTCCGGAAGAAGTTGGCGATTATCCCCACTACCACCACAGCTCTGACTATTATCCATATTACTTCCGCAGTTGATACAATGTAAGTGGTCAGAATTTTCGTAGATGCCTTAAATTGAAGTGTTTTTTCTAACACCTATATAGATGCGCCAACAGAATTTCATTGGCATCTGCTAATCTATGCGGGTATTTTAGTATATTGTAGATTGGATTGTGTGAACTTTGAGTATTTGCCTGTTGTGTTCGGTGCACCATTGCCCTGGAAATGTTATCAATAATACGACTAAAACGAAATCGCAAATAACATCGGCAGCCTGAACACTCCATTAGCTGCATTATCGGGAAACTCATTTCCTCCTCTATACCAATATGGGAGAATTATCGAAATATTTTTACAAAGTGTAATATAATTTCCATTCTTTGTGTAAAAAAGCACTTAAAACGCCCAGGTTGTCAGTACTTATAAATTTTCTCTGAACAGCAAATAAGCTGCCAATTCGGCAGAGAAATAGTAAAAAAAAGTGTACAGAACACATTTTCAGTGATAATAAATCACATATCCATGAAGTGAAATTAGATCAGGCCTGACTATTTTAGTTTAGGAGCAAATTTCTTTTAGCAGCAAAATTGAATTTTTTTTCGTTTATTTTTTGCCTGGTAGAGCATTAAATACGGATTTAAAAAAAAAATATTTTAAACAGCTGTTCTATCTTGCAAATTGTTGTTGGCTAAAATGTCTCCAACCAAAATTTACAAGAACTCTAAGGCCCAATTTTTGACTGGTTATTTAAATTGATAATAAGTTGAGTTTGATTATGTTATATTTTCCTAAATATAGGTCTCCAAAGCTTGAATGTATAATCGCGCATAACTCTGCCATTTATTATCCGATCCTGATAATATGAATTTCATAAATCGTTAAATTTATATTCCAACAGGAATCAGAAAAATCGCGAGTTTTAGAAATAATCTTTTTCATTCTGGTGTGTAAAAACTACAACAAAGGACAACAGAAATAAAAGACAACAACGACAAAAGACAACAACACCGAAATACAAGAACAACAAGTTGATTAAACCATAAAAGTGAGTTTAAAAAACGTTTTTTAAATGAGCCCTCAATGGGTTAATAAAAGAAAATATATTTATATACAGAGTTTAACAAGGGCTTTGCAATGATACATATCTCAAGCAGATCCGATGATAAATACCTGAGATATGACCGATTATATACTCAAGCTTTAAAGGCCTATATCTCAAGAAGTTGGACCTAACGCAAAAAACAAAACTTATTTTTCAACTCAGCGTAAAACCCTTTACCGTTGGTGAAATTTTGGTGCAGATCTGATTTTGCTGCTAAAATAGTTTTATGCCTTAGTTTATACTAAGAACAATGACGATTTACAATTAGACGACCAGAAGATGTGCGCAACTTGGCAACCCTGGTAAAAGAGAACCAAAAAGTGCTAGGAGTTCACTCAAAAGCAGTTCTCTCTCGCGTCATATCTTGCTTATTTCATACTTTTTGCATAGTTTATGTAATTTTACTTCAACATGGTTGGAATTTGTATAGTTATATACAATAACACTATCAAAAAGCTGCTCGTGTATTGAAATATTCAATGAAGAGAGTAAGAGAGAGAGTAGAGAAGTACTGGGGTTTCACTCGGTTTGTTTGTTAGCATTTGAGTGAAGAGAAATTTTGTTGCTAAGAAGCTCTCCAAAAAAGGCCTAAATGTAAAAAAAGAGCAAAAATCAAAAAAGACCCGAATAACAAAATACACAATTCAAACAAATTTCTAAAGACACCATTTTTGGAACAATTTTGTGGTCAGACCCAAGAGACCAAAAAAATAAAATTTTTATTAATATTGAAAGCTCGACTTCGAAAACTATGTATGTATACATGTGTCCCAAATAAAATAGCTGTGTTCGTTTACTTTTCCAGTATAAATTTGCAAGAATCTACTTTTGAGATAGGAGGAACAATTTTACACTCTTTATGAAAACAGCTGATGTAGTTTTACCCTTTGCTACATACATTTTGGCTTGTAGTTACATTAAATATCTACTGCCATAGTTGTGCAATTATGTCGTCGGTTCACCAGAAGTTGCTGAATGCCACTGCACATTATTGCTTTCCATTTTCTTTCCAAATTTCATTCATATTTGAAATAAAATATTAAAAAAAACTTATTTGTAATTATTCCTGCCGTTGTTAATTTATTTTGGACGTTTATTTGTTTACATAAAACAGCTGATTTCGAACAGTGGCAATTGCTACGAAAAATAGCCGGTATTCGTACATTTAACGGCTAATCATAACAATGCATCAAACTGACACCATTTGCAGAACAAAAGTGAAGTCATAAAATACAAAATATTTATTGAAATTGGAGAATATTTGAGCAGAAATAAAGTTCTAACTGCACTACGAGTTAAATGATACGTTTTTATTGTTATTTCAACTAGGATGGAGATTGTAATTGTTCACATTAACAATTAAAGAAGCTTTGTGTTTGTTCTTATTGTTTTCTGTCAAAATCATATGGTCACTTGATCATAGTTTAAATGCCCAACTTAGGCTGTTTAATCAGCAATTAACTATTAATATAAAAAGTGAATTCAGAGTTTAAATTATGTTTGATCGTTTATCAAAGATGATTTTCGACTCAAAAATTAGGGCTTACATCGAACTGTCAACATTTTCCCTCTGGCTCTCATTTACTGGACTTTTGGAGATTCAGTCAAAATTTGCACGAATTTTGAAGTACTCGAACAGAGCTAATATAATCACCTCAACCCTGTAAGTCGTCGTCGACAGGTAACGTCGACGTCTTGTGTCGTCGTGTCAAAAACGATTCCTATATTCGATAAAAAAACCCCAATTTCGTAAACCATACATATTTGAACACCCTCACCCATAGGGATGGTAGTATATACAGCTGCGGTCAAAATAATAGCACCACGCACAAATTTATATTGACTCCGTTTACATCTGTTTAACAGTTGGGCCAATTTAGCTCAAAACACGATAATAAATTCTTTGATGTTAATGGTTTATTATCATAAGAAAATTATTTGGTTTTTTCAACACTTTATAAGTTGCTAATTAATTTAAACAAAAAACTTAAAAACTAACCAGTCAAAATAATAGCACTTCATTTAATTTTTAACAAAAAATAGTGGTCTTTCTTAAAATAAATCAAAAATTGTACTCAGATATCTTGTTGATAAATTAATTGTATTGTTTCAATACTTTGTCGCGTGACCTTTGTTTGCTATTACCGCGGCACAACGCCTTCCCATGGAATCGACTAAATGCTGGCATCTTTCAACTTTGATGGAACTCCAAATTTTCTGCACGGCCTCTCAGAGCCCTTCAACGCTTGTTGGTTTTATTGTTGATACACCCTTTTTTATATCCTTCCACAGATTTTCGATAGGGTTCAAACCTGGGGACTGTGCAGGCCACTCCATTACATTGATAGAGTTATCGTTGAACCATTTTTTTTTGCCATTTTGCTGGTGTGTTTGGGGTCATTGTCTTGCTGGAAGACCCACACCAGCGGCATTTCGTAGGAAGCATACGGCAGCATAATTTCATCAAGGATTTTTACATAAACCGATGCATCCATAACGGTTTTGATCCAATATATGGGACCCACACCTTGATATGAAAAGCAACCCCATACCATAAGACTATGATGACCTCCATGTTTTATTGTTTTTGATGTGAATTTTGGCATGTATTCACTGTTAGGTGGCCTACGGACAAAAGATCTGGAACCCTTTCCACCAAAAAGGACAATTTTGGATTCGTCAGTCCAAAGCACATTTCTCCCCTTTTCCTTTGGCCAATTTTGATGTGCTTTATCAAAAGATATCCTTTTAGCAACATGCTTAGAGGTAAGGAGCGACACTTTTCGAGGACTACAGGCATTGAGGCTGTTGTCTCGAAGTTTGCGGCGAATAGTTTCCACGCTTGCCGGCACATCCAATGTTTTTTTGAGCTCCGTGGCTGTCATAAAGGGATTTGCTTTAGTAGTCCGTACTAAACGCTTTACCATTAAGGGTGACAAAACTGACTTCCTACCACGAGATTCAACTTTTTGCTCATATCTTAGGGCATTTATTATCATTTTATTGGAACAGCCCAGCAAATTCCTTATTTGGGAAAATAAGATTTACCCTCGGACGCAAAATTTTTTATTAGTTCACGTTTTTCCGGCGAACAATGCTTTCCGCGACCCATAACTATAAAATTTTTATAAAAGTATTACCTGATTTTGAAGAAAGTATATTAAAAAATTTTTATTACCTTTTGTTTTCACTTTTTTTCACAAAATTTTGCTAAACAAATTTAAAAAAGCCTGCTGGTGCTATTTCATTGACTGCACTGTAGTAGATCCTTTTGTAAATGATCGATCATTTCTAGAGAACCGTTAACTATCTTCAGGAAAAAAACTTCTCTTAAAAAGAGTAAACAGAGTACTACGTCATCGCTTAGTTATGTTCAAATAATAAGCACAGAATTTAATTTTTTATTGGAATGACAATAGTTTTCGACGTTGGTGCTATTTTTTGACCGACACTGTATCATTTGATACGTAAAAATTGTAACGCATAGAAGAAGTTTGGGGACTTTTGAGCCGTGCCCGTCTGGAGCCGTTCATATTCAGGAACTTTATTATTTTTAAAGTAAGCAATGATCTTTTGTAGGGACTGTTTGTTTATTACAATTTATTACATCTTAACCATTCTACGATTCAAAATGGCAAAACTAAAAATTTTAAATCTATCGGAAAAACTAAAATCGATGTTTACCGTTCTGAAGGATACTCTAATCGCGCAACAGCTAAAAAAAATGGACGTAGCCCAACAGTTGTCGACAATTACATCAAGGACCCCGAGGGGTATGGAAAAAATTTTAAAGGAAGGGTTTCATTGTTTAATTGCTTTTAATTCTGCCTTATCCTTGTCAAAAATAAGAGCTCAAGTACGCAGACCAATTAAGAGCTGTGAGTAATTTACATACCTGAAATTACAAAAAAGGCCGCCACTTAATGCTCCTCGTAAGGAAACGCGGCTTCAATTCGCAAGAGACTACATGGTATAGGATGTATAGCCAAGAGTTAATGTAAACGACTGGAGAACCGTTGTAAATATTTACGGATGAGAAGAAGCTTAATTTGGATGGGCCTGATGGCTACAACTATTATTTCCGTGATCTACGCAAAGAAAAACGTTTTTTGAACCCACATCACAGCCGAGAGGGCGGCGTTATGGTGTGGGGTGCTATTACGTACCATGGCTCCATCGATCTGGAATTTCAAAGTGCAAAAATTACCGGTGCAAGCTATAAAACGTTATTGGAATCGGTTTTTTCGAAGTATCTTGGATATTGCAACAGGATAATGCCCCTATATACAACGCCAGAGTAGTAAAGGAGTTCATTGCAAGCCAAAATGTTAATATTCTTGACTAGCCACCCTATTCGCCAGATCTAAACATTATCGAAAATGTCTGGAGTAGGTGATCCCGTAAGGTCTATGAAGGAGGTAGACAATTTGATGACAAGCAGTCACTAATTCAGGCCAGGATACTTGGAATCAAATTTCGTTGGATTACGTAAATTCTCTTTATCTCTCAATGAAAACCCGTATATTTGAAGTTATTAAAAACAAAGGGGGTTGTAGCCATTACTAATAGTTCTTAAAAAAAGTAAAATAAATTTAAAAAAACAAGAAAAACAGTTTTTCATTAAAATTAGTTAAAGTGCCTTTATTCAATTGAACCAAAAAAACAGCACATTTTTGGACTTTTTTTATAAACTGATCACAAAAAGTTATTTAGTTAAGACTATTGTCATGATTTTTTTTATATCCCAAAATGTCTATGGAAGCTATTTTAAAATTCTGCAATCGGTTACAAATTGCAAAGGCTAAAGGCAGCTGAATATGGAATTTTTAGTGCTTTAAATATGTGAACCGGAGTGTACTTAGAGGCAAATTCAAATTTATTTTACTTTTTTAGGATCATGTTCTCCGTACATCAAATTTAAAGAAATTGCGAATAAAAAGTCTAGACCAACATACTTTTGCAGTAAAGGATTTTTTTAAATTCCAACTTACGTCCATATTTGACATCCACACCCGTAATAATTCTATATATGTTATAATTCCTGGTTGAAAATAAGCATTATTTCAGAGTACATTCCAAAAAACAGCCATACATTATAGAAAAAAAACCAATTTATCGACAAAAAGTGTTAAAAATTAAGCAAGAAACGTCAAAAGTTAGCAAACAGCATTTAGCATGTTTTTCCAGAAAAAAAGTGCAGAAGCCAACAAAAAGAAGCTACAATTGCACTTAAAGTGCTGAACTGGCAACACTGCTCTGAAGTCGTGTCGACAGCAGACGACGAGTATGTACTTGCATAGAGAAATACCATGGTAAAAATATAACAACAGGCATTTTGTTTTTGCTCAGTGTCTGTGTTGTGTCAAGTCAGCTGATAGAAAATGTAAACAAATTTGCAAAAAGTGCCATTTAGAAAATGACCGAGTGTTATTTGATATATTGAAAGTGTGTAAGTGTGAAAATTAAAACGCTTCTATGTGATTTTTACGGAGAAAACATTTCAGAAAGAGCAGTTGTTGTCGAACGTGATTTGCAGACAAACAAATGTAAACAAACTTTGACATCAGAGAAAAACCCACTCATACTCACTCCAGAAAAAACTTCAAATCAGCTGGGCTAGTGCTTCTACCATTTCTTTGTACCATGAGAAATACTTAAGAGTTTCCATTACTCTCTTTGATGCCTCTTTATGACGACGAGGTAGTAGGCCATTTCATAGAGTTTTATTTGCTGCTGTATTTTACCAATTTTACACTTTCGTTAGACATGAAATGGACGGAAATAATGAAATGGACGGAAATCGTTCAATGCAAACAACATAAAACATAATTTAGCTGCCATTAGTATCAATAAACAATATTTAAAATTAGTTCCTGTCTTTTTTGCTCAAAAACGATGTACAAATAGACAGTCAAAATTTCTCTTCACTCAAATGCTAACAAACAAAACGAGTGAAACCCTAGCACTTCTCTGCCCTCTCTCTTGCTCTCTTCATTGAATATTTGAATAAACAAGCGGCTTTTTGATAGTGTTATTGTATATAACTATACAAATTCCAACCGTGTTGAAATAAAATTTCATAAACTATGCAAAAAGTATGAAATAATCAAGATATGACACGTGAGAGTTATGCGTTTGAGTGAATATCTGGCACTTTTTGGTTCTCTTTTACCAGGGTTGCCAAATTGCGCTCATCTTCTGGTTGTCTAATTCTAAATCTTCTTTGTTTTGCTCTCTCATTCTCCATCATCGGCGTAGTACGTTTTCAATCAGCTGTGCCCAAAAACAATGTACAAAAAACAAAACAATGTACAAGTAGACAGTCAAAATTTCTCTTCACTCAAATGCCAATAAAGAAAACGAGTGAAACCCTAGTCATAGAGTAATCTCAGACTAGAGAGAATATTTGGCTCATCTGACATTTCCTTTCACACTCTTCGTGATGCGGTCGGTGTGATAGAGAGATGTTTGACGAAAAGTGATATACACCAGGTGGAATTACAATAACTTCTTGCTTTAATTTTCCATGTCGTTTTGGTGAAAAACTGTGAAATTTAAATGTGTTTTAATTTTTTTTTATTGACTGTTATTGTTAGCATACATTTTTGTTGTATTTAACACAATAATTTTAACACACAAAACTAAATGCCGTTGTTGTTATTTTGTTCGTTGTTTTGAACCATTGCCTCTATCTGGTATTAGTAAAGCAATTCTTTTCAACATCAAACGTAAATATCACACCAGGCCAAATGTCATAAATTTGGTGGGAGAACTAGTAGATCTACTATAAGTATTAATCTATGACCCTAGTACTTCTCTACTCTCTCTCTCTCTTACTCTCTTCATTGAATATTTCAATGCACGAGCAGCTTTTTGATAGTGTTATTGTATATAACGATACAAATTCCAACCATGTTGAAGTAAAATTACATAAACTATGCAAAAAGTATGGAAGAAGCAAGATATGACGCGAGAGAAAAATGCGTTTGAGTGAACTCCTAGCACTTTTTGGTTCTCTTTTTACCAGGGTTGCCAAGTTGCGCACATCTTCTGGTCGTCTAATTCTAAATCGTCTTTGAGAATCCCAAACAACATGCTAGCAAACAAATTGAAGAAAATTTCCTTTCCACGTTAGGGATTACACTTTTTGGTAGTAAAGTATCGATACGCAGGCGTCACTGGCCACGACGTCTAACCAGGTACCGATTTTGCATTGATGTGATAGCAGGTGACCACGACTTTCAGACGTCGCCGACTTACAGGGTAGGGGTGAATATATAAATACCAATCTTTATGACTTTTTTCTTCGTTATAGTTAGAGTATTCAAAACCGAAACCGTTTAACCAAATTCCGACCGGTTAACCGTACATCGTTTTTTTTTTTAAAAAATTGATATTTTCCAAGAGCCAGTTTCACCGGTGAATACAAGTCGTTTAACCGGTTATTTCGGTTTTTACATAACTGATATAAAACGCAGAATTACAAACCTAAAACCTTTTTTCATAGCTAACAATGGTTGGCTGAACCCATCAGACAGACACAAAAGACTTTGCCGGGATAGTATCAAAATCCCGAATTTCAAAATCCCGAAATGCCAAAATCCCGAATTTTTTAAAAGGCCGAAATGTCAAAATCTCGAATTTCAAAATCCCGAATTTCAAAATCCCGAATTAAAATCGCGAATTTTGAAAAATCCCGAATTATTGAAAATCATACCAATACAATTTTTTTTTATTTTTATTAATTTCAATTTATATCTAAAATGCAAGATTACATACATTGTATGTTATTGAATACAGCCTTTAAATTTTGGTTTTTTGAACAATTTTTTTTGTTGCGGGGTTGAACGTTCCCCGATTTAACTTTTTTAGCAACAATCACCTATTTAGACAGATTTTCGATCAGACTGTAAAGACCGGCATGCTTTTTGCCAACAACAACTTTAAGGCGTCTATGCCAAGCCTCGACAGAGTTTTGGGTGCGTGGGAAATTTTCTTCTAGCATGTCGCAGACCGACCAAAACTCGGGATCATACCGTCCTTCAATGTAATTGCAATTTATCCAACGAGCTATTTTTTTGGCATCTTTATCTGCAAAGTTGCGGTAAAGAACTTCGTAATATTCAGGTATTTTAGCACCCGGCACAAAAGCAAGGGCCCATATCATCCGAACTTGCAAGCTAAATTCTTCACAGTTCCCATACTTAGTACTTAAGCCCTCCTTCTGAATCTTGCGCCAAATTATTTGGCCAAAGTGGAACTGACAGTCTTTAAACTCAGCATACGGGAAAAATTGTTTTGCAGTGTTAATGATGGCTTTTTCAAAATCCTAAATTATCTTTAGTGGCTTTAAGTGTATGTTCCATTCGCAAGCTAGTTTGGTAAGACTGAAGAAACTTCCGAATAGGCCTCTGCGGTCTTGCGACTCATTAAGCAGAAGACTAAGGGCACTATCTGGCCCTGAATGTAACCATGAATACTAAAAAGTTGAGTCATAATCGAAGACACAACATGGAACGTTCCGTCCATCAACCAACATTGTGCTTCCTCCAAAAGCTTCAAACTAGACTGCGTACCCAATAAAATGTTCTTTTCTCCGCCGAACTCCTCTTCATCCAAAACAAAAAGTTCTCCTTCCAGGAATTTTAAGTCTTCCGGAATATTGATTTCATCCAAAGTTTGCGGCTCATTAACTTTATTTGAACGAATGCGCTTGATCTTTATTTTTTGTGCAGCTTTGGAAGGCAAATAAACCCGGCAATTTTGATTGGTATCGGCAACGGTATCTCTTATTATTTGACAAGGAGCCTTTTCAGTACTGTTTTTTGCATTTGTTTTTAACGAGTTGTTAGAATGCATCACATGTTTTTCATTAGCTACGGGCTCATGACTGTGGTCAGAAGGCCCCTTTTTTAATATATGTTCGTCGTTCACCATCCATGATTGTGTGCAAACGACTTTTGCAAAACTTTTCTTTTCTATTTGCACAACACCAGTAATACACTTTTTCAGTTGATTTTTCCAAATGGTACGAATGGCCATTCAAATTCAGTTTTTGTTTGCCTTAATTTGATATCAAAACTTCCAGACTCATTTTGTATTTTTTTGTGAAAAATTAGCGACGTTTTTTATTTTGAAGTTAATATTTTCATATGTGAACTAAGACTGAATAATTTATTTATACATTTTAAAATATCGCGAATAATTGTACAGTTTTCCATGTGAACTTAGATCGAGGAATTTATTTTTAGATTTCAAAATCGCGAATAATTGTACAGTTTTCCATATGTGAACTTAGATCGAGGAATTTATTTATAGATTTCAAAATCCTGAATAATTGTACAGTTTTCCATATGTGAACTTAGATCGAGGAATTTATTTATAGATTTCAAAATCCCGAATAATTGTAAATCCCGAATAATAAACAGTACAATTATTCGGGATTTTGTAATTCGGGATTTTGTAATTCGGGATTTTGTTTTCGGGATTTTGTGTTCGGGATTTTGTAATTCGGGCATATGACCCCAACCCGACTTTGCCAACGAATTATATCGCCGATAATTTGCTGAAATAAGTTGTCCAAGACAATAGAAGACATATCCACCAATTCCGATTTAGATGTAAGCTCCGGAACTAATGACAATACAGGTAGTATGGTATGTTAGGAGAAATGCACAAAACATTAAATTAAAATCCAAATAAGTACAAAACGTCCAAAGGAATATTGGTCCAACATTAATTTTGACAAATTGAGTAAATCAAATATGAGAACGAATAGGTCGAATAAAATAAATAATTAAATGAAGGGTGGGCCATATAAAAAAAAATTTTAAGTGAAATTTGAACCCTCCGTTTGACATTTATGAATTAACAGATTACACTGGAAGTTTCGAAATATATTTTGGAAAACATATGCGGACTCAACGGATTTACACTAATTCGGGTCCTACGAATCGAACTGCATCATTAGTTTTTTGGCCTATAATGATGGTTTCATACAGATTTTGTTTTTTTAATTTCTTACTCAGAGGCGCAGAGTCTGCGATTTAGAGCTCATTTTTATACATATAAATAAATTTAGAAAATCAATACCTATACGGCCTGTGAGAGGTTTGAGAGACGATTTTTGTATGGTAAATTAATCTATACCTATTCTATTTCCCAAGATAAGGAAAAGTTTCGTAGTTATAAATACAGTTATGAAGAAAAAATAATAACATGGTGCGACAGTCCAAAATACCTGGGAAGTGATAGTATTTTTCTGGTATCTGCTGTCGAGAGAAACAAGAATCTGATTGTGAAATTTCCCAAACACCTCCAAAATCTTGAAAACCGTTTAAAACCCGGGGTTGCGTACCTTTGCGCACTTATAAGCCTGTAAGTTAGTTGATTATCAACCGATTTTCATTTTCGTCTTGTCCGGAAAACAGTTACTTGTTTAATTTCTTTTCGCCATTTTTCAACTTCGGCGATGATTTCACACATTATTTTATAAAGAAACCATAATACTTTTGAATTTATTAAAAAGGGACGTTTACTAATGAGTAAAACGGAGCTGTTTTTAAAAATCCGGTATAATTTGACTGAGTTATTGAAGTTTTCATTAAAATGCCTGCACAACGTTTTTCGTGTTCTTTTTATGCACTTTCTGTTTACTAAAGCTTCATGATGCTGGTAAAATTTTATAAAAACATAGCATTTTTTAGTACCGTATAGACTCGAAAACGGTTGGACCAGGGGGTTTCTATGCCACCACTGATCGAAAAGGTACTAGGGAAATGATGGAGAATGAGAGACCAAAGAAGACAGGAACTATTTTTAAATAGTGCTTTATTGATACTAATGACAGCTAAATTATGTTTTATGTTGTTTCCATTGAACGAAAATACGCAATCCCTTTGATTTCTGTCCGTTTTATGTCCAACGAAAGTGTAAAATTGGTAAAATACAGCAGCAAATAAAACTATGAAATGGCCTACTACCTCGTCGTCATGAAGAGGCATCGAAGAGAGTAATGTAAACTCTTAAGCATTACTCTATGGTTGGACCATAGACTAGTACTTATAGTAGCCCTAATAGTTCCCTGCAGTATTGGTAATCGACTCTACGCTGATGAGTTCATCGACTACCACAAACCTTTCGTCGACTACTCGCTAAACTACCAGCAATGCTTTTGAGCGGCGAATTTAACAAGGCGATGTCCGCTTTGGTAATGCCTTACTGTTCGTCGATTACTTCATCGGTAACATTTCGTCGACGCATTTATCGGTAACATTTCGTCGACGCATTTATCGGTAACATTTCGTCGACAGGTTAAGAAAAACAATAGAAAATCTCTGGAGACACTACCTTACAGATTACCACTGAGTACCAATGTAATCGGCGATGTAGTCAATGAAAAATCAATGGCGATGTAGTCGATGAAATGTTGCCAGCCACTACTTGTGAAACTGCAGGGTGATATTTACGTTCGATGTTGAAAAGAATTGGTTTACTAATACCAGATAGAGGCAATGGTTCAAAACAACGAACAAAATAACAACAACGGCATTTCGTTTTGTGTATTAAAATTATTGTGTTAAATCCAACACAAATGTCGGCTAATAATAACAGTCAATAAAATGTGTAAAACACATTTAAATTTCACAGTTTTTCACCAAAATGACATGAAAAATTAAAGCAAGAAGATATTGTAATTCCACCTGGTGTATGTCACTTTTCGTCAAACATCTCTCTATCACACCGACCACATCAAGAAGAGTGTGAAAGGAAACGTCAGATGAGCCAACTATTCTCTCTAGTATGAGACTATTCTATGGGTTGGACCTATCTTTTTCAAATTTTCACAGAATGTAGCTGTGTGTGGTCGGTGGTGAAAATAGGGTACTTGAATTTTTGATATATCAAGTGGGCGTGGACCCGCCCATTGGACCCTATTCTTGAAAACGCAATATCTGGAGGAATTTTTTGGCATGTAGTTAACAACATTTTGGTCTACAATTATGATTTAAAAAAGTATAATAATCAACAAGCGGAACTTTTCCCAAACTCAAAAATTGAAAATTTTGTTCAAAAATCATTAATTTTGTGTCAAGGTATGGAGAAATTAAATTACATTTAGTTACTTTGACAAGGCCTTTGCTTCAAAAAAACTTCAATGTTGTATTTCTTCCTAACAAAAACTTTAAGAAACTATTGTAAGAAGAAACTATTTCGTATAAATTTAGTTTTTTAACAGTTTTAAAATTTGAGAAGTTGTCGTTACCAATCGGTTTGAAATAATTTAAAAATGTTTTCAACTTACATTTGGCCAAAGTTTTGCCAATAAAATGTGTTTTTAGGACTGTATTATGACTCAAAATGACCAGGTTCAGGTCAGTGCAAAAGTTTGCATTTTAAACTTTCGATTCCATATATCTTTGTAACGGTTACATACACGACACACGACTGTCCATGTTTTTTTTGTTAGTGTGGCTTAGTAGAATCTCGAAAACAGAGCTTTTAAATAGGTCTAGAAGTATATAATATAGGTATATACATATATATTTTCTATATGGTACTTTTTGACACCCTGCAGCAAAACGTAATGCCCCTAAATACCAGATTCTGAAAGCCTAATTCCTCCCTACAAATAATTAGTACATTTTAAACAATTTTAAACAAAGTGGTATTATTACCACTTTTTTTGCAATCGGCCCCACTGTGAAACGTTGAAAAACTCCTTCGCTTGTAGCAGAGCTCCTTGGAATACAGAAGGGAAATGGTATTAGAAGGGAAATGATGTTAGAAGACTTCCAAAAATACTTTGTTTAACAAAGTAGAGAGAAAATCGAAATTAATTGGTATCAATTAGTCCGAAATATGCGTGACTCACGCGAAAATTACTCACGCAAAGATTGGACTCACGCACACTCATGCACGAAGATTTTTTCGGTACTCACGTTCACGCGTGAATCACGCCAATCACGTGACTCGCGTCCATCTCTAGTTGGAACTAACTAGTACATAATAAGGCTGTTTTTTTTATTCCCTTAAGCTATCGCCGCTTACGACTTTCCAAATAAAACGATCCACGCTTAATACTATGCAATGTGGCAACATTTGCTGTAATGGCTAAAAAAAAATGCGATACGGCAACACGTTTGTAGCCAGTGCCAACAAACACATGATAGCAGCAGATGTAATTGTAAGCAGCAACAACAGACATTTTATTTTCGTTCATTCGTTTCAGTTGTTAAACTCTACATATATATAAATATAACAATAATACAAAAAAGGATAAAAACAAAATACATAAGATTTTGACAAGTGAAGGGAAATATGACATGGAAAAAAGTGCATCACCTGTTTAAACGACTATACCTGGTAGATAATTCTACCATGATCAATATGTATAACATTTACCGAGCGTTGTAGTGAACAATTTATTTCCAATTTTGTTTTCTATCGGAGATAAAAGTTTATCCTTTAATCTTAGAGATGTAAAAGTATACGTAGTCTTCGATTTAACAAAATAATTTTAATGAACTGAAAATGTGTAAGTAATTTTGCAAATTTCTGCTTTTGGGTCTCTCCTTGATAACATTTTCATTCGCAAGAAATGATAATAACATTTATCTAAGATAACTTTTTGTTGCCATTTCTTGAAATTTAACATGTGGCAATATTGTCATTGTACAAGTCGGAATTTAAGTAGGTAATTGGAATGCCACTTAATATCGCTTAGCTGTCCCGTACAAATTAAGCTATTTTGTGAGAGCGCCGTCAAGAAATTAGAAAAGAATCTATTTTAGCGGGGAGTCGTCAGACGCAGACGATTTTCGTGACGATTTTTCCCTGCCAAAAGAAACGTACATATTGTTACGAATAAGTAAAAGCTTTTGCTTACTGTTAATGACTCTACTTTCAGTATGTAAACAACAGGCGGTTAGTGCTGCGCCTGAAAGTATGCATTGTAACAACGCACCAGCTCGCTAAACCAGTAGCATGAATTCACCTCAGTAAAGATAATTCTCCTGTGTAGGAGAATGTTCTACAAAGATAAACAACAACAACAACATCAAGTTTCTAGAAGGTTCTTGAATTCGCTAGATATATGTACCTTCATTTGTGTATGGTGAGTTGGTATAAATAGCGGAGGTCTTTGGAATGGAGAGTTCAGTTTGTGATTAAACCCCGTAAAGTAAGCAACGCGAATTGATAGTAAAATACAAGACTTGTTAAAGTGTCATAAATAAAGTAAACTGTTGTACTGTATAAGTAAAATAAAAGGAAGTTAAACCGTTGTAATTATCGTAATTTAAAACGAACCTTGTTTTATTATTGGGAATAAAACAACGCAAAAAGGACGAATAAGGAAATTCGTAACATTGGTGTCAGAAGTGAAATTACGAATTAAGGACAACGATGAAGTTTGAAGAACTCAAAGTTGAACAACTAAAAAAGGAGTTGAGTAAATTGGATCAACCGACAGCTGGTAATAAAGTAGAGCTGCAGAGGCGATTAATAGAAGAATTTAAACGCCGAAACATCAACATTGACACATATCAGTTCGAGTGCAAAGACGAAATGGAGGTTTGTGCAAAAGAAGCAACTGGTAATGTAGATGTTTCTACAATGTTTGCTGCCATGATGGCCAAATTGAGCGAAAATTCTCGAATAATTAACGACAAACTGAATGAGAAATTTGGTGAAAATTCTAGAATTATGAACGAGAAATTGGACGAGAATTCTAGAATTATGGACGAAAAACTTGAAAAGAAATTTGGCGAGAATTCTAGAATTATTCAAGAAACATCAAATGCCACAAATGAGAAACTGCAAGAAATCTCCGAAGTTGTGAGCAATATGGAGATTCAAGTGAACGATAAATTCGAAAAGGTTGAAGAAAAAATCGAGGAAATGGGGCAGAAAATTGAAGAAGTCGAACATAAGTTCGAGGAAGTCGAACGGGAACTAAAAAACGATGTATGCGAATTGCAAAGGAAAATGAATGAACTTCAGTTGCAAGAGGGTCCGGTGCGAGTAATTTCTGAAGGCTCTAGTAGATTGAAAGCTCCCAGTTTCGATGGCTCTACACCTTTCGATGTTTTTAAATTCCAATTCGAAATGGTCGCAATTAAGAACTTGTGGAACAGCAACGACAAAGCCGTTGAGCTAATTTTAGCACTGAAAGGCAACGCAGCAGAAGTCCTTCAGAGCATTCCCGTCAGTGCCAGAAACAACTACGAGGATATACTGGCTGCGTTACAACGCAAGTATGGTGGCGATCACAAGAAGGATTTATATCGCATGGAATTGAGAGGCCGAGTGCAAAAGCATAATGAAACGCTTCAGGACTTCGCAACCGAGGTGGAACGTTTGGTGTTGATGACTTATCCTGGTGAGTCCCACCCATTCTTGGATCAATTTAAGATTGAAGCATTCGTCAACGGCATCCGTGATCCTGACATAAAATACGTGACTTGTGCCACACAAAAAGCTACATTCGCCGAAACTGTTTCGTTCGCATTGGCACAGGAAACAGCAAAATTTGTGTCCAAGCCTCAAATACAAAGAGTTAGAAAAATTGAAATGGAGTCGGAGGCAGGAGATTTGAAGGGTGCCATAAACGATCTTAAAGAAATCACCCAAACCCTCAGCAAGGCGTTACCAGGCGGAAGTAAGCCCAGACCAAAGTGCTACAATTGCGACAAACCTGGTCATATTTCACGAAACTGCAGAGAGCCACGAAAACGATCAAGATCGAGCTCACCCCAACGTGGCAATAAACGGGTAAATTTTACTACACAAAATGAATCTCCGTTAAACTAAAACGAGCTAGCCCAGAGGGGCATGGACTAGCTCCCACAATCGAGGGCCCCACGATCTCCATCTCAATAATACAACAGAAAAACAACAACCTCACTGTCTACGGAGCTATCGGTGGTCGGAAGCGCATATTGACTATGGACACAGGCGCGTCACAATCTATCATCAGATCTGATTTGATAAATGGACCAATAGAATCGTTACATGGTGTAAGACTCCGCACAGCAACGGGTGAACCAGCAACTGTACATGGTAAAGTTAAATTGAAGTTAGCCATTGCCAACATGAGCATCGAACACGTGTTTATTGTCGCCGACATTGTAGATGAAGTGATAATTGGCGCAGATTTTATGATTGCCCAAGGCCTCAAGTTAGATATGGGGCAGCAAATTTTGACGTGGGCTAATGTGGAAATTCCTCTCAATGTGGGATACGACAATACAACACAGATTAAAAGGCTGATCGCTTACAAAGATGTAAAATTGCCACCAAAATCAGAAACCATAGTATGGGCCCGAATGGAGGGAGATTGTGAGATCGGCGGTTTGTGGGTAGTTGAACCGGCAAGTATAAACAACTATAACATCATCACTGCCAAAGCTCTAGTAAGAACTAATAATGAAGGATACTTGCCTGTACGAGTTCTAAATTTGTCCAACAACGAGGAGGTGATCGGCGACCGCACAGAAATTGCAGAATGTACACCAGTCGAGGCGGTCATCAACTGTGAAGTTAATTCTGACTGCAGCAAACTATCAGAAAAGGAGCAGAAAGTGCTGGAGTCGCATCTCAGTGAGTGGGTGCGAGAACTAAAGCCTTCTGATAGGAACAAAGCAAAGCAAATACTGTGGAAGCATGCGTCTGCCTTCGCCCTGAAAAAAGAATGCCAAGGTAGAACATCAATGGTAAAGCATGACATCAATACAGGGGAAGCGAGACCAATAAAACAGGCGCCCAGAAGTCTTCCACTTGCAAAAAGAGATGAGGTAAAGAAACTGGTAGCTGAAATGCAGAAGGATGGTGTAATCGAACCTTCTTCAAGTCCATGGAGCTCGCCGGTGGTACTAGTTAAGAAGAAAGATGGAAGTACCCGATTTTGTGTGGATTATAGAAAGCTCAACGACGTCACCAAAAAGGACAGTTATCCACTACCAAGAATTGATGACACATTGGATACGTTGTCAGGAACAAAATGGTTCTCCACCCTGGACTTGCAAAGTGGTTATTGGCAAGTAGAAATCAGCGAGAAAGATAAGGAGAAAACTGCATTCAGCGTAGGGGATGGTCTGTGGCAGTTTAAAGTAATGCCATTTGGACTATGTAACGCTCCAGCCACCTTCGAGCGATTAATGGAGTGCGTGTTGAAAGGACTTCATTGGCCAACATGCTTGGTGTACCTAGACGACATCATTGTCATGGGGAAAACATTCGATGAACACCTGAAGAATCTTAAAGAAGTCCTTCAACGTATAACCGCGGCTGGGTTGAAACTCAGCCCGAAGAAGTGTTCTCTGTTCCAGAAAGAAGTAAAATACTTGGGACATCGAGTGACAGCAGATGGCATTTCCACCGATGAAGACAAAATCCTGACAGTGAAGGATTGGCCACGACCGCAGAATCTCCATGAATTACGCAGTTTTCTAGGACTCTGTACGTACTACAGACGGTTTGTGCCGGGTTTCGCCACAGTGGCTGCAAGTCTTCACGAGCTGACAATGAAAAGTCGGCCGTACTGTTGGAGCGAAAAACAAGAAGAGTCATTCCACCAACTGAAGCAATATTTATGCACGGCTCCTTTGCTTGCATATCCTGTTGCTGGAGAGAAATTCGTGTTGGATACTGACGCGAGTGGTTACGGAATAGGTGGCGTGCTCTCGCAGGAAATCAATGGCCAAGAAAAAGTTATTGGGTACTACAGCAGAATACTCTCAAAGCCAGAGAAAAATTATTGTGTTACGAGACGAGAGCTACTGGCCGTCATAGAGTGTGTCAAACACTACCACAAGTATCTGTACGGCCAGCCTTTCCAGTTAAGAACCGATCATGCGGCGCTAAGGTGGCTACTGCAATTTAAGAACCCCGAAGGCCAACTTGCTCGTTGGATTAAAAGACTGCAGAGCTATGACTTCAGCATTGAGCATAGAAAAGGAGGAAAACACGGTAATGCTGATGCCCTGTCACGTCGTCCATGCAAGCTGGAATGCAAACACTGCTCAAAAGCAGAGGTGAGAGAAAACATCATTGACGTACGTCTGCTTCGACTAGAATCCAACGAAGACTGGTCAACAGCACAAAGAAGCGACCCTATACTGGCAAAAATCATTTCTGCAAAAGAAAATGGTGAAAGACCAACACGCAATGACATCGCCTCAGAGAGCCCCCTGATGAAAGCATACTGGGCCCAGTGGAACAGCCTAAAATTATTGGATGGTTGCCTATACCGGTTATGGGAAAGTGAGGATGGTTAAATATTCAAAAAGTTAATAGTGGTACCTTCCTCCAAGCGAAAAGAGATAATGACAGAATTCCATAATGGCCCGAGCGGAGGACATCTAGGAATAACCAAGACCATTGAAAAGCTAAAGCAACGGTTCTACTGGATTGGCTGTCAACAAGCGGTAGCCGATTGGATAGCAAATTGCACCCAATGCATGACAGCTAAGGGACCAACGCGAAGATGTCATGGCCACATGCAGCAATACAACTCAGGTGCACCCTTTGAGCGTATAGCTATGGATGTGGCTGGTCCATTTCCCGTCAGTAGCTCTGGAAACCAGTACGTCTTAGTGGTTATGGATTACTTCAGTAAATGGCCCGAAGTATACCCTGTTCCAAATCAGGAAGCGAAGACTATAATTAAAGTGTTTGTGGATAACTGGATATGCCGTTTTGGTGTCCCCTCGGAGCTCCATTCGGACCACGGTAGGAATTTTGAATCGACCATCTTCAAAGAAATGTGTGAGTCATACGGTATTCGGAAAACAAGAACAACACCATTGCATCCTCAGTCTGACGGAATGGTTGAAAGATTCAACCGAACTCTTGAAGAATACCTAAGAAAAGTAGTCAGCGCAGATCAAAGAGATTGGGATGAACACATACCGAAGTTCCTTTTGGCATATAGGACGGCCACCCATGACTCCACTTCGCGAACACCCGCTAAAGTAATTTTTGGAAATGAGCTGAAGCTGCCTGGAGATTTAGAGTTCGGTACTATACCAGCGTCTGACCCTGCGAACAGTGATGTCAATTACCATGATACGAGGGATCTTAATGATCTCCATGAATTTGTGCGCAACAAATTAAAAATGGTCAGTAACAAAATGAAAGCCAGATACGACCGAGCGGCAAATTCAGAAGGATTTCATGAAGGCCAGCTAGTTTTACTGTTCAACCCACAGCGCAAGAAGGGTTTATCTCCAAAACTTCAGACTCACTGGGAAGGCCCTTACAAGGTTGTCAAACGAATAAATGACGTGGTTTATCGAATCCAGAAAAGCCAAAGTCCAAGAGCTAAAATGAAAGTCGTGCATTTGGAAAGACTAGCTCTGTATGGAAAACGGAGGGTTGAGCCTGCTCGGGACGAACAGGCTTAAGTGGGGGGCAGTGTTACGAATAAGTAAAAGCTTTTGCTTACTGTTAATGACTCTACTTTCAGTATGTAAACAACAGGCGGTTAGTGCTGCGCCTGAAAGTATGCATTGTAACAACGCACCAGCTCGCTAAACCAGTAGCATGAATTCACCTCAGTAAAGATAATTCTCCTGTGTAGGAGAATGTTCTACAAAGATAAACAACAACAACAACATCAAGTTTCTAGAAGGTTCTTGAATTCGCTAGATATATGTACCTTCATTTGTGTATGGTGAGTTGGTATAAATAGCGGAGGTCTTTGGAATGGAGAGTTCAGTTTGTGATTAAACCCCGTAAAGTAAGCAACGCGAATTGATAGTAAAATACAAGACTTGTTAAAGTGTCATAAATAAAGTAAACTGTTGTACTGTATAAGTAAAATAAAAGGAAGTTAAACCGTTGTAATTATCGTAATTTAAAACGAACCTTGTTTTATTATTGGGAATAAAACAACGCAAAAAGGACGAATAAGGAAATTCGTAACAATATGTAGAAAAAACGTCGTCGTCTGTAGCGTGTTTGATTATGTTTAGACTCTATCTTTAAACGGAAAATTTTGTTGCACAGAGTTACCGCATATCTCTGATTTACCTGGCAAATATTTTATTAATAATTCCTCTTCGTACTCCATTTTATTTTTAACGCAAGTGGTATTACTTTTGTTTACTAAACTAATCGAAATGTCAAAATTCCGGTCCCAAACAATTATCCAACAATTGGTTTCGTACGAAATAACATTAGGGTAACAACCCTGTACTTCATTTTGCCTACGAAATTTTCGCAAAGAGCTGAGTACACGTACTTCTTATGGCAACGAAAATTTCACAAAAACTGAATACCGGGCTTATAACATGACTTGGAAGTCTCGAAAACATAGAATAATACATACGTAGATAAACTTATTCTCTCATCTGACGTTTCATTTCACACTCTTCATCGGGAATGAGAGCAATTAAATTTAAAATTACCTTACACCAGGTGGAGTTACAAAATGTGTTCACTTAACTTTTTCATGTCGTTTTGGTGTAGAACTGAAAAATTTAAATGTATTTTACACTTTTTTGTTGACTTTTATCGTTGGTATACATTTGTATTGTATTTAACACAACTAGTTTGCCACAAACACACGAAATTTGGTTATTGCTGCTTTGTTGATCGCTGTATACTATTGCCTCTATCTGGTATTATTGAACCCATATTTTCCACTATCCAATGTTTACTTTCCATCGTACCTATGACGTTTAATTTATTGAGGGAATAAAAGCTTCTATGATATGTATTATTTATGCTCGAAAATTGTATGCGTCACATATTGATTTAGTTTTTAAAGAAATGTCTCATAAACCTTATGCCGTCCATACACGTTACAACTGGTTGTTCAACTTTTTGACAATTCTACATGAGTTGAAGTTGGGTTACACGTTGTATGAAAAATGTTTCGATATTTGCTTCAGGTTGTACCAACTGGTTGTAACGTGTATGGCAAGCATTACATCCATAATATTTAAAACTAATTATATTCAAAATAACAAATTTGTAGTCTTTAAAATTGAGTTTTGGAGAAGGACAAAATTACAAAAACCTTCATTAAAATATAAAAATTATTCTTTTTTTGTATGTTAATAAAGATTAACCGATAAAATGTATTTTCTTTTATTTTGTAAAAAGTATCTATAACTGAATCACCCATTACTATCCATGACGCAAACTACGCACCAATTTGTTGCTCCCCATAATTTTATGTTTTGGGTTGTTTTTGCGTCTTATATCTTTCATTACCCGAAAAATGCGTTAAATTTGCTGCGACTTGGTTTCTTCATCATTTGTACGTCAAATTAATTTTTGTGAGCTCTTTCCCTCTTTATTTCCCAATGTAAATATTTACTTCGAAATCCAATGCGAAATATGAACGCAAACACATGAAGATGGGCTATAATTTTGCTATATGTTTACAATGAATTGAAAAAAAGTTCTCTACCGTTCCTTTATGTCTGCCCATCTGTCTGTGATTTTCTGTACATCAGAACTTATGACCCCAATTTGAAATTACTAAGCAATTTCTATTTCATATGTAGTGGTGGGGTATGGTGTGTTTGGGCTTTGGGATTTTGTGGAAAATGCTCGTAGAAATAGGAACTGTTTCTCTTTTGTGATTTAGCAATCTAGGAACTTTTTCTCTTTTGTGATTTAGCAATCTAGCATGAAATACTAAGGTGAACATTTTTTAAAGTTAAATGACACCGTGTGAGTGTAAGGCGCAATACATATCCGAATATAGACTTAAAGGTACCGGTTCAAATAGCAAACTTCAGTACATTTTGCTTGAATTTGTGCAGAATTAATTACAGTCTTTGTTGCCTAAAATTAGGCGTTATGGAAATTCCCACATTCTAAAGCATACTTTAAGGATAACAGATATGTACATTCATATATATACTACGTTCTTGCCAAATAAATTAGTAATTTCTTAGGAAATTGTTGATATTGTTAATCGGGTTTCTCTTTGATGAATGATTAACTAACTAGTAAACGTGGGAATGGTATTTATCATGACAACTCATGGGTTTTTGTCGATATTAAAATGGGAGGCATGCAACCCCTTCACAACTATGGCTTAATTACTGTAATATTTCCAAGAACTTGTGCGTGTTAGTATATATTTTTGTTAATTTTCACTAAATGTTTCCTCCCAAGATGGTGAGTAGTGGGTTTTTCAAAATTTTATATTAGATCATACTTGTTTTTGATGTAGGAGAAAGAAAATTGCCCAAAGAGTGGGGATTGAGTGACAGATATGTATGTAAAGGTAAGTAAAAACAAAAATGTTACAAGCAAATAAAGAAACGCTAAATTAACTCCGAGTTGGATTGGGGTAACCTCTTAACCATTGATAGGTGTTTTTTAATTTCTTGAGGACCGTTCGCATGATTGACTAAAAGATGGTGTTGCTGTTATTAGTTCAAGTCACCGCTGAAGAAATAAATGGGTGTGTTCAAGGGATTGGCGAAAACGGGAATGATGTTTAAGGGTTTTTGTGTTCAGTCATAGAGCAATAGATAAGAGTCTCTATCCCTCTCTTTACGTTCTCTCAATGATGACGAGATAATAGGCCATTTCATCGTGTTGCTGTTGCATTTTATTCTTTGGCTGGACATAAAACGGACAGAAATAAAAGGGGATGCGTATTTTCGTTCGACGCGACCAACATCAAACATAATTTAGCTGCCATTAGTATCAACCGAACACTATTTAAACTTAGTTTTCTGTATGGTTTGCTTCTGGTTGCTTATTGCTCTCTCGCCTATCCACTCTGTTTTCTATAAATTTCATACAACTTACATATTCGATCAGCTGTGTCATGGTTGTGGTTCAATTGCTTGATTCTTATGCGAACGAGGTAATTGTCATCGAAAGACATTGAAGTTTTTTTTTAACGCAGAGTTTGTGGCACTCGGTATTGCAATTGTTATAGTGCACGATCTTTATACATTATTAATTTCTTTCGACGACCCTCTCCTCGCTTAGTGATAGCGAACTACGAGGACGGATCAATAAGTTCGTTACTTTTCGAACTTCCCTCGAAGTTATATGAAGTGCAAGACTGCTCCCATCAAGTACCACCTGTTAATAGACTACTGTCAAATTTTGAGCAAGTTCTGTCATTTACTTTGCGTTTAACAGCATTTTTTTAAAAATTGAAAAAAGGGAATTTCGAGGGCTCATTAAACATTATTTTTTGCGAAAAATAACCCTCAATCAAACCGAGGAAAATATTGATAAATGCTATGGGGACTCTGCACTAGGGCTGCGACATTGACATCGATATTTTGAAAACATCGATGTTTTTGAAAAACATCGAGTACTTTTTACATCGATGTTTTAGTGCCGATGTTTTTCCAACATCGATGGTTTATATCGATGTTTGCATCGATGTTTTTCGGTGTGACGATTGTAACAAATTGCCTTAATATAAGGAAATATAAACCATAAAATATTAATATAAACTCGAATTGGGAATATTTGCCCATTTATTCGCCGCCAGACGCCAACCACCACCAATATGCGTAGCTGGTTAAACATGGGATGTAATGCGAAACTATTTATTTTAATCAAGTTTTGTAGATTTTCACCTTTATATCGGGGAAAAGAGTGATTTATATGTTGATAACACATATCTAAAAGAGAATACCAGCAAATACAAAACATCGGCAAAAGCATTGATGATCGAAGAAACATCGATGTTTGTGACCACTGGTGTAAAATACCTCTTCTGTTTCAATTTTGGTACCTCGATTTCTAAAACAAAGCCACCAAAAATGAAACATCCCCAAAAACATCGATGTTGGAAAACATCGATGTTTCGAAGTCGATGTTTTATCGACATCGATGTCTCTTATTTGAAACATCGATGTTGTAAAACATCGATGTTTTGAGGTCGATGTCGCAGCACTACTCTGCACCATCGATTTCAGTGGTAAAAAAGTGGTTTACTGACTTTCGTTGTGGTCGCACAAGTACAAATAACGCTGAACGTTCTGAAATCCACGATATGGTGTTGGCCGATCGAATAGTAAAAGTGCATGAGATTGTTGATGCCATAGGCATTTCATATGGCAGTGTGGTTTCGATTTTAAATGATCAGTTGGGTTTAAGAAAGCTGTCTGCAAGATGAGTGCCGCGTTTGCTCTCAATTGACCATAAACGCACGTGTAGTAAAATTCCATGAATTGGGCTAAGAATTGGTACCTCATCCGCCATATTCTCCGGATTTAGCTCACAGTGACTATTTCCTATTTCCAAACCTAAAGAAATGTCTTGGTGGAAAGAGATTTAGCTCCAACGATGAAATTATTGATGAAAAAAATTACTATTTTATGGACCTCGAAAAATCCTACTTTCTGGAAGGGATACAAAAATTGCAGAAACGTTTGACTAAGTGTATTGAGCTAAAAGGAGATTATGTTGAAAAATATTTTTTTTTTGCAAAGAAAACTGTGTTTCATTCAAAAAGTCACGGACTTATTGATCCGCCCTTGTATTAAGTAATTAGACATGAAAAGGCTTCTCTAAGCAAAACTCGTTTGGAATCATTGTAAATTGTAGCTCCTACTCTCTTTAAAAACGTTTTGAAATTTTATCGTCAGGAACATAACAAACCGCAAATGTCAAACCACAAACCATGAACATGTATTTTTGATCATAGAGCTATGGATAAGAGACCCCATCCCTCTCCTAGCGTTCTCCAGCGGTCGTCGAGGTAGTAGGAAATTTCATCGAGTTTGAGTTGCTGTTTGGTTGATATAAAACGGACAGAAAGAAGAGAGGACGCGTATTTTCGTTCTATATAACCAACATAAAACATAATTTAGCTGTCATTAGCAGCAGTCAAATACTATTTAAACTTAGTTTGATGCATGGTTTGCTTCCGATTGCTTATCGCTCTTTCACCTACATATCTACTCTGTTCGCTTTTAAATTTGAACTCCCGTGTCGATCAGCTGTGGCATGGACACTAGGGTGTCCCAAAAAATTTTCTTTTTCGATTTTCATGGTTGCTGAAGCTTAATTGGAAAGCTTATAGGGTAAAGTATTTTTGAGATTCTTTTAAAATATTTTTGGAAGAGGTTTAGAGGTCTCACAAGTCGAATTTCTCCCAAAATTCGGGGTTTCTGGACGTGATTTGATAGCCACGATTTTCTTAGTTTTTATGCAAAAATTTTTAAGCAAAACGTCCAAACTTTACTTTTATATGCCTAAACCACCAGTTTTGCCAATGATTTTGGCCAATGAGGTACAATATGTTACATTTTTTCGTAAATTTTGCATACATTTTTTAAATGACGCTTTATAGCTTTTCCAATTTCTGAAAAAATTTAAAAAACTAATGACGCAGTTTAAAAGATGGATAAATTCCAAACAAGTTTATAAAGTTATAAACATTTTGAATTTGCGGTTACTGTTCCAGAAGTACATTACCCATTTATAGCTTTATACCAGGGGGTTTCTATGGCACAGCTGATCGAAAAGGTACTAGAGAAATGAGGTAGACTGAGAGACCAAAGAGGTTTAAATAGTGTTTGATATTAATGACAGCAAAATTATATTTCATCGAACGAAAATACGCAATCCCTTTTCTTTCAGTCTAATGGTAAGCAATACTATTGGCACCGCCCATATGAAACGTTGAAGAAGCACCAAGTCAAAGCAATAATGAAGCATGGAGGAGGTAACTTGATGGTTTTTTACTTGGTTGCATATCGGCCCATTGGTAAAAATCGACAGAATATCGGAAAAAGAAGATTATATTCGCATTTTGGAGCATAATTTACCAGATTCTTTGGGCAAAAGTGCGTATCCTGAGGATGCACTTATTTTTCAGCAGGATGGAGATACTAAGCCTGCGGCTAAAATTGTCAAGCAATGGATCGCTAGTCAAAAATTTAACCAGATCGAAAATGTATGGGATTTGTCGAAAAAAGGACTGATTAGATACGAAAATGCTCCACCGACCTTGAACGAACTATGGTCTCGGGTACAAATGTACTCGGGAATGATATCAGACCATGAATTTTGGTAATTTTACACAAAGTTTTTTGTTATCTACAATTAAGAAAAAATCTTTACAGCCCTATTCTGGCAGGGTTACAAAAGTCACCACGGTTACTATTTGACAAATCGTCATTATGACACATTTTTTTGGTGACAAAAGTAACAAAACCTGTTATCTGCCAAAGAGGAGGTAACAGCGCGTGACAGCTGTTTTATTTGCCTGGAAAGTTGATACAAAAACATTTTATAAATTCTGCAAGTAACCAATAAAACTGTATACGGGACAAATTAATAATATATTTTTTACTAAAATGACAAGAGGGCATAATTAAATGGAGGAAGAAGGACTTTTGTAACTTTGTGCTATGGAAATGGAGCAGAAACACGAAAGAACTTGCTGTTGTGTTAGAAAGATTGAAAAAGCGCGAAATGTATTACAGAATTTCTAACGTAAAAATAAATATGTTTATTCACTGATTTATAGAGCTAAGAAGGACCTTTGTAATGATACCCATTTCAACCAGATCGGATTATAAATACCGGAGATACGAACGATTATATACTCAAGCTTTAAATGCCTATATCTTAAGAAGTTGGACCGACCGCGGGGGAAAAACAACTTTTTGAACTCAACGCCGAAGCTTTTGATGTAGATCAGAGAGTTGGCGCTAAAGGAAATTTCTTCTTCTATTTGGCGCGGATGCGCAGGTGTATTCTTTCCGCTTAGCATCTCTGGATGTTCCTTGAGGAAGGCAATATAGCATTCCAGCTGTGCCTTTGCGGTGCGCTTAAATTCCCTAAATAATAATGTATTAATTTTAATTCTATAAAACATACATACATATATTAAATGCTTAAATAAATAAATGGTTTCCCGTTACATCCCATGTAGGGATTAGGGAGAGCTTCTCACAATCAGTGAGCTTGGGACCTATAGTTTTACACCGATTCCGAACGGTATTTTGAGAAGCTTTTTCATGGCTAAATACTCGATAGTGTCGCCGTCACTAAGCGAGGTGCCCGCCGTCGAAAGAAATTTAAGGTGGTTAGAGTAAGGATCGAATCCACGTCCTAAATACGTCCTTAAATACTTAAATAAATAAATGGTTTCCCGTTACATCCCATGTAGGGATTAGGGAGAGCTTCTCACAATCAGTGATCTTGGGACCTACAGTTTTACACCGATTCCGAACGGTATTTTGAGAAGCTTTTTCATGGCTAAATACTCGATAGTGTCGCCGTCACTAAGCGAGGTGACCGCCGTCGAAAGAAATTTAAGGTGGTTAGAGTAAGGATCGAATCCACGTCCTCATGCACAAGAGCCGGGCACACTACCATTGCACCAACGACGGTTTATTAAGTACTTTTCCTTTTTTTACCGCGTTCTTTTTGTGCAGAACACCAGATGTTTTTGTTTTGTTGTCAAGGTATTACTGTGAGGTGAATTAATTGTTACGAGGTGAATTTTTCGTTGTCACCGTGTTGCCAGAATACTAGATACAAAAAATGGTGACAACTTTGTAACAATTTTGTGGTTACAATTTGATTGTTACCCCATACACAGAATATGGGTGTTATTAGAGTAAAAATCGCTACAGGCGCTACGCGAAATGGTTAAAATCGCCGCCATAGCGATTTTTTTTAGAAAACACACTACTTCGCTAAAACAGTGGTTTTTGAAGATCAAAAATCACCACAAGCTTTCAAGAGGCCGACCGGTACGTTGACTCACAGGAGTCTTACAGTGCTATTCTCGACCGAGTGACAAGCGTATTTGTCGTGACAGTAAATACAATAGTGACAAGAACTTCAATTTGCTATTCTGGATGTCAAACGAAAGCTCTTTTTGTTTTAGTTGACAATGATAATTATAACGTTCACAATAGCACATGCGAATGAAAATATTGTGTAAATTAACAGCAGAAAATTAGAAAAATGGCTATATCTCGCAAACTCAGTGCCTAAACGAAAAATTATCCAATTTATAATGATTTCCAAGGATTTCAGAAAAGAAATGCCAAAAAGGTTTGGCGATTTTGGAAAAAAAAAAATTACGGTGTGAATTGAACGATGTGAATTCTAAAACCCTTGGAAACACGGAAAATTGGTTAATTTGTAATTTGGACTCTCCGTTTAAAGAATATTTGTATGTAGCAATTTTTCTAATTTGTAATAAGTAGGGATGGGATTTCCATGCATCCAGGTTGTTTCTCAAAAGTCTAAAAGTAATTACACTAATTATCTTGATGAATTACACAATTTCCAGAAAAACTACATTGACTTGGTGCATATTTTTGAATTTTTTATGATAAATGCTTCAATTTCTCTAAGTTCATATTTTTGTTTACATATTTAAAAAAAACTATGTATATGTAACAAAATTGGTCAAAATTGCCAGTCGTCGGGAGAGGCTCAAAGTTACGCCAAGAAATTAGTCGAAGATACTAGAACATGAAAAATTTAAAAATTCTTAAATGTTCTTTTTTGTAGAAGGCCTCAAAATAAGCTAAAAACCTTATATAACAATTTTAAATAACTCGATGAGTTATCGGGTCAAACGCCGGCTTCGTTTCCGATTCACAAGACCGCCTATATCGTGGTAAATTTGGGTTATTTGAGTCTCCAAACGACGCACCTCAAAACACAAGACATCATTAAATTTGCGAAAAGAATGCCTTTCATTTCAGTAACCACACTTGCCTGTTTTTAGCCGCGCCTAATTGGACCCGTATTTTAGACGCTGTAAGCCTCATATATTCGACTGATGTAAAAAAAAATTTCGAGTTCATTTTTCTTTAATTTAGTTGTAAGCTCTGTCGAGGGGTGGCAATTAAACGTTATTGCCAGCGTATTGCTGAATTTTCTATGTGATGATTTTTTTTGTCGCCTTGAGTAATAACAAATGTTAAAACACATATTTTTAAATGCATTTGTTTTAATTATTAGGCAAATTTTGATTTTTCACGAGCATATCTTAGGTGCATTTTGTGCAACAATATGTAAAAGCATGAAAAACCCGTCCCTAGTAATAAGTATTTGTTAGGCAAAGGTATTGCCAGATTGAAAAATTATGAATTTCAATTGTTTTCAACAAACACAAAAGCTCTTCATAATGTAGTTTTTAGTTTTGGTAACAATGATATTATTTTTAAAACAAAAAAGCTTTAATCTTGTCACAGCAATTCCAGAATAGGTAATTGAAATGCCAGTGACAAGAATTCAGTGACAATAAACTCATGAATGACGGTTGTCACGAATTCGAGAATAGCACTGTTAATCTTGTCACAGCAATTCCAGAATAGGTAATTGAAATGCCAGTGACAAGAATTTAGTGACAATAAACTCATGAATGACGGTTGTCGCGAATTCGAGAATAGCACTGTTACTGTCCATAACCAGTTGTAACATTTTTCTTTCTGTTGTATTTTTTTGTTTTTGTGAAACTAAACTTTACTAAAACTTTCTCAGCAAATTTTTCTTATTGAAAATCATCTGGTCTTACTGAATCTTAATTTTTTATTAACTTACTTCGTCTCTCAGCTTGATATTCTTATTTTTAGAGGGAGTGTAGCAAAATATTGATTTAAATCCCATTACAAAATTTTTAACTCTTGTTAATGTTATTATTTTTTCACGTTATCGCCATTCGTGACTGATTGTTCCGCAACTTTCACGTTATTGTCGTACGTTTCACAATCACGTGCAATAACATTTTACACACACAAACTTTTGTACAGTTCTTGTCTGTGTCTTCAAAAACCATTAATGTCAATCGATAACCATAAATGATTTTTTTCTTATGCCAAGTGAATTATTTGCTCGTAACTTGGGTTTTAGTGGTTATGTAAATTTAAAATTTTCCATAGTAGTCAGTTGGGGAGTAACATGGGGTTTTATAAAATTAAAGAACGGGGTTTCAAGATATTTGTGTTTTAATCAGATTTAAGCGAAAATTACCTTTGACCTTTCATTGGACATAATCGCGTTATATGATCTGTGCCCAAAAGAAAAAATGCCTTAAAAGCTCTTAGGTAGAAATTGAGTTAAGAGTACCACGATGATCTCCTTGAATGACAGTACCACTAGCCAAATTTTGAAGTAATTCCGCGGATATTTCCGGAAGTTACAGCCCTGAAACTTTTGACTTATGACAGCTTCACACGGAATAACAATCTGAGTACACAAAAGATTTAATATTATCTAAAACTTTCTGTGGAACAACAACATATAGTCCCTGCTGAGTGATGATATAAAAAACAAAACAAAAATGGGTTCCCATTACATCCCATGAAGAGGTTGGGGAGAGCTTCTCACAACTAGTGAGCTGTGCACTTCGGCATTTACACCGAACAAGATTAACGTATTTCGAAGATTAACTCCGTTAACCCGCACTAACCCAGAAGATTTCTCATACAATTTTAATCTTTAGAAACTGAAGTTAAATTTTTAACCTCATTTTAAACTGGTGTAAATTTTGATGCAAAAAAAAATGCAACCATAATAAAAATAAACAAAAACAAATAAACATAAAGCAACTATTGTATAGAGAAGAAAATTTACTCGTGGAGTGGAATGCCAACAAAGAAAACGAGTGAAGCGTGTCATTTCTCTGCTCGCTCTCTTACTCTCTTCGTTGAATATTTCAATACACGAGCAGTTTTCTGATGATGTTATTGTATCTAATTTATCTAACTATAGAAATTTCAACCATATTTAAATAAAATTACATAAAGTATGTAAAAAGTATGACATAATCAAGTTATGACGCGGGAAAGAAATGCGTTTGAGTGAATCGCGTCGACTTTTTTGGTTCTCTTCTATAGGATTGCCAAATGGCGGTAGTTTTATCTTCTCTACTTGTACATCCTTTTTGAAATAAACACAAAAACTGAACTGTTTGACAGACAGAAGCCGATCGAAAATTTTGCGACGCGTCGCCGCCACTAAAACTTGTTCGAAATTCAGGCCGCCGCCTATTTAAATGCTCTTATTGCTTTAAACTATGAGCCGATTTTATCGACTGACCCGATTTGACCCACTGATCCAATTTTAATTTAAAAACATCCCAAATTTGTACAAAACTGACAAAACCATAGCCTCCAACTTAATTTTTCTGTTGTGCCGCCGTCTTCGATAATTTGATCTTGGCGCAGAGTTTGTCCAAGAACGGAGTTGCCACCTCAAATGTAAATTTATTCTCAAAATGGGTGATGTACACGGCAAAGATTAGGGAACAAGGTTATCGCTAACCTAGCCGCGATAAACAGTAGTGTAAATGCGTTATTACAATCTCTGATTGGAACATACAGTTTACCACCGGTTCCGAACGATATGTTAAGAAGGTTTTTGTTATATATACAGTGGTGTGCTATGAAATAGTCAACACTAATCAACATTTTCAAAACAAAAACAAATGTAGAAAAATTAAATTTTGTTTATAACTTTTAGTTTTAATTGTTCAATTAAGAACTAGATATAACATTTTAGAACATTAATGTCGTAATTTAAAATTAAATCATTAGGTATAAATCAAAATATTTCAAAATGCCCCGTTTTGCCTGCGAATTAAAATAGAGTCATCGCGATTCACATCTGAACTAGAATAAATAGCTGTGTCAAATAAAATGTATGTTTCATTAATCCTTTATATTATCTCAGTACTTTATGAAATAACTATTATTTTTTATCACAGCTAAGCAACGCCTTGACATTGAATCATCAAGTCTCCACAAGTCATGTTTTCCACGCCGATTGTACCAGTGTCATAAGCTCATCTTTATTAAATTGGTTTATTCCTTTGATAGACACTTTAATGTCCCGCCACAAATTCTGAATAGGATTTAAGCCCGGCGACTGCATAGACCATCTTAAATCTATGACACTATTATTTTCAAACGAAGCTTTTGCTCGCTTCGATGTGTGTTTGGGGTCGATATTATTTATGTTGAAACACCCATCGAAGCGGCTTTTCACATTTAGCACAAGGCATCATGATGTTTTTTTAATACAGTGGTATAATATGCAGCGTCCATTGTCTGTTCAATTTGGAATAAAGGTTCTGTCCCAATGTAAGAGTAACAACCCCGTACCATTAAGTTTCCGCTACCACGTTTAACTGTTTGGATTGTGTTCTGGAGCCTGAATTCGGTATTGGAAGGTCTTCGTACAGGAAGATTACTCTTATCATAATTACCCAATCTCACTTTAGTTTCAGCTGTCCTCAAAATATTTCGCCATTTTCGTACGGACTATTTCACATGCTCCTTGGCAAAATGCAAAATTTTTTGAACGTTCCGTTTGGATAGAAATGGAACTTTTCGGACACTTTTTGCCTTTAAATTGTTTTTAGTTAGCATTTTTCTTAATGTAGAGGTGTCAACATCCCGATCGTATTGCCTTTTAAGGGCGGAAGAGGTAACAAAAGTCGAACTCTACGTGGCGCAATATTTTTGGTTCCAAATGTTCTGTAATTTTCAGGGTTTTACCGTCAGTTTCCTGGATTGGGGTTATATTTTAATCCGGTCTCCAACATTTTCTTTGAGCATCCAATTATGTCAGTAATTTGTATGTAGCTTCTGAATTCTTTTATCGTCTCTTTTATTCTTTCATGATTGCAATATTTACATCGGCCTATTTTGGAACGTCAATAATGACAATTTATTAATGCCACTAATAAACATTAATCATATTTAGAAGCTAAACTTTGTTTTCAAATTCAAATCCACACTACCATTAACCATTTCAAAAAAAAAATATTTTTTTGTAATTGTCTCTATTTTATACCACACGTCATTACATAGCCTTTAAAATACTGACACTGACCTGGAGAACAGTAGTGTACAAAATTTATTAAAAATGACGGCATTATATTCAGCAGAGGACCGGTCAATCAGGTTCAGAATTTCTTGACATGAAACATCTTGGACCACTGATTTGCAGAGAACAAAAAATTGTTGCCGAGTGTGTGACTCTATTTCATCTCACACCACTGTATATATGCAGGGCTGTCACAGAATTTGTTCGGAATGGTTATAATTCCGTAGTTACCATTCCGATCGATTTCGTTAAACCTTCTTCAGATTCCGAACGATTTTGTAAATTCCGAAAAATTGTAAACGCCCCTGGTTTATGGCATTTTGTATGGCAACCTTATGCATATCAAAAAAAAAACATAATAAGGGTGTTCACGATCGTTATTGAGTACATTTTTCAACGGGGTAAATTTTTTAAATCGGAAATATTTTCCATTTCCCAACATCAATATCATGAGCTCAATTTACAATGAAAGGGGAAAATAAACTGTTTATTTTTTCATCGTCTACCGCTTTCAGCTAATTTTTTTTAAATTAAGTCAAAACAAATGGAAATATTTGCCATGAATATATTTGCCGCATTCACTATGTCACATAAACACAAATAATTTATTCTTTCGATTTCGCAATATCAACACATACATAACTGCTATTGCTTTCCCTCCATTTTATCGTTTCCCCTGTTAAAAATTCGTTTTTTCTTTTGGTTTAAGTCGGGTAAAATGAAAAGAACAAATTTCACTCTGATAAATAAATTTCTTCCCCATACAGTTTGTTGTTGACAAAGGGAAACTTTTTCCATTGGGAAATTTTTCAGGGCTGGAAATATTTCTCAATCACATCGTGAAAACTCTACATGTGTTTTAAGTAAACGAAGTAACAAACTCAAGGGGTACCGATGAGACAGCTGATCAAGTACTTATAGATCAAGCTGAGACAGCTGATCAAGTAATATAGAGATTTCAAAAAAGAAACGGTGATAGGTGACTGGGTTGCATTGTGCGTTTTTCGTACTTTTGCAGCCGCGTGTCAAGCCAAAAGTACAAAACACATCAACTGGGTGTAAAGTTTGCCAATTAAATCGATTAGAAATGGGTTATTCCAAGGCTGATCTAGAAGAGGTTAACGCAGTAGGATTTGTTGTTGTTGTGGGCACCAACAACAGGGATTTTGTTTTTGTTTTATGACTCTAAATATCAAATTCAACACAAATGCATATGACCAAACAAAGTAAACAAAAAAGTACAATAACAAAACAGACTGAATTTGACAGATAGAGTCATAAGAAAGCAAAATCAGCTGTTCTAATGCGTTAACCTCTACTAGATCAGCCTTGGGTTATTCCGTGAAAAAATCAAAATGCAATGAATCGTTAGAGTAAACTTATTTGTGTAGATCCCAATTAACACACATATTGTTAAAATTAAAAATTTCTCTCATTCACTATATGTTTTCCAAGTCTCCCACGGACTTTTTTCGAACATAAAACAGCTGTTTCAAACTCTTGTTAATATTACTCTGTGAGAAAACTAAACCGAAGAACAAAGTAAAAACTTCCGTAAAATTTTTAAGCTGCAAAACTAAACAGTAACAGGTCCGGAATATCTACAAAGCGTATTTTTTTTATTCCCTGTTAAACTAATTTTTCGACGATTTTGTGGGGGGAGCCGCTTAAAATCGCTTAATATCGCGTTGCTCTCCATACAAAGTGGTCGAAAAATGAGTTTAGTAGGGAATGAAAAATAGGACTTATAGGGACTGTAATGGAGATTCAGAGGGGTCAACACTCTGGTGAAAAATTAAGTCAACGAACTTTGCGATACGTTGGATCCTTTAGCATACCCAAATTCTATGTAAGTTCATACGTTGGGAAATGGAAAATATGTACTTATTTCCCAATCTTAAAAATGTACCTCGCTGAAGAATCAACCCTGTAATAACGCATTTACACCGCCGTTTATCGCGGATAGGTTAGCGATAACCTTGTTCTCTAATCTTTGCCGTTTATACCACGTAAGTTGAGATCAAATTGACATTTCAGTTGGCAACTCCGTGCTTAGACAAACTCCGCGCCGAGACAAAATTATCGAAGACGGCGGCACAACAGACAAATTAAGTTGGCGGCTCTTGGTTTTGCAAGTTTTGCACAAATTTGGGACGTTTTTTAAATAACTGAACCTTTATTATCTCTTGTTTGGTAAATGCGGTACAAAGTTCATGATCCTTAATAATTTTGTACAATTTTTGTTTTTGTTTTGGTTTATGTTTGAGTTGCGAGTATGTATGTATATAATTTATGAAAAATTTTTGCCAAACTTGGTTTTCATTTTAATTTTTTATTAACTTGAATTGCGGCCACTTCCTTAAAACTTCTCTGACGCTCCGATGTTTGAATTTTATTGTGTATTTTCTTTTAAATGTGTGACGGAAGAAGTCAACCGAATTGTTTTATGTATTCAAAAAGGATTTACAAGTAGAGAAGAAAAAACGGGCGAAACTTGGCAACACTCGTAGAAGAGAACCAAGAAAGACGACGCGATTCACTCAAACGCATTTCTATCTCGCGTCATAACTTGATTATTTCACACTTTTTACATATTTTATGAAATTTTATTTAAACATGGTTGGAATTTCTATAGTTAGATACTGTAACATCATCAGAAAACTGCTCGTTTATTGAAATATTCAACGAAGAGAGTAAGAGAGAGAGAGGGAGAGAGAGAGGGAGAGAGAGAGAGAGAGAGCAGAGAAACTCTTTTTCTTTGTTGGCATTCCACTCCATGAGTAAATTTTCTTCTCTATTTAAAATTCCACAAAGACGATCTAGTATTAGACGAACAGAAATTGTGCGCGGCAACCCTGGTAAAAGAACCAAAAAGTGCTTGAAATTCACTCAAAGGCATTTCTCTCACGCGTCATAACTTGATTATTTCATACTTTTTGCATAGTTTATGTAATTTTTCTTTAACATGGTTGGAGTTTGTTATACATTAACACTATCAAAAACTGCTCGTGTATTGAAATATTCAATGCAGAGAGTAAGAGAGAGAACAGAGAATGACTAGGGGTTCACTCGTTGTGTTTGTTGTGGACATCGTCCAAGCATTTTTTACTTAGAAAAATGTATCCGACCTTGTAAGCTAGTAGTACGAACTTCTAGTACATTAAAATTCAAATCTAACGGAAATAAGGTAATTGCGAAAAATTCAAACATAACTGACAATAGCCCGGTCATTCGAAAAACTGTCACACAGAAATGCAACTGTGTGTTATAGATAAACTAACCTCAAAACAATTGCGTGAAACCTCTTCTGTCATTCAGGTTGAGTTGGTACTGAGGGATTTTCGATCGATACCAATTCACATATGCAAATTGCATATAAAATTTATATACTATTAGGGAGTTCACATGGTGTACTATTGTGTTGTATTTATCGTATATGCTAAAATAATACAACAGTTGTAAATATGTTGTTGGTATTCTTCATGTAAATATATTTTACGACTATACAACCTGAGCATGTCTGTTTTTCCAGTGTACTATGTTGTATGTTCAGTGTCAGCTGTTTTTTGTTTACTATTTAATCAGATATATTGTTGTGTTTTGAAGAAATTTTGCATTTTTCGACAACATTAACTCAAGAATTAATTTTAATTGGTAAAATAATAAAAAAAAAGGAAATTGGACAAATGGAAGGAGAAGAAACTACTTCGGTAAGTTTTTGTGCACAAACTTTTCACACAAAACCGTAAAATTTTTATCTTTTTCGCTTCTTGTTGGCATTTTTTAATTTTATTTTAATAATTTTCCTTTGTTGCTTGACGTTTTTATGACTCATGATTTAGCACATACAACATGCTGCTCACATGTATAAGTCATATGTACTAATTTGTTAAATATGACTTTACGACTTATGACTTTAGGAGACCATGTGAATTCCCTATATAAGTATACTCGTATACGATTGATGATATACCAATTGGTACGATGGTACCAATTCAGGCACAGGAGTAGGTATCTAATGATGAACTTGTCACGGAGTTCGAAACTAGTCATGCCAGTGAATGTGCTTTCCAGAATTATCTATTATTCCAACGAAAAACCAAGCATTTTTCACTTAGAAAAATGTATCAGACCTTGAAAGTTTGATGTACGAACTTCTAGTACATGAAAATTCAAAACCAACGGAAATAAGATCATTGAAAAGAATTCAAAATGGACTCATTCCTAAAGAATTTCTGGTTTTTCGTTTTCTGAAGACGCAAACTATGGAATGGAATTGTGTGACAGGCCTGATAGATATTGATATATACTGGATATATATCGTATATATACTAGCTATATAGTGGCCATCGGTGGCGCAATGGTATTGTTCTCGATCCCTGCTCTGACCACCTTACATTACTTTCGACTACGGTCACCTCGCTTAGTGATGGCGACACTATCAAATATTTAGCCATGGAAAAATATCGTTCAGAACTGGTGTAAAACTGTAGGTCACAGTGAGTGCAAAATTACAACGCGCACAGTTTTTCTGTGATTTTGGAGAAGTCCTCTGATTTAATTTTTAATTTTCATAATCTGTGTGTCATCATTCGTCAAAAGTTGACTACAATACACTTTTAAATTGCACTACAACATCGCCGCACATCAAATGCATGCAGGTGCAGTTATGATCGATTGTTAGCAATAGCGGCACCCACCTTTAATATTCCATTCTGTTTGGTGAATCCAGTTCGTCGCCCTTTTATTATACATAAATTGCCTCAATTAACAATTTTCAACACGTTACTTTTAATTAACCTCTAAGAAATTTATTTTTTCGTTAAAATTTATTGATTGGCTTGCCATTTTCCACATTTTGTCACAACCATGCAATTTTCTTATTAACAACGTCGCATAGCTTGTTTCTTTTTAATGGGCCGCCTCATAAAGATATCGTCATCTAATTTTTTTTGTCTCGTATACACCCTTAATTGGATTAGTGTACACAAATATATATTTCCTAGAACTATTGTTGTTAAACAAAGGCCTCGTGCACTTCAGGCAAGCTACATTAAACAAAGAATTTGTATAATACGACACAAATAGGTTTTATTATCAGCGCACAATCAACCTAGGCACGCGCGGAAAGATGCTAACAAAAACTTAAGCATTTGTAAATAAAATTGTTAGAATACACGTGAAATAATAGTCTACCTATAAGTTTATATAATATTAAAATGTACGGTAAACTTTCAGGCTGCATATTTTGTCTACTTAAAATTCAGTGTGTTGAATAACATTCATACACAAAGTATGTAACATACTTATGGGGGTGGTGGTTTAAAATAAAACTTACAACAAATAAACCTTGAGAATGTGAACAATAATTGTTGACTATTGTGTTGCCTAACACAGGGAGGTTAGGAAAACTATCAACCTGTTGTTTAAAATAAATTTAAAATACTTTTTTATTTTAATATTCAAGCTCAAGACCGTTCTATATTTCTATTAATAGAAATATAGTTTTTCAAAACAAGTATTGCAGAATATAGTCTCATGATTCCTGGCAAACCGTATAGCTATTTCAGTTTTAACCACAGATCTTCATCAGCGGTTGTTTGGAATGATGCTTTTGAAAAATTCGTCAAATTAAATGCAAACGAAATCCCATTTGAATTGAATTCTCAACTTATGTCGTATCTGCTGAAATAGCTATACGGTTTGCCAATAATCATGAGACTGCATTTTGCAAAACTTCTTTTGAAAAACTATATTTCTTGAGCTTTAATATTAAAATAAAAAAGGCCGAATAAATAAAAATCATCTGAAATATAAAATATTTAAAACAGTAAAATGTTTTTGAGATTTGGTTAACAATTGTTTTTGAATGTTATTTTCTAACGAAAAATGCTTTAACCCGAACATAGATAAATAAAAACCATAGATGATTCATTTGCTTCATCACCATTTTCACCAGAGGGCACATGCTGTTTCATTTTTCACTCAGATGCGACGAAAAAGCACACAAACATCATTTTTATTTCGATTCTCTTGTTTAAATTTGAAAATATAATTTATTAATAGAAAACCACATCGCTTTTGATATTTGTTTACAATACAAATGGCAAAAAAGCATGGTTATATAGTTTTTTTCAATAATTTTTGTTTCCGGGGAACCACCACTCCGGCGCCATCTAGAAACTTTCCCTCTACTTTCAAATTCAACACTTATCTTGCACCATCTATGGTTTTTAATTTATCTATGACCCGTACGAGAACAACAAATATTTTACCCTCTAACCGAAAACTGCTTTAAATTTTTGGATCAATTAACATTTGAATTACAATAGACAGACATGTGCTCTATTTGAAACCAACATTAGAAAGTTAATATGAAACTGAGGTGAGTGTTGGTGCTTAGTTGTTATAACTGTTATCAGATTAGTAAAGCTTAATGGTAATAAATGCCGATACATATATCGTGCATAGTACAAATACCAAGTAGTCGCACAAAAAGGATGTACAGGTAGAGAAGAAAAAAACCCCGCAATTTGGCAACCCTAGTAGAAGAGAACCAAAAAAGTCGACGCGATTCACTCAAACGCATTTCTTTCCTCGTCATAACTTGATTATTTCATACTTTTTACATACTTTATTCAATTTTAATTAAATATGGTTGGAATTTCTATACTTAGATAGAAGCACATCATCAGAAAACTGCCCGTGTATTGAAATAATCAACGAAGAGAGTAAGATAGCGAGCAGAGAAACGACATGCTTCACTCGTTTTATTTGTTGGCATTCCACTCCATGAGTAAATTTTCTTCTCTATACAATAGTTGTTTATGAGTCGCAGTAGATACAACAACAATTTTGGGCAACAACAACAGGCATTTTGTTTTTGTTTAGGCTCTCCTCATGTCAAAGTCAACACATACGTATACCAACAAATAAATGTAAACAGAAACAAAAACAACGATGAAAAATTGAAATCAGCTGTTTACCTTCTCATTCTACCATGATATCGTGGCTGCAAGTACAAAACTGACGTTTACTATCTCACCTCGAACGGTTGATGAATTCGCTAAGGATTATGTGAAAGAATCGGCAAAACACTAGATAGCGCGATGTTCTCAATTGAACATAAACGCACGGGTGCACACGTGTGTAGTCTCAATGGCAAAATTCCATGAATTGGGCTACGAATTGGTACCTCATCCGCCATATTCTCCGGATTTAGCCCCCAGTGACTATTTCCTATTTCCAAACCTAACCTCGGTGGAAAGAGATTTAGCTCCAACGATGAAATTATTGATCAAACATTATTGACATTATTGATTATGGACCTCGATAAATCCTATTTTTTGGAAGGGATACAAAAATTGGAGAGACCTTGGACTAAGTGTATTGAGTTAAAAGGAGATTATGTTGAAAAATATTTTTTTTTTTTTGCAAACAAACTGTGTTTCATTCAAAAAGTCACGGACTTATTGGTCCGCCCTCTACAAAAGGGTTTAGGACCTAAATCACCAGAAACCACACTTCAGAATTGGTGCGGCGACCCATGATGGTCGGGACTTCAAAAAAGGACGGAAGTGGAATGGAAAATGCAGGAAAATAAATCTTCAGTTAAAAAATTTAAAATTAATTTGTGACACTATATAAATTCGGCTGTGACGACCTCTAATGTGGTTGTGTCAACCTCTAATAAGGTTGTGTCAACCTCTAATGAGGATGTGACAACCTCTAATTCGGTTGAGACAGCCTCTAAATTCGGTTGCAGCTAAGTCTGCTGTCTAAACCGAATTTTTCTGTGAGTGTAGTTGGCTCTTGTTTTAAAGATATTTGAGATCGAATATTATTGTACCAAGTACCTAAAAAATTAATTTTCCCAATTTTCTACCATGTATTGAGTATAAATCTATGTATATCGGTCGAAAACACACCTTATCGATAAACATGAATAAAAGCATAAAAAAATTAGAAAATATACAAAAAATAAAAAAAATAGGGGCCAGACTTTAAAATGCGAAAAAGTCGTATCGAATTATTACACTATGATAGTTTTACCCTAATTCGAACTACATTATTAGTTGTTTGGGTTACAATTATGGTTTTATAAAAATTTTTTTTTGCCTTTTCGATTTTGACTTACTTTTGACAGCCACTAACTTCTATTTGGTTGTTTGAACCGGTACTGGTTCTTCAACAAAGCTGTTCCAAAGATTTTGGTCTTCAACTTTAGGGAACACAGCTTAGCTCTAAAACCAGCTTTTTGGGGCTCCTTGATTCAGAACATCAGGAGAAAAGTAATTTTCCCACTGTCTTTGAGTTTTCCATTCACCAATTGCCAGTAATCAGATTCTTTCGCAAAATAAGAGAAAACCTTTCACTATATAAGTATATTTATTTACTCGGCATCATTTAGGGCGAGTTTCACACTCGTCATTTAAAAGCTCAATTTAAAAGCTCCCAGACAATGTTCATATTAACTGACATCTAAATGACAAACATGGGGCATTTAAAGTACATTTAAATGGAGAATTTTCAACTGTGAAACTGACCATTAATATTATTAAATTCCACTTAAATATCAATTCCACTTAGTTTTACTTTTTTCTACACTGAAACGATTTTTTGGGTAAAAGCATTTTGTTTAATTAATTGGATTTTGAACCAAGGAAAACATAAAAAAGTACAATGGTTTACAAAAATTACCTGAGTTGTCAGGGGACACTCGGTTGGAACGAAGTTCCTTTCGCTATATATTATGTAATAGTTAGTTCCAACACACCGAAGGCGCCTGTTGAAAAATACAGTAATTTAAATGGATCTTTAAGCAAAGATACTTTTTGTAAAATGATAAACTTTTTTTAAGAATTTTTTTTATAGAATGTATTTTAACAAAAAAGTATATTTTTAGGTCCTTTTTGTAAGAATATGTATTATATTTCCCCGAAAAGGTAAATTTTTAATGAGAGGTACTTCTTTTATTAAAAGCTAATGTTTTTTTAAGAAAAGGTACTGTTTTTAAGAAGAAGTACTTTATGTAAAAAAAAAATAGGAGTATGAATTTTTTCCCAAAGTACTTTTTTTAAGAACAGGTACTTTTTAAAGAAGTGGTACTCTTTTAGGAAAATGTTATTTTTTTAAGAAAATGTACTTACCTCAAGAATACTTATCTTAAGAAAAGAAAAGAAAATGTATTATTTTATTTTTAAGAAAATGTACTTTTAAGAAAAGAAATTTTTGTAAGAAAAGGTATGTTGTTAAGGGAAGGTGTTTTTTTTTTGAAGAAAATGTTTTGTTTTTTAAGAAATGGGAATTTTTTTAGAATTGGTCCGTTTGTCAAGAATAGGTACATATTTAATAGTTGGTACTTATCTCAAGTAAACTTATTTTGTTTCACAAAAAAGGTTCTCTTTAAAGAAAGGTAAAAGGCAATTTGTTGTAAGCAAATTTAATTTTTAAGAAATGGTACTTTTTGTAAGAAAATTTACTCTTTTTAATCATAGGTACTTCTTTAAGATAAGGAATATTTTTTACTTTGTTTAAGAATTTGAAGAGGTATTTTTTTTGAGAAAATTTACTTTTTTAAGAAAAGGCACTTATTTAAGAGAATTTTCTTTTTTTTAGACCTCTTTCACTTTTGCTTTTCTAAATTTATTTTTTATTGGGTTCAAAACTACAGTATATACTAAATATTGGTTACAGGTTCCACCTAGAAAACTTCGCATTAAACAATAAATTTCCCAATATATATTAGTCTAGACACAAACCAAAACAAAAGCACCCAATATAGTTGATAATATTGGGTTGTAGCATAATATCGTCAAAAAAAAGTTGTTTAATATGTTTTCATTTAGCCCCCATCCCGCAACGTGCGATAAGGAACTGCGTTCCAAAAAGTGCTTTCGTCTACTTTTTTTATGGGTTGTACAGAAGACAGTACAACGAACAAGAAAATGCGGCCTACTGTTGAAAACATTAAGGCTGGCAAGCCTACATATAGTTGTAATTGTAGCTCAAAAAACTAATGATGCAGTTCGATTCCTCGTACCCGAATGAGGGTAAAACCGTCCTCTCCTGGCCTGTCTCGTTTTTCGACTTCCACAGTGTTATGAATGCGTTAAAAATGGGTAAAAGTGGGTAAAAATGGACAGAACAGAGTAAAACTACAAATATCGAGAAAATTAGTTTAGAATGATTAGGAATGTGGTCAAAATTGTGAATATGGGAGAAAAAGAGGAGCGAAAAGGGTAAAAATTAAAAATGTGAGAAAAAAACATTTGGGATGATTGGGAATGTGTTATAAATTATGAATGTTGACAATAAATCGTTAAAAGGCCAAAAAGGGTAACATTATGACATTTTATGTCGGTTCACCCGACTGAAATTTATGTACCGGTTTCGTAATTAATAGAGTTGCATCAAAATGTCCTCCAGTTTAAAATCAGGTTAAAAATTACACTTCAGTTTTTACACATTAAAATTGTATAAGTAATCTTCTGGGCCAGCGCGGGTTAATCTTCAAAATGCGGTAATCTTTGTACTGGTTTCGTAATTAATAGAGTTGCATCAAAATGTCCTCCAGTTCAAAATCAGGTTAAAAATTACACTTCAGTTTTTACACATTAAAATTGTATAAGTAATCTTCTGGGCCAGCGCGGGTTAACGGAGTTAATCTTCAAAATGCGGTAATCTTTGTCGGTGTAAATGCCGTATAATGATGGAAATTTTACAAGAAATCATCACGTTTCATTGAAGTTAAATGCGCGTTTTTTTCAAATAATTTTTAATCATTTTCATCCCATTTTACTAGAAATGACTTTGATAATCTTTGTCATTAGCGTGAATGATAATCGTTATTGAACTTTAGCATTCAATAAAATCAAATAATCTGTTTAATATGAAAAAAAAACTATAAACCTTTTGCTGATCAGATGTTAAATACTAGTAGGAGAACAGAAAATATATACAAATGCTGATAAGAACTGTCAGTAGTGATAACTTCAATGTGGGCGATTGTTTTAATAATTAACGTATAAGCTGATTACATGAAATTCTGGACATATCAAAGGATTATAAAGGAAAATTATTTTAAATGTCTATATATTTTTGAATTATTTAAAAAAGTGTTTGTTTTCAAATGTGAGCCACTCAGATGCAAATTGAGGAAACTCTTTTAACAATTATGAGATTTTAAAGCTATTAATTTTTCCTAATAGCAATCATCGAAAAAGAAAACCGCTATCCAAGAAATGCGACGGGCAGTACATATGTAGGTGCACAAGGAGAAAAAACTTCGACAGTTGCCATACAATTGCTATAAGAAAAACTATGAATTTAGTTGCGGATTTGTAGTTGGTAAAAGACTGAGACATTTACACCACTATTCTGTGTATGTGGCAACAATCAAATTGTAACCACAAATTTGTTACAAAGTTGTCACCATTGTTTGTATCTGTTATTCTGGCAAAACGGTGACAACGAAAAATTCACCTCGTAACAAATAATTCACCTCACAATAACAGGTTGTCAAAAGCAGGGACAACAAAACAAAAACATATGGTTTTCTGCACAAAATAAACGCGGTAAAAAAGGAAAAGTGAGTATTTAATATATTTATGTTTTATTGAATTAAAATTAATGCATTATTATTTTGGGAATTTGAGCGCACCGCAAAGGCACAGCTGGAATGCTATATTGCCTGCCTCAAGGAACATACAGAGATGCTAAGCGGAAAGAATACACCTGTGCAACCCCGCCAATTAGAAGAAATAATTTACTTTAGCGCCAACTCTCTGATCTACATCAACATTTTACCACCGACAAAGGCTTCTGCGCTGAGTTCAAAAAATGGTTTTCCACCCCGCGGCCGGTCCAACTTCTTGAGATATAGGCCTTTAAATCTTGAGTATATAATCGTTCGTATACCGGTATTTATGATCGGATCTGGTAGAAATGGGTATCATTACAAAGGTCTTTCTAAGCTCTATAAATCAGTATATAAACATATTTATTTCTACTAACCCATTGGGGAGCTAATTAATAAAACGTTTTTTAACCTCACTTTTCTGCTAAAAATTTATTTTTTTTCAAAAAATGCCCTATTATACTTATTTTTTGGCAGGTTCCGATAATAGACAAGCGCGTAGTTTTTTTTAAAGGTATATGTCACCAATATCCCTTCAAAGACCGGAGATATTTACGTTAAAAATTATATAATACATTTCGCGCTTTTTAAATCTTTCTAACACAAAAGCAAGTTATTTCTTATTTATGCTCCATTTCCATAGCACAAAGTAACAAAACTCCGTCCTCCATTTAATTATTTCCTCTTGTCGTTTTGGTACAAAATATATTATTAATTTTTCCGTATACAGTTTTATTGTTTACTTGCAGAATTTATAACATGTTTCTGTATCAACTTTCCAGGCAAATAAAACAGCTGTCACGCGCTGTTACCTCATCTTTGGCAGGTAACAGTTTTTGTTACTTTTATAATATTTTCTCTGCGATCAGGGTTGTGTTTTGGGAGACAGCTGATAAGAATAACAACAATAACAAGCAATTATTCTGTTAAAATGATATCAGTTTTCGTGAGGTAGTTGTGCAAAAGAATAAATAATAGTTGTGCAAGAGAATAAATAAATGAATATGTCGAAAAATATTAAAGTGAGTATGTTGTAAATACAAACGCAATCAAAATATCATCAAAAGCAATCCAAAGAATCGACGTGATGTTGAAAACATATGGTTTTGCATCATTTTTGTGTGATGGTCTGGCATCCACAACACACTTGGATCGTTTTTTTTTTCAAGTGTGATGCGATTTTCTCCAAGTGTGATAAGATTCTGTCAGATTATTTTTTGAATAAATCGCACCACTATCTAGGATAGTGAGTCACGGCCATTAGTGGTACAAGATTGCAGTATAAAGACATCCACAAGGCTACTTGCATGGTAAAAATACCAAGTAGTCGCAGTAGATACAACAACAATTGTGGACAAGAACAACAACAGGCATTTGGTTTTTGTTTAGGCTCTCCTCATGTCAAAGTCAACACATGCGTATACCAACAGATAAATGTAAACAGAAAGGTACAAAAACAAAACCTTTGAATTTGACAGAAGCGGCCAACTAAACAAGGAGAACAAATTTAAATCAGCTGTCTACCGAGTTTACCTTCTCATTCTACCATGGCTACTTGGGTATCCCCTGATCAAAGAACGAAGAACCAAATTGACGTAATGGACGTACTAGTGATCAGACGAGCTAACATCGATTCTGATCACTACCTGGTAGCAGCAAAGGTTCGCACAAGATTATGTAGTACGGAAATCGTACGAAACCAAACGCAGAGAAAGCTAAACATCGTAACAATTACCACAACCTACTCAAGGCAACTCTTGCAACTTTTGGCACAGAACCCACCCCCACCCGATGACGATCCTGACGCGCAATGGCAACCCATTCCCGACTCTATATAAACTGCCGCAACAACTGTACTTGTTTTTGAAAAATCGTTTCCCAACAAACCATGGTACGATGAAGAGTGTCGCACAGTAAATGATGGAAAGGTCGCTGCACGTATGGCAATGCTTCAGTCAATTGGAGAAAGCCCGAAAGTGAGAAAATTGAGGCATACAGAAGGAAGAACGAAGCCCGAAAATTCTATCAAAAAGACGAAAACAGAACGAAAACAGAATTGTTCAGGGCCCAGCTTCTGTAAAGACAAGGACGAAAATCTCGTCGCAGATGTGCAGAGCATGTTGAAAATATGGAGTGATCATTTCTCCGCGCTACTGGTACCTGAGATATCCAATGATGATGAGACAATCGATCACAATTTGGACGATGACGTCGATTGCCCCTCCTACACAAATCGAGATCAGAACAGCTATTGACCGGCTTAAGAACAACAAAGCCGCAGGAGCTGATGGATTACCGGCGGAGCTGTTTAAGACTGGCGGCGATGTGCTGATAAGGTGCATGTATCAGCTCATTAGCAAAATTTGGTTAGACGACTGCATACCCGGCGATTGGATTCTCAGTGTACTATGCCTCATATTTAAACAAGCTGACCCGAGTCTGTCTGGTTCTATCAAGTATAATGTGCGAAAGACTAAAACCAAAATCGACAACTGACTAGATTTTCACGCTACACCAAATCCTGGAGAAAACCTACGAAAAACAACTCTACACTTTTCATTTTTTTTACCATTACACTGTGCGACAAATTTGTGGTCACAAGGCTTAACAGCATATGTCTATTTTTGCAATTTTTTAGGATGGTTTTAGGGTTCAAATTTCATTTGCAATGTAGTGATTGATCGGGAGTTGCCAATAAATCTATTCCAATATCTTGGGAACTACAAATTGGATTATTCATATTTGGATTATATAGTGTGCAGTACGATATATACAGCTCGATTCTCGAAAAATTAAATTTAAGCATAACTCGAGTTATGCTGTTATTCCTTGTCACCACAGAAATAGTAGGAGCAGTGATCGGCGGGGATTCTGACTACCGGGAAAAGTTATATCGGTCAAAAACAAGTTATACGTGTCGCGTTTCACTGGGTCACGTCTAGAAATCGAGATATATCAATTTGAAGCTAGTACGTATCATCGAGAACGACTAGTCCGATTTTGCTACAACAAGCTTAGAAAAATTAAGAATTACAATTTCTTTAATCTATTGATATTTGGTTTCTCTATATATAACCAACAGTTTTGCAGTTATAAATAAATTTATGAAGAAAAAAAATATTTTTTTGACCAAAAAATCAAAAATTTTATTTTTTTGTTTGACATAACTAGACAACGACTAGTCCGATTTTGCTGCAACAAGCTTAGAAAAATTAAGAATTACAATTCATTTAATCTATTGATATTTTGTTTCTCTATATAATCAACAGTTTTGCAGTAATAAATAAATTTATGAAGAAAAAAAATAATTTTTTGCCCAAAAAATCAAATTTTTTTTTTTAAAAATCATGAAAAATCCAAAACGGGAAAAAGTGTCAAGTTGTATTAAAATAAAAAATAAATGGTTTCCCATTACATCCCATGAAGGGACAGGGGAGAACTTCTCACAACCACTGAGCTGTGCGCTTTCCAGTTTTCACTCACTGATTGGGACCTACAGTTTTACACCGATTCCGAACGGTATTTTGAGAAGCTTTTTCATGGCTATATACTCGATAGTGTCGCCTACACTATGCGAGGTGACCGCCGCCGAAAGAAATTTTAAGGTGGTCAGAGCAGGGTTCGAACCCAGGATCTCATGTACAAGAGCCGCGCACACTAACCATTGCACCACCGACGGCCAGTTTTATTACTTTCACTTAAAGTCATATAATCTATGAACAAAATGAGACATATATCAAAAAAATTCCTGGAAACTCATACGTCTTTGCGTATGACTCACCTTGGCGAACACCAAATCCGTAGTGAAAGTTGGCAAGGATCTTACCGAACCTTTCGAAACTAAGCGAGGCCTCAAGCAAGGCCACACCCTATTGTGCGATGTATTTAACATCTTAATAGAGATCATTATGAGAAAAGCTGCAATCAACATGAATAAAACAATCTGCAGAAAAAGTTACATGCTGCTTGCTTATGCTGGGTTTTCGAAAAATAGAAAGACCAAGACTCCGCTGGAGGGATCAGGTTGACGAATACCTGCGTACACTTGGTATTATCAACTGGAGGGATAAGGCAAAAGTTCGAACTTGTTGGCGAAATATGTTATCTTAGTTTTGTAAGGTCTCTCCCTGATCCCCCGGGGTTGTTCGAGACCGGATAAGTAGGTAAATAACAATCATCACCTAGTTTTTGGAACGAAGTTCCTTATCGCAAGTTGCGGGATGGGGGTTAAATGAAAATTAAAATTAAACAACTTGTTTTTAACACTATTGTGCTACTACCCAGTATTATCAACTATATTGGGTACTTTTGCTTCTTTGGTTTGTGTCTAAACTAACATATGTTGGGAAATTTCTTGTTTAATGGGAAGTTTTCTAGTTGGAGACTGTAACCAATGTTTAGTATATGTTATCGCCAAACCCATCGACTACAGCGTTACCGATAACTTTCATAATAATGATATGTTTCAGTTTCATAATTTTGTTCTTCTCTATCATAGTATATGCTAACGTCAATTTGACAGATAAATATCCCAAGCACTATCTAAGCGCAAAATAACAAAGGAGAAGAAATTCGAATAAAAAGCAGACAGACATCTTGAAAATTCAACATTGTGAAGCTCCTAACTTAATTGGATAAATTCATTAATTTAATCATTTTTATTCATTGTTGTCAGCAATCTTTGCATCTTTGTTTTCAAAACCAAAAAGTATGTAAATATTAGTGAAATTTATAACTTGAAGTGTGTAACCTTTCTCATAATATTACAGGAATTTTAATATTGCCAAATATACATATTGAAATCTATAAATTGGTTTTTTTATATTTGGGTGTTAAAATCCAGTGGAAACTTAGATGCTGTGGTGGATTCCCGCAACATATTTTAAAATTCTTTTTGTGGTCCAACATCTTTCCCGTGTTAGTTGCGCTAAGTCTCCATAGTAAACTAACTATATCAACATAACCTCATCGCGACTCACTGTCAATACCAACTGGAACCAACTCTGCTGGCCTAAACCGTAAGTCCACACAATGGAAAATACTATTTTGTTTCAGGGTCAACCAACGCCACAACCACAACCCGTTAACGAGAATCTGAACAACATCCAGGCTCAACCATGTTCAATTTGTGCCAAGCCTACTGATTCTAATCAAGTCTCGTGCCAAAAATGTAAAAATAGGTTTCATCCTGAATGTGTTCAAACGAGGAATCCTCGAACGTATATATCCACACAATGCTCTGCAACAAAACGCGCTAGCGATCCACCACGATCTGAACGGAGTCATTATAGTAACACCTCAAACACTTCAAGGTACTCTATCGTTCGAAAACGGGATCTAGAAATTCGACGACTAGAGGAGGAAAACGACAACAGCTCAAGTGACACAAGTCAAACTCAGAGCTGCAATACTCACAGGGTGCATGCAAATGAGAGTCTATTTAAAATTATACCCGTTACAATTTACGGGAACAAAGAGTTGCTCTTGAAAACGTTCGCCTTTATTGATGAAGGCTCTTCGACGAGCCTCATTGACGAAAAAGTGATAGACGAGTTAAATCTGTCAGGCACGAGTGAGCCCTTATGTCTTAAATGGACAGGAAACGTAGAACGCAAGGAGGAAGATTCTGTAAGACTCTGTATATCCGTATCAGGAACTAACGGAAAAAGATCTTCCGTAGATGTCCACACTGTGAAACATCTATCGCTACCTCGACAAACAGTAGACTCAAATCGATTATTTAAAGAGTATTCCCATCTGAGGGGGTTGCCAATACAAGGATACGCGAATGCTCAGCCGCGACTTTTGATTGGTCTGAACAATATACGTTTATGTACTCCTAAACAAATACGAGAGGGTAAGGAAAACGAACCAGTTGCGGTTAGTACACGTCTTGGGTGGATTATATATGGATCCTCTAAAGGCCAAAAGTCAGTTCAAACAAATTATCACCACGTTTGTGAATGCAATGATAGTTACGATGATTCCCTGAGCAATTTAGTTAAAAGATTTTACTCTTTAGAAACTGCAGGTATAAGTACTACACCGACAACTGTTAATAAAGATGATGAAAAGGCTATTTCGATTTTGGAAAAATGTACAACTCAACGTCCTGATGGCCACTACGAAACGTCGCTGCTGTGGAAAAATGAAGTAACTGCATTACCAGATAGTTTGCAAATGGCTAAGAGACGTTATTTATGCTTAGAGAAAAAGTTAAATCGGGATGAAAATTTAAAGGAACAGTTTAAAAACACTATGGCCGAATATTTGGCAAAAGGATATATTACAAACATCGGAAATTTAGAAAACGTATCAACAGAAACACAAAGGGTGTGGTATTGCCAATTTTTCCCGTTTTTAACGTAAATAAGCCAAAAAAAGTTAGAGTAGTCTGGGATGCAGCTGCAAAGGCAAATGGCATATCACTTAATGCCATGCTGCTTAAGGGACCCGACCTGTTAGCATCACTTCCATCAGTCCTCTATCGTTTTCGACAAAAAGCCGGGATGAGCAGAGATTTCTGTGGCGAACAGAAGGAAATAAAGATCCCGATGTATACATAATGAATGTTATGATATTTGGAGCATCCTGTGCACCATGCATTTCACAATATGTGAAAAATCTCAACGCTTCGAAACTTCACGATCAATACCCAAAGGCAGCGAAAGCTATAAAAGAAAACCATTATGTCGATGACTATTTAGATTCGGTAAATACAGCTGAAGAAGCTATCAGATTGGCCTTAGATGTAAAATGTATTCACAGTAATGCAGGCTTTAACATACGCAACTGGCTGTGTAACGAAACAAGAGTTTTGACTGCATTACACGAATATGACACCAAAGAGCCCAAAAACCTTTCACTGAGTGATGGTATTGCAGATAAAGTTCTTGGGGTCTTTTGGAACTCAAAGGAAGACGTAATATGTTTTAAAATTTCAGCCCGCCTTTTGCACAGTGATTATTTTCTTCACAAAAAGGCACCTACTAAACGAGGTTTATTGAGAATTCTAATGACTATCTATGACCCCTTAGGACTTATTGGTCACTATTTAATGTATTTAAAGATAATACTGCAGGAAGTTTGGAGAAGCGGAATAGGATGGGATGACGATATTCGTGAGCAGCAGATGCTAATGTGGTCTAAATGGATAGGCCTACTAACGAAAATTCAAAGTTTTAAAGTGCCTAGATGCTACCTTCAATATTTTAAGACCTACAATAATTTAGATGTGCAGTTACACATGTTTGCGGACGCTAGCGAAAACGGATACGCAGCCGTTGCATACCTTAGAATCACAGATGGATTGTCTGTGGTTGTTTCCCTAATCGGCTCCAAAACGAGAGTTGCTCCACTTAGAGTACCCTCTATTCCTCGACTTGAACTTATGGCAGCGACTATAGCATCACGGTTCGCAAACACAATCGCCGAAAGCCATTCAATTAATATAAACAGAAGAGTTTTTTGGTCCGATTCGAAAACCGTTATAAGCTGGCTAAGATCTGACCATAAAAAATACCATCAATTCGTTGCCTTCCGAGTGAACGAGATCCTTGACACCACAGAATTACGTCAATGGAGGTGGATTCCAGGAAAAATTAATGTCGCAGACGAAGCTACAAAGTGGGCAAGGAGCGGACCGAACCTAAGCAATGACAGCCGATGGATAAATGGGCCAACATTTCTGAAGCAACACGAAGATACATGGCCTTTAGAAGAATCCGCTGAGTTTACAACAGAGTGTGAAGCTAAACGGCATTTATATTTTGTCCGTAAAGTTGATAGCCTAATCGATGTAAATCGTTTCTCACAGTGGCGAAGACTTCTAAGAGCTATAGCATACGTAGTCCATTTTATAAACAAGGTCAAAAAGAACACGTTACGGAAGTCTCAATGTAGTAATTATCCGAACCATCACGAGTTGAACCTCGCAGAAGCTATTCTGATTAGGCAGGCCCAAGCCGAGGCATATACCGAAGAAATAGCGGATCTCAAAAATGACGACAAAATAAAAAGGCAAAGCAAAATTTACAAATTGTCTCCGTACATGGATGATAATGGCATCTTACGTGTTGATGGTCGTATCGACGAAGCGTGCGTCTGCGAAGAGTTTGAACACCCAGCCATACTGCCAAGATACTCTTATATCACAGAGCTTCTGATAATGCATTATCATGCACAATATCACCATGGGAACCATGAAACGGTTATCAACGAGATTCGCCAACGTTATCACGTACCACGTCTAAGAACATGTTTTAAAAAAACAGTACGTAAATGCCAGATGTGCAAAATAAGAAATGCTACACCCAGTCATCCTCAAATGGCAAAATTACCGAGAGCTCGTTTGTCAACCTTTACCTCAGCATTTACTTTTACCGGCCTTGATTTCTTTGGACCAATTTTTGTAACCGTCAACCGGCATAGGGAAAAAAGGTATGGTGCCTTATTTACCTGCCTTACTATAAGAGCAGTTCACGTCGAAGTTGTTCATTCCCTGACCGCTGGCTCATGTATATTAGCTATTCGCAATTTTATGGCTAGACGTGGTACCCCAAGGGAAATTTTCAGCGACAATGGGACCAATTTTGTAGGAGCCGAGCGAGAGTTACGGGAAACCGTAAAGGAAATCGACCATAATGAATTTGTTCGTAGTCTTACTACAGCCGTGACCAAATGGAACTTTAACCCCCCAGCTGCACCGCATATGGGAGGATACCGGATACATTCTTCGGAATACTTGGCTTTCTTCTCAGAAATATGCTGAACATTTTTGGAAAAGATGGATAGCCGAGTATTTACCCACGCTAACATGTAGGACCAAATGGTTCGAAAGATCGAAACCGCTGAGCGTTGGAGACTTGGTTGTTGTGGTTGACCCTGCAAACCCTCGTAATGTTTGGCCTAGAGGAAAAGTTGTTGATGTTAAAACCGCTGCTGACGGACAAGTTCGAAGTGCCATTATCAAAACAAGCTGCGGTGTTTGGGAGAGACCAGTTATTAAGCTAGCTGTCCTCGATGTGGCTCAGGATAAAGAGTAGGGCAGCGAAGATCGTTCTTGCCATACTGCAGGGGGCTGTTATCGCCAAACCCATCGACTACAGCGTTACCGATAACTTTCATAATAATGATAAGTTTCAGTTTCATAATTTTGTTCTTCTCTATCATAGTATATGCTAACGTCAATTTGACAGATAAATATCCCAAGCACTATCTAAGCGCAAAATAACAAAGGAGAAGAAATTCGAATAAAAAGCAGACAGACGTCTTGAAAATTCAACATTGTGAAGCTCCTAACTTAATTGGATAAATTCATTAATTTAATCATTTTTATTCATTGTTGTCAGCAATCTTTGCATCTTTGTTTTCAAAACCAAAAAGTATGTAAATATTAGTGAAATTTATAACTTGAATTACACACTTCAAGTTATAAATTTCACTAATATCATAATATTACAGGAATTTTAATATTGCCAAATATACATATTGAAATCTATAAATTGGTTTTTTTATATTTGGGTGTTAAAATCCAGTGGAAACTTAGATGCTGTGGTGGATTCCCGCAACAGTATATATTGTAGTTTTGAACCCAATAAAAAGTAAATTTAGAAAAGCCAAAGTGAAAGAAGTTTACAAAAAGAACATTCTCTTAAATAAGTGCACTTTCTTCAAAAAAGTAAATGTTGTCAAAAAAATACCTATTCATATTCTTAAACAAAGTACCTCTTCTTAAAAAAAACCTTACCTTAAAGAAGTACCTTTGCTTGAAAAAGTAAATGTCCTTACAAAAAATACATTTTCTTAAAAAGTAATTTTTTTTCCAAATAAATACATTTTCTTAAAAAAGTAAATTTTCTTACAACAATTTGCGTTTTGTTAAAAAACTACCTTTCTTTAATAAGTACCTTTTGTGAGTACTTTTTTTGTGAAACAAAATAACGTTTCTTGAGATAACCACCTACTATTAAATATGTACATATCCTGAAAAAAGGACCAATTCTAAAAAAGATCCCATTTCTTAAAAAACAAAACCTTTTCTTCAAAAAAAGGCACTTTCTCTTAAAAAAATGCCTTTTCTTACAAAAATTTCTTTTCTTAAAAGTACATTTTCTTACAAATAAAATAATACCTTTTCTTTTCATTGCTTGAGATATAACCTTTTCCTAAAAAGAGTACCACGTCTTTAAAAGTACCTGTTCTTAAAAAGTACTTCTTTGTACAAAAAATTCATACTCTTTTGGCTTTTTCTTACAGAAAGTACTTCTTCTTAAAAATAGTACCTTTTCTTAAAAAAACATTAGCTTTTAATAAAAGAAGTACCTCTTTTTAAAAAAGAACCTTTTCGGGAAAATATAATAGATATTTTTACAAAAAGGACCTAAAAAGATAATTAAAAAAACATACATTCTATTAAAAAAAAATTTTCTTAAAAAAAGTTTATCATTTTACGAAAACTCTTTTTCGTAAAGATCCATTTAAATTATCGTATTTTTCAACGGGCGCCTTAGGCGTGTTGGAACTAATTAGTACATAATATACAGCGAAAGAAACTTCGTTCCAAACGGGTGTCTCCTGACACCTCATGTAATTTTTTTTTATCATCCAATTAAAGAAGTAATCATAAAGTATTTGTAGGTCTCGCATTAGATTTGTATGAAAATACACAGAATTCGCAACTTTTTTTTCATTCTTCCAATTCTGTTTTGTGGAGTTAGATCAATTGGCCTCTGGATAGCTCATACAGGGTCACGACCCGCCGAATTTCACCAGCGTATTCCTTGGGTCATTTTATGAAAATACTACGACCGCTACGACCATCCCCGAAAATGCAAGTGTGCGAAATGGCAGCGGTTTGAAAATTTTCGGATTGGTGGTCGGAGGGTTATAGGGTAAAATTGCTAACTCCTGAACAAGTGGTCAGATTTGTTGTCAGGCTAATTGGAAACTTCTTTGGGAGACCTTTCAGAAACATTAAAAAAAGTTAAATCGCCGAGATACAGAGGTTTAAAAAAAATTAAAAAAGGAATTAGAAAGTGCACATAACCTCAATGTGCTCAGCCAGATGGCAGGTAAATTATGTTTTTTTTCTTCTTAAAAGATAGCCCTACCGCTTACCTTTCCAAAATGCCCTAATCGAAGCCCAGAGGTCTTACCGTTTCAAAGTGCAGCCAATCATTCAACCAACAATTTCATCAAAATAATATCCTAAACGTGTTAATTTACAAAAACAAATGAATCTGTGCTGTTATTTCGCTTCCAAAAATAAAACAAAAATTTTTGCAATTCATTCAAATGGTCATAACTTTGGAACGGTAAGACCTCTGGGCTTCGTTTAGGGCATTTTGGAAAGGTAAGCGGTAAGCGGAAAAAAACATAAGTTACCTGCCATCTGGCTTGCATTTTCGGGGATGGTCGTAGTGGACATATTTTCATGAAATGAGCCAAGGAATACGCTGGTGAAATTCGGCGGGTCGTAACTGACTCACCCTGTATATCAAATGTTTTATATATTTTTCATTTAATTGCTAAATTTGGGATATAATTTTATGATTTTTGCAGTTTATGGTTTTGCAATTTGATAGTTTTGAATTGAATGGTATTTCTTCTTACTTTGGTTGGTTGGCAAGACAGCACGCTGTCTAGCACACTTAGGCTAAAGAAGCCCATTGTGATACCTGCAGTTTCCTCCATAGCAACTATTGACTAGTCGTCTAGCCAATTTGCCCTTTCAATAAATTTGTCTATAAGACCTACAGGAATATCCTGTAGGGCTACGGTGCTAACTAAATGTGTACCGAATATCCTACTTCTCAGTCCTGCCAGAGCAGGGCAATCCAAGAGATGGTGTTTCGTCATTTCCTCGTCCTCTTCCATGCAGCATCTACAGAGAGTAGAGTTTCTATGTCCCAATCTTAGGGCGTGTTGTCCTGCAATACAATGTCCCGTAAGTGTTCCTATTATTGTGGATAACCTGCCTCTCGGCAAGTTAAGTAGTTGCCTAGTCCTCTTCCTGTCCACCTGTGCCCAGAGCACCCTGGCTTGTTTGCAAGTTGAAGTAAGTCTCCACTTGTCCTTGAACATATTATCGGCCCACTGCCTGATCTGGAAACGGCAGGTAGAGATTGGCATGCTAACACCTTCTTTTGCCGGTAGACCCTGTGCCGTAGTGCCCTGTCTAGCTACCGCATCCACTACGCAATTGCCTGGAATGTCACTGTGTTCCGGTACCCAGATGAGCCTGATGTCAAAATACTCTGCCATCACCCTAAGTGATGAGTGGCATTCTTTCACCGTCAGGGACATAGCAAACATGGCTTCCAGGGATTTTATGGCAGCCTGGCTGTTTGTGTAGATACATATTCTCCGGAGAGTTGTGACACTACTTTTCAGTAGTTCAGCAACCTCCAGTATGGCGGTAACTTCCGCCTGAAATACACTACAGTGATCAGGCAGCTTGAAGGAGATATTTACGTTTAGGTCCGGTGAATGGACCCTATATTCTACTTGCTCGTCTAACTTTGATCCATCCGTGAAAAATCTGATACTACTGGTATCCCGTTCCAGTGACTTTTCCCAGGTATTCCTGTTCGGAATAGAAGTCCTTAGATTTGTCGCTGGTAGAAGGTAGGGGATCTGGCCGTCGGTGGTGCAATGGTTAGTGTGCGCGGCTTTTGTTCATGAGATCCTGGGTTCGAACCCGGCTCTGACCACCTTCAAAAGAAAAAAAAAAATTTCGTTCGGCGGCGGTCATAGTGACGGCATAGTGACGGCGACACTATCGAGTATCAGTGAGTGAAAACTGGAAAGCGCACAGCTCAGTGATTGTGAGAAGTTCTCCCCAGTCCCTTCATGGGATGTAATGGGAAACCATTTATTTTATTTATAGAAGGTAGGGGATACAGTAGTCCGTTTTACGGGAATAGAGTTGATCCGGTGTAGTAATTCAGAATGCCCCGATATCAAAACGCCACAATCTCTGATACTCAACAGGGATGTAGCAGCTACCGATTCTGCCATAATATCAGGAGTACAGATGTTCAGGATAGCACTAAGTGCAGTACCTGACGTCGTGTCCATTGCCCCACTAACGCTAATTAATGGGTAAACAATGGGTAAAAAGTTTTCAAATGGTATAACTCTGGAACAGTAACTGCAAATTCAAATTTTGTTTCTACAAAATTGCTTGGAATTTATACGTCTTTTAAATTGCATCCTTAGTTTTTTAAATTTTCATAGTAATTTTAAAAGATATAAAGCGTTATTTTCAAAATTTACGAAAAAATGTAATACATGGTACCTTATTGAGCAAAATTATTGGAAAAAAGTTTGGACGTTTTGCTGTAAAAGCGTTGACTTACAAACTAAGAAAATCGTGTTCATTGGCTGTGTTTTAAGTAAAATTCAAAAACCCTCCGGAATACCAGATTTTTGGAGGAAATTCGACTTGCGCGACCTCTAAACCTCTTCCGAAAAATTTCAAAAATACTTTACCCTATAACAGGTGTGGCGAACCTTTTTGGGTCCGCGTGCCAAAAATAATAAAATATTATTTCTCGATTCTGTGGCGTAACCCAGCAGTAAAAAAAAAAAACAAAATAGAAACAAAAAATTGTTTCTGAATTTTATTAGCAGGCTTAAAAATTCCAGTAGATTTTCTTACAAATTAAGTCGTAATCAATAAATACACATTAGATATGTATCAATGAGATTTTTTCTGTTGTGCATTCGATAACAATTTCTTAATATCTGGTTCATATTTCGTCACTTTTAGTAATACACATGACCAACTGGATTATTCATCAGTCATTGTATTTCTTGAATTACATTTTATGAAATTCATTTCTGAAACAATGATTTTTTAAATCTTTTTAATAATTTAAAATATATAAAATAGTGTCGTTTTATCGTAACGTATATAAGTTAACATCAATTGTTACAAAAAACGCATAGACGTTGAGTATAATCAACTTGGCTTCATTCGAAAATTCTTCCTTTGTATTTGTCAATCAAAACACAAAACAAAATTCAATGTAATATATGAGGTGGTTATATTTCATTCACTTTGCAACAGCATATTCTCACTTGTTTAGTAGAATTATTGTTCTGAAAAACAGATGGTTGGGTAAATGAAATCTCCAAACACGAGAATGGTTCAGGAATTTAATGCCACAAGCCCCTTGCATTTGTTTATATGCATTTTCGTTGGCACATTTTCGACTCAAACGAGGAGAAAAGTAACGACAAATGGCTCCAAGTGATGCACGTGGATCTGTATCCTCATTGATTCGACATAATTTGCACATAATTTACCATCACGTACATACAATGTGCCAGAAACTACATGCAACATTTATTTACCATACCATGCATTTAAAAGTGCAGAAAATTTACCACAAAGTGGTACATATCATGATCCATCCCGTTCATAACCTGCACCAGAAAGTACATAAATTTCGTCAACAATTTACAAAAAGTACACACCAGGAGCACTTTACCAAAAATTCTTTAAGTGTAGTAAAACGTACGTAAACTACATCAAAAAGTACATAACGGAACATAAAGTACATAAAGTGTATGCAAATAGTACACAAAGTGTACAAAAAAAGTAGACAAAGGTTCGAAAAAGTGCATAAAATGTATCAAAAAAGAATACAAAGATCAGCAAGCAGATAGAAGCGAAGGCGCTCTTGCGAATCGAGTCAATATTGGTGAAAGTATAATTTTGTGAATCGAGCTATTTCTCGGCTTTTTCTTCACTACACTTCCTTTTGGGTTGCTATAGTTTCTGTTTGTCTCCAGTATTGTCTTGGAATTCTGCTTGTGGAAAAAAAGTAACTACCCCTTATTTTTACGTCATAATATCCGAACGTCGTGGAAATATAAGAAATGGAATGACAGACATTTTATATTTTCCATACAACAAAGTCAAACTTCTGCTGACAGTGTGTCTGGATATACAATTTAATTTGATGTTTTTTCAAATGTCCTGAATTATTTGAATCTTGAAGAAAACTCGTTGATTATCGATTGAATAACTACAGAAAATTCTTGTGTTAATTTGATTTGCTCTGGGTTTTCTTCTGTAATTTTTTTTATTTGGGGAATATTTAAACGTCACGATCGAAAATTTTTAATTTAGCTTGAAATGCTTTGATTAAATTTAAATGTAAGCACAAAACAGTAAAAAACATTAATTTTGAAAGCCATTCGACGTCTAGTAGTAACTCGTTATATTTTCCAATGAGATTCTCAATAATTAAAAAAAGCTTAACTTCATCCAAACGCTCACCAAATCTTTGAAGAACTTTCCCACGACTTAACAATCGCACATTGTTGTACATAAGTAATCCCTTATATACTCATCTAATAATTTTAAAAAATGTCATTTGTTTAGTCCGCGTACAGATATCAAATTTACCAAATTTGTTAAAATTTTGTTTTCTAAATAAGTAGATAAAACCATTTTCCATTCCAGTCATACTGCGAGCACCATCTGTCGTTATTGATTCAACTTTGGAAAGATCTATTTCTCTTTCAGTGAGTGCTTTTGTTGAAGTTGCCACGATAAAATAATGAACGAGTGTATATATACATTTGATAATTAATAAAACAGAATAAATTAATAATTCACGGATTATTTTGATAATCAAAATTAAAATTGTTTAAACTTAAAAATTAAAAAAATTAAGTTGTAAATCGTTCGCGTGCCATCCAAATTATCAAACGTGCCACCCCGGGCACGCGTGCCCTAGGTTCGCCACACCTGCCCTATAAGCTTTCAAATACAAAGACATCGAAAAATTAGTTTAGCAGGAGATTAAAAACAGACCTAATATTATTCAACGCCGGTTTAGTATTGCTAAAAGATTTGTTCGCACTGCAAATCTAAATCTTTTGTTCGAGGGTTCCTCCCAGACAAACAGTTGTTTTCGCATAGAAACACATCAGCTGTTCTTTCACTTGAAATCTCGAAATTTAGATTTTAGTTGAAATAATACCTAAATATACATATGTAAACAATAGCGCCATTCATGCAAACGTGAAAGCCGAGAACTTTTGCTCAGCGCAAGTTTCCCTCGCACCGTTGCATGAGGCACCAAGTAAAGTTGCTCAGCGTATTTGTGCTCAAAACCATATCAGCTGACCAAGATGGATACATAAGGTGGTAGCAGTAGCAATTGCATGTATTATGTCTGTTTACTTTTTCTACTGTTCTAGTGCTATCACCTTATTTATCCATCCTAGTCAGCTGACAACGAAATGTCAAAAGTTTGCACGTTTCTCCATCCCACGTTTGCGCAGCAAATCCGACTTGAAGACTTTCCACTTTTGTGCAAGTCGCTTTGTATGGGAAATTTCTTTGTTTTGGCTCTTTCGAGTTTACATGAGGACCACTAATGTTGTTATTTGTAATCTTCTCTTAATTTGTGGCAACATTGTTATGCAAATTTGGCGATAAAAAAATGCTCCTAATCTAGCCAACTCTTTATGATTTTGAATAAAACATCTCCATTATTAATTAAATTTCGTTATACATATATATTTGTTTATTTTAACTAACACCAAAATGTTTACCATCGAAAGGAATGTTAAATATTTATTTATAACCAGTGCTGATTTGCATTAATTGGTTTGTGTAAAGTTTTTTCTTTTGTTTTACTGATATTCGAAATTTCTTAGTGGGCAACATCTCTAATAATTTGTTTGTATGCCATCGTGATAAAGGAAGTATGAACTGATAAAAAACCAATTAGTTGTACTATATGTATTTGGAGAAAATGTGTGTTGTTTCGGAGAAATCAAGAAAAATATATTATAAACAAATTATGTTTACAAATTGTTGGCTAAAATAAACAACGGCTCAAAACTATGCGCAAATATTTCAACACTGTTAAACAATTTACAAAGAAAATTTACGGCATATTTAATTAAAATTCATATAATAATCATAAATATACTTATACTTGAAGATTCGGTTTACTCCTAGATTCCAGATGCTGTCAGGTAATGTGAATACCACTTAACATCTAACGAGAAAAGGGTGGTGTTAGAGTATTAAAAAAAAAACCAAAAAACCATTCCACCGGTTTTTTGGACGTCCACTGACCGCCGGTTTTCTGAAAATTAGCACTTTCTAACAAACGGTGGAACCGGGTTTTTACTGACGGTCACACGGTTTTTAATATATTTAGTTGCAAAAGCTTAGGGTGGTATTCTATAAGTCGTGAATCAGTCACTTCGCGTTACTTTTGTCTTTTTGGTAGTTTATAAAACGTTACAGCTGTTCGGTGACTACCTGCGTTGAGTTACGTTATTTTATGGGTAGTTTATAAAACGCAGCGTAACGTTTTCGATCACTTCATCTGTCAAATTCAACACGCCATAATTGCTGGCGTTAGTTGATGAAATTACAAATTGAAAGAAAAATTTCGAATGAGAAGTTCAAATAACTAAAGGGTTGCAAAAATTTTATAATTATATTTATAAAATAATAGACAATCAGTTAATGTCAAGGCATTATTAAACAAACGAACCAATACATTTTAAATGGCACGTGTTTGTAGCAAAGACAACTAATTGAATATAAGACTGGAAAATTTATTCGGCATTCCCATTCGTGCATTGCCTTAAACATTAGCGGCATTCATGCAAACGTGAAAGCCGAGAACTTTTGCTCAGCGCAAGTTTCCATTGCACCGTTGCATGAGGCACCAAGTAAAGTTGCTTAGCGTATTTGTGCTCAAAACCATATCAGCTGACCACGATGGATACATAAGGTGGTAGCAGTAGCAATTGCTTGTATTATGTATGTGTACTTTTTCTACTGTTCTAGTGCTATCACCTTATTTATCCATCCTAGTCAGATGACAACGAAATGTCAAATGTTTACACCTTTCTCCATCCCACGTTTGCGCAGCGAATCTGACTTGAAGACTTTCCACTTTTGTGCAAGTCGCTTTGTATGGGAAATTTCTTTGTTTTGACGTTTGTCGCGTAAGTTTGCGAGATTTACACGTTTACGAGGCTCTTTCGAGTTTGCATGAGGACCACTATTGTTGTTTTTTGGAGAATTATAAGCAATATCATTCTTAAAATCTGTTGATCTATTGAAATAGAGCATACTTTTTAATTTTTTTCATTGTGTACAGTTCACTCAAGATAAATTTTTCTAGTCTATAGTTTTTTATTTTGGCTGTGCAACTCTGTGAACCACAAATATCAATGACAGCTTTCGAAAGCGAACGTAAGCGCGAAGTGATGTAACGGGCTTTTCAACAGAGACGCTACAAAAGTAAATCGATAGGGACAGCAACCGACGCCATATTTTTACGCGCTCTTTTGACATTTCTCTTCATTTCATCCTGGAAATATATACGAGCCAACAACGAGTCGAAATTATTAAAATTTACTACCGAAATTTGGAGTCAGTGACCAGTACCAGATCAACAATAGAGCGTCTAGTGGAAAAATTTGAATCCACAGGCACAGTACAAAATGTTCCTGTGCCAGTGAGACAAAGAAGTGCCCGTAGTGTCGAGAATATTGCTGTCGCTGAGGCTTCAGTTCAAGAAAACCCAAATGTGTCTCTCACACGTCGTTCTCAAGCGTTGGGCATCTCTGTGACGTCGTTGTGGCGAATTTTGCGAAAAGATCTTGGCCTACATCCTTACAAGATCAAATTGACGCAAGAACTGAAGCCGCTTGACTACCATAATCGTCGTATGTTCGTGAATTGGGCTGAGCAACAACTTGAAAATGATTCGGATTTTCATCGGAAAATCATCTTCAACGATGAGGCTCATTTCTGGCTGAATGGCTTCGTCAATAAGCAAAATATGCATTATTGGTCAGACAGCAATCCACACATAATCCATGAGTCATCATTGCATCCCGAAAAAATTACGGTTTGGTGCGGTTTATGGGCCGGGGGCGTCATTGGGCCGTACTTCTTCCGTGATGATCAAGACCGGCACATTACTGTGAATGCGAATCGCTACCGTTCAATGATAACCGAATATTTTTGGCCCCAATTGGATAATATGGACTTGGAGGACATGTGGTTCCAAAAAGACGGCGCCACAAGCCACACAGCGAATGCCACAATCAATTTATTGGAAACCAAGTTTGGTGAACGCGTTATCTCACGAAATGGTCCAGTCGATTGGCCGCCTCGGTCGTGCGATTTGACGCCGTTAGATTATTTCTTGTGGGGCTACGTCAAGTCTATGGTCTATGCCAACAAGCCAGCGACGATTGATGAACTTCGTACGAATATCGAACGTGAAATTGCAGCAGTATCGGCCGATTTATGCTTGAAAACCGTCGAAAATTGGGTTTAGCGTCTGGACTTCTGCAAGCGTGCCCGTGGTGGCCATGCAAAAGAAATCGAGTTCCATACATAATGGCATCGAACGTACTTTCACAGGAATAAAGAATTTCATTGGTATCTAAAACCGGTTTTGTTTTATTTAAAAAAACTTTTGTAGCGCTCTTATTGAAAAACCCTTTATGAACTACAATTTATTGACTCTGGCGTTCGCGTTCGCTTTTGCGTTTACGTTCACTTTCGAGACTTTTAGAATACTACCCTCAGTTTTCAAATAAATAATTAATTCTTTTCGATTTCCTATGAGCTATACAGATCAGGGTTTTTTTTTCCTGCAGTTAGAAAAAATGTACTTATAAACAGTCGGAACCAGAATTTGAACTCACGTTAACGGACGATCGTTCCGAAGTCTCTGACTCTTCTCATCAGCGCCTTATCATAGTAACCGTATTGTTAATATTACTCGTATCACTAGTTGCAATTGTTGTCGTCAGGGTTTCTCTCCTCTTTCTATGTCTCATGTGAATTTTCGTTGAAATTTTTAATCGAAAATTTTAAAAACTTTTAGTTCGAATTGTTTTTACAAAAAACAAGAATGAAAATTGAAATAGCATTTTGAATGGTTTTATTTTTTTTATTGACAATTTATATTTAATTTCTAAAAGAAAATTAAAACAAAACAATAGTTGTGTGAACAATTTGTGCATAAAACTTAATAAGAAAAAATTCAATATTTTGAAAAGAAACAGTTTATAAACATTTTGCATTGTTGTGTGTTTTCAGTTTTGTCCTCAGAAATTACAAATTAAAAATTTAAATTATCATGTTTGTTTTTGACCATATTTTGTTAATAATGATTTTACTTTTTTAAATGCCAAAAAATCCAATTCCCAAAGCATCGTTTCCACTTAGCGTATTGTTTAAAATGATTTGAGGCCAAAATCAGCTGATTTTTCATACAAAATTCAGCTGATTCCGGTTCCAAAACATATTAGGTGGTATGCAGTATTCAAGACCTAAATTTGTCGGCGGCGTATTCATATAATTTGTACCGTAACTATCATTGCTCGAGCGCCTTTGGAAACAACTGAGGTTTCTGGTAGAAAACATTAGTCGTGTTTTGGTTACAAGCTGCAAAGAAAACGGATATTTAGCGAGAAGTAATTTTATACCAAAATATGAAAAAGGGTAGAAGACGGTAAGAGATGTCAAAAAAAAATTTGTTCAAACTTAGCTGCAAAGAAAACGGATATTTAGCGAGAAGTAATTTTATTCCAAAATATGAAAAAGGGTAGAAGACGGTAAGAGATGTCAAAAAAAAATTTGTTCAAACTTAGCGAAAATTATTCGATTCGCTAAGTTCTCGCTAAGTCTTCACTAAGTCCTTCATTCTCGTACAAAACAAGCGATTATACGAGTATAAGCAAGCGGTGTAACCAAAACACGCTTATTGTCTGTCAAAGGTTTCTAGTACGTAACTTTGCTGTCAAAGGGATCTCTTGGAAATCTTTGTTGTCAAAGATTACTCTTAGAAAAATTTGTTCTAACAGGTTTCGTTTAGAAATCTTTGTTGACAAACGTTTTTTTTATAAGGACTTTGCTGTCAAAAGTTTATTTTAGATGACTTCATTGTCAAAGGATTTTTGTGGAGTAACTTGGTTGTGGCCGTCGGTGGTGCAATGGTAGTGTGCGCGGCTCTTGTGCATGAGGACGTGGGTTCGATCCCTACTCTGACCACCTTAAATTTCTTTCGACGGCGGTCACCTCGCTTAGTGACGGCGACACTATCGAGTATTTAGCCATGAAAAAGCTTCTCAACATACCGTTCGAAACCGGTGTAAAACTGTAGGTCCCAATCTGTGAGTGTAAAACTAAAACGCGCACAGCTCATTGGTTGTGAGAAGCTCTCCCTAATCCCCTCGTGGAATGTAACGGGAATCCATTTATTTATTTATTTTTTTTTAACTTGGTTGTAAAACGTTTCATTTAGAAAACTTCATTGTCAAAAGTTTCTTTGTCTAAGATTTCTTTTTAGAAAGCTTTGCTGTCAAACTTTGTTACGAAAGGTTTCTTTAGAAAAAGGTTGTTGTCAAAGGGTTCTTTTCGAAAACTTTGTTGTCAGAAGATTCTTTTAAAGAACTTTGTTGTCAAAGGTTTCTTTTACAAAATTTTGTTAAAGTTTTATTTTCGGAAACTTTGTTGCCAATGGTTTCTTTAAAACAGTTTGTTTTCTAGGAGTTCTTATAGGAAACTTGACTTGTTTGTCAAAGGTTATATCTTTGCTGTCAATGGTTCCTTTTATGAAAAAGAGTTCTTTTTAATAAGGTTGTTTTCAAGGGGTTATTTTAGAGAAGTTTGTTCTCCGAGGGCTCTTTTTAGAAAAGTTTGTTGCCAAAGGATTCTTGTAGAAAACTTGGTTGGTTTTAAGAAACTTCGTTGCCAATGGTTTCTTTTCGAAAGCCCTGTTGTCAAAGGTTATTTTTATGAAACTTTGTTGCGAATGGCTTCTTTATAAAAAGGTTGATGTCATAAGTTTTTTAGAAAACTCTGTTGCCAAGGGTTTATTTAAAGTAACTTTGTTGCCAAAGGTTTCTTTAAAAATCTTTGTTCTTAAAGGGGTATTTAAGGTAACTTTGTTGCCAAAGGTTTTGTTGTAAAAACTTTTTTGTCAAAGGTTTATTTTATGAAACATTGTTGCTAAAGGTTTCTTATAGTAAACTTTGTTACCAAAGGTTTATTTTTTGTTGCCAAAGGGTTCTTTTAGAAAACCTAGTTGTCAAAGTTTTTGTTTTAAGAAACTTTGTTGGCAAGGGTTTCTTCAAAACACTTTGTTGTCAAGGTGTCCTTTTGGGAAACTTTGTTGCCAAAGGTTAATTTTAAAAAACGTTGTTGTGTTAAAGGTTAGTTTTAGCAACCGTTGTTGTTTTTATTTTCTTTCAAAAACTTTGTTGTCAAAGGTTTCTTTTACAACTCTCTGTTGTCAAAGGTTTCGTTTGGAAAGGTTTGTTGCCAAGGGTTTCTTTTAGAAATTTTTGTTGTCAAAGGTTTTTTTTTAGAAAATTTTGTTGTCAAAGTTTTTTTTTTAGAAAACTTCATTGTCAAAAGTTTCTTTTAAAAAACCTTGTTGTATAAGATTTCTTTTGGAAAACTTTGTTGTTTATGATTCCTTTTAGGCAACTTTGTTGCGAAGTTTCCTTTATAAAAAGGTTGTTGTCAAAGAGTTCTTTTGGAAAAGTTTGTTGTCAGTGGATTCTTTTAAAGAACTTTGTTGTCAAAGGTTTCTTGTAGAAACTTCGTTGCGAATGGATTCTTTAAGAAACTTATTGTCAAGGGTTTATATTAGGAAACTTTGTGTGAAAGGTTTCCTTCAGAAAAGTTTGTTGTCAAGGGTGTATATTCGGAAAATTTGTCGCCTAAAGTTACTCTAAAAAAACTTCTTTGCCAAACGGTTCTTATAGGGAACGTTTTTTTGTCAAGGTGTTTATTCTAGGAAACTTTGTTTGTCAAAAGTTTATTTTAGAAACTTTTTTGTCAAAGTATGGTTCTTTTACAAATATTGTCGTCAAAAGTTTCTTTTAGAAAACTTCGCTGTCAAAAGTTTCTTTTATAAATCATTGTTGTCTCAGATTTCTTTTGGTAAACTTTGTTGTCAATGCTTCCGTTTGGGAGACTTTGATGCGGGGTTCTTTAAAAAAATGTTGTTGCCAAAGGGGTCTTATAGAAAACATTGCTTGCAAAGGTTTCTTCTAGAAAACTAGGTTGCCAAAAGTTTATTTTAGAAAGCTTTGTTGTCAAGGGTTTATTTTAGGCAACTCTGTTGCCAAAGGCTTCTTTTAGGAAACTTTGCTTCCAAAGGTTTCTTTAAACAACTTTCTTTTCAAGGGTTTCTGTTAAGAAACTTTGTTGTCAAATGAGTGTTTTAGAAAACTTTGTTATCAAAGGTTTGTTTTAGAAAACTTTGTTGTCGAAGGTTTGGTTTAGAAAACTTTGTTGTTAAAAGATTCTTTTAGAACATTTTGTTGTCAAAGGTTTCTTTTATGAAACTTTGTTGCCAAAGGTTTCTTTAAAAAACTTTCTTGTCACTGGTTTCTGTTAGGAAACTTTGTAGTCAAAGGTGTGTATTAGAAAACTTTGTTGTCAAAGGCTTGTTTTAGAAAACTTTCTTGTCAAGGGTTTCTTTTAGGAAACTTTGTTGCCAAAGGTTTCTTTAAAAAGCTTTCTTGTCAAAGGTTTCTGTTAGGAAACTTTGTTATCAAAGGTTTGTTTTAGAAAACTTTAATGTCGAAGGTTTGTTTTAGAAAACTTTGTTGTCATAAGCTTTTTTGAAAACTTTGTTGTCAAAGGTTTCTTTTAGAAAACTTTCTTGTCAAAGGTTACTTTAAAAAACTTTCTTGTCAAAGGTTTCTGTTAGGAAACTTTGTTGTCAAAGGTTTGTTTTAGAAAACTTTGCTGTCAAAGATTTGTTTTAGAAGACCTTGTTGCCGAAAGTTTCTTTTAGTATATTTTGTTTTCGGAAACTTTGTTGCCGAAGGTTTCTTTACGAAACTTTGTTGTCAAAGGTTTCTTTTATAATATTTGGTTGTCAAAGGTTTGTTTTAGTAAAGTTTGTGGTCAAAGGGTTCCTTTCGAAAAGTTTGCTGCAAAGGGGTCTTTTACAAAACTATGTTGTCAAAAGTTTTTTTAGAAAACTTTGTTGTCAAGTTATTTTTAGCAAACTTTGTTGTCAAAGATTTCTTTTAGGCAACTGTTTTGTCAAAGGTTTGTTTTAGAAAACTTTGTTGGCAAAGTTTCCGTTTACAAATCTTTATTGTTAAAGTATTATTTTAAAAAGTGTTGTTGTCCAATGTTCCTTGTTGTAGCCGTCGGTGGTGCAATGGTTATTGTGCGCGCCTCTTGTACATGAGATCCTGGGTTCGAACCCTGCTCTGACCACCTTCAAAAAAATTTCTTTCGGCGGCGGTCACCTCGCATATTGACGCCGACACTATCGAGTATTTAGTCATGAAAAAAGCTTCTCAAAATACCGTTCGGAATCGGTGTAAAAACTGTAGGTCTCAACAATTAGAAAGCGCACAGCTCACTGGTTGTGAGAAGCTCACCCCAATCCCTCCGTGGGATGTAATGGGAAACGGGCTTTTTTAATGTTCCTTGTAGAAATTATTGTTGCCAAAATATTCTTATAGAAATCGTTGTTCCCTACAACAACAACAACGTCTACTGCTACTACTTGGTTATTTTTCCATGGTCCAGCGAAATACTCGCGAGAGAGCGATCGAAAAATTTAAAAAGCATACGTCTCTCAGACGTAGGTTATCAAAGCAGGCTTAATAGATATATCGGGTTTTTCAATAAGAGCGCTACAAAAGTTTTTTTTAAATAAAACAAAACCGGTTTTAGATACCAATGAAATTCTTTATTCCTGTGAAAGTACGTTCGATGCCATTATGTATGGAACTCGATTTCTTTTGCATGGCCACCACGGGCACGCTTGCAGAAGTCCAGACGCTGAACCCAATTTTCGACAGTTTTCAAGCATAAATCGGCCGATACTGCCGCAACTTCACGTTCGATATTCGTACGAAGTTCATCAATCGTCGCTGGCTTGTTGGCATATACCATAGACTTGACGTAGCCCCACAGGAAATAATCTAACGGCGTCAAATCGCACGACCGAGGCGGCCAATCGACTGGACCATTTCGTGAGATAACACGTTCACCAAACTTGGATTCCAATAAATTGATTGTGGCATTCGCTGTGTGGCTTGTGGCGCCGTTCTGTTGGAACCACATGTCCTCCAAGTCCATATTATCCAATTTGGGCCGAAAATATTCGGTTATCATTGAACGGTAGCGATTCGCATTCACAGTAATGTGCCGGTCTTGATCATCACGGAGGAAGTACCATAAACCTCACCAAACCCTAATTTTTTCGGGATGCAATGATGACTCATAGATTACGTGTGGATTGCTGTCTGACCAATAACTCATATTTTGCTTATTGACGAAGCCATTCAGCCAGAATCTGGTACGACGATTATGACGACCATAAATTGGACGTAGCGCTCTTAAAGTTGAGGCCACTGACTCCAAATTTCGGTAGTAAATTTTAATAATTTCGACTTGTTGTTGGCTCGTATATCTTTCCGTTATGAAATGGCAAACCTTACTGAAGAGAAATGTCAAAAGAGCATTTCTCTGTTGAAAAACCCTTTAAATACAGGGTGATTCAGGAAGTTCCGGACAAATTTCTCCAGCGTATTCCTTGGCTCATTTCATGAAGAAAAGTCCACTAGGACCATGTCCGAAAATGCAAGGGTGCGAAATGGCAGCGGGTTCAAAATTTTCGGATTGGTGGTCGGAGGGTAGTAGGGTAAAGTTGCTAACTTCTGAGCCAGTGGTCGGATTATTTTTTGTTTTTGGGCTTGTTGGAAAGGTCTTTAAGAGGCCTTTCAGAATTCAGAAAAAAGTCAAATCGCCGAGATACAGAGCTTTCGGAACCTCAATTTGCTCAGCCAAAAAAGAATACAGAAGAAAAGTGTTCAGCTAAGAACTCAAGTAAGGAGGGTTTAGATAATATTCGAAAGCATTGTCATTAAAACTATAAAAATTAAGATTACTTGGAAGTTTTTTTTTGCGGCTACGCCTTGGGAGATCATTACTATTTAACGGTTCTTTGGAAAATAATACAAAACTAAAAAATTAATGATTCAAAATTTCGAGAATGCGTAATTTTAAAAATAATCCGACCACTGGCTTAGAAGTTAGCGACTTTACCCTACTACCCTCCGACCACCAATCCGAAAATTTTGAACCCGCTGCCATTTCGCACCCTTGCATTTTCGGACATGGTCCTAGTGGACTTTTCTTCATGAAATGAGCCAAGGAAAACGCTGGAGAAATTTGTCCGGAACTTCCTGAATCCCCCGTATAGATAGATAGATATAAATAGATATAGATAAAAAAATTATATATAAGGGATGGGCCGTGTAAAATTTGGAATTTGTACCCCTGTTATTTCGAAGCAGATGAGCAATTATAAATTTATGAAAAAAATTAGGAAATATTTAAAACTTTCTTAGAAAGTACTGAGTCTTCAACTAAAACTGTAAGAAATCTACGAAATAAACTCGATAGGAATAGATTGTCATCAATGCAGTTTGTGGATTAATTTTTGAAGCCAGTTCGTTAATCCGGGTCCTTGTTAGATAAAACAACTCGTGCACGTGCTCGTCCAGTGCGTTTAGTAGAAACTATTGGCGCTGTAACTGAAAGTGTGCTCGAACAGTCATCAACATCAATTCGCCACCATTCGCAGCAATTTAAAATTTCTGGCACTTTGCGCAGAATTTTGCATTAAGATCTCAGTATGACGACTTATAAGTGGCCATCGGTGGTGCAATGGTTAGTGTGCGCGGCTCTTGTACATGATATCCTGGGTTCGAACCCTGCTCTGACCACCTTCAAAAAAATTTCTTTCGGCGGCGGTGACGGCGACACTATCGAGTATATAGCCATGAAAAAGCTTCTCAAAATACCGTTCGGAATCGGTGTAAAACTGTAGGTCCCAATCAGTGAGTGAAAACTGGAAAGCGCACAGCTCAGTGATTGTGAGAAGTTCTCCCCGGTCCCTTCATGGGATGTAATGGGAAACCATTTATTTTTTATGAAGACTTATAAAGTCCCATTAGTCCAAGAACTGAATCCTCGCGACCATCCGATGCGATTTCGTTTCGCTGAATGGTCCGAATATCGCTTGGCTGAAGGTGAGCATTTTTACCGAAAAATCATCTCATCATTATTTTGTTTAGTTGATGAAATCTATACAAATGATGAAATCATTCGCCATCAGGTACAGCCGAAATATATTTAAATTAAAACCAAAGCAGTGCAATGATCTTAATAAAATAAAAACATTCACGCCACCTCTACAATCAATCAGCTGGCTAATCTCTAGGGTCACTTGACCACCATTTAAATCAAAAATTAAATAAATTTATAACTGTCTAAATTATTGTTGTTAATAACATATAATAACTATATATTTATGTATTCAAATTTTTATCACTGCCCTCAGTGACACCGAAATGACGACGGAATCGCAAAGACAAGTAAATCGCGAAAAAACGCAACATTATAATCGTCATTTGAACTTGTTTGCTTCTTAGTCCAATTATCAAGCAATATTTATTATCATATGGTTAGGTTATGTTAGGAGTCGATGACGGCCTCACTTCAACCTATTGGCCCATTGTTATACCACGAACTAACCAGATTAAGCGTTAGCCCCACCGTCGAACCATTTAATTCGCTCCCAAGACTATCAGAAACTTGTCGACGCCTATCTAAGATAATTCTCCAAGATTCTTAAATAGGTAGGATCCCTTAGAAGACATTCTCCTCTTGGCTATTGCTGCACACGTGCAGAGAAGACGTGTAGTGGTTCTTCCTCTTCTACAGCTTCTAAAGAAGTCTTTTGCCCCTACCCTTATACGGCATTTACACCGACCAAGATTATCGCATTTTCGGGATTATCTACGTTTTTTTCTTATGGAGTTTGACATTTAAAATCCCGAAAAAGCGATAATCTTGGTAGGTGTAACTGCAGTTTTACTCTCAATCAGACAGTGTCCCTTCAAAACTGAAACAAAATACCTTTTATATCATCATGTAGAAGCGTATATGCTTACAAGTCGCTAGGGGCTTACCAACACGTTCCAATTCCTGTGGAACCTTTAAGCAGGGTTCGTATTTCGTGTGTAATTGGTTACCCTGGATAACCTATTATTATTGCCGTGGGGAATGAGTAGCAATCGTTTACCCATTACCCACGACTGTATGGGGAAAATTATGGGTAGCTAGTAGGGATGCCAAACGAGAAAATCCCGAATCCCCGGATTTTTCGGGATTGATGAATCCCGAATCCCGGGATTTTAATAAGTAAATCCCGGGGTTTTTTCGGGATTATTATTAATTTTGAAAAACATAAAACTAAAAACAATGCCAAAAGTTCAGTGTGGTTATATTTTTTGGAAGAGTCGAAAAGTGCTCGTCAAGCACAATGCAAATTGTGCAAAAAGGGTTTAAAATCCAATGGCGACTCTACAAAATGTTTAATAACACATCTTAACGTAAGTTAATTTTGGCATATGTATGTATGTCTATTATACGGTATACTCTCCAAAAATTACAAAATTTATTGCGTAGGGTAGAACATGTCATTTTAAGCAAAGAAAGTAAAATAGCAAAATTGGGGCAAATGCATACATTCAGAGTTATGGAGTTATTAGTCATAAAAAACTCAAAAAATAATGTAGCATTTTTCGATAAGTCGCTTATGGCCAGTTTTTCTGTCAGCGGTGATCTTCGTTTCTTAGTTAAATTGTGGTTAAACATCGAATTGTGTTTTTTAGTCATTGTTTAACTATGATTTAACCACCCACTGTTGGTTGGTTAACTTTTAGTCAGAACCATATTATTTTGACAATAAAATTACTGACTGTCAAAATAAGAAAAGCAAGTTTGTTTAAAATACATGTTTCAGATTTACGTATTTGTACACATACGTTGAGTCTAGATCGTTAAATTGTTGCGCCTATATAGTTTTTTACACATTTTTGTTAAAATGACTTCGATTTTATGCATCTATTTCTTATTTTACATAATTCCATTTTGTTTGTTCCCCTTTGTTGTTTTGGTATTATATCCCAAAATACACATTTTTCCCAATAAGAATACAAGGGTTGCCATATTAGTTGACAATATGGCGACTTATAGCTTATTCACATTTACCGCGTTTCAGCTGGGACGCCGGCGTTTCGCTCTCTTGAGATCATTTCGAAACCATGGTGTTCACATTGTGCTTTTGTTAACTACTGTAGTTTCATGTGACATTTCTCATTTCTGTTTTGTGTTTTCTGTATTGACTGTAAACAACACAAACGCACATTTGTGAATAAAGAAATATAAAATAATATCAAAAAATTAATGTAATTTTTATAATATTAGAATTTATATCATATATGAAAGAATTTATATCACAAATATATAAATGATTATATTCATAAATCACATTGCAAGAAGTACTTACCACCACAAAGCAAACTAGAAATGTAAACAAACAGATTTGTTTTCCCTCATTTTTCTGACATTTGCTTTGAACCAGCAATGGATATTTTTTCATTTTACTCCTTTTTTTAACTACTATTGGAGTACAACACTGTGCTCTCTCTCATTTTTACTGTGGTTTCAAACAAACTACAGTAAAAAGAGCATAATGTTTGTATGGAAATAAGTGAGAATTAAAGTGTGTTTCGCTGAAATCATCGAAAGAGAGCGAAACGCCGGCGTTTCAGCTGAAACGCGGTAAATGTGAAAAGGGTATTACATTAACTCACCACTGAAAAACAAAATGCTAAGTTAACCTCTAATTAACTTAGAATTAAGATTAAGTAATCCGATAGTTAACTACCCCCTTAAAAACTGGCCATTAGTTATCGAGTTATCGGATGTTTAAGTTTCTCAAACAAAAATTTAAAAAAATTTGCATAGTTTCAGAGTTAGGGAGTTATTAGTCATAAAAAACTCAAACAATAATGTATCATAATTTGCGATAAGTCGCTTACTTATCGAGTTATCGGATGTTTAAGTTTCTCAAACAAAAATTTAAAAATTTTTTTAAAATAATTTTTGTTTTTGTTTGAGCACAAAAATATTCGAAAAATCGCGCGATGTTTTTGAAATAATTTTTGTTTGAGAATAGTAAAAAAATCGATAATTTTTGTAAATGTCAACATCCGATAACTCGATAACTAAGCGACTTATCAAAAAGTGCTACATTATTTTATGAGGTTGTTTTGAATGGTTTTATACAAAAAAACTGATATCAATGGCTTTACACGGTACGTTAATGCCATAACCCTCTCATATATCCGAAATTTCGGGGCCCATAAATCCGGAACTATGCATTTGCCCCGATTTTGTTATTTTACTTGTTTTGCTTAGAATAACGTATTCTACCCCCCTTGTGGTTGTTTTTTGGAGTTTTTTGGAGTGTAAGCCGTAAAATAGACCTGTTCCCAAAAAATTTAAAAATAGAATCCCGAAATCATGGAAAATTCCGGGTTCCCGAAAGATCCCTAAATCCCGGGTAAAATAACAGGTTGTTACCCACGACAATGGAGAATTACGCATCACGATTATCCAGGGTAACCCATGACCGTTTTTTTTTTATCGAAAAGGGGAAAAAATAAGAAAAAATGTCTATCGGATATGAGATCGGAATCAATCGATCGATTAAAATCGAATACGATTTGACAAAATAATGATGTTCTTTTGTGCAAATAATGGATATCAAAAAGTATACTCCTCTTTTTCTGCCATTAAATAATGTATATATAAATATTTATTCCCCAATATACGGAATCATGCCAATAAAATTTGTTGAAATGTCAAATCGTATTCGATTTTGACTCGATCGATTTTCATTTCATGCCGGTATAACTCGGAAGCGGAGCGTCGAATCGAAACTATAACTAATTTTTACGGGTTTCTAAGGGTTTTCCACAAAGTGTTGCAATTCGTTTGGAAGAATTTTTTTCAAAAAATTGCCAAAATAAGAAAATCGCTAAAATCGAAAAATGACTATAACTCGGAAAAGGAGAGTCGAATCGAAAAATACATATGTGACTTGCTCCACGAAAAGGGACCTCTGCGCCGAAAAGAAGTTATTGAGAAAAACGCGTTTAAAAAAGCGCTTCGTTCATTTTTTCATTAATTATGTTCATCTTTACAGGTGATTTGTAAAAAAACTAAAAGACATAGAAACTTGCGGTTTGCGGCATTTTTTCTATAAGAATCACTCAAAAAGTAAAAAAAAATTTTTCGGCGCAGAGGTCCCTTTTCGTGGAGCAGGTCACATACATATGTAATTTTTACCGGTTTTTAAGGGTTTTTCATAAAATAGTCCGATTTTTTTATAACTCGGAAAAATTGCGTCCAATCGCAAAAATAAAAAAAGTTTTACCTCCACTGTCGACTTTAAACAATGAATGTTTTTAATACGGCATCACTTTTTTAACAAAAATCGCTAACACATACCGGCGTTTTAGCGATTTTTTATTTGAACAATTTTTTTTATTTGAACAATAACTAAAGACATCCATTGGTTAATGTCTCCTGCGGAGATAAAATGTTTATTATTTTTGCGATTGGATGCACCGTTTTCGAGGTTTGATTTTAGCGATTTTTTCAATTTAACGATTTTTTAAAATAAAATTCTTACATACGAATTGAACCAATTTATGAAAAACCCTTACGGCCAATTTTTAAGTGGCTAGTTAACTATCAGATTACTTAATCATAATTCTAAGTTAATTAGAGATTAACTTTGCATTTTGTTTTTCAGTGGTGAGTTAATGTAACCCGGCATATTGTTAACGATTATGGCAACCCTTGTATTCTTATTGGAAAAAACAACTAGTTTGACGTAAATACCAAAACAACAAAGAGGAACAAACAAACAAAATGGAATTATGTAAAATAAGAAATAGATGCATAAAATCGAAGTAATTTTAAGAAAAATGTATAAAAAACTATAAAGGCGCAACGATTTAACGATCTAGACTCAAGGTATGTGTACAAATAGGCAAATCGGAAACATGTATTTTATACAATCTTACTTTTCGTATTTTGACAGTCAGTAAATTGATTGTCAAAATCATATGGTTCTGACTAAAAGTTAACCAACCAACAGTGGGTGGTTAAATCATAGTTAAACAATAACTGAAAAACACAATTCAATGTTTAACTACAATTTATCTAAGAAACGAAGATCACCACTGACTGAAAAACTGGCCATTAGAAACCATCAAAAATTATTAATTTTTCCGATTCGACGCTCCGTTTCCGAGATATAGACATTTTTTCTAATTTTTTCCTAATTGGGTAACCTTTTCTCGAGAAAAAGGTAATGGACCTTACAAGGGTGACAAATCATAAAAATTGCAAAAGATGAGCTAAAAACATAAGTTATGTGCTCAAACCGATTCTATAAAATCGGATATGACAATTGGTTACAATAACCGGTTTTATAATCCGATTTAAAAACCCGGGTTTAACACACGCAATTAAAAATCAGTTTGTTTAAAATTATTAATAAATCCGGATTTGATTATTGGAACCGGTCTTTTATTGCACTATTGGGAACCGGGTTTAACAACCGCGGAATCAAACAATTGCCAGAGAAAATTTGAAAATATAAGTTATGTGGTCAAACCGATTCTATAAAATTGGACATGACAATTGATTAGAATAACCAGTTTTAGAAACCGGTTTGAAACCCCGGGTTTAACACTCAATTAAAATTCCTCATTTATTAACATTTTTATACAAACTGATTTTTAATTGCGAGTGTTAAAACCGGGGTTTTAAACCGAATTCTAAAAGCGGTTATTGTATCCAATTGTCATATGCGATGTTATATAATCGGTTTGAGCACATAACTTATGTTTTTAGCTCATCTGTTGCAATTTTTATGCTTTGGCACCCTTATAAGGCCATCTTGGCGATTTTTCCTCGAGATGGCTTACTGTGCCGCACCATATCATCCCTCAAACCATGGAGTGACTATATCATGTTATACCTTATTTTAAGCGTATAGACTTCTACTAGGAGGCATTGGTATCCGAGTTGAATAGTTTTTTCATTTAGGTACAACTTTTGGGGAGAAACCGAAAAACCCAACTTTAAATTTTTTCAAATTAAGAGTTTGAACCCCTAGAGTGGTGGGATTTTACTCAAATTTTTACCACTTTATATTCAGGTCAAACCAAATCAATGTGTAATTTTTTTTATTTTTTTAAATTATTAAATTATTAAATTAAATTAAAATTTTCTAGTGTATACTAATTTACACCCCAAAATGTCAAAACCTGAAAACTTTGACCAAAAGTCGGACCGACTTAGAGTTATCCGATTGGGCTACAATTTTCACCACGTTAGTTTTAGACCAAATGGCATAAAAATCCGCTTGGTATTTGTTAAAATTCGAGAAAAATAATTGCTCCATACATTTCATTGCCACATGTATCCTGCAATATGTTGCTTGGGTCGTTATTTCAGCGTGTAGATGAAATGATGAGTCGCAGAACAAAACGTTCCTTTTTGATTATTTCAAAAAGTTGGGAAATCTAAGATTAGTGTTTTCATCCGAAAAGGCATCAATTGAATTTTAAAACGCAAATATGTAAAATCGCTTAAAGATTTTCGGATTTCAACTGCCTAAGTTTAGATTTGAACTGATGTCTTTTCAATTTTAATTAATGTTTTTTAAACTTTAAATTTTCAATATCAGTTAATGTGTTTCAAATTTCAATTGATGTATTCTAATTTTCAATTGATATACATACATATTTTAAATTTGAAATAGAATTTAACATTTCAAATGATGTATTTTAAATTGCAAATAGAATTTTATAATTTCGACTAATATTTTTCATAAGTAAATTGATACTTTATTTAATTTCAATTGAAAATGATGTAGTTCCCGTGCCACTAGTAAAATCTGTTTCAAATTGATCCACTACCGGTTTAAAAGTGCCAGAAATGAGGCATTTACCCCCGAAACCAATGGCATCGCAATTTAAATATATTCTGTTGTTCGTATAAAGATAAACTAGTTCTATCGTAGAGAATCACTAGATCCAAACTAGTTACGAGGAACTAGTATTTCTCGCCTACTGTGTTACTCCAAATAATCGAATTAAACCGAAAGTTGGTGAAACTCCTAATTATGCGTATTATTTAATTGTACATGCTGAAAAATCTGTCTTTTTTGTTGTTTGGATGCAAATATAAATTATGTTTGGAGCTTGTCGCAAATTTAATATACTTGTGTCCAAACACATTGTGTTTGCTATTCAATATTACATGTTTGAGACACAATGATTAATATGTTATAAGATATGTGTTTGCGACCCATTATAATATGTGTTTGAGGCCCACATATATTTATGTTTGCGATACAAATAAAGCTGTGTTTGTGGCACTGTCTATGCTCTCTCGAGAGCAAGATAATAAAAAAGGGACAACTGGAGAGTCTATCTTGTAAGTGTGTATCTGTATTACTGCATTATTCTCTCAGGCAGTGAGTCATAAATATTCCTAAATTGGCGTGTAAATTGCAGATGAAGTGTTTCTTATTTTGGCTGATGTATTGCGTTTTAGCTTCATGTATTCAATCGTCAATGGTTCATCGGACAGAGGATATCAAAAGCGCTTGATCAGTGAAAATGAATAAACAAAGGCTCGGACGGTTAAATGGTTTGTGATGTTACTGTGGTTTTTGCGGATGTGTTTCGTATATATATATATATGTGTGCTACCAAAGTGAGAAACGATTTTGACGAAAGAAACGGCGGACTATTTGTGGAAAAAGTGTAATAAAAAAACACAAGTAATTAATCCACGCTTGGCTTGCATGAACTTGATTTGTATATAAATATCTTGTTTATGTACCAACGCATAGTGATAACCGACGCATAGCTAAAACCTTCTGAAAACAAAAACGTGACAGACAACAAAGAAAGGAGAAGCAAAAGAGCAGCAGATTCTCATTTCATAAAAAAAAGAAAAAAAAATGGTTTCCCATTACATCCCATGAAGGGACCGGGGAGAACTTCTCACAATCACTGAGTTGTGCGCTTTCCAGTTTTTACTCACTCATTGGGACCTACAGATTTACACCGATTCCGAACGGTATTTTGAGAAGCTTTTTCATGGCTATATACTCGATAGTGTCGAAAGAAATTTGAAGGTGGTCAGAGCAGGGATCGAACCCAGGATCCCAAGTACAAGAGGCGCGCACACTACCCATTGCACCACCGACGGCCAAAAAAAAAAACAAATAGTGCAAGTAACTGAAAAAACGGCCGTTTTAAATATTTTAATTTGTTGTATTAATTACTGATAAATGTCTATTTATATTAATAAAATTAATTAGAATAAATAACATATATATTGAAATCAACGAATAACTCGTTTCTAAATATTATTATGTTTGGGAGGAAATACGCATACGTTTCCATGTAAGTACATGCATGTTTGGGGGAAACGCGAATGCTAGCACGTAAGTATATGGATGTTTGGGATGAAGAACGCATATGTTTCCACATAAAAGCATATATGTTTGCCAGTAAACATGCTACTGTTTGCATTTAAACGTAAGTAAGTTTGGGACTTGCAAACATATGAATGTTTGACGTGTGTTCGAAACATATACATGGTTCCTGCAGAATATGTTTGGGAGACTATGTTAGAGGGGCAGTTATTTTTCAGCGTGTATCTACGTTTACTTCAGTTCTTGCGAAGTTTTCGTAAGAAATTTTGTCATTTGTCTCTAAACGATCATTTTTGTTGCAGAGAGTTACTTACCACCTATTTCTAAATCACAAATATTTCATGAATATTTCCTCTTCGCACTCCATTCTATTTTTAACGCATGTGGTGTTAATTTTGTTGGTCAAAATACTGGTAGTAGAAATTTCAAAATACCGGTCCTAAACAATTATCAAACAATTGTTTTCGTACGAAATAACTTTGCCACCACAACCCTGTAATTCGATATGCTTAAAAAATTTCGCAACGAGCTGTGTACTAGAAATCTGCACAAGACATCTTGAATAGCCATTCAAGACATTTGCTTTTTTCAAGACATATACAGTAGAGAAGTTTCGACAACCAAGTACTTCGGGTTACTGTCGACAAAACATTCCTTTATGTGTGTGTACATAAAAACACAATACGATGTGATGCGAAGTAGAAGTCGTAGTATTGTATTTTTGTTCTTTACAGTTTCACACACATACACGAATGTTGTTTTTTTTTCCAGAAAACTTAAGTAGTTGGTCGCTACATTACATGTCTTAAAAAAAGCAAATGTCTTGAAAGACCATTCAAAGTCTTGTGCAGATGTCTAGTGTGTACGAATCAAATGAAAAGTGAGCAAAATTTTCAGTTCACGAAATATTCGTTATTTTTCAAATACGTACTTCTTATGGAAATGAAAATGTAATAAATGTGAATACTGGGCTTTAGGAAAAAATGGATTGTCTTTTGTGCGTCAGAGAAACTCTGATCTGTTGGAAATTAAAAATATTCTTCTAAGAAATAATTTCAGATGGTATCATATACATATAAATAACAACACATTTTTATTCACTGATAATTATTCGAGCCCCCCAACAAGAACCAATATGGTGTCATTTCGAACCTTTGGAGCAAAAAAATAAAAATTTAGCTGGGATGTTATTTGGTGTTCTCGTATTGTTCTTTGTTGACAAAAGTAGATAAAGTGTGCCAGAAGAACAAGCAAATTATCTGTAGAATTACCAAAAAAAAAAAACGAAGAAACAGATAATTAATTTCCGTTTCTTCTGATTTGGCCGTCGGTGGTGCAATGGGTAGTGTGCGCGCCTCTTGTACATGAGATCCTGCGTTCGATCCCTGCTCTGACCACCTTAAAAAAAAATATTTCTTTCGGCGACGGTCACCTCGCATAGTGACGGCGACACTATCGAGTATTTAGCCATGAAAAAGCTTCTCAAAATACCGTTCGGAATCGGTGTAAAAACTGTAGGTCCCAATCAGTGAGTGAAAAATTAGAAAGCGCACAGCTCACTGGTTGTGAGAAGCTCTCCCCAATCCCTTCATGGGATGTAATGGGAAACGGGGGGTTTTTTTTTCTTCTGATTAGAGTAATTAAAAGCCGAACTCGGTTTATCGGGTTTTTGGACATTCCCCGACCGCTGGTTATTTGAAAATTGCTTTTTTTTTGTAAAATTTGAAGTCTTCCACAATTCGAGATTTTTTTATAAAAATTTAAATTGTGTTGTTAATTTAATTGTGTTTATAATTTTTAATAATAATTGTTAATAAAAATAATAATAATTTAATTGTGTTAATTGTTAATAATTGAAATGCTTTTAAAAATTAAGTCATTTGATTTTTTCCCACGGAAAATTTAAACTATAAAAAAAGTATAAAGCACAGTTTAAACTGCGGAATCTTTTGTACAGAAAATTTTAATTTAATTTGAAAACAAAATTAAAAAAAAATCATTATTACTGTTTGAATGTTATAACATAAAACTTAAAATCATACATTTTTTATATTTAAAAGAAGAAAGTAAATAATTTTATTACATTTTTTGAGATTTCAATTTATTTCCTTATATTATTTAAATATTAGTTCAGTTGTTTATTCATTAGTTTTTACTTTTAAAACTTTTTTTTGCGAAAAAGAACTTTTTTATTGTTGAATATGAATCTTTGGGGACTCAGAAACAATATTTATTCCACGAGTTTTTTTTTTAAAATTAGTTGTATTTCAAAATATAACACAGTTTAACCATTTTCGTGGGCTTAAAAATTAAAAAATTAAATTAAAAAAAAAAAAAAACTGGAATTTTTTAATTTTTTACAATAAACTGGGTTAGTAGGCCTTTCATTTAAGATGAATATTTCATTCGTACACTGAGAGAAAAAAAATTATTATAATAATAAGTGGTAAAGGTAGATTTACGACTTTTTCATTTAAAATGGCACAAAAACGGGTAAAGATTTTTGGCCAAGATTTTCGGTTGACGTTCTAATGACCTTCGATAATGCCTTCTCCAACAAAGGTCGTAACGCCTCCGATAATGAATCCCAGTTTTCATTCAAAAATGCATTCATACGATCACCCAAAGCATTATCCCCATTAAATAGAGTATTCAAATTTAATTTTACTTTTCCCACTTCATAATTAACATTAATATCTTTAACCTTTAGATAGGTAAGGCTATTTTTCTTTTGCCGCTCACCGGTTATCACCGCGGACAAGGTAACATCAGCAAAAATATATACAATTTTATGGTATTGAACAAATCCATGTGATTATTTAGTACTTACTGAAATTTGCAGTACATTTGCCCGATCCAGTCAACGGCATCATCATTATTTTACTATCGATTTCATAATCCGCATGCATGGTGAGATTCGACAATACAAGAGTGGTGGTGAATTTCACTTTTGATGTGTCAATATTTAAGGATTTTATGGAAAAATCAGACATGCCATACAGTTTAACATTTTTATAGGTAGACTTGATATAAACAGCTCCAGTGTCTTGATTCATTTTAATTTCAGGTATTTTTCTATTTCTCGTTTAGAACCTTAAAATCTAAAATTCCACCAAGGCGCTTCACGTCACAAAGCTTAGTTTGGACGTTATGAGTTGAGGAAGGTAAAAAAGCTAAAAATTTTGGATTTTTTTCATTTTTCTTGAAGTTTGTTAAATTTTTTTTCCAAACGAAACATTGTACTGCGAAGCGCCTTGGTAGAATTTAAGATTTTAAGGTTCTAAACGAGAAATAGAAAATTTTGGCCAAAAATCTTTAGCCGTTTTTGTGCCATTTTAAATGAAAAAGTCGTAAATCTACCTTTACCACTTATTATTATAATAATTTTTTTTCTCTCAGTGTACGAGTGAAATACATATTCATCTTAAATGAAAGGCTACTAACCCAGTTTATTGTAAAAAATTAAAAAATTCCAGTTTTTCGGATATTAATAAAATTACAGGAAAAAATTCGTAATCAGTTGAAAAATCAATGACAATAAGAACACCCTATAATTCACATATCATGTAATTGAGGGCCACCCTAATGAGCATTTCAGATAGCCGAATGTATCCCCAAATCAGTACATATAATTTGGTACATATATCTTTAAATTGGAAAAACCACTTTTTTTTGACATATTGCTACGTATAATATAATTTGTAGGATGAGGTTATAAAAACAGAAAAAAATCGTTCTTGGAAACAACCGAAAACCCGGGTATTTTTTGGATGGCCCGGCATTTTGACTACTGTACTTAATGCGTAATTTTTTTTTTATAATAGAAGTCAAATAGACATAATCCGGCTATATCATTTATCATCTAATTTGCTAGTCGAATCATTCTGGCCACATCAGGTGATATATTTCCATGCTAAATCAAAATGAACGTCCAGTGAGTGTTAACGCTCTGACATAGAAGGCTATAAAACGATTAGGTTTGTAAACCTTAGGATCGAAGAAAGAACACAATTTGTTATGATACAGGGTGGCGCATCAATTGTGCTACAATAAGCAATTCAAATAACTTTTGTTTTAATCAATAAGCGTATTGTTTTACCCCACTAAAGTTAGTTATAGCTTAATTTGTACGGGACAGGTAAGCGATATTAAGTGGCATTTCAGTTTCCCACTTATATTCGGACCTGAGCAATGACAATGTTGCCACATGTTAAATTTCAAGAAATGGCAACAAAACGTTATCTTAGGGCGGGGCCACACTGACGTTTTCTTGTTGCGCGTTTTCAAAAGCTTTCGTAGAAGAGTTAAAAGATAGCTACACCTCTTATCTTACCAAAATGACCTAAACGAAGCCCAGAGGTCTTACCGTTCCAAAGTTATGACCATTTTACTGAAATGTGTTAGATTCTTCAGCCAAAAATTTCAATAAAATAAAATCTTAAACTTGTTAATTTACAATAATTAAAAAAAATTAAGTTACATTGTTTTATTTATAAATGCACTAAAAACTAGAGAATAATTTTTCTTTTAGCCTCAATAAGTATATTCTTCTTCATGATGGGGTTGTACAATCGTCCGCCTACTTAGCACTTCAACAACAATGGTCTAGATACTTTCAATAAAGAGCGTAATTAAAATGAATTAATTTAATTTAATTAATTTTCTAATTTAATTTTCTAGCGATCTCTCAAATAAAACACTTGCATTTAAATTAAAAATGTTGTCAAAATTAAATGTCATATTAAGTGTCAAAATTAAATGTCGCCATTTTTAATTGAACTGCAAGCGTTTTATTTGAGGGATCCCTAGAAAATTAATTAACTAATTCATTTTAATTACGCTCTTTATTGAAAGTATCTAGACCATTGTTGTTGAAGTGCTAAGTAGGTGGACGATTGTACAACCCCATCATGAAGAAGAATATACTTATTGAGGCTAAAAGAAAAATTATTTTCTAGTTTTTAGTGCATTTATAAATAAAACACTGTAACTTAATTTTTTTTAATTATTTTTTTATTTTTAATTTTTTAGTAAATAAATTTTTAATGTTTTAATTTTTTTTCATATTCATGTATTGTCATCCACATCTGACAAGTGTGCAAAATTTTAGTTCGATTGGTCAACTGCAACTGTGTTAAAAATGAGTTACTAGATTTGAACAATACAGACTGATTTGAGCAATACAGACAGACAACTACTTACCTACTTATCCGGTCTCGGACAACTCCGGGGGGTCAGGGACCTTACAAAACGAAGATAACATATTTCGCCAACCAGTTCGATCTTTTGCTTTATTTCTCCAGTTGGCAATAACAAGTGTACGCAAGGGATTCGTCAACATGATCCCTGCAGCGGAGTCTTGGTCTTCCTATTTTTCGTCTTCCTTCGAGTTTGGTTTCGAAAACCCTTCGTGCTGGTTCGTCTTCATCCATTCTACTGACATGGCCTAGCCAGCGCAATCGCGTTATCTTGAACCGCTTAACTATGTCAAAGTCAGGATAAAGCTCATACACCTCATGATTCATGCGTCGCCGATACTCGCCGTTGTGCACTATAGGGCCATACATTTTTCGGAGTATTTTTCTCTCGAAGACTATTACAGATGTTTCGTCTGCTTGCGATAGGACCCACGAGTCTGCGCCATAAAGCAAGACAGGTTGAATGAGAGTCTGGTACAGCTGGACTTTTGTTACTCGAGAGAGGGCTTTATCTCTAAAGTGCTTGCTTAGCCCAAAAATAACATCTATTCGCAAGCACAATTCTTCGCTTGATTTCAAGGCTGACGTTGTTGTTTTTGTTCACGGCAGATCCGAGGTATATAAATTCGTCCACTACCTCGAAGTTATAACGGTTATCAACGTTCACGCTTTGGTCTAATCGCGTGGAGGCCCTGTTCGTTGAAACCATTAATTTTGTCCTGTCCTCATTTACCGTCAGACCCACTTTTGCTGACTCCTTCTCAATTCTCGAAAAAACCGCAGTAACTTCTCTAATTGTGCGCCCAATGATATCTATATCATCAGCATACGCGAGCAGCATGTGACTTTTGCTGTTGATGGTTTTATTCATGTTGACTGCAGCTTTTCTCATAATGATCTCCATTAAGATGTTAAAGAGATCGCACGATAGGATGTCGCCTTGCCTGAGGCCTCGCTTAGTTTCGAAAGGTTCGGTAAGATCCTTACCAACTTTCACTGCGGATTTGGTGTTCGTCAAGGTCATCCTGCAAAGGCGTATGAGTTTTGCAGGAATACCAAGCTCAGACATTGCTTCATAGAGTTTCTCCCGTATCGGACTATCGAAGGCCGCTTTATAATCGATAAATAGATGATAGGTGTCGATTTGTTTTTCGTGTGTCTTCTCCTGGATATGACGTAGCGTGAAAATCTGGTCAGTTGTCGATTTTCGAGGCCTAAAGCCACACTGGTATGGTCCAATCAGGTCAGCGATAATTGGTTTTAGTCTTAGACAGACAACAAAGCAAGTTAAATAAAACACTGTAAAAACAAATAAATGTGTCCTGTTATTTCGCTTCCGAAAACAAAAAAAAACATTTTTGCATTTCAGTAAAATGGTCATAACTTTGGAACGGTAAGACCTCTGGGCTTCGTTTAGGTCATTTTGGAAAGGTAAGAGGTATGGCTATCTTTCAACATAAGTTACCAGCCATCTGGCTGAGCAAATTGAGGTTATGTGCATTTTTTTTCCATTTTTTTCCGAAAGCTCTGTATCTTGGCGATTTGACTTTTTTCTATTTTTTTTTATTGATTCTGAAAGGCCTCTGAAAAGCCCAAAAACAAACAAATCCGACCACTGGCTCAGAAGTTAGCAACTTTACCCTACTACCCTCCGACCGCCAATCCGAAAATTTTGAACCCGCTGCCATTTCGCACCCTTGCATTTTCGGACATGGTCCTAGTGGACTTTTCTTCATGGAATGAGCCAAGGAATACGCTAGAGAAATTTGTCCGGAACTTCCTGAATCACCCTGTATATCTAATTGGTTTTGAAGATGATAGACCGTAAATTACCTCCATGCTCACCCTCGCATATGCGACACCTGAACAGAAAATTTCTCATTCCGCGATCGGCTCCATCACTGTTTTAATGAACTGTTTCAATTCATTAGTTTCGTTTTGTACACCTCTTGCTTGACACGACCCCATAAAAAAGTCTGGTGCAGTCAGGTCCGGTGACCTTGTGGGCCAGCGGAAAGTGTAGTTTCTGGATATTAATTTGTTTGGGAATTTTCGTTGGAGGTCCGCCATAAACGGTGTGGCTATGTGTGCAGTGACTCTATCCTGCTGGAACCAAATGCTGTTGAAACGAATATGTCTTCTCCTCAGTTCTGGGTAAAAAAAACTCCCTCAACATCTTTAAAAAGCGGTCCCATTGACAGTTACTGTTACACCGTTTTTTTCAAAGAAGTATGGCAATGCATCTTGATGAAATTGCCTTCCACAAAGTGACTCGTTCTGGGTGCAGATCCGTCTGATGGAGTATTTCTGGATTAGATTCACTCCATATATGGCGATTTACATTGCCATTTAGATCTAAATGGGCCCCATCCGACATAAACAAGCAATTTATCAAGTTTTTGTCTTCTTCGGATATTTCAATATTTTTTTTTGCAAAATTCCAGGCGAATAAGGTAATCCATAAGGTTGAACTTGTTTGTAATTTGGACTTTGTACGGAATCAAGTTTAAGTCATCATGAATTATCCGTTGTAATATCCGTATGCTTACTCTAATTTGCGCCGATAATTTTCGTGTCGAAACTCTTGGACTTGCCTGAATTGTCGATGCTACAGGCGCGATTGTGTTTTGAACCCGAGCATAGAGATCTCGATGGTACGATCTTTGTGCGATGCTTCCAGATTCGGTAAACATGTTTACCCAACATATACTCGGGTCCATCTACTCGGAGCAGTGCCACCAAACTTCCGCCTAAATTTTCATTCAGGAATGGTTATAAATCACTGGCTGAAAGAATAATGCAAAAATACAGATATACACTTGAAATGACATTAACTTAGACTGAGAACAATATCACTTTGTCTCTCTTTTATTATTTTGTTTTCGACTGAGTATGGCGGCAAAAATAAGTAAACAGTGCACCAAACACAGCTGTATTTGCATCACAAACAAAGCCATATTTGGATTACAAACATATACAAGGTATTTCAAAAGAAGTCATCCGATGTTGTTTGGCTCTCATTTTTTTTCTAAATGAAAAACTTCGATTCTGTTTTTTGATTATGTTTATTTGAACCTTTAGAATTTTATTGGTTAATTTGAGAAGATGGTATCGGTTAAATGGGCGCCGTGACAATTGATTACCATACGGGCTCGTTTTATGGCATTTTTATTCATAATGATTTGAAAATCATAATGAGCGATGAGGCTCATTTCCACCTCAGCGGGTACGTGAACAAGCAAAACTACCGCTTCAGGGGCACCGAAAATCCACGAGTGATGCACGAGGAGCCATTACACCCGCTCAAAGTGACTGCATGGTGCGCTGTTCACTCTGGAGTAGTCATAGGGCCATTTTTTTCGAGAACGCCGCTGGTCAAACGACAACAGTGGACGGTGCGCGCTATAGGGCCCTGTTAACCGAGTTTTTTCTGCCGCAATTCGACGAATTAGGACTGGAGGACATGTGGTTCCAACAGGACGGAGCAACGGCACACACTGCGAGAGCCACAACCGATATTCTGAAGGCGGCGTTCCCGGGTCGCCTCATCTCTCGTTTTGGCGATTTGCACTCGCCCGATTTAACCGTTCCAGACTTTTTGTAGGGTTTTTTGAAGTCCCGTGTTTACGTGAACAAGCCCGTGACCCTGGAAGCCCTCAAGGTCAACATTCGACACGAGTGCGAGAATCTGTCGCCCGAAGTTCTCGCCGAAGTGATGAAAAATGCCATAAAACGAGCCCGTATGGTAATCAATTGTGACGGCGCCCATTTAACCGATATCATCTTCTCAACTTTCTAAAGGTTCAAATAAACATAAACAAAAAACAGAATCGAAGTTTTTCATTTAGAAAAAAAATAAGAGCCAAACAACATCGGATGACTTCTTTTCAAACACCTTGTACATATATTATAATATATCAATCATTGTGTCTCAAACATATAGAACTTAATAGCAAGCACAATGTGTTTGGACACAAATATTCTATATTTGCGACAAGATCCAATCACACTATATATTTACCTCCAAACAAGGAAGAAAATACATATTTTTTTTTATAAAAATATAAGCCGATTACTCACACAGAAAAAAATTTATTACGTTTTGTTTTTGTAGCACGATTTGCACGCCACCCTATATCTTGCAATCGCAAAACCAACATATGCATTAGGGTGGAGTGAAAATGGCAAAAAAAACATCTCCTGTGTTGTTAATCAATGACAATAACATATATGTACTTACGTCGAAGCATTAGTGTGTTTCCTCCCAACCGAACGATTGACGAGTGAATGCATGCAACTAAAACACAACAGATCAGTCAACATAAGCAACACTCAATTCATGTACGCACGCATTCAAGAATATTAAAATATCAAGAATATTATAAATCACTGACTGAAAGAATACTGCAAAAATACAGATAAACACAGGAAATAAAAATAATTTAGACTGAGAACAACATCTCTTTGTCTTTCATTTATTATTTTGTTCTCGACTGAGCATGGCGACAAAATAATAATTAAGCAGTGCACCGAACACAGCTGTATTTGTATCACAAACAAAGCTTGTATTTGGGTCACAAAAACATATATTATAAGATCTTAATCATTGTCTCTCAAACATGTATGTAATAGCAAACACAATGTGTTTGGACACAAGTATATTATATTTGTGACAAGCTCCAAACGCACATTATATTTACCTCCAAACAAGAAAAAAGTACAGATTTTTCAGCGTGTATATATGTGAAATAATTGCTACTTATATTGACCATATATCATATGAGGCATCGATTACAACGGTTAGTCATCAATAGGTTGTCGCAAGATTTATTACGTATTACAAGAAGTACAAGAGTATGAAGTAATGGCGCAGTTGCGCCAAGAAGAATTTTTTTAAAGGATTCCCAAGAAAAGTTATTTGACATCGCAGCATGTACGGAAGTGTGCATCCAGAAATGTATGTAGATGCATTACTAAAGCACCTGCTGCTGTGGAAACCTTTTTAAAAGACCAACGAAATGAGTTTAAAATGGATATTGGTTGTGTGGACAGGGTCACAACAAAATCTTTACGACGCAGTGAAGTAAGAAAACCAAAGTGTGATGAGTTTGTGCATAAAAACATTCTTACAAGTGCCTTTTCACCTCCAGCAGCTCTTCACGCCGAACATCAGAACCGGACGAAGATGACATTTGCCTGAATGAAGGAACACAAGAAAAGCCCACAAAGAAAAAAAAAACAAAAAGAAAATAAGCAGATGAGACATAAGTTGCAAACTCTTTCTAGTTTTATACTCACTGGTTGGGACCTACAGTTTCACACAGGTTCCGAACGGTATTTTGAGAAGCGTTTTCATGACTAAATACTCGATAGTGTCGCCTTCACTATGCGGGGCAACCGCCGCCGAAAGAAATTTAAGGCGGTCAGACCCAGGATGTCATGTACAAGAGGCGCCCACTCTAACCAGGGCACCACCGACGGCCATACTAAAGATCTTATATCAATCGGAAATTCTGAATATAGGCAATTTCTCGATTGATTCAGGATAAACAAGCTAATATTTAGAAGAATATTTGGAGCAAATTTCTTTTAGCAGCAAAATTGTTTTTTTTGTTTTTTTTTTGCCTGGTAGAGCATTGAATGCGGATTTAGAAAAAAAAAGTTTGCGGAAGTCCATATTTTCCGAAATAAAGGTCTCCAAATCTTGAATGTATAATTGCGCATAACTCTGCCATTTAATATTCGATCCTGATAAAAATAAGTTTCATAAATCGTTACATTTATATCCCACCTGGTCAGGCAGGGGGTTTAAAATTCCCTCTGTACCTTAAGTCGATGTGTGACAAAATCAGAAAAATCGCGCGAGTTTTTAGAAATAATTTTTTTATTTTGGTGTGTAAAAACTACAACAAAGGACAAGAGAAATAAAAGACAACAACAACAACGACAAAAGATAACAACACCAAAAGACAAGAACATTAAATTAAACCAATTTTTATTAAATGATTAAACCAAAAAAAGTGAGGTTAAAAAACATTTTTTAAATGAGCCCTCAATGGGTTAATATTTGAGTTATATACAGGGTTATAGAGTTTCACAAGGGCTTTGTAGTGACATATATTTCAAGCAGATCCGACGATAAATACCTGAGATATGACCGATTATATACTCAAGCTTTAAAGGCTTATATCTCAATAAGTTGGACCTAGCGCGAAAAAAACAACTTATATTTCAACTCCGCGCAAAAGCCTTTGCCGTTGGTGAAATTTTGGTGCAGATCTGATTTTGCTGCTAAAATAGTTTTGTGCTGAATATTTTTTTAACACACATTTTTCAAAATTTTCATTTTATTGGGAAGGCTCATCATTGACAGTTATGAATGAAATACAACATCGTTCAAATGGTATCCACGAATTGCTTTACAGTACCTCATTCAGCACATTTTCGATTGTTTGGGCCTCTATCTAGTGAACGACAGGGTCGATTTCGTGTTTTAAGGCCTCAATGGATGACGTGTGGATTTCCGAAACTCCTACTTGAGTCTACATGAGTCTACATTTTCACACATTCAAATACATTCATGTTTTTTGAATGGGTTAATGTTTTCATTCTAGCGGTTAGAGTACAATACATACAACCATTCTTCTCAGCGTGTTGCATTGGGTACGAAACACAATGAATCCGAGCATAGAGAGTTCTTGTATGAAGGAGTATTAACTAGATTGAGTAAAAGGTCTTTAGAGACAAGCAGAACTATTCGAATAGAGAGATGTATTCATGAGACATATTAAAAAAAGCGTAACTAAAGCAAATGCTGTTTTGGTATGATTTGAAGTTCTAATTTCTTTGGAATAAAGAATATGATTAAAATTAAGTCAATTTTAGAAAAGGTTTGATGTCGAAGTTGTTATTGCAACTGACATATTTCATTTCTTTGCCGTCTCCATCCACAATTAAGGGAAAAACTTCCCAAACTTTGATGCGGCCTTTTTTCTCCTTCAAAATGAGTTCACCCCTTGAAATTCGCGAAACAATACTATTTTCTTCACCCACAGCGGCGGATTGAGTTGAGGACTACATATTTTTAATGTTAAATAAATTATTTTTAAAATAATTTACTTCATCAATTTCCATTATCTAATTAATATATAATTTTGCAGTTAAACTCATAAAAAACGAATATTTATTTATTTAGTCTTCACACAACGTTGCTGACCTTTTCATTGACGAGAAAGCAAATGAGACCCATAACCACTCATAATTTACCGTTTTTTCATTCGAATAGTTCTTATGTATTCGAATGGTTTTTACATTCACGAACATTTATTGAGTAAAATGTTGTGTTGTCGTAACAGAATTGAGACGAACAGAGTAATTAACAGAGCAGAGATTCATACAACATTCATTCCAAGGCACACAGGAACGTATCGTTTCATTTCATTGTTTACACTATTCGGACCGTTGGTATTGGTACAGTGAGATAATGAATGTATTCTAAAAGAGAGTGCATTCATGCAGGGTTCTAGTGGATACCCAAGTTGCCTTGTTGATGCCTTTAATGTTTCGATTTTACAAGAGCCTTTACTACCGTGCACGTACTACACTAAGATCGTGAATTCCCTAAGTCAATACATGGTATATGTAAAAAAAACATCTATTGGGATGATCTAACGCTTTTAGTCTAAATTTCGTCTGCAGCATAAAACTAAGTCGAACACAGTTTTCACCAATTTAGTGAAATAGTATTATTAAATCCAGATTCCGGTTCTTTTTAATTGCATAAAAATTATTTGTTTTCATGAATTTTTATAAAGCTTTCGTAGTCAATTTCCTTATTCGCAGTTAAAGAACATGCGCCGGAACAACTAACGCCTATTAATTGTTCGTCTAGCCATTCGTCTGTCTATAGATTTCCGCATATTTTCTGGGAAAATTGCAACTTGCACCCACTTCTAATAAACGTGTTTGTTTTTTATATTTTTTTTTTTATCATCTATAACACCCAACAGTTAATTAACGTCTGCGTAGAAGAGTATGATATTCAAACATAGTGGGACCAATTTGACATGAATGCCATAATTTCATAAAGAAATATCTCAAACTTTGTGTTTACTACAAGAAATTGAAAATTGTAGTCTTAACTATTATGGACCAGTTGACGACATTTGCTCACAGTTGTCGAAAAAAAGAAAAATAGTTTCCCGTTACATCCCATGAAGGGATTGGGCAGAGCTTCTCACAACCAGTAAGCTGTGCGCTTTATAGTTTTATACTCACTGATTGGGACCTACAGTTTTACACCGGTTCCGAACGGTATTTTGAGAAGCTTTTTCATGGCTAAGTACTCGATAGTGTCGCCGTCACTTAGCGAGTTGACCGTCGTCGAAAGAAATTTTAAGGTGGTCGGAGCAGGAATCGAACCCAGGATCTACTGTACAAGAGGCGCGCATACTAACCATTGCACCACCGACGGAATTACATAAAGAAATATCGCAAACTTTATGTTTTTTACAAAAATTGAAAATTGTAATCTTGAATATTATGGACCAGTTGACGACATTTGCTCACAGTTGTCGAAAAAAACAAAAATAGTTTCCCTTTATATCCCATGAAGGGATTGGGTAGAGATTACCACAACCAGGGAGCTGTGCGTTTGCTAGTTTAATACCCACTGATTGGGACCTACAGTTTTACACCGCCTTCGAATGGTATTTTGAGAAGCTTTTTCATGGCTAAATACTTGATAGTGTCGCCGTCACTATGCGAGGTGACCGCCGCCGAAAGAAATTTAAGGTGGTCAGAGCAGGAATCGAACCCAGGATCTCATGAACAAGAGGTGTGCACTTACCATTGCACCAGGGACGGTCATTCTTCTAGATTGATGACAAATTCGATACACATTCATATCTGGCCTGTAAACAGCCCTCCTATACGGATTCAAAAAGTTTCCGTATACGAGGGCGGATCAATAAGTCCGTGACTTTTTGAATGAAACACAGTTTGTTTGCAAAAAAAATTATTTTTCACCATAATCTCCTTTTGATCAACAATTTTATGGTTGGAGCTAAATCTCTTTCCACCTATCCATTTCTTTAGGTTTGGCAATAGGAAATAGTCACTGGGGGCTAAATCTGGAGAATATGGCGGATGAGGTACCAATCCGTAACCCAATTAAAGAACTCCAAACAATCCTTGGAAGTTGTTACACGATTACGAGTATGGTCAATTGAGAGCAAACGCGGCACCCATCTTGCAGACAGCTTTCTTAAACCCAACTGATCATTTAAAATCGAAACCACACTGTCATATAAAATGCCTATGGCATCAACAATCTCACGCAATTTTACTCTTCGATCGGCCTACACCATATCGTGGATTTTTCCAACATTTTCGGGTGTATAGACCTCAATTACCCGTCCAGAACGTTCAGCGTCATTTGTACTTGAGCGACCATAACGAATGTCAGTAAACCACTTTTTTACCATTGAAATCGATGGTGCAGAGTGCCCATAGTATTTATCAAGCTTTGCCTTGGTTTGATTGACGGTTCGCTTTTTTCCATTTTAAAAAAAATGTACGAGGTTGGATGTTTTGAACAGCCGCTGTATGTTTTGAACAGCTGTCCTTAAGCAGGCCTGTTTGCATGCCTATTAGAGGAAGACAGAACTAATGCTCACAGGTATGCAACTTCCATCCTTTATGTAGGTTTGTGGGCAGGACAGGTAAGGTAAAGAAAAAGGGATGCGTTTGGTCAAAATTCAGTTTTCTACATCGGTTCCGAACGGTATTTTGAGAAACTTTTTTGTACACGTTAGTGTCCGCATCACTAAACGAGGTGACCGTCGTCGAAAAATTTAAGGTAGTTAGAGCAGGGATCTAACCAACGCACCATTGCCATTGTACCACCGAATGCCTATTTATGGACAATTAAAATCACTTTTTTATATTAAAATTTTCCAAAATGTGATATTGCATCACTTTTTTGCTTCAAGTGCATTGCGGACCGTGACAGGGTTAATAATTTTCTCTGAAATTTTGTGTGTGTATTCTACATGACCCATACGAGGGTTGCTATTTATATTTAGGGTCCAGCAAGAAATAAAAACAATCATTTATCATTAGAAATGGTTTCATTGTTTTTCAAAATATTCTTCGTGAAGATCTATACACTTTTGCATGCGCTCAAACCCATTTTCGAAGCACTTTTTCCACTCCGATTCCAAAACATGGTTTTTGAACGCTTCAACAGCCGCTTCGGGCGTCGAAAAACCTTGACCGGTAAAAAGAAGTCATTGGATGCCATATCAAGGCTGTACAGCGGATGACCCATCAATTCGACATGTTGAGTGCTCAAATAGCCCATTGTTTCAGCTGATGTGTGAGAGCTCGCATTGTCCTAATGCAAAATGATCCTTCTTTTGTTGTTTTTCAATATTTCTTCGAATACTGTTACAGCTGGTGGGATACCACTCAGGATTGACCGTCCTACGTTCCACTGAAAGCACTGTGGCCACATGATCGGTTATACCGAAGAAAACCCCGATCATTTGTTTCGATGTGCTTCTTCCACCAACAACTTTTGTTGGATTTAGCTCGTCTTGAAAGACCCATACGGTCGATTGCTGTTTTGTTTCGGGCTCATATGTATAGAACCATGATTCGCCCCTGTGACGATGTTATACACTGCATTTGAGCTACCGCGTTTGTATTTTTGCAACATTTCTTTGCTCCAAACGACGCGAACCTTTTGAAATTGCAATATCTGAAAAATAATCGCCCCGACAACATATTGCAGGAAACATGGAAATGTTTGCAAGCTTTGTTTTCATGAATTCAATACTTCCTGCCTTGTTGTCTCTTTGTTATCTGCCTTGGTTTTGTTTTTACCGGTTTTCAACAAAAAAATAATCCATATTTGGGTCTAAAAAATATAAATTATGGCCTATTAATCATTGTGTCTCAAACATGTTATATTGAATAGCAAACACAATGTCTTTGGGCACAAGCATAGTATATTTGCGTTAAGCTGCAAACACGTTATATTTGCATCCAAACAACGAAAAATACAGATTTTTCAGCGTGCAAGGATGCCTCAATCTCACATGTCGGTCTTTCTTTATCAGTTGACGCACAACATCGATGGTTTCCGGCAAAACGACCAAAGTTGGACGACCTTCATGAAATTCATCCGGGAGCGAACGCCGTGCGAGCCGCAACGCTGAAAAATCTATCGTTGTTTGGATGCAAATATAAAATGTATTTGGAGCTTGTCGCAAATATAAAAACTTAAATATTTGTAAAAAATATTACATGTTTGAGACACAATGATTAATAAATTATAACATATGTGTTTGCGACCCAAATATATCTGTGTTTGTGATACTAATAAGCCGTGTTTGTTGCACTGTTTATGCTCTTTTGAGAGCAAGAGAATAAAAGACGGGCAACGAGTGTGTCTCTCTTGTAAGAGTGTATCTAGATTTTTGCATTATTCTCTCAGTGACTGATTGATATATATTCCTGAGTGTGTGTGCTACCAAAGTGAGAAACGATTTTGAGGAAAGAAACTGGAGAGGGCAACAACGTGAACCCATTTTTCAGCCCGAGCCTCTACTGAAAAAATTGGTATCTCGGACCATTTGTGAAATGTAATAAAAAAAAACACAAGTAGTTAATACACGCTTGTCTTGCATGAACTAGATTTGCATATAAGTCTATTGTTCGTGTACCAACGCATAGTTATAACCAGCGCATAGTTGAAACCTTCTGAAGACAAAATCGTGAGATTCAACAAAGAATGGAGAAACAACAGAGCAGCAGATTCAAAACAAAACAAATAATGCATTCAATGCAAGTAAATGTAAAAATCATTTAAATCTTTTAATTTTTTGTATTAATTATTTATATAAGTAAATGTATAAGTATAATTAATTATAATGAAGAAAGAATAATTTGCTTCTAAATATTGTTATGTTTGGGAGAAAATACGCATATGTTTCCGCGTAAGTATACGGAGGTTTGGGGGAAATACGCGAATGCTTCCACGTAAGTATATGGATGTTTGGGATAAAGCACGCATATGTTTCCACGTAAAAGCATACATATTTGTCAGTAAACATGATTGTGTTTGCATTTAAATACAAAGTGAGTTTGGGGCTTGCAAACGTATAAATGTTTGAAGTGTGTTCCAAACATATACATGGCACCTTTAGAATATGTTTGGGAGAATTTGTTACAGAGCCCGTTGTTTTCAGCGTGCACCAGCGATTTCCAGTGGTTCTTAATGGTGCTTCATCACCAAAATCCGAATCAAGTTGATTGAGATACTCTTGTCTCGGTAATATTCGCCGAAAATCGTAAGAAATCATCCCACGCAAATTTTCACGGGTTAATTCCATTTTTTTGCCGGGATGAATTTTTGAACACACTGTAAATACAACAAATAGTGCTCGTGTGAAAACGTTCCCCTCATTAATGTTCGATAACCCATTTGATGTCAGGTTTCCCAGAAGAATAGAGTGGGATAAAGGGGAACCACTGACAGGTTTTGACACCAAAGTATTTACGGATGGATCCAAAATGGAACCGGCTTGGGAGTCTTGTCCGAAGAGGCAAGCCTCAATTTATCATTCAAACTCCCAGACAAGTGCAGCGTTTTCCTATCGGAGGTACTGGCCATCACGGAAGCCTGCGCTGAACTTGTACTACAACGGAGAACAGATCGCATTGGAATATTTGTTGATAGCCAGGCGGTTCTCCTGTCACTTAAATCTAACAACATTGCACGCTGAAAAATATCGCCCCCAGCAACATATTGCAGGAAACATGTAAATGGTTGCAAGCACTATTTTCATGAATTTCAGATCTGCTTCTTTATTGTTTCTTTGTTGTCTGTCTCGTATTTGTTTTTAGCGGTTTTCAACAAAATAGCCACATTTGGGTCTCAAAAATATACATTAGAGCCTATTAATGATTGTGTCTCAAACATGTTATATTGAATAGCAAACACAATGTGTTTGGGCACAAGTATAGTATATTTGCGACAAGCTACAAACACGTTATATTTGCATCCAAACAACAAACAAATACAGATTTTTCAGCGAGTGCATCTAAAATCGTTCCTGAATGTGGGAAAAAATAACTTGTCGAGCTAGGTCGACTGACCAATGTGGTTCTTACTTGGATACCAGGCCATTAGGGTCTCCTTGGGAACGAAAGGGCAGACGAACTAGTAGCGGGATCCTCTTCCACCGAACTTCATATGGTGTCAGCCGCAACGGCTGTAGGGTCGGTCAACAGAGGTAATTTCCTGCATTACCTTGAACGAGTTAAGGCCAGATGGGATAGAAAGGAAACGTGCCGCATATCCAGAAACTCGTGGCCAGAATATAACATTCAACGGACTAACTCCCTGATTAACCAAAATCGTGGGTACATGCCAAGGCTAATTGCCGATTGGGCACTGACCAATCTGTAATCACGGAAGACGGCTAAATCTTCCATACAATGACCACTGCCGTGCCTGCGAAGACACAGAAGAGGAGGAGACAGTGGAACATCTCCTCTGCAGTTGTCCGGCTCTAATGAATAGACAGACGCCTAAGGACTATAGGTCGTCCCTTCCTATACAACCTCACTGAGGTACACACGAGATAGATTTAGGGGATCTAATGAGGCGTCTCCGATTAGCAGGTTGGATCTAGACACTGTACTTTAGTCTGTCCGGAGTGATATGGTATGAAAAACTGTGTCCCAAGACACTAATTGATGCTAAATAGTATCTTTAGCAATCATGTAAACCAACCAAACCAAGTGAAAACGTTATATGTATGTTTATGTTAAAAAATTTCAAACTTTCCCATGGAAGTTCCAGTTTACATCTGGCAACACTAGTATATATAAATAGCAACCCTCTCCGGTAGCTTCAACTTTTTTATTTCGGTCCAGACTAGTCCGGTTCCTGCAATATGTTGCTGGGGCCGTTTTTATCAGCGTGTGGGAAATGTTTTGTAGAAATCAAACGTTCGAAATATAGATTTCGCATGAAGTATAAACTTCGCTTTCGATTTAAGGGGTGTATCGAATTTCGAAACACAAAAACGTTATTTGGACCCACCGTGCTTCGTCAACATTTCATGTGACACACCCTCCTTTTTTTTAGTTATTGATTAGTTTTTCTAGCATCAGCGTGTTATCAAGGCAAAAACAAAAGCAGTTCAAAGCTATAACTTTGACGCTGCTGCTATTGATAAAGCTTCCGAAAATATGACAAGGAATCTAATAAAAAACTTGATTTTGTTTTTTGACTATGATAACATTTTGACTTTGCATTAAGTTTGATATTCATGTCTGTATTTAATTCCATTGTTTGAATATTGCAGTTGTTATTTTAAGCTATAAATGTTGTAAGAAATTTATAAAACGAATGAATTAAACCCAAAATCTGATCACTAATCATGAGTGTTTATACTGAACAATAGTGTGTCCGAACTCGTTCACATCAACCGTCTAAATTCACATACAAAATTCAACTGGGTATAAATAAATGTTTAATTTCATTGGCAAGAATGCCAAAGATATTTCGCTTTAAATTACACTGTGTATAATTTTTTAAGTCATGAAAGTATAACCATATACGGACACCACTACGTGATAGAAGACCAAAAAAAAAAACACCCGAGTCTCCCAGTTTTGCCCAAAGTCATGGACTTTTTGACGTAGAATACGTCTTACCTTACGGTATGAGGAGTCATGTCAGGTTTTTATTGTTGTAATCTTTATTTCATTGAATTTGAGGAAACGGCTAGATGAATTTTTTTAAAATTTTTTTTGTAGGTAAATGAAGATGTTATCTTTCGTTAGATATACATTTCATATTGGTTGATATATTTCTAGTATTTTAATTTCTCAAATGAAAATTGTTTAAACACATACACTCAAACATATGTGTGGTGTTTGGTTGAGTGTTTTTGGTTGCTCAACATTGCTTAGGAACATGTATCTAGTAAAAAGTGAAACGAACAGCAAGCTAATGTTGGTTGGCAACATTTATCTAGTAAAAAGTGAAACAAACAGTAAGCTAACGTTATAAAGCTTTTTTGCGAAAGCTTCAATAAAGCTGTTGTAACATTAATTTTGAATTGTAAAGCGTAACGCTCGAATGCTAATGCGAAGACTCGATAAGGTAAACCTTTTTTAATATTAGGGCGGCCCTCTCAACATTCGCAGAACTTATTTCAATAAAAATATTAATTAAAATACATAAATTAAATTAAGTTTAAAAAAACAGCAGACAGTTGTCCGAGGCCTTCGGCCACGGACTGCCCCTGCAGGATGTGTCAGAGACACGGCCATTAAGTTTAACGTAGAATACGCCATCCGATAAGACAGAAAACATATACAACAATAAATTCATTTGCTTATATTATTTATCATTTATTGTTGTATATGTTTTCTGTCTTATCGGATGGCGTATTCTACGTTAAACTTAATGGCCGTGTCTCTGACACAGCCTGCAGGGCTGCTGCTGTAATTTTTTATGGGTGTCATTTTTGCAAAAAAGTGATCATTTTGTCAGGCTCATATCTTGCAATTCGTTCGGAATTTTGATTTACTCTTTGAGGAAAAGTCGAAGCCCTTGTCATAGAGAATAAAAATAGTGAATGTATAAAATCAAAAAAAACTTCATCTTCAAGATTAAAATCGCAAAAAACTTTAAAAAATTCGATTTTTTAAATTTTTTTCTCCTGTTCAGGTCCATATGTAGCAAACCGTTCAAAATTCAAGGAAACGGTCAACTACAAGAATGTACCTAAGATCTCAGTAAATAATTAAACATATAAACTTCCTAGGAATGATTCTTAACACCGTTTAGGTAGCGGTTAGGTAGCGTTTAGGCAAAAGTGAAAAATTTCTCGACAATTTTTTAATTTCACTGTGTGTAATTTTTCAAGTCATGGAAATGTAACCATATACGGACACCACTACGTCATAAAAGACCAAAAAAAAGACCCGTGTCTCCCAGTTTTGCCCAAAGTCATGGACTTTTTTTTATGGGCCCCCAAATATTTGGGGCCTCGGTGGCATTTTTGCAAAAGTGATCATTTTGTCATTCTCATATCTTGCAATTCGTTCAGAATTTTGATTTACTCTCTGAGCGAAAGTCGTAGCCCTTGTCATAGAGAATAAAAATTGAGAATATATAAAATCAAAAAAACTTCATCTTCAAGATCAAAATCGCAAAACACTTTAAAAAATTCGATTTTTTTACATTTTTCCCATGTTCAGGTCCATAGGTAGCAAACTGTTCAAAACTCAAGTAAACAATCAACTACAAGAATGTACCTAATGAATGTAAGGAATGATTCTTAGCACCGTTTACTTCAACATTGAGATACTATGCTATCTCACCGACCGCAGCAGCACAGGCAAAGCACTAAGCTCAGCACACGCAACAAGGAAATGCAGCACACAATATAAGAATCATTCCTAGGAAGTTGATATGTTCTAGAAAGTTGTTTATTGAGATCTTAGGTACATTTGTGTAGTTGATTGTTTCCGTGAATTTTGAACGGTTTGTTACCTATTGACCTGAACAGGGGAAAAAGGTAAAAAGTCGATTTTTTTAATGTTTTTTTTTGAGATTTTGTTGAACTTGAAGATGTAGTTTTTTGATTTTATATGTTCACAATGTCTGTTCTTTATGACAATAACTACAAGTTTCCCTCAGAGAGTAAATCAAAATTCCGAAAGGTTTGCAAGATATGAGCCTGACAAAATGATCACTTTTTTGCAAAAAATCTTTGGAGGCCAATAAAAAAAAGTGAATGACTTTGGGCAAAACTGGGAGACACGGGTCTTTTTTTTTGGTCTTATATCACGTAGTGGTGTCCGTATATGGTTATATTTTTTTCGTGTTGTACTGTGTTATTATCAATCCTATAACTATAAAAAAAGTGCATGACTTTGGGCAAAACTGGGAGACACGGGTCTTTTTTTTGGTCTTATATCACGTAGTGGTGTCCGTATATGGTTATATTTTTTTCGTGTTGTACTGTATTATTACCAATCATAATTCATAAATCGTGTTCTGATTCTAGTTTTTTATTTGTATTTATTATAAATGGCTTCAAACTGTACTGCGCCAGGATTCTTAAACTGCAATCCCATTACAGTACGATTCTCTCTTATGGCGATTATGAAAAAAAAAACAGATGCTTGGTTTAACAAAATCACCAAGCACGAGATTTCGTTTGCAATGTGTTAATGGCTTTATAAAGATGATATTTATTTTGTCTTTACAGTATTTTCTTATCTGATATTCTAAAGAAAGCTAAAATGTTTGTTTATCTTTTATTGTGATTGTTTGTCTTCAGTGACAAGATTGTCTACAATGACAAGATTGTCTACAGTTTCGCATTTTGCCATCTAAGAACTTATCTCGTTCTCTATTTGTATTAATCAATTGATTTTGAATGCAACCATTAATGTCTTTTGTCTGCTTAATCACGTTTGTCATTAGTAATTTGATAGAAAGAAACAAACAAGTTAACAATATACTAACAAAAAACAAATGTGAAATTATAAAAAACAACGTCGAGCGAGCTATAAATATAAAATCAAAAATAGTAAAAATATCAAAATTAAAGTAATTGCGATGTTTCGGCCCCAACACGAAACAAGATGCGATTAAATCGAACTATTACCATTAACCCTTTTTCCGCAAACAGTAAATAGGTTTTAGTCGTATGAACAAATGAAACTTAAATATTTATGCGATATAAACACGTGGAATTATTCTGTGTATATTTGCAGCGTTTATAGTGTCACATTATCCTGCTAAGCAAACGGATAGTTTCGTTCCAATTTTTATAATTTTTAACCAAAATGAAGTTTTGTTTACATAGTGATGTATATAAAATCAAAACATTGAAACTACAACCTATTATCCGGTTTTATATTCGACTACCCAAAACTGAAATCCAATTCAATATGATTTTTTGACACTTCTTGCAAATTTATGAATATAGCAAATATTAATTGATCTGTTTATTGAATAGTTCTTTCCACTAATGTTTAAAATTTTGCAAAAATGCATTGACGCATTTAAATAAAGAAAATAATTCGGTCTATCAGTTATTGTTCGTCTTGTTTTTACATCACAAGCACTGTGAGAATACATAAAACAGGGTTGTCAGTCAATTATGTGTTCCCTAGTTAAAATACTTATTAGGTTTGTTTCTTTACTTTTTGTGTAAAGTGCGTGTAAATGAGAGTAAAAGCAAAATTCACTGTCAAATACTCAAAATTACACAAAAGTAAAGAAACGCACAAAACCACTTTTCTTACACGCAAACAAATGTCAAAACACAAAACATATGTTTGACAACAAATCTTGCATATCATGTTAATTTTCACTGTTCATTTGCACACTTCCCATCTTCTTTAAATAAGCACTCTCAAAGCAATCACTTTTCAAGTTAATAAAATTGTAAATTCAATAATTTGTTTTCACTTGCGTTATTTTTTTCACAAATAATACATATGTTTTTATGTTGACGTTTCGAACAGCCGATTGTTTGACACTTTACATAAACTTACCCGAAGAAAAAGTCTGTGTAAGTTTGGGTAAAAGAGAAACGCATTTTGACGTTAAGAGAAAAAAAATCTCTCTCATTTACACAATTTTGGAGTAAAGAAACGCTTTTGTGTAACTTTGTGTAAATTTGTGTAACTTTGTGTAAAATTGTGCAAGTAAAGAAACAGAGCTATTATGAATACGGTTCATGGTACAAAGAAATGGTAGAAGCACTAGCCCCGCTGATTTGAACTTTTTTCTGGACTGAGTTTGAGTAAGTTTTTCTCTTATGTCAAAGTTTGTTTACATTTGTTTGTCTGCAACCCCCGTTCGCCAGCAACTGCTGTTTTTGAAATATATCTCTGCAAAAATTAAATAGAAACGTTTTAATTTTCACACTTAAACACTTTCAATATATCAAATAACACACAATCATTTTCTAAATGGCACTTTTTGCAAATTTGTTTACATTTTCATCATTTTTCTATCAGCTGACTTGACACAACACAGACACTGAGCAAAAACAAAATGCCTGTTGTTTTTGGCTTGTTGTATTTGTTGTCGTACTGCATCTACCATTATATTTCTACCATGATACGGTTCTAATAAAACCTTCGCCAAATCTTAAAGCTTTCAATAACTGATGAATGCTTTGGAGGTAATTTAATGATTTTTTATGTTTTTGTTCTATTCGCTTCAGCTGTCAAACTCTACACAAATGCATACCAACAACACAAGAATGCAAAAGAGTACAAAAACAAAATGCATGTGAGTGTGACAGCCGAAGCGAAGAACCTCATGAAAAAAATTAAAACAGCTGTTCTTACGACTTTACCATGAACATATTATTGTACCATGGCCGTAAGTTTATACAGGAGGATTCTATGGCACAGCTGATCGAAAAGGTACTAGGCCGATGATGGAGAATGAGAGAGCAAAGAAGACAGGAACTAATTTTAAATAGTGTTTATTGATACTAATGACAGCTAAATTTTGTTTTATGTTGTTTGCATTGAACGAAAATACGCATTTCCTTTGATTTCTGTCCGTTTTATGTGCAACGAAAGTGTAAAATTGGAAAAATACAGCAGCAAATAAAACTCTATGAAATGGCCTACTACCTCGTCGTCATGAAGAGGCATCGAAGTGAGTAATGGAAACTCTTAAGTAAAACTCTCTATATAATAGATAAATCAAAAGGGGCAGTAGGGTCAGCTAAGGTCAGACAGGCACATAAATTTGCACAAAATGTCATTGGAATCGTTTGACAAAATCGTATGACTTTGTCAAATTGTTATTTGGCGGCCAGACATACGATCAAAATGTTGTCATCGGAGTTTGCACAAAACATCACTCGAAATTGTTGTGTCTGCAAATGTTTTGGTTTTGTGGTCACACAACCGATAAGTCGAAGCAGGCAAATGGGTTTGCGCAAAACTCAAAATGTAATGGTTGCATTTGTGAGTATATAATCGACCAAATCAAATTGGTAAGCTATAGTATTCACTTCCACATGAATTTCACGTGTGGACTTTTCTATTTATCTCGAACAAAGTGGCTATTAGTATCGGGGGCATATACAATATACAATATTATACATATGTATTTTTTGACGGCGAGTGATATATATTATAAATTGGTTTTCATAATTCTTTAATAGCTCTTGACCTAATTTCTAAAAAATATTTTTTTAAAATTCAATATCGAATTATCCAACTGTTTTTTGGAACCAAGTTCCTTATGGCACGTTGCGGGATGGGGGCTAAATGAAAAATTTGTAAACAACTTTTTTTAACTACTTTATTATAACGCATTATTATTGGGTACTTTTGGTTTGGTTTAAAGGAAAGTTTTCTAGGTGGAGCCTGTGCATTACATATTGTAGTTTTGAACCCAATAAAAAGTAAACTTAGAAAAGCCAAAGTGCAAGACTGGCAAATCCATGAATCACAACCCTCAGCATGGAATTACATTTGGCAGCACTCTTACACTCGCACTTTTGGTTTGTGTCCAGACTAACATATTTCTTGTTTAATGGGAAATTTTCTAGGTGGAGCCTGTTTATTACATATTGTAGTTTGAACCGAATAAAAAGTAAATTTGTAAAAGCCAAAGTGAACGAAGTTTAATACAATATCATCTTAAAGAAGTGCCTTTGCTTAAAACAGAATATTTTCTTACAAAAAGTATATTTTCTTAAAAAAAATTTAATTTTTAAATAAATACCTTCTCTTAAAAAAGTACATTATCTTACAACAAATTGCCGTTTCTTAAAAAACTACAGTTTCTTTAAAGAATACCTTTTTTGTAAAACAAAATAACTTTTCTTGAGACAAGTAGCTACTCTTAAAATTGTATCTGTTCTTTCGTAAAAATAAGCTTTTCTTCAAAAAAAAAATACCTTCTCTTACAAAAAATACCTTTCTTACAAAAATTGCTTTTCGTAAAAGTACCATTTCTTAAAAATAAAGTACCACCTTTTCTTTTGTTTTCTTGAGATAAGTAGCCTTCCTGAAAATAAGTAAATTTTCTTAAAAAATAACCTTAACCTAAAAGGAGTACCACTTCTTTAAAAATTACATGTTCTTAAAAAAGTATTTTTTGTAAAAAAAATTCATACTCTTAGGCTTTTTCTTAGCTTAGTGACGGCGACACTATCGAGTATTCTGCCATGAAAAAGCTTCTCAAAATACCGTTCGGAACCGGTGTAAAACTGTAGGACCCAATCAGTGAGTGAAAACTGGAAAGCGCACAGCTCAGTGATTGTGAGAAGCTCTATCCTGTCCCCTCATGGGATGTAATGGGAAACCAATTAGTTATTTTAATAAAAGAAGTACCTCCCATCAAAGAAAGGACCTTTGCGGGAAAATATAATACATATTCTTACAAAAGGGGCCTAAAAATATACTTTTTTTTTTTAAAAAAATACATTCAGAGCTGTGTTTATTGGAGACAAGGACGTAATGGAGAGCAAGAAATGATCTCATCAAATTCACCATGGACCGACCATTCAGCTATCTTAAAGGATTTGAAGTCTACGTTTCGTTAGCGGCCTATTGTTTGAAAGATATCAGACTAAATTAAAGACCCCAATTGCATGACTGAAAGTGCGCAGAGCAGGCGCATATGTCACAACAAGAACACAACCACTGCCTAGGCAATGCATCTACTGGTGGGCACTTGACACTGAAAACACCGCAGCAGCTAATTTTTTATATTCAGCGCAGTGACCGTGTTATTACCCAATAATATTTTTCAATAACTGTTTGTATAAGTTCAAATTATTAAAAATAAGGCCAACAAATTAGCATTAAAACGAACCCTTTCTTCATTGCATTTATCGTCACACAGACAACTGCACTTACACACTCGCCATACGTATAAAGCGGATCCTATTCTGGAACACTCCTGCATACTCTCCTTGGGGGGTTTCTGTCCGCCATAAAAAGTTGCGAACTATGATGAAGAGTGGTGTCCAAATATGCACCATTTCCATGCGCTCCATTTTCCATTTTAGCTCTTGTGATAACATGTCTTCAGTGAAATTTGACAAGGATTATTTTCGTAAAATATTTGAATGAGCTATTGCCGTCGGTTGTGCAATGGCAGTGTGCGCGGCTCTTGTGCATGAGAACGTTGGTTCGATCCTTGCTCTGAGCACCTTAAATTTCTTTCGACGGCGGTCACCTCGCTTAGTGACGGCGACACTATCGAGTATTTTGCCATGAAAAAGCTTCTCAAAATACCGTTCGGAACCGGTTTAAAACTGTTGGACCCAATCAGTAAGTGTAAAACTAGAACGCGCACAGCTCACTGGTTTGTGAGAAGCTCTCCCTAATCCCTTCATGGGATGTAACAGGAAATCATTTATTATTTCAAAGTTTAAGGTGTCTTTTTCGTTCTTTGTTCAAAAAGTACCACAAATGATCAGCTAGGGATTGAGAATGTTTTACGAATTTGTTCCTCATTATGGAATTTAATGGTTTGTCAAAGACTAAAATTCGGTATCTTTATTTTAACACGCCCTTTGTTCCGTTATTGAAAAAAGGTCATGAAAACTGCCCCAAACTGACCGGCCAAACATACAAATGTTCTACCAGTTTATAGTGGAATAGATTTCACTAGAGGATTTCGCAGATGAGAATCCACAGCACAGCGGTCTGTGGCGGCGCCATAACGCCGGCAAGGCACAACGATCACAACAACCACTCTGGTGGTCGCTACCTGAATTATTGCCCCAAATCATCTGTGTCAATTTTTACCATCTCTGTCGTAATTAATTCCATTTTTATTTGTCTCAATGTTGGTTGTAAATATCATACATTGGTAAGCGGTAATTTTCCAATTTTTGAGGGGAGAAATACCCATACATCGACGAAAATCAGCGCATTCCTGAACTACATTTAGGACGGCGTCATTTTCCATATCTATTCGTGGCTAGCAACTGTCATTTTTGATGATTTTAAATCATAAATCCAAGTGTCGATACACTCACAAAAAATTAGAGGTTGTCACAGCCTAATTATAGGTTGGCACAACCTCATTAGAGGTTGACTCAACCTCATTAGAGGTTGGCACAGCCGAATTAGAGGTTGTTACAACCGAATTTAGATACTATCATAAATGAATTATTAAGGTTTTTTATTATTAAGTGATGATTTATTTTCTTGTATTTTTATAAATGAATTAAAAAGCGAGAAAATAAAGTCATATATATGGGGTAATCTATAAAAGCAGAATAATACATTTATGCCTCTTCCAACCTTTATTGAAGTCCCTGCCATCATGGGACACCGCACTAATTCTGACCTGTTGTATCGGTTGCTCTAGGTCCAAAGCCGTTTTGTATCCAGACTACCGCATATATATCTGCTGTTGATATCTGCTTAAATAATATCTGCAAAATAAGATGGTTGAATACAAAATACATTTTACTTACCTTTTTAAAATAATATTTGATTATAAAATTTTTAACGTCAGATTTGAAATACATAGAATTATGTTGTGGTAACCGAATTGAAAATGAATTCAGTTGTACCTACAGAATTCATGAGAAATCCGGTTACAGCAACCGAATTGACGCCAAATTCGGTCGTTGAAACCGTATTAAGGCTAGATTCGGTTATTGCGACCGAATTGAACCAAAGTCGATAGTTACAACCGAATTGATGTCAAATTCTGTTACTACAACCGAATTGAGGTTGGTTAAGACCAGATTTTGGTAACCCCCAACCGAATTAGGTACCAATTTCGGTTGTTGCATCCGAATTAATTTGAAATTCGGTTGCTTCAACCGAAATTTTAAAAAATTTAGTTGACTGAGCGAATATAATTTGAAGATTCAGTTGTCACAACCGAATCAATTATGAGACGAGGTTGCTTCAACCGAATTTCGGTTGTGGAGACTAAATTCGGTTGTAACAATCCGGTTGTGGCAAGCTCAATTTGGTTGTGGCAACCTCAATTCGGTGGTAACAGCCGAATTTACGGTTGTTACGACCTCTTTTCAAACAATTAGTTCTCTGAGTGTAGCATCAGATCATAGTTGTCTCCATCATTGTGAAACGCAGATTGACCACGAACGAGCACACCACATTTTTTGAGTTGGCAATTGCATCAGCACTGTGCAAGTGTTAGAATAATTGCCATTTCCTAACAAACGCCAGTAGCAAGGATTTTGGATATTCTCGCTAGAGAGCATAACAGGTGTAGTCCAGGAGCTGCTTATAATCCGCATTTCCCTCTTTTGAGTCAGACGGCCGGCAGAAAAGAAGGGACAGCAGATTTTCGGCCTGTGCAGGCGAGAGTCCGGAGAACATAATCCTTATTTCAGGGTACCAAACCCGTAGAATTCGCCTTTTTTATTTATTCAACGAACGACAGACAACCAACTCGGCCACCATTAAACCTAACCGGTCCAGCGGTACTCCCGCAGTCTTGGCAACGACGTGCGGCGGAAGCTCCCTACTTTTCAGCAACTTCATCGTCCACCGCTACGTTCACCACAGCTTAACAGCTTAAAAACAGCTTAACCGACGAACCTAGCCCCAAAAGTTTCAACAGCTCCTGTTTCATTAATTCATCAATAGACCAGCACATCATTGCACACCAACCTTAAACATTCAGCAATAGCCAGAATCTAAAAGACATAGTCACTCCAGGTACCCTCTAAAGACCACAAACAAAACAACAAAAGCAACAGTAACCAGTAAGTACTGGGGTAAGTTAGTCTTTTTATTTTCTTTTGGCCTAAGGGCCACGACGAAGCTGGCCTAAGACACCAACATGCCGCTTAAAGCATAAAAAAGTGAAATATGTCAATAATATAAGGCTCCTTGAACATATAAAGAGCATTAAAGGTCGTCCGTTACTTCGGCCAAGACACCTCCTTTTTGAGAGCCAGCAAAATCGCCATGAACATTTAATATCAATACCGAATACGAGCTCAATCCATAAAATAGTTCAACCAAAATTAAATTTAACGATTTAGAGAATCACAGTGGCCGATTCCTAGGTCCACGAAGAAAAATTATAAACTAATGTCTCTTTAGTCTCCAATATATATTCGAAATAGAGACATTAAACTTTAATATTTAAAACAACTTGTCCCTTGATTAAATTGCTAATGGGCAACTTGTTTTAACTAGTACTAGTCATTGCCCGTCGTCGGTGGTGCAATGCCTAGTGTGCGCGGCTCTTGTACATGCGAACGTGGGTTCGATCCCTGCTCAGACCACCTTCAATTTCTTTCGACGGCGGTCACCTCGCTTAGTGATGGCGACACTATCGAGTACTTAGCCATGAAAATGCTTGTCAAAATACCGTTCGGAACCGGTGTAAAAGTGTAGGTCCCAATCAGTGAGTATAAAACTAGAAAGCGCACATCTCACTGATTGTGAGAAGCTCTCCCCAATCCCTTCATGGGATGTTAAGGGACACCATTTTTTTTCATTGCCCGTGCCTTAAGCGATGAAATTGTTGAAATAGTTCATCGTAAAAATTATACTAATTTTATGAATACTTACCGTACCTTACCCCTTGTAGTTTTGAAATTTTGAAAAGGGGATGAAGGTATTATGAAAGCGGATAAACAAATAAGAAATTTTTCAATTATCAATAGTGTATAATTAAGGTAAAAAAATTGATATGTTTTGTAGCCCGATGTAGCCCGATGAAGTGTCTTAAGTTCGTAATGCCTCAGTGTTAAAATAGTTTCGAATTTAGCAAAAAGAAAAAGGCAAAGTAAAAGATAAATAAAGAGAGGAGAAATGAAGATTTAATCAACGTGACTCGGGTGTGATTCTAATGATTCATTAAATTCGCACTCGCTAAGCAAAAACTAAAGTCATAAATCATGGAGGCCCCCATATGCGCTAGATTCGGAGCTGGGAGTGCCTAATGTCAATCGGTGTATGTAGCAGTGCTATGATATAGTAAAAATAAATGATTTATGACATAGTTTAGAGGTTGCATTTTTGGATAAGCATATTCTGAACGAATTTTAAGTTTCCACTGACCTTTACGATTAGTTAGGGCATAAATAACCGGCGGAGTAGCCGAGTATTCTTCTCGATAACTTTTGGTCATTCTCATGCGTAAGAACAAATACGAATTTAAGGCATTTCAGATGTAGAAGTGGATTGTATTTTTTATTACTAATATCCACTGTATAGACCTAAGTGATCAGTAGTGAAATAAGCCAACACATGTTAAGCAGTCGGGATGTTAATTAAGAACATCACCGAGAAATTGGTAAATTTAAAATACCCGATACGGATTAGCGCTTTGCCCTGTGGGCATAATGAATAAATTATACAAGGTGGCGCAAAAGTAAACTTCCGATGTTTTTTGGCTGTAATTTAAAAAAATAATGAAAAACTTTGATTCTTCTTGTGGATTATTTTTATTTGGTCTTTTAATTTTTTTCACATCAAGTCGAGAATATGATGTCATGTAAATGGCCGCCGCCACAGTTGATTGTCATTTGAGCCCTTTTTATGGCATTTTCCATCACTTTGGCCACAACTTCTGGCGATACGTCCTCACATTCTTGACGGATATTGGGCGTTTTCGGAAATGCATCATTGCAGAGCATCTGATGCGCAACTCTGATGCGTTTGCACTGCTGATGCCAATCAGCTGATGCAGATGCTTGATTGTTGCTTATTTTGATTTGCAATTCCGAACACGAAAATATTTCAATGGAAAATTTTTTAATAAATTTAATTTGTGAAATTAATTATTTTGTGAAATAAATTAATTTGTGAAATTTAATTTGTGATGTAATTTGAAATAGTAAATTTTATAAAAAAAACAAATTAATATCAAATTCCGTGCTTACTCATTCATTGCATCAGCCATTTTGCTACTGCGCATTTTGCGACTTGTTTGCGCATCATTCGCTGTGTTGATTACTTTTCGAACATGCGACTCTTGCAGTGTTGCAAACTGTTGCATTTTCGAACGTGATGCGCATCAGATGCTCTGCAGTGATGCATTTCCGAAAACGCCCATTGTCTTTAAGAGCTGCAAGAGTCTGAGGCTTGTTGACATAAACCCGCGACTTCAAAAAGCCCCACAAAAAGAAGTCTGGAGCGGTCAAATCTTGCTGGCCAGTGCAAATCGCCAAAACGGGAGATTAGGCGCCCGTTAAATGCACCCTTCAGCATATCGGTTGTGGCACGTGCAGTGTGTGCCGTTGCACCGTCCTGTTGGAACCACATGTTTTCCAATCCCAATTCATCAAGTTGCGGCAAAAAGAACTCGTTGATCATTGCTCTGTAGCGCTCACGGCGCTTCAATGACATCGACGGCGCTTCCATGACATCCTCGGCTACAGCAGCAATATTCTCTGCAGAACGGCTACTCCGGGGTCAGCCACGCCTGGCAGCATCTCGTGTTATGCCAGTCTCTTCGAGGCGAGCGGCTAAACGTCGCAGTGTTTCACCACCGTTGGACGGCCAGGAAATCTGCGACGAAATTCACGTTGTGCCAAAGTCACCGACCGATTATTGGTCAAATAAATAGTCAGCAATATTCCGCGTTCTGGAGCAGTGTAGCGTAACATTGTTCATTAACGTGTATTTCGCATGTGTTTACTACACAAATGTCAAAACAGAACTGACATTAGGGGCCAATCGCAAAATTTATAGCATTTTCTGATAGGAGGATTACTTTTGCGCCACCTTGTATAATCAAATCCGCCAAGAATTGTAAAGGGATTCGACTATGAGAATAAACAACCATTATAACGTTTGGAAATTTGATCTTTGTGGGGTGAACATGCTCGGCTAAAGAAACCCGAGAGGTAAAGGGGGAATAAGAATTTAAGTGAAACCAGGTAATATAACATTTTTGGGACTCTGGAAAGTACAGAGTCATGGCGAAACTGCAGGAGTTTCGAGCGGGAGGGTCAAAGCTGGCATTACCATCGATTGGTCAGCTCACAGAAGTAAAGTGAGAAATCCTGTGCAACCTTTGGCTTCTTCGATACAAAACAAAACATACATATATATATATATATATTTAAATTCTTTTTCTTTATTATAACTTTTTCTCTTCCCGGCCATTAATTGTGTTGTTATCTATTTTAGTTTTTCTTTGCGTGTTTTTCTTTATTGCGAAACTAACATCGGGCTCCGTTTATTTAAATTTTATGTCGAATAATCCGTCTGTGTGAACTTAAAGACTCGGTATGTTTTCTAGTGTCCAGTGGCAGGCTGTAGTTGTGTCGGTGAGTGAAAGAACCCCCCCCCCCCCCCCCACGTCCGGCGAGTTCCAAGCCCGGCTCACGCAAGGCATACTGGGCAACTCACTCGATCAGCACGTAAACTCGCGAATCCAATTTCCCAAAACTTGCAGACCACACTGCCACACTGACATAATGGTACCCAACGTGGAGACCCCTAAGGTTGGCTTTTCAATCCAAGGGAATCATACCCAAGTTGAGGCCTGCATGTTGGTGGACCCTGACAGGTCTAAATTTTTGGAGTTTGACTATACTCACCTAGTGTGATCATTTGGCCCAGAAATCGTCCATCCCCAAAGCGAAAACCTAAATTTTGTTGCATAGTGTAATCGCTTGCTTGTAACCAATACGCGAGTAATATTAGTTGCGTTGAATTTACGTCACGCGTCAACTTTTGCAACTTGCTACTTTGACGCGTGATTTCTCATTCGACATTTTTATGTTAAAAACGCAAAATAACTGGACGATAAGAAGTGTACAACGTAAATATACTACTTTTAAATTAAATTTCGTCTAAATTTCAAACAAGAAAGTCAAAAGCTGCATTTTAAAGAAATTGTTATCCGTCATTACGATCTTGTACATGCGAGATACCAAATCCAACGAAAAATATGAAGACTGACGCAGAAATAGCAACGCGCAGTTATCTATCTGTTCAGATCTGCATACACGCAGTTTCTTTTGTTCGTTCATTCCTATCATAAAACACAATCACTTGAATTGGCGACTTAGATTAAAATATAATTTAATCAGAAACCATGAATCTGTGCGTAATGGGTGATCAATTTCTCTGATCACGGTGAAGGGAATGCACGAGCTACACCAAGATCGGTATTATACCAATGGTAATTTGCTTTACATTTCATAACCTTAAAACAAAATGGATAATAAATTTATCGAAAAAATTTCAAGCCCAAAATGTTAAACCTAAAGCATTTTTTATGTTTTTCCTCAATCTATCCAATCTAATTATTTGTTTTCATGCTGATGATGGTGGTTCGTTCCTCAAGTTTGAATCGATTGTACGAGTAATAAAACTTAACATCATTCGTACATATTCGTTTTGTAGTAGAGAAGAAACCTTGAACTTTGTGTACATATTATGATGCGGCCGGCAGATAACCAACGAATCGAGTACTATAGACTTGGGATTGTTTCGTTTTCTTGTGTTCTTTTTTTTTGTGGGTCTGGGCATGGTTAGCTAGTTGTTGTAGTAGTATAGTTTTTATATATTTTTTTTTTGGTTTTTGTTTTCAACTCGAAACATAATTTATGAACAAAATGAGAAAAACAACAACCACCAAACAAAAGATTTCTCGATATAATGTGTTTCATACCAAAACGAGAACAATGCGATGCAGTGTTAAAATTTTATTGAATAGTAGAGAATTTAAGGCCAAAAACTCTTGTTCTTTATTTAGTGGTCCAATGAATGTTAGCATTTTTTTCGGATTTATTGCCTTGAAGCATTTTTATATAAAACAACAATTTTGTTTTATATAATGAAAGCGATACAATAATGTCGGCATTATAGCCATCTAACTAGTAAAATTGTTGTTTGATTTTTAAAATTATTGAAATTGCAAATATGTTCCTATAACGTTTTATTCATTAAGAATACAGTGGAAGTGTTTCGGAAACATAAGTAAAAATTCATTAAATAATATACAAAATATTTGTATTTTCATTGGGTTCTTCTTTAGTGCGTTTCCTTTAACACTTCACAACAAGAGAAATTACTGCATCAGTTTATATTGACATTTTACAAAATTTAATTTAATAACAAACTGAAAATCTTACATTTTTTAAATATAATTATTAAGGGTGGGTACGAGAATAAATCTGACACGATTTTAAGCAAATTTGCTGACTGACATTTTCTACCTTATCGTGTAATACAAGGTAGCGCAAAAGTAAACTTCCGATGTTTTTTGGCTGTAATTTAAAAAAAAAATTAAAAACTTTGATTCTTCTTGTGGATTATTTTTATTTGGTCTTTTAATTTTTTTACATCAAGTCGAGAATATGATGTCATGTAAATGGCCGCCGCCACAGTTGATTATCATTTGAGCCCTTTTTATGGCATTTTCCATCACTTTGGCCAAAACTTCCGGCGATAGGACCTCACATTCTTGACGGATATTGGCTTTAAGATCTGCAAGAGTTTGAGGCTTGTTGACATAAACCCGCGACTTCAAAAAGCCCCACAAAAAGAAGTCTGGAGCGGTCAAATCAGGCGATCTTGCTGGCCAGTGCAAATCGCCAAAACGGGAGATTAGGCGCCCGGGAAATGCATCCTTCAGCATATCGGTTGTGGCACATGCAGTGTGTGCCGTTGCACCGTCCTGTTGGAACCACATGTTTTCCAATCCCAATTCATCAAGTTGCGGCAAAAAGAACTCGTTGATCATTGCTCTGTAGCGTGGCACGTCGTCAGGTCGATGTTGACGGCGCTTCCATGACATCCTCGGCTACAGCAGCAATATTCTCTGCAGAACGGCTACTCCGGGGTCTGCCACGCCTGGCAGCATCTCGTGTTGTGCCAGTCTCTTCGAGGCGAGCGGCTAAACGTCGCAGTGTTTCATGAGTAGGCGTTGGACGGCCACGAAATCTGCGACGAGATGAAATTCACGTTGTGCCGAAGTCACCGACCGATTATTGGTCAAATAAATAGTCAGCAATATTCCGCGTTCTGGAGCAGTGTAGCGTAACATTGTTTATTAACATGTATTTCGCATGTGTTTACTACACAAATGTCAAAACAGAACTGACATTAGGGGCCAATCGCAAAATTTATAGCATTTTCTGATAGGAGGATTACTTTTGCGCCACCTTGTACATTACACACCACATTCCCCAGATTTTGTGTCTACCCGCGTTAGACTTCAAACAGAACCAGACACGCTTCAGACGACGACGGAAAAAATCGCTAGCGTCTAAACGAAATGGGAGAGAGAGCGTCTGGCGACTTCGGTTGATTTTTTCTCTCTGCGTCGTAAATTTTTGCGGCTCTTTTCTGTAATTTGTTTGAAAATAATATTATAGTTGTATAGGAATAAAATTGTTTTTACTGTTTTTAAAAATGTATTAACTTTTATTGTATTGTGTTTAACAATAAATTATTTTTAACCCTTTCTTTAATTTTCTTTTGCATTCACATGTACGTACCATCGTATATATATATGGGTTGGTTTCTCTTATGATTTTCTTGAACATGTGGCAACTTCATTCTCTCAATTGAGAGATTTCGTGAGAGCGCCGCCAAGAAATTAGAAAAGATTCTATTCTAGCGGCGAGTCGTCAGCCGCAGCGGATTTCCGTCACGTTTTTTCCCTGCCATGAGAAAACTTTGTAGATAAAACGTCGTCGTCTGTAGCGTGTTTGATTATGTTTAGACTCTTACTTTACACAAATGAATAGCCCTGTTCGCGTACTTTCCCAGTAAAAATTTGCAAGAATCTACTTTTGAGAGCGAAACAACAATTTTACTCTCTTTATGAAAATTTGCAAATAAAGTACGCGAACGACTTCCAGTAATAATTTGCAACGAAACAGCTGATGTAGTTTTATCATTTGCTACACACATTTTGGCTTGTAGTTACATTACATATACACTGCCACAGTTGTCCAATTATGACGTCGTCGGTTCACCAGAATTTGGTGAATGGTACTACATATTATTGCTTTCCATTTTCTTTCTAAATTCCAGTGATATTTTAAATAAAATAGTAAAATAATCATTTGTACTTTTTTCGGCAGTTGTTAATTTATTTTGGATTTTTCTTTGTTTACATAAAACAGCTAATTTCAAACAGCTGCTTTATGTTGCAAATTTTTGTTGGCTAAAATTTCTCCAACCAAAATTTGCAAAATCTCTAACATCGAACTGTCAAAATTTTCGCTCTGGACTTTTTGGAGTAAACGAACAGAGTTCAGTAAAAATTTGTACAAATTTGCACAAATTTTCGAGTACTCGAACAGAGCTAATGTATGCACTTATTTTTTTATTTATTTATTTAATTATTTCAATAACCGAGCCCATAAGGCCATATGTGGTTAGTAAAGGGTGTCTCAGTAAGAATGCTCTTTTTAATTTTAAAGTAGAAACACGTATTTTTTGAGGTAGTTGTGAGTTTTTTATCAGATTGTAAAGAAGACACGTTCCGATTAAGTATGGAATAAAATATCCGTCAACTGACGCCCACGGCGTTGATGACAGGCCATTACTCTTTTCATGCAATTTTTCATGACTTTTTCACAGAGATGTGGCTGTGTCTCAGCGATGACGCGTTGGATCTCGGATTTGAGCTCATTAATTGTTTCTGGTTTATTCGTATAAACCCGAGATTTCAGCCCCAAAGAAACAAATCGCACGGTGTGAACCCAGTACCGCCCTCTGTCCCCATATGAGGACACCTGTTTAAAGACAGACAACTATAAGAAATACCGTTATGTTTCTCGTTGTAAATACACATATGACTGCTGCGGGCTAGGTGTGATTTATACAGTCAAGGAAAAAAGTCTACATACATCCCTTGTTGTAGAGGTTTTAGAAAGTTTGTGAAGAAAATTAAAAAAAATTTATTTCAATATTTAAGGCGTTAATAAATAAGTTTATTTATAAAATAAAAAAAAAACAATTAATTTACATAATTAAAACAGTAGTAACAAAAACACTGAAAATTCATAGGAAAAAAGTATACATACAGCCACAAAAAATATATATTATTTCAAAATTTTATATATAAAAACAAAAAAAAAGATAACTTTTAGTATTAGGTCGGCCCACCTTGGGTAGATATCAATAACTGTTTGAAAACGACGAGGCATTGATGTCACCAAATTCTCCGTAATATCGGGTGTTATTTTAGCCCATGCACGAATAAGGACGGTTTTTAATGTTTCACGGCTACTAATGTCATATTGTCGTATCAATTTTTCCAAAACGTCCTATATGTGCTCTATTGGGTTTAAGTCTGGTGACTGGGGTGGCGAATTCAGCTGTCTCGGGGCATAGTAAAGAAGCCACTCTCGAACAACGTGTGCAGTATGCTTAGGGTCGTTATCTTGTTGGAAAATCCATTGATTTCCCAGGCCTAAACTATCAACAGATGCCTTCAGATTTTGTTCCAATATATTTTTATATTGGTAGCGGTCCATATTACCCTCGAAAAAAACAAACGACCCACTCCAGATGATACAATGGCGCCCCAAACCATAACGTTGCCACCACCATGTTTTACTGTTGGTATTATGTTCTTTGGATCAAGTGCAGTATTTGGTTTTCTCCAAACTTTGGATCGGCCATCACTTCCGAAAATGTTATACTTACTTTCGTCCATAAATAAAACACGTTTCCAAAAGTCCATATCCTTGTCTAGATGTACTTTAGCAAAGTCAAGGCGAAGTTTGCGATTTTTCGCTGAAATTAGCGCCTTTTTGCGTGCTACTCTGCTATTAAATCCATTGACGTGTAAAACGTTTATTATTGTTCGTGGAGTAACAAATATATTGGAAGATTTGGCGATGTGTTCCGCCAATTTTGGAGCACTTATTTTCGGATCCTGGTTGACTACTTGAAGAATACTGCTAACATTGCGTCTCGAAAGCTTCTTATGTCTGCCAGAACGTGGCTTAGTTTCGGTACTATTGGTATTATTATTATTTCTAATGATCGTCTGGACAGTAGCACGACTTAATTTTACTGTCTTAGCAATTTCTCCATAAGATTTTTTTTCCTTGGGGAGATTTACTACCATATTCCGAACTGAAGTATGAATCTCTTTTCGTTTTTCCATTTTCAAGGATAAAAATTCGAAAAATACGTTCTTTTTTTGCCACTTTGTCCACTTAAATAATTGTAATGCTTGTAAATGTAATTAATTCAACAAAGTTAACTGTTATTTCCCTTTCTTTGTTTTCAATTTTCTATTTGATTTTAGGAGTCGCCATGCTGTATGCAGACTTTTCCCCCGCTAATTATTGTGTTTTTCTCTAATAATTTCCATGTTATATTTTTTTCATATTTTTTTTTTTCTTCAAATAATCTTTATTTTAAATGACTAAAATATTGCAATAATATCATTTCCAATTGTCGCTACTAATTCTCTTAAAGTTCAAAATCGTAGGTTATATGTAGACTTTATTCCTTGACTGTAAACAAAAACACGTGGTCCCAAGAGCCAAACAAGTGATATTTTTAGTGTGTTGTAATCTCGATATCGATTCGGTTGTGTTTGGTAAAAAAGTTTCACTGTTTTTAATTATACCAATTGATTTAAAGTTAGTAATTCTTGGTGTATAATATCTCGATTGCGTGTAGACAAACGTGTTATATTTGAAATACACAAAAAGCGAACAATTTGACTACAAGGTAAGGTTTTATAGGACTGTCCCCAGTTGGGGACAATGGGCTGATCAGTAATACATTTTATTGTTTACCAGGTTCGTCAACGTCTGTAGTATGACACATCGGAATATATTTAAAAGCCGCAATGACTTTTTGCAACTTGAGGAGTCCGTTAATTACATAATGGAGAACGATGACGTTGATGCTAACTATGGTATTTTCGTCGTGCCTCCAAACCTTGCTGTTGCAAGTGACGAGGATGAAGGAAATTAAGATGATTTGATAGATGAAAATAGGCCAAATGATGTGCCGGGAACTATTGAACTTGTTCCAAGACCACAGGATGAGAGTAATTGCAACTCGGATTGGGATGATAGTGATAATGAGCCACTGTCTAGATATATAACACACAAAAAAGTCGATCAAAGTGATTTTGGAATTCCTAAATGGAGATATACATATTTTTCCAACCTACAGCACAACTTATAATTCGTCCATAGATAAAATATTTTGGGCGCCATTCTGCGAAACAGTTTATTATGGGAAAGCCAGTGCGGTTTGGTTATAAGAACTGGGCAGCAACAAGTTCAGATGGATACTGCTAGGCTTTTGATGTTTATTGTGGTAAAACTACGGAAGTATCCACTGACCCTTTATGCGAACGAGTTGTTAAATCCCTGCTTGCAAAAATGCCTATAGTTCTAAAGCAGCACATCGTATATTTCGACAACTTCTTTACAAACTACCATTTGTTGTGTGAATTGAAACGTTTGGGATATAGAGCCACTGGTACAATACGAGATAACAGAACAAAAAAATGTCCACTTATACCCGTCAAAGAAATGAAGAAAAAGAGTTTGAGAGCAGAATATGATTAACGATTTGACAAAACTAATAAGATGGCAATCATGGGTACAATAATATCTTCATGGTAATAGCAGCGCGTGTTGTTGTTGTTGTAGGCAGCAACAACTGGTATTTTGTTTTTGTTCTATTCGCTTCAGCTGTCAAACTCTACACGAATCAATACCAACAACACATGAATGCAAACGAGTACAAAAACAAAATACCTGTGAGTGTGACAGCCGAAGCGAAGAACCTCATGAAAAAAATGAAAACAGCTGTTCTTACGACTTTACCATGAACATATTATTGTACCATGATCGCAATAGTACGTTGGAAAGATAACAGTGTTGTTACGATGGCAACAAATTTTTGATCATATAAATTCACTTGGAAAAGTGATACGATGGTGTAAGGATCGAAGGGAAAAGGCGGACTTCCAAATACCAAGACTCTTTGTCAATTACAACCAGGGTATGAGAGGTGTAGATCAAATGGATCAATCAATTTGCCTCTATAGAGTGTTTATAAGAGAAAAAAGTGGTGGTGGCTTATATTTACGTATCTATTAGATTTGACAGTTAGTAACGCGTGGCGGTTGCATGTTATAAGGTGTAAGCAATTAACGAGTGTGACAAAAGGTGGACCTTTCTGTGGAAATGCCCATATGTACATAACTGTGATTTCAATTGTAGCACGAAAATGTCTACACAACAACGCAACAGTTTGAAATTCTCACTAATGCAACGAAATAAAATCAAAATCATGCCCGAGAAGTCTCCACTTAAGCCCCGTACAAAGTTCAAAATTTCGGCGAAATTATACAAAACCATATGAAATGAAATGCCTGCGAAATAACGACGAAATATTCCCGCGCATGTAATACTAATGGCCTGTTTTTCGGTTAGTGGTGATCTTCGTTTCTTAGTTAAATTCTGGTTAAACATCGAATTGTGTTTTTCAGTCATTGTTTAACTATGATTTAACCCACAATGATGGTAGGTTAACTTTTAGTCAGAACCATATGATTTTGACAATCAAATTACTGACTGTCAAAATGGGAAATGTTAGATTGTATAAAATATATGCTTTTGTTTTGCGTTTTTGTACACACACTTTGAGTCTAGATCGTTAAATGATTGCGCCTTTATAGTTGTTTACACATTTTTGTTAAAATATTTATTATATATTTCTTATTCGACATAATTCCATTTTGTTTGTTTCTCTTTGTTGTTTTGGTATTTATCCCAAACCAGTTGTTTTTTCCAATAAGAATACAAGGATTGCCATTATCGTTAACAATATGGCAACTTACACTAACTCACCACTTACAAACAAAATGCAAAGTTAACCTCAAATTAACTTTCAATTACGATTAAGTAATCTTATAGTTAACTACCCACTTAAAAACTGGCCATAAGGTGTTCACTAGAGTATTCATCTCCGTCTATCTACGAAACTGGAGTTTCGGTTGTTTCGAAAAATTCCACCGTTTACACCGGTTTTTTATAGGCAAGTCTTTCGATTTGGGATTTTACATTTATAAACTTCTTAAAAAAAAATATATGTTTAATAACATTGATAGTTTTTGAGAAAATTTTTTTAAGACAAGGCCGGAGATGACGGGTTTACCCTAATTCGGTTACGAGGAATCGAACTGCATTATTAGTGTTTTGAGTTACAATTATTGTTTCATACAATTTTTTTTATTTTTCGACTTTGACTTACTTTTGACAGCCACTAACTTCTATTTGGTTGGTTGTACCGGTAAACTTTCTTCAACCAAGTTGTTCCAAACGTTTTGAACTTCAACTTTAGGGAACACAGTTTGCCTCTAAAGCCCGGTTTTTGGGGCTCTTTGATTCAGAACATCGGCTGAAAAGTAAATTTCCAACTTTCTTAGAGTTTTCCATTCACAAATTGCCAGGAATCAGATTCTTTCGCCAAATAAGAGAAACCTTTCACTATATAACTATATTTATTTACTCATTAACAATCATTAATCATTTATTAACAAATTCCACTTAATTCTCAATTTCACTTTATTTGACTTTTTTCTACACTGAAGAAAAGATTTGTTGGATAAAAACACTTTGGTTAATTGGGTTTTGAACCAAAGAAAAACATAAAAAACTACAAAAAAAGTACAGTGGTTAAAAAATAGTACTTTCGGCGGCTACTTTTTTTATGGGTTTATTGGAAGACCCCAGCGGCGGAATTTGCGAGGCCTTCCACGAATAAGACATGCGGAATCATTCTTTGGTAATGCCTACTTTAATAATGCCTGCGAAATGCATGATTTTATAAGGCTTCCCTGTTAAAAGAATGCCAAAAGACGCTGTTGTTCAGGAAACCCTGGCTTTTCACATGTTCGCAATTCGTCGTTGCAAAATCATAACATCCGATAGCCCAGTAGATAAAGCGTCCGATTGTAAGTTCTAAGGTCGTGTGTTCGATTCCTGTGGCTGCAGAATTTGAAAAAATCATTTATAAGAATTACAATTGGTTAAAGTATAAATCTGAAATATGAAACTATTTTCCACATATATTTTTTTAATTTTACTTAAGTCCTTCTAAAACTACTCTTTTTGCAGGCCTTCATAAGGCCTTCTAGTAGAGAGGGATGGAAGGCCTTGCCTCCCAATCTCACGCAATGTTAAAAAGAAAGGAGGGGGTAAGGTGTAGGGAAGGCCTGTCGTATTTTGAAAGAAGGCCTGTTTGGTCATGATTTCTGGCCTTCCAGGTCATGACTTCCGCCACTGGGGCAGTACAATGAACAAAAAAAGTGCGCGTACTGTTGAAGTAAGAAAGTCTAGCGCAAATATATATTTTTTGTATGAAATCGTTATTGTAACTGAAAAAACTATTCATTCAGTTCGATTCCTCGTAATATGGGTAATACCTCGATTAGGGTAAAACCGTCCTCTCCTGCCCTGACTCGGTTTTCGACTTCCACAGTGCAACAGATGTGCTTGCGGGTAATTATATATTTACAGGTAATTATGTATTTATATTTGCAGGTATTTATATATTTAATTATATACTTTACTTTTATTGACTATTTTACAACCTTATGAGGTCAGGTGTCGTACACATATTAATTAAACAAATTTCAACATATTCTTCCAACTGGCTCTATCCTTCGCCTTTTCTCGCCAGTTGGTAATAACAAGGATACGGAGGGATTCTTCTACGGAGTTTTGGTCGTCCTCTTTTCCTGCTCTTATATATACACGCTGAAAAAATCGGTCCTAGCAACATATTGCAGGAACCATATATATGTTGTTTGCAAGCATTATTTTCATGAATTGAAGATCTGCTGCTTTTTATTTCTTTGTTGTCCGTCACGTTTTTGTTTTCAGCAAACATAACCACATTTGGGTCACAATAACATAGATTAAACAAACACGTTATATTTGCACACAAACACGTTATATTTGCATGTAAACAACAAAAATGGACAGATTTTTCAGCGTGTAGCATTGCTAATCTCTTTCTAATTTAATTCTTGTTAAGAAACAGTAAAATGTGGTTCGATATTTTTTAGTTCATGTATGATAAATTATTTCGTACGAATATACTATTACAATACACTATTTCACAATCATTTATTATTGTGTGCGTTTGCTTAATTTCGCTCGAAATGTTGAATTTAATACTGACCTTAACAGAAAAGAAGCGAAACGATCGCACGCTGTTTCAAATCCCACAAGTTGTATTGAAAAATCAACCCAAACTGATGGCAAAAATTATAGGAAGCAGCACACGACTGTTGGAAAAGAATGAGATCATGAAAATATATTTCAATTTAATGCCGGAGTTTTTATTTTTAAATTTTTATCTTTTTCAATTTGACGACACCCGTTCGATTTTTTTCTACTTCCAAACATTCCGTGGTTGATACTAAACACAATTTCAATGACGCCGTAGGTGAAATTCCACTGACTATTGCGTAGCTGGTTAGTCATGTTTGACGTTTATTAGAAAAATACTTTTTAACTAAATCGATTGTTCTTGTCAACGATAGGTGTTTGATTACGGGGAAAATGTTTTTAAAATAAAAAACAATTTAACTTAGAAAGTGATAGCAATTAACTTGTGCATAGTTGACTTGAATTTAACTACGCTTTGTAGTTGAAATAAACTAGAAGGGTTAGCTATTAAATACTGAAACTAACAATTAATAAAAACCGACAATAAATTTTTTTTTTAAAAAAGCTTTATTAAACTTACACAATTTTACAAGAACTTTCTTACGCCAATGCATTTTGTCGATGTTGAATTGGACATATCAGTCATGGAAAAATAAGTAAGCTAGAAGCAGTAGGAATTGAAGGCATTTTGCTTTTATTTCACGAGCCTACCTTGTCAAATTTAGTCGTTCGAAATTGTCAATATGTATTTATTTCAGGTTATATCAGGAGGAATTGTTGTAATTTTCTGTACTAGATACATCTTGGAATTAGTATAAACAACATTTCACAAGGTCGGACCACAACGACAAGAAAAAATTGAAATCAGCTGTTCTAAAGCTTCCACCTGTAATATATACATCTTGATATCAGTCAATATTTCCTGTATTTTGGAAACTATGAAGTAAAGCACCACGCAATAAATTAAAATTTTCGAAATGCTAAATATCGTTAGCTAAAATGCAAAAAGGCGTATCTAACAAAAATATAAGTTTACAGGAGAAGCAAAAAACTTTGTAAAATGAAAACTATGAATATTTTTAACGAAATTTTGTTCTAATTTCGCTTTAAGCTCAAGACAGATTTTTGATCGCAAAAGTGTAAAATTTTGTCAAGACATGTAGTTTAATGGCATTCATAACAAACAATCAAAAACTCGATTTTGAATTTTTGGTTAGTTACGCCTTTTTGCATGTTAGCTAACGATATGTACGTTTGTGAAAGCACGTGGACGTGGTATCACAAAACCCCGCTCGGTTTTGCCCCTATAGGTAACAATTTTTTTTTTTACAAGCCGAAGAAAATTTTGGAGTTGGATCAGAGTTGGATTTCGTGAAATAATTGACTAACAGTGTACTTTTCCTTAGAAATATATTAGAGGGAATTGTGAAATCGGATAAAAGCTACAATATTGTCAAAGGTTGTAATGCAATATTTCAAGCTGTTTAGGATTTATTGAAGTAAAATCTGAAATAGGCTTGTAAAAAAAAAATTTACGTATAGGGGCAAAATCGAGCGGTGTTTTGTGATACCACGTCCAAGTACTTTCACAATATTTGACGTAGAATACGTCTTACCTTACGGTATGAGGAGTCATGTCAAGTTTTTATTGTTGTAATCTTTATTTCATTGAATTTGAGGAAACGGCTAGATGAATTTTTTTAAAATTTTTTTTGTAGGTAAATGAAGATGTTATCTTTCGTTTGATATACATTTCATATTGATTGATATATTTCTAGTATTTTAATTTCTCAAATGAAAATTGTTTAAACACATCCACTCAAACATATGTGTGGTGTTTGGTTGAGTGTTTTTGGTTGCTCAACATTGCTTAGGAACATGTATCTAGTAAAAAGTGAAACGAACAGCAAGCTAATGTTGCTTGGCAACATGTATCTAGTAAAAAGTGAAACAAACAGTAAGCTAACGTAATAAATCTTTTTTGCGAAAGCTTCAATAAAGCTGTTGTAACATTAATTTTGAATTGTAAAGCGTAAAGCTTTCACACAACGCTCGAATGCCTTTTTTAATATTAGGGCGGCCCTCTCAACATTCGCAGAACTTATTTCAATAAAAATATTAATTAAAATACATAAATTAAATTAAGTTTAAAAAAATTGAACATAATATTTTTTTTTTAAACGGACTTGAATCAAATGCCGTTGGTAAATATAAAAATTACAGCAGACAGTTGTCCGAGGCATTCGGCCACGGACTGTCCCTGCAGGCTGTGTCAGAGACACGGCCATTAAGTTTAACGTAGAATACGCCATCCGATAAGACAGAAAACATATATAACAATAAATGATAAATAATATAAGCAAATGAATTTATTGTTATATATGTTTTCTGTCTTATCGGATGGCGTATTCTACGTTAAACTTAATGGCCGTGTCTCTGACACAGCCTGTAGGGACAGTCCGTGGCCGAAGGCCTCGGACAACTGTCTGCTGTAATTTTTTTTTAGTTTGGTTGAGGCCCAAAACCCACTGTTGCACAGTGTTATCGGCGTTTACACATAGGAAAAGTTGAAAATGTTAACCTTGACAGTAGGGAGACAGAGGGAATATACGATGCACCTTTCCGCAACTGACACACAAGAGGGAATTTTGGTTTAGATCGAACCGAGACGCAAAGTGATACAGCTGTGACAAAAAGGCGGAATAACTTATGTTAACTTTTCATTCCTTATAGGATTTAAGTTATTCTTTTACAGACCTAAGTTATTTTTGAAAGAAATAGTGAAGAAACACCAAACAACTACTGTATTTAAATGTAGCCCCCATACTTACTTACTGACTTAGGTGGCCTCAAACACCCCAGAGGGGTCTAGAACCTTGCAAAATGAGGATAAAATGTTTCTCCAACTGCACGGTGAAAAATCTGTATTTTTTTTGCTGTTTTTTTTGGATGCAAATATAACATGTTTGTGGCTTGTTTGCATATATAGTATACTTGTGTCCAAACCCATTGTGTTTGCTATTCAATATAATATGTTTGAGACACAATGATTAGTAGTTTATAATATCTATATTTGTGACTAAAATGTGGCTATGTTTGTTGAAAACTGCTGAAAACAAAAACATGGCAGACAACAAAGAAAAAACACTTTTTGCCATTATCCCTGTGCCGGATTATTAGAAAACATAATTTTCGAGCAAACCGAAAACCGGGGTTTTGTTGTCGGTTAACCGGTTATACGGTTTTTACTCAATTTGTGTTAGTATCCTTAAAATAAATAATAATACTGAGATGATTTTCGAATTTCATTTTGGAATGAAGAAACACCATTTATAATTTCCAAGCTATTTTTTTATTCAAATTTCAAAATGATTTTATGACTTAAATAAGAATTAATTAAAAAATTATTAGGAATTAATTAAGCTTTTCAAACATTTGTTTTTTGTTCAAATTTCAAAATTAAAATTATTTTATAAAGAAATGTTTTCAACTTAATACGATTTTCATACATGGAAAATCTCTTTAAAATTTTAATATAAATTTGAACTTAATAAATTAAATTATAAATTTGAACTTAATGTGCATTTAAATATAACTTTTAAATTTTATATTAAACACGCATTCCAAATTGAAGTTTGATATATTTTTTATTTAACCCTAGAAGGGTAATCTTCGTCGATTCGACGAATACTTTTACTCGTTTTCAATTTGGCAACTAAATGAGCTGAAGAGGGAATGACTCAAAAATAATGCGAAAAGCTTTAAAAATTAATGAATTGTGAGTTTTATTTTTTGATAAAGTCTATTAGCGATTATAAGTCGGGTGCCAGACTAGTACGCCACATTGTTCCCTACAAATTTTAAAGTAAAGTAGAACATCGTCGATTCGACGAAGATTACCTTTAATGTACGTAAAACATGATTACCCTTCTAGGGTTAAAATTAAAACGTGATTGTCATATTTAAATAGAGTTGTAAGTGATACATGTGTAATTTAATTTTAAGCAAAAGGCCGAAAAATACCGGATTCTCCGGTTTTTGTCAAAATTAAAAACCGAAACCCGATTTCTTGAATAACAAACTGAAACACTGTTTTGAAAAATTACGGGTTTTTCGGCACTATACTGTACCCAGCAAAAAATACTGCTTAGTCAGAAGCATGTGTGTAAGGTGGAGTTCCGCTGAGAACTGCTAACCCACCTGTGCTGAAATAAGTTATGATTTTTGCATGAAATGCCCCACTTGGCATCACTAGTTAATGGCAACCGTTTGTAGCTTGTCGCAAATGTAGTATACTTGTATCCAAACACGTTGAGTTTGCTATTCAATATTACATGTTGTGGTCGTGACAATGATAAATATGTTATAATATATGTGTTTGTGACCCAAATATATCTTTGATTGGGATACAAATACAACTGTGTTTACTGCAATGTTTATGCTCTGCTGAGAGCAACAGAATAAAAAAGGGACATAGAGATATTATTCAAAGTAATTGTATTTTTGCATTATTCTTCCAGGCAGTGATTCATAAATTTCCTGAATGCGTGTGGAAATTGGTGCTGAGGTGAGTCTTTCTCATGTTGACTAGACTGTTTCATTTTAGTTTTCTACACGCTGAAAAATCTGTTGTATTTTGTTATTTGGATTCAAATGTAATGCTTGTTTGGAGCTTTCCGCAAATATAGTATACTTTTGTGCAAACGTATCGTGTTTGTTTGTCAATATGACATGGTGGAGACATAATGATTACATTTTTAAAATATATGTATTTGAGAACAAAATATATCTGTGTTTGTAATACAAACACATCTGTGTTTGTTGCACTATTAATGCTCTCTCGATAGCAAGATAATAAAAGAGGAACAACGAGAGATTATTCACAGTCTACCTTGTAAGTATGTTACTGTGTTTTTGCATTATTCTTTCAGTTAGTGATTCATAAATATTCCTGAATGGTTGTGTAAATGGCAGATGAAGTGTGTGTTCTTTTTTTTTGGCTGATGAATTGCGTTTTAGTTTTGTGCATTTAGTCGTCAGTGGTTCATGGGGCAGAGGATATCAAAAGCGCTTGGACAGCAACAACGTGAAACCCTTTGTCTGCCATAGAGTAATACTTAATACTTACTCTCTTCGATGCCTCTTCATGACGACGAGGTAGTAGGCCATTTCATAGACTTTTATTTGCTGCTGTATTTTACCAATTTTACACTTTCGTTGGACATAAAAACGACAGAAATCAAAGGGAATGCGTATTTTCGTTCAATGCAAACAACATAAAACATAATTTAGCTGTCATTAGTATCAATAAACACTATTTAAAATTCTCCATCATCGGCCTAGTACCTTTTCGATCAGCTGTGCCATAGAATCCCCCTTGTCTGCCTGAGCCTTTACTGAGAAAATCAGAGAGGCGGATGATTTGAGAAATGTAATTAAAAACACAAGTATTTAAAGCGGGCTTAGCTGGTATGAAATAGCTTTGTATACGTAAACAATAACGTGAGAGACAAAGAACGGAGAAACAAAAATGCAGAATTTTCAAATGGGTCGGTTTAAATCTTTAATTTTTTTCTTATTAGTTGTTTATAAATGTAGATTTTAGTAATATTAATTATATTAAATAATATATATATATATATTGAAATCAACAAATTATTCGTTTCTAATTATTATTATGTTTGGGAGAAAATATGCACATGTTTCCACGTAAGTATATCGAGGTTTGGGAGGAAACACGAGAATGCTTCCTCATAAGTATATGGATGTTTGGAATGAAGCACGCTTATGTTTCCACGTAAAAGAATACATGTTTGTTAGTAAAGAAGCTAATGTTTACATTTAAATACAAGTGAGTTAGGAAGTTGCAAACATATGAATGTTTGTAGTGTGTTCCAAAGACATACATGGTTCCTGCAAATTATGTTAGAATAGAATATGTTACAGAAACCGTTTTTTTCCAGCGTGTAAGGATTCGTTGGCATTAAATATTTGTGGGGTGGCTTCTTTTAATGATTTAAAGGAAATGTTTTTCGATTTTTTTATAATGAGCTGAAAGTTGTCGGATATTACGTTATGCACATTTTTATAAATTCTTAATAATTTATTTTTAAAAATAAAATTTGTATGTAAATAGTTTTTATATTGTATAAGATACGCGCCTGTCAAACATTTACAAATTATTCTAAAAAATTCTACGAAATGTTCTCAACAAATGCACGTCGTCAACATATAATCATATTAATTTTTATTTATTATTTCTTTCTTTCAGGTGTGTTCCCTCGATGATCCACAAATGCTGTGTTCATAGTTGTACTCGTATATATGTACATACATTTACATGCCCTTTAAGGAAAGTATACTAAATATCTCTAAAATGCATTTGTTTTTGTTGAATCACAAGACCCGTTTAACATTTAATTAAATATACATCATGTCAAAATTGTCAGTTTTCAAAAGGTGGCCATTAAAAACACTTGCTAAAGGTTTTTACAATGATGACAAATAATTGGCATCAATCATTAGACAAGAACGGCAGCACTCACTCACTACTAATGACGGTGCGCCCAGGGCCGTAGTCACAATTGCATGTTTAAAATCGCTGTGTATAAAATCGCTGGCTATAAAGCAATACATTGTTGTAGATTGGATAGCCATGATGGAACCTCAATTTTTATTCGGGAAAGCATTCAGTACACAAGTGAAACTACTATTATAAACATTACTTTTTACAATTTTAAAAATTCAAACCCCACGAAGCTTTGGCTTATAACTTTATAGAATCTATTATCTTAACAGTTAATAATCTTAAATTGAACGGAATGGCCATAAAAGTTGTATCGTTTTATAGATCTCAGAAGTGTAATGCAAGTTCGTTTTCATTATTTCTGGAAGATGTACTTTCATGTTATGGACGAAGTCCATTTAATATTGTAGGCGATTCTAATGTTGATGTACTGCCAATTCATACTTCTCAAGATCTTTTAAATACCCTCATTAACCAAAACTTTAAAAATTCATGACACCTCGTCCGAAAAGCAAAATCTCGATTGATCACCTATACACGCTGAAAAAATGGCCTCTGTAACATATTCTCCCAAACATATTCTGCAGGAACAATGTATATGTTTGGAACAAACTTCAAACATTCCTATGTTTGCAAATCCCAAACTCACTTGTATTTAAATGCAAACAGTAGCATATTTACTGGCAAACATGTATGCTTTTACATGGGCACACATGCGTTATTCATCCCAAATATTCATATACCTACGTAGAAGCATTCGCGTGTTTCCCCAAAACCTTCATACATATAAAGGGGTTTTCCAATTAGAGTGATACGATTTCTAAGTGACGTTTCGGCCATTTTTAGTATGTCATGATATTTAATTTTTGATGTGTTAACATCTATAGGCACAGGTAAAGCAATCTATCAAAGTGAACACTTACAAACAACACAAAGCGTTAGTATCACATATGTACGTGGTTGTTGTACAACAATAGTCTCTGCCTGAAAATAAGTATAATGATATTGATTTAGCGGTAGCGAACAAACATGCAGGTCGTCGTCGCGAAAAAGTATTGAATAGTATAGAGAACTCATGGAACGAATTGTATGACTCAAAAACACTGGTGACATCTGGCGAATGATTCAAAACGTTTACTCTCTTTTGGTCATAACTTGGTCCATTCATAATTTTGATGCGAAACATTGATGCCTTTTGAAACATTTATGATTTTTGTATTGTTTTATGTAATAACATTGTCGAAATGGTATATTTATATTGAAATATACTATAAAGAGAATAAGACTCGTTTATGTTCTTTTACTTAGACTCTCTACATGAGAGCGGAAAAAGGGTGCAATAAGTACTCTATACTATTCAATACTTTTTGCCGTCGCTCTGTTTATGACAAAACAAAAACAATTATTTCAGTGAGCTCAATATTGCTTTATTTATTTTAACAATATTACATCTAATGTTAAAGCAGATGTAAGAAAAAATAAAGTGCAATAGCAAAAGAGCCTTCAGCACAAAAACTATTCTTTTTTTTATTTTCCAATGTAACATTTAATAATGTGCTCATAGAAATCGAACAGGTACCGTGTAACAAAAAGCTGTTAACACATCGCTCGTGAGTTCGAACACTCATTGATTTTTTTTCATTGTATTCAGTAATGTTTACAATTTCATCATGGACTGATATTCGCAAGTACAGCGTTTACAAATTATTAATTTTTTTTTATCAAAATAATCGTTCTCCAATTGAAACTTTTCGCGCGCTTTTGCCATTTTATGGTTGTAATAAACATCCACCTGTGCTCGCTATTCGATGAATTGTTGCAAATTACGAGCGTACATTTTCTTTACATAATGTTCAAGTGTCAATAAGATAAAGAACCGCTCGCAATAATGATAATATTTCTGCCGTTCAGGCAAGTTTTACTGAAGACCGCAATTTATCGATTTCAAGACGTTGTCGACAATTGGGACTATGTCAAGCCACAACCTGCGGATTTTGAGAAAGGATTTGGAATTGTTATCACTCAAGAACTGAAGCCGTTGGACTACTGTAAATGTCATGAATTTGATGATTTTCGATTCGATTATTTCAGGAAATTGTGACATTGAATTGCCTCCAAGAAGTTGTGATTTAACACCATTGAACTATTTCTTGTGGGGCTATTTGAAGTCATTGGTCTTTAGCAATAAACCAGGCTCTCTTCAAGCTTTACAAGTCAATATTTAACGTGCTGTTCATGACATACGACTTTATTGTGGAAAAAGTGCTCGAAACTTGGTTTCATCAAATTCGTTACTGTCAAAGAAGACGTGGAGGTCATTTGGAAGACGTTTTATTCAGAACTTAATTGTATCGATTGTACTTCACATTAAATAAAAAACATTTGAATTTCCTTAACAATTAATGTGTTTTTTTTGTAAAAAATCATACCATTCAAATTGGAAAACCCTTTACTTACGTGGAAACATATGCTTATTTCCTCCCAAACATAATAATATGTAGAAACTAATTATGGGCCCTTTTTATATTTAAAAGCATAATTTGATTTTTTTTATAAAATGAAATGAGAATCTACTTCTCTTTTGCTTCTCCTTTCTTTGTTTTCTCTCACGTTTTTGTTTTCAGAAGGTTTCAACTATGCTTTGGTACACAAACAATATAGTTATATGCAAATCTAGTTCGTGGATTAACTGCTTGTGTATTTTTTTTTATGTTACTTCACAAATGGTTCCCCGTTCCGATTTTCTGAATAAAGGCTCGGTAAGACAAAAGGCTTTACGTTGTTACCCTTTCCAGTTTCCTTCCTCAAAATAGTTTTTCACTATGGTTGCACACATTCTTATATACGAAACACATACACAAAAACCAAAACAACATCACAAACCATTTAAACGTCCGAGCCTTTGTTTATTCTTTTACACTGATCAAAGACGTTTGATATCCTCTGTCCGATGAACCATTGACGACTCAATACATGAAACAATTTACACACGCATTCAGGAATATTTATGAATCAATGACTGAGAGAATAATGCAAAAATACAGATACACACTTACTATATATACTTATACTCTCTTACTCTCGAGAGAGCATAAACAGTGTAACAAACACTGCTGCATTTGTATCGCAAACACAGATATATTTGGGTCGCAAACACATATATTATAACATATTAATCATTGTGTCTCAAATATGTGATATTGAATAGCAAACACAATGCGTTTGGGCACAAGTATATTATATTTGCGACAAGCTCCAAACACGTTTTTTATTTGCATCCAAACAACAAAAATACAGATTTCTCAGCGTGCAGCACTTATAGTCGAACGTGTTATCTGTTCGGCTACCGCATCTTATGATTTTGCTATGACAGATTGCGAGACAGGTTGCTCTTGCGTAGCTGGCCTGTTCACGGGCCTGCTTAGAGTAGGGAAGTGTGCATGCCTATGAACATCTATTTCACCTTCCGTGCTTACACGCTGAAAAAAAAACAGTCCAAGCAATATATTGCATGAACCATGTATGTACATGTTTGCCAGAATTGTTTTCATAAGTTTAAAATCCGCTCCTTTTTGTTTTCAGCAGTTTTCAATAAACAAAGCCACATTTGGGTCGTATATTATAACTAGGGCAACCACAAAATGGTACTAAAAAATTGTTTTTCAGCGCTAAAAACTTGCCTAAAGTCATAAAAACTGGCAACTAAAATTGGCATTTAAAATGTTATTTAAAATAAAAAGTTTTTAGTTAAAATTTATTTTGTTATTTATTTTTTATTTGATTCTTTAAAACATAAAAAAGTACATTAATTTAATTTTACTCACATATTATTATTCAGTCGAGAAAACGTTAAAACAAAAAACCACGAAAAAAGGCGCATAACTAAAAGATCATTACTTCAATAGTAAACATTTCAAAGCATAAAAATTGAATTCAAAAATTAAATGAGGTTGTTATTGCAGTACACAACAAATATTTCCGCCAAATTATTGAACAGAAAACTGTGTCTGTTTTCACGGTATAGGCTCTTATACATTGAAAACGTTCGTTCTACATCTACGGACGTAATAGGCGCATATTTAAAAGCCTGAGTTTCGGAAATAGTGTATGTGGCATTGTGACAAGGAGAATTAACTTTTTTCCCTTCAATTTGGTCTGCAATTTTTTTTATTTCAATGAAACCTTTGTTTTTAAATAAAACTGATATAAGCTTATCTTTAATCTCCGTCCATTGCCCTTTATCAATTGCTTCCTCGACTTCTTTGATCAACTGTATTTGTGTTGTTAACAGAATACCAACAGACTCTAGTTTTTTAATTGAATTGACCAAGAAACCAAAACTAGCTTCAACAAACAGTAATTTTTGGCGAACTTCAGCATCGTTTAATAATTCTTTGGCACGTTTCACAAATTCCGAGTCTTTTGAATCCAAAGCCGCGAAAACTGATTGTATGATTTCAAAGTGTTTAGCATAGTAGCCAACGGCTTCCAGCCACGTTCCCCATCGTGTAATTATTGGTTGTGGCGGGAATGGTATGTCTGGTGCACAATCTCTAAAACTAGCAGCACGCGAAGGAGCCTTAACGAAAACCTTTTTTACGTTAGCTATTAATCCATCCATTTTTGGATTACTTTCCCTAATTTTTTCGCATACTCTGTGAAGAGCATGAGCCAAACAAGTCACATGAAGCAATTTGGGATAAAACACTTGCAGTGCCTTTGTAGCCTTCACCATGTATGGTGCAGCATCAGTTAAAAGAAGCAACACATCCTCCTTATTAAAAGTTTCACCTAATATGCGTATCGAGTCAACAAACAGCCGGGCAATGTTGGTGTGGTTTGCTGCGTTTAATAAGGCCGTATTTAATAAAAACCGTTGTTTTGGAATTTTCTCATCTTTGCTAAGTATGCCTAGTACCACATTTGCAATGTAGCGTCCAGAGGCATCGGTGGTCTCATCAATAGATATCCAGACATACTGTTATTTATGCAAGCCTTGATTTTTTCAATTGAAGTAGTGTAGATACTTTAGATGGCTGTGCGCAAACTGGTTTCTGATGGAATAGCATAATTCCCTATATATTTTTGCAAAAAGGGCTTTAGGTTATCATTCCGTATTTTATATAGTGGAATATCAGAAGCAATAAATGCTTTGCACAAATCAGCAGTGAATTGGGCATTTACCGAAGATGCAGTTTCGACCAAAAATTGTTGGGTAAAAGAAGTAGATTTGCGCACCTGTTCTTTATGAATTGCACTTTCTAAGTGTGATTTTAGGCTGTATATTTTTTCCGCTGATACTTGTTTATTGCAAACTTTGCAGTAAAGTATCTGTCCATCAGTTTTAAAGACAGGATACTTTGCAACGTATCCCGCCAATCTAGCGGATTTTCGTTGTTTAGATTTCGGCATAATCTAATAGACAATTTATTTCAAATTAAATTCAACAACAATTAAAATATAAAAATAGTTACCTCAAATAATGGTCAACGAACCGCACTTATTTAATTCTAACAGGAAATTATTGAGAGATAATTAAGAAATATGTACAAGGTGGCGCATAAGTAATCCTCCTATCAGAAAATGCTATAGATTTTGCGATTGGCCCCTAATGTCAGTTCTGTTTTGACATTTGTGTAGTAAACACATGCGAAATACACGTGAATAAACAATGTTACGCTACACTGCTCCAGAACGCGGAATATTGCTGACTATTTATTTGACCAATAATCGGTCGGTGACTTTGGCACAACGTGAATTTTGTCGCAGATTTCCTGGCCGTCCAACGCCTACTGGTGAAACACTGCGACGTGTAGCCGCTCGCCTCGAAGAGACTGGCACAACACGAGATGCTACCAGGCGTGGCAGACCCCGGAGTAGCCGTTCTGCAGAGAATATTGCTGCTGTAGCCGAGGATGTCATGGAAGCGCCGTCGACATCGACCAGACGACGTGCCACGCTACAGAGCAATGATCAACGAGTTCTTTTTGCCGCAACTTGATGAATTGGGATTGGAAAACATGTGGTTCCAACTGGACGGTGCAACGGCACACACTGCAAGTGCCACAACCGAAATGCTGAAGGATGCATTTCCCGGGCGCCTAATCTCCCGCTTTGGCGATTTGCACTGGCCAGCAAGATCGCCTGATTTGACTGCTCCAGACTTCTTTTTGTGGGGCTTTTTGAAGTCGCGGGTTTATGTCAACAAGCCTCAGACTCTTGCAGCTCTTAAAGACAATATCGGTCAAGAATGTGAGGACCTATCGCCGGAAGTTTTGGCCAAAGTGATGGAAAATGCCATAAAAAGGGCTCAAATGACAATCAACTGTGGCGGAGGCCATTTACATGACATCATATTCTCGACTTGATGTAAAAAAAATTAAAAGACCAAATAAAAATAATCCACAAGAAGAATCAAAGTTTTTAATTTTTTTTTTAAATTACAGCCAAAAAACATCGGAAGTTTACTTTTGCGCCACCTTGTATATTTATCTCTGACCTACAAGAAAATAGCACTCAAAAATGTTTTTTAGTTGCTTATCCGGAGCAATTATTAAAGTTCAGTGTCTTCGATTGTGACTAAAGCTGTACTGGTTGTCTTTTTGACAAAAATTTATTACTTCGTTTGGTGTGCTTATTCGCAATTATTAGAAAATGCAGCCGGCCGCTGTTGTGCGAAATTCAACTGAGCAAACTCGGCCGGCTATTGTTGTTGTTGGAGTGTGTGTTGTATTTGAAAATTCGTGTGGCTGTTGTTATGAAAAGCCTCAATAACAATGATGGAATGGCAGTGGCGGTGACAGTTTTGAAACAAAATTCTATGCAAAAAAATACCGTTTAACTCCATAAGTTAATTCTTGGGAAATTCAGATGGCTGTTTCTGCTACTGTATCAGTTCTTGCTGTATCAAGCTATAACGCGTCGGAGAAAGTGCTACACAGTGTGGAGCGAGTTCTTTGTTATTGAAAGTCTTTTCTGAGAGGGGTAAGCGCATAAAACAACAACAACAAAAGCTGATTTTAACGTCGTCGTATTTTATGTGTATGCTTTGAGTAACGACATTTTCTCGTTATTGGACTAGTCCATATATGCTTGCCCTTGATAGTTTAGTGGGTACTTGTTGAGTAGTTGTTTCAGCGTGTGCTGCAACAAGCGCCAAAGTGTGACAGACTTTTTTTTATATACATACATACATGCAAAGAAGCGTTCATAACTAAGATTGGCAAAAATTAGCATTTATTACCAGAATTAGCATTTATTACCAGAATTGGCAAAAATTTGCATTTATTGCAAATTTGGCAAAAATTGGCTCTAACATATGGGTGATTGTTCGGAAATTGTTATTTTTCAGATAGCAATTTTTCCAAACCTCGATATGTCTGCAGTACCAGTTTTTTACGTTTCTGAATGTTATCATGGTCCAAAAGTATGATCTGAAGATCACTATACTACAACACCAAAGCAATCGAAATTATGGAGCATTGATGGTATTCCGATGCCACGGTAGTGACTGCCTGAACGAAACTTGACAAATCAAAGTGTTGATATGATAAAACAATTTTATATATATATCAATTGAATAAAACGCACTATTTTAATGTTTTAACTAATTTATTTAGTTAACTTCGCCAATAGACTAATACCTTTCACGACCTACACACGACTGACGATTGCCACAAGATACGTCAAATACTTCACTCTCGTTTTGCCAGGTCTTCGCAAAAGCCGACTGTGTTGCCACCTCTTCGCAAAAGGCTACTGTGTTGTCAGTCAGGTCTTTGCAACAGCCTACTCCACATTAATCATTCAATGTCAAGAAGCCATTATTTATCAATTTTAGTCAGTATTGGAAACTATATGACACGGTTGTGACAGCCACGGTTGTGACTTTCAGTGTTTAACCTAACCGTGCTCCAGACCGGTTTGGAATTCGACAAGTTCCAAAGACAATGAAGTTCAGGCAATGAAATATTACTTTCATAACCGGGAATCAAGCCTAAATATCGTAGGGCATATGTGAATCATAAGAGAACGGTTGTGACGTATTATTTTGTGACTTAGCTTTTCAATTTTTCGAATTGAATTCCCCTTCGTATACATGTGGGTGTGTTGACTTCTGCCGGTGTAAATACTGCCACTACCCCCTCCACTCCAAAATGCCAGCAAGTGGGTCATATTGAAACCCCGGAGATGGCGCCACCACAGTCGAATTCAAATTGTACAAAATTCTGACAAAACTGTTGGACAGACTTCGTGGACCGTTCAATAACCATGGCGTGCATATTCCTCCAATTTTTTTGCGTAGAATTATAAATCTAAATGTCCCTTAGAACATATATGCAGGTAACTTCTTGCAAGCCACGTCCTTGACGGATATTACTGCTGAAGTCCTGAATTCGATACGGAGGACAGGCCATGGTTGTGACATTTTCAACAGACTTTTCTCCCTAAAACCGACTTACACGGTTCAGAATGGAATGTGTTTCATGGAAATAATAGAGTACCATCGTAGCTTCGGGAACATGTCGCAATTTAATCACCATTAGACCATTTTAGGGTGGGAAAATTCAAAGGACGCGAAAATGACAATTTCCGAACAATCACCCATATATAGTCCAAATCATTCAAAAATGTCTAAAACATGTTTGTAATTGAATAACTTTGTCATATCTGTGTTTAAAAAAACTTGCTCGTGCAATTTTTTGGTTGCCCTAATTATAACCATTTAATTTTCCTGAAGTTTCATGGTCATATGATTCGGATGTGTGTTCTTTATTACCGTTCAATATTGGACGCTTCGAAGAATTCTTCACTTCAATTTACTCTATATGTCTAAATCAATTCAATAATGTCTTAAATTGCAGTAACAGATTACTTGATCTAGTGTTTTGTAATACCTCTGAATTTGCTCTTTGCAGAGTAGATCCTTTCGTTATTCCAGAAGACAGTCATCATCCACCACTAATGATATGTATAAACTCTGGCCAGCAGCTAAGTAAGACGCAAAACGATGTTGTCTTTGAATTTGACTTTAAGCATGCTGACAATGTATCTCTATGTGAAGCTCTTTCAGCAATAGTCTGGCCTCCTTTTGATGAAGATCCGAGACTATTGTTTTCTAACTTCTATGATCATCTTCAATCATGTTTTGCCTCCTGCATCACAACTAAACGTATTGTTCATACGACAATTAACCCTCCTTGGTCTACAAGAGAGTTAAAAAGGTTAAAAAATCGAATGACTAAATTATACAAAAAATATTGTTCCTCTACCTCCCACTACGACGTGGTGAGGTACTTAATGGCAAAAAATCTGTTTACCACGAAAAATCAAAAATGCTATGAATCCTATTTAAGTAGAATGCGAGCCAAGCTAAATCGTAATCCGAAGCAGTTTTTTAACTTTGTTAACTCCAAAAGAAAATCTAATGGACTTCCATCTCACCTAAAAAATGGTGACAAGGAATCTTCCACAGATACTGGAATGGCTGACTTATTCGCGGAATTCTTTCAAAGTACTTATACTTCAAGTAACCTAGTAACGTCCAATTATCCGTATGCTATTCAGGAGTATAATTGCATTCCGAATATTTCTCTTTCATATGACGAGGTTTTGAATGGTCTAAAATCCTTGGAACCTAACTTTTCTGCCGGTCCTGATGGTGTTCCTGCTTCAATTCTTCGTGCCTGTGCCGACTGTTTATATATACCACTAACTGATCTATATAACGTTTCACTATGTTCAGGATTCTTTCCAGATATTTGGAAAGAGAGTTACATAACTCCCCTCCATAAAAGTGGCAGTCGATTCGATGCAGATAACTATAGGGGTATTGCTAAATTAAGTGCAATCCCTAAACTTTTTGAGAAATTAGTAACACGTAGACTAGTGCATTCAATTGGTGGAATTTTATCTGAATACCAGCATGGTTTTGTAAAAGGAAGATCAACAGTCACAAATCTTTTAAATTTTTCTTCTTCTATCTACAACGCATTCTCTTTAAAACTGCAAACAGATGTCATTTATACGGACCTTAGCAAAGCTTTTGATAGGGTGAACCATCGCATTCTTATACACAAACTAGATTTAATCGGTTTTCCAACTCGTTTATTATCATGGCTATCTTCCTACTTAGCAGGCCGAACTCAAAGGCTAAAACTTAATTCTAAACTGTCACGGGTGATAAACGTAACATCGGGAGTACCACAAGGTAGTCATCTTGGTCCAATCCTATTCGTGTTATATTTGAATGATCTTCCTTCCTGCGTTCGCTCATCAAATATATTGATGTATGCGGATGATGTAAAATTATTCCTTCCCGTGAGTAAGATTAACGATAGCCTATTGTTGCAAGAAGATTTTTGCAGATTAAGTAAGTGGTGTAAAGTAAATGATATGTCCTTGAATTTTAAAAAATGCAAGTTTATGTCATTTACTCGAAGTACACTTTTACCAACACGATACTTCTGTGGTATCTATGAAATTGAAAAGGTGTCAAATTTTAAAGACCTTGGTGTGTTATTCGACGGTAAACTTAGATTTAATCTGCACATTGACTCTTGTGTGGTTCGAGGAATGTCACTACTTGGTTTTATTAAAAGATGGAGTAGAGAGTTTGATGATCCATATCTGGCTAAAAGACTGTTTACCACTTTGGTTAGACCTGTCCTTGAGTATGGGGTTGTTGTATGGTTTCCCTGCTTTGAGTGCGATATTACGAAAATTGAATCCGTCCAGAAACAGTTCCTGCTTTTTGCATTGAGAGGTTTAGGTTGGAATAACTCGATGGATTTACCACCTTATACCAGTAGACTGCTCTTAATTAATTTGCCATCACTTGAGAGAAGAAGAGTTATGTTAGGATTTACTTTTATGCATAATTTGGTTAATGGTAGTATTGACTCACATTTTCTATTAAATCTTATTAACTTTAATGTTCCAATGCGCCCATCAAGACACTTTATCCCCATTAAGTTAAATTTTTGCAGATACCAATATGAATCTTTTAATCCGCTTAATCGGCTGTCAAAGCTTTACAATGATTATTTCAACACAATAACTAATGTTTGTTCAACTAATGTTTCTTCAATTTATTTAATAAAGCGTGCAATATTAAATTTACGAGATAGTTAATAGTAACAATTACAAGGTTTGCCACACTCCGCTTTACGAATATTACTGTACTGTTTTGAATCGTTCTCTGCCTTTATTGCCTTCTTGGCACTGAATTAGTCGTTTCTCTTGCTGTATCCGTCTCTAATAATGTTCCTAGCTATCCTGATGCATACTGATTTAATGATTTCGGATGCCCTAATCTCAAACGCTGTGCCAATCAACACTTACTGAGGGACTTATCTCTCAAAAGTTTGGCACATTATCCATCATCTGTTCCTGCTTCATCAGCTCCTACTTCATCTGTCCTGCTACATATATCCCTGCTCCATCTGTTCCGGCTTTATCTGTTCCTTTATCATCTGTTCTTGATTCATCTGTTCTTGCTCCATCTAAATCATCAGTTTTTCCTTCATATGTCCTGCTGCATGTGTTCCTGCTTCATTGTTATTCTGTTTCTTTATCATCTGTTCCCGCTTCATCAGTTCCTACTTCATCTGTCCTGCTACATCTGTTCCTGTTTCTCCTGCATCATATTCCTGCTTCATATGTTCTTACTCTATCTATTCCACCTTCATCTGTTCCTGCTTCATCAGTTCCTGCTTCATCTGTCCTTCTTCATCTGTGCCTGCTTAATCTGTTTCCGTGTCATCTGTTCCTGCTTCATCTGCTCCTGCCTCATTAGTTCGTGCTTCCCCAGTCCTTCTACAACTGTTCCAGCTCCATCTATTCCTGCTTTATCTGTTCCTGTGTCATATGTTTTTACTTCATTTGTTCCTGCTCCACATACTTCACCAGTTCCTACTCTTACTATCCAGCTGCATCTGTTACAACTTTATTTGTTACTGTTTTTGTTTTGCATTGCTATTCTATTCATATCTTCATAGTAGTCTTTTTGTACTTAAATAATAATTCTGTTAATATCGTCCATGTTCAATCTTTTATCTCCTACATGAATTTATTACTATTTGTTTTTTAATTTTGTTCCTGATTACTGTTTTAATTTAATTAATATACTTTAGTTTTGTATTTAATTTGTAACTGAAGTTATGTAAAATTATATTTTTCCAGCTGTTTTTAGCCGAGTAAATAAATAAATAAAAAAATAAAAAAAAAAATAACCTATTAATCATTATGTATCAAACATGTAATAATGAATAGCAAACACAATGTGTTTCGATACAAGTATACTATATTTGCGAGAAGCTACAAACACGTTATATTTGCATCCAAACAACAAAAATAGACGGAATGTTCAGCGTGCACAAACTCAGATATGAAATTTACGAATTAGTACCAATCGATGATCCCAACTTACACACTGAAGATATCGGATACAAATTTTGCACTAAAACGGATTTCTACGTTAGCACTTTTAGGCATTTAAATATAGACATTACAATTTGTAAAAGGTATTAAAGTGTCATTAGTCTTTTTTACAACTTGAAACCACGAAATTTAGGAAACTAAACAAGGAATCTTCAACTCATATTAAAAATCGCCGTCTGAATTAAGCGGAATAAAACTAAATCATGAGGATGCATTTTCCAAAACTACTTGAAAAAGAAACTATATCTCTATTAATAGAAAACTAAATTAATCTCATTCATACCTTTAGGTGCTAATATGATATAACTTCTTTTCAATTTAATTCTTTAGAGGACGTTCAATGTTATCGCCGCTTTTGACATAACATTAATGTCACGATATATTTTAACAGATCCGTTATATTTATCTAGTATTGACTTACGATAAGACACGCTACGAATTTGTGCCGATATGTTCTTAACGCGCAAAAACAAACGACTAGATTATTTATTTTTGAACACACCCCTTTCACAAATTTTTGAATTTAAATCATTTACTGAGCAATATTTGCAATCGCTTTGATTTGAATTTATTTCAATTGCGCTGTCAGATATAATAAATAGTGCATGAAAACAACTAAAAGAAATGGCGCCAGTTTATTTTGAATTTTGAAACCAATATCTATTATACACCAGAATTTATACTTGTCAAATATATATTGGAATGCGTCTTTAATACAACATTTTAATTATATCTAACAAAATGTTTGAATATTCAAATAGATAAATTTTTTTTTATTAGAAAAACAAAATATATGCCGTTCTCTAATCACTCTTAAATCCTTTATATTAGATACAATTTTCAAATTATTGCAAAAGATTCATATCGCTTTTGGTTTTTTTTTCACTGTGTAGGCCAATTTTTTGGGAATTTCAAAAAAGAAATCACATTTTGAATTGTAGATTTTGTCATTTTTAAGACTTTGACTCAGTTCCCTATGATTTATTTGGCGAAAGCACGACGACACAGACATTCTATGCCTCATTAGTGGTTGCTAAAAAATTTTTTATGCGTCAACATGAACTCGAGCCAAGAAATACGGTGGGCGCGCGTCGATTAAAGTTCACTTTTCCTATTATACTGCATACATATGTAAGTATATCAGTCGAATTTTAAAAACGATCCTCGTATGTAGTACAACTTATAAAAACACTTATATTAACATTTGTCTCAATAGCGCTATTTCCTAGTGAAACCGTAGCGAAAGTGATTTACTTTCACCTTAATAATGTTCTACAAATCACTTTCAGTGAATATTTGGAGATAAGTCACAAGTTTCGTGCGGAAGTGTATTGGTTTCCCAGTAGTCAATTCGTAACGTTTTACTTTTGCTTCTTCAGTTATCGTATGTGTTCATATAAGCGGGAAAATGAATCCATTTTTTTCTGTTGAACATATGGTAACCTTATGAAATTAAAACTGTTCTCAGAAAGAATCTTATACAATCTGTGTGCATGGTACAATAATATCTTCATGGTAATAGCAGCGCGTGTTGTTGTTGTTGTAGGCAGCAACAACAGGTATTTTGTTTTTGTTCTATTCGCTTCAGCTGTCAAACTCTACACATATTAATACCAACAACACAAGAATGCAAAAGAGTACAAAAACAAAATACATGTGAGTGTGACAGCCGAAGCGAAGAACCTCATGAAAAAAATGAAGACAGCTGTTCTTACGACTTTACCATGAACATATTATTGTACCATGTCTCTGTGCATTAGAACAAGACAGATATAGGTCTACGGATATACCATGATATTGTCGTATTGTCGCTTAAGTCCCCAAGTGACAATACAACACTAAGGCCCTCCGCACACGGGTCGTATCGTTATCATAGCGTATGCAACGCAGCATACGAGAGCCATACTGCTGTTGCACACACGCGCCAATATGTCAAGTAATGAAGACGAATTATTATTATGTTTATTTTATATTGTGGCCGTCGGTGGTTCAATGGTTCGTGTGCGCGCCTCTTGTACATGAGATCCTGGGTTCGAACCCTGCTCTGACCACCTTAAAATTTCTTTCGGCGGCGGTCACCTCGCATAGTGACGGCGACACTATCGAGTATCTAGCCATGAAAAAGCTTCTCAAATTACCGTTCGGAATCGGTGTAAAACTGTAGGTCCCAATCAGTGAGTGAAAACTGGAAAGCGCACAGCTCAGAGATTGTGAGAATCTCTCCCCTGTCCCTTCATGGGATGTAATGGGAAACCATTTATTTTATTTATTTTTCTATTATTTGTATTTTAGCTAGAAAAAGTGTTTAGAAAGCACTTGTTTTTTAAGCACGTAAAGTTCTTATTCGAAAAAAGTAGAATCGACAAGACTCTTTAAGGTTATTAGACAGAAAGTATCGTAATAACGCACTCACTGGCATGACTGGTTTCGAACTCCGTGACAAGTTCATCATCAGATGCCTAACTAATGTGTTTGAATTGATACCATCGGAAGATCATCAATCATATACAGGGTGTTCCAAAACTTTCCGAAAAAATTAAATGCGCGATAGCTTGGATCAATATGAATATTTTTTTGGATCAATATTCATATTGATTCAAGCTATCGCGCGTTTAATTTTTTGGGAAAGTTTTTGGAACACCCTGTATATACAAACTCAAATATACAATTTACATATGGGTTTTAGTATCGATCGAGATCGAGATCCCTAAGTACTAGTGTATTAAAAAAACAGTTTTACAAAAATGCCGGTTTTCGGTTTCTTCGAATATTCCTATTTTGGCGAAACCGGTTTTCGGTTAAACCGAGGTGTAGAAACCGGTTAATAACCGGTTTCGGTTTTAAAAGCAAGGCAACTATTCGCTTTATACACATCGTTTAATTTTAATTCGTCCCTTTGAATTTCGAGATCGAAAATACCGTTCGGAACCGGTGTAAAACTGCAGGTCCCAATCAGAGCGTGTGAGCCTTACTGTCTGTAACTTTTGGGAACAAAAAATCGCTGAGTTTCGAAGAAAAATAGGCCTATGATGCCGCCATGCCAAAAACCGCACCCAACAGTGGCTCGTAGTGGATGCATTGGCTTCTCTTTGACGACGTGTGCCCCAATTGCGACAATTTTGTTTGAAACAGAACCCCCGAGGTGAAAATTAGCTTCACCTCGAAATATGATTTTTCCGTAAAAGCGCTCAAAATTCTGGGAAAAGAAGTGCGAGAAATGTTCAGTTCTGCGGACGGTGGCGAGTAGATGTTGGCGGCTGTTCGAACACACTTTCAGCTAGAACGGCAATATTTTCCACTGAACGCATCGATCGAGCCCGTACACGAGTAGTGTTACTAGGGATACGGATTGACGAATTCGCTTCACACATTGTTCCACAAACTGCGTTTATTTCGTAGATTTCTGAAAGTTTGAGCTGAATACACAGTACTTTGGAAGAAAGTTTTTAATATTTCCCAAAGCTTTTTCGAGCGAAAAGCGACCCATTTTGTAAATTTCTAGCCTGTAACAAGTAATCTGTCACTTCGTAGATTTCAAATTGGTCATCTGCTTCGAAGTAACGGGGGGGTTCAGATTCCAAATGTTGCATGCTCCACCCTTTATTTATTTATTTTATTCAATTTTATAGTTTATTCAATATTTGACTTACCCAATTAGGCAAAATTATCGTTGAGTAAATATTCCTTTGGACATTTTGCACTTCTTTTTGGAGAGTGAATACTGTGCCTTTTGCATTTCTGCTAACATTGCACCTGTGTTGTCACTAGTTACGGAACTTACATCAAAATCGGAGTTGGCAGATATGACTTATATTGTCATTGGACAATTAATCTTTTGTGTCGTCTGATGGGGTTAGTAGTCATACTGAGTTATGCAAAATACTTTAGATGTGTAATTCTGCGGCGTGACATCAGTTGTGTAAAACCCGAAAAACCCGGTTAATCGACTTGAAATAACCGGTATAACCGGTTCTTCGAAAATAGCAATTTTTAGAAAACCGGCATACGGTTAACCGACAGAAATTCGGTTAACCGGTTTCAGTTTTGAACACACTACTAAGTACCAACATCCACTGCAAGGTCCATAATTCCAGCACAAGAACAGAAAGCTTTTTTCCTTCATGTTCTTCTTTTCCTCGTGCATGCTAGCATTGTTGCAGTGCTTTGAGGTGAGTTTTTACTATATCCAAAGAGTTGTATGTATAGATTTTTGATGACCGCGCTAGTGCTGCTTAAAAATATAATACATATAATCGTTTAATAATTTTTAAATTTCAAGTGACGAATTTTAAATTTCAATTGATGTCTTTTAAAATTAAATTGATGTCTTTTAAATTCCAATTGATGTTTTCTAAATTTCAATTGATGTATTTCAAATTGCAAATAGATTTTTTAAATTTCAATTGATATTTTTCAAAATTAAATTTATATGTTTTAAATTTCAATTGGGAATGGTGTAGAACACCAATTTTTTCATAAAATTTCATAAACTTAAAAACTATCATCAGCTGGATCAATATATGTGACAGCGCATAGAGAAAGGGAACTAAGTGTAAAAAAATCAATTTTCACTTTTTTTGACGTAGAATACGTCTTACCTTACGGTATAGGGAGTCATGTCAGATTGTTATTGTTGTAATCTTTATTTCATTGATTATGAGGAAACGGCGAGATAACTTTTTTTAAAACTTTTTTTGTAGGTAAATGAAGATGTTATCTTTCGTTTGATATACATTTCATATTGGTTGATATCTTCCTAATATTTAAATTTCTCAAATGAAAATTGTTTAAACACATACACTCAAACATATGTGTGGTGTTTGGTTGAGTGTTTGAGTTTGTAGCGTGAACACAAACTATGCTGCTGTTTCAGTGTGGACACAAACCTTCGGCTGTTGTTTTGATTGATGAAATATTGAAATTTCGTATATTTACTTATGTATTTAAGTGAAACAAAATGTTAAATGTGAATTTGAATTTAACATGGAAATATAATTATAAAAAATATAAATCAAATTGATTTGCGTCTGTTATTTATCATTTATCCTTACTCTTTTAATTTACAAACATATTTAACCTATTTTTCCTACCATAAGCTTATGTATATTATCAAAAGTAACTATTAAATAAATAAATTAATTTGCTTATGTTATTTATCATTTATTGTTATATATGTTTTCTGTCTTATCGGATGGCGTATTCTACGTTAAACTTAATGGCCGTGTCTCTGACACAGCCTGCAGGGACAGTCCGTGGCCACAGGCCTCGGACAACTGTCTGCTGTATTTTTTTTATCAAGTTTTTAGCCTCATCCGTAGTCCGGTAATTCAACGTTATTTATTGACAATGTATGGCTGAATTTCAACGGACTGATTATTTCGTTGTCGTGAGTACAAATAAATTTAAAAAAAACATTTTTAAATGCTTTTTTTTTAAATTTTTGAGGAATATTTCGATTTTTTTCGAGTATGTTTTAGGCGTATATTGTTCAATAAAAAATGTATAAAAATCCCATTCCTATTTATATCATCAGTCTTGTTTTAAAACACAGGAATTATATGAGCTACAACCTGAGACAATTTCTTATTTCGTAGAGTATGGTAACTACTACTTTGAACAGAAAAATGTGGATTCCGATTTTTCTTCGCTACGAATTGACTACAGCGAAATCAATACGATTTCGTACGAAATCTGTCGCAGAGCTGATAAATTGAACGTTGGGTGGACTAGTATATTAAAAGTTCCGGCTGGTTTCTCTTGGCACAATTCGGAAGACCATGTTACATATTCTTAGATAAACGTAAGCATCGGAGAAGATATGTAGGCTAAAGTAAATACCTACTGTAAAACACGGCAGATATCGTTCTCATATACATGTATATACACTCTTGATCAGATGATTAAAACCACTTACATTTCTGGTTTTAGTAGGCCATATCTTTGTAAAGTTTTTGTCGACATGGGACATTCAAGTAAAAGGTCAGTTAATGATTGGGGTACTGTGGTCCAAATGGCTACAATTAATATTTTCTCGATACGAGAAACGAAGCCTGCAGAGATGGTGGAGTTAATAATTACGCCACAATCGATTCACAATTTCAAAGTGCAAAAATTACAGGAGAAACTTACAAGACTTACAATCAGCTTTCCTTCGAGTAAATGATATTTTTGAACCAATTCCATGGAATCTGCAACAAGATAATTCTTCTATTCATACACGCTGACAAATAATGGCCCCAGCAACATATTGCAGGAACCATGTACATGTTTGTAAGCATTGCGTTCCTGATTTGAAGAGCTGCTACTGTTTGCTTCTTTATTGTGATAGACAGCAATGTTTTCAGCAGTTTTATACAAACAAAACCACATTTTGGGTCACAATATATTATAACCTATTAGCATTGTCTCCCAAACATGTTATATTGAATCACAAACACAATGTGTTTGGACACAAGTATACTATATTTGCGACAAGCTACAAATACATTATATTTGCATGCTAACAATAAAAAAGACAAAGTTTTCGGCGTATAATGCCAGAGTGGTGTATAATGGCCGTCGGTGGTGCAATGGTTAGTGTGCGCGGCTCTTGTACATGAAATCCTGGGTTCGAATCCGGCTCTAACCACCTTCAAATTTTCTTTCGGCGGCGGCCACCTCGCATAGTGACGGCGACACTATCGAGTATCTAGCCATGAAAAAGCTTCTCAAATTACCGTTCGGAATCGGTGTAAAACTGTAGGTCCCAATCAGTGAGTGAAAACTGGAAAGCACACAGGTCAGTGATTGTGAGAAGTTCTCCCCAGTCCCTTCATGGGATGTAATGGGAAACCATTCATTTTATTTATGTAATGCCAGAGTGGTACGAGGCGGTTCAATAAGTCCATGACATTTTGAATGAAACACAGTTTTATTTTTCAAAATTTTTCAACATAATCTCCTTTTAGCTCATTACACTTAGTACAACGTTTCTCCAATTTTTGTATCCCTTCCAAAAATTATGATTTTTCGAGGTACATAAAATAGGCATTGGTTTGATCAATAATTTCATCGTTGGTGCTAAATCTCTTACCACCGAGCCATTTCTTTAGGTTTGGAAATAGTCACTGGGGTCTAAATCCGGAGAATATGGTGGATGAGGTATCAATTCGTAGCCCAATTAAACAACTCCAAATAATCCCTTGAAGTTGTCACACGATTACGTTTATAGCCAATTGAGAGCAAACGCGGCTCCCATCTTGCAGACAGCTTTCTTAAACCCATCTGATCATTTAAAATCGAAACCACACTGGCATATAAAATGCCTATGGCATCAACAATCTCATACACTTTTACTCTTCGATCGGCCAACACCATATCGTGGATTTTTTCGACATTTTCGGGTGTATTGACCTCAATTGGCCGTCCAGAATATTCAGCGTCATGTGTACTTGTGCGACCACAACGAAAGTCAGTAAACCACTTTTTTTACCATTGAAATCGATGGTGCAGAGTCCCCATAGTATATATCAAGCTTTTCCTTGGATTGCTTGACGACTTTTTTTCGCAGAAAATAATGTTTAATGAGCAGTCGAAAGTCACTTTTTTCCATTTTTAAAAAAATGCACTAGGTTCTATGTTATGAACAGCTGTTAAACGCAAAGTAAATGACGGAACTTGCTCAAAATTTGACAGTAGTCTATTAACAGGTGGTACTTGATGGGAGCAGTGTTGCATTTCATATAACTAGTTCGAAGTAACGGACTTATTGATCCGCCCTCTAACAGAATTAATTTCAAACCAAAAATGTTCGTCTTCGTTATTGGCCACCATACCCGACCTATACATAATAGAGAATACGTATTTAAAATAAAAATGTTCGAGCGCGTCAGGTCTATTTTAATTTTTTTTCTTCTTCAATATTTCGCTACCCATTGGGTAGCATCGTCAGGAAGATAAACAGACTTATTAATTAAAAATGAAATTGAAAATGTTTGGGGTTTTCCCTTTCCCGCAATGTTTATGAAGGAGGAAGACAATGTCACGATAAGGTATCACTAATTCAAGCCATTAAGGACTCGTGGAATGAGATTTCTTTGGATTATTAACAGCACAATTAAAAATTAAGATAATAATCAGTAAAAAACCGTATATTTGAAGTTATTTTAACCAAGGGAGGGAACACTCACTATTAAAAAGTCCACAATATTATGAAAAAACTAAATTAAAAAAAATTATTTCCCGTTACATCTCATGAAGGGATTAGGGAGAGCTTCTCACAACCAGTGAGCTGTGCGCGTTCTAATTTTACACTCGCTGATTGGGACTTGCACTTTTACACCGGTTCCGAACGGTATTTTGAGAAGCTTTTTCATGGCTAAATACTCGATAGTGTCGCCGTCACTAAGCGAGGTGACCGCAATCGAAAGAAATTTAAGGTGGTCAGAGCAGAATCGAACCAACGTTCTCATGCACAAGAGCCGCGCACACTACCATTGCGCACCACCGGCTTCCAAACTAACTGATAATGGTGTTTATTATTAAATTATAAAATAATGGGATCACATTTCTTTTAGCAGCAAAATTGAATTGTTTTTCGTTTTTTTTTTGCCTGGTAGAGCATTAAATGCGGATTTAAAAAGAACAGTTTGCGGAAGTCCATATTTTCCGAAATATAGGTCTCCAAAGCTTGAATGTACAATCGCGCATAACTCTGTCATTTATCATCCGATGCTGATGAAATAAATTTCATAAATCGTTAAATTTATATTCCACCTAGTCGCCCGGCAGGTGTTTCAAATTCCCTCTGTACCTTAAGTCGATGTGTGACAAAATCAGAAAAATCGCGCGACTTTTTATAAATATTTTTTTTATTTTGTTGTGTAAAAACTACAACAAATGACAACAGAAATAAAACACAACAACAACAATGACAAAAGACAACAACACCAAAATACAACAACACCAAAAGACACAAACAAGTTGATTAAACCAAAAAAGTGAGGTTAAAAAACATTTTTTAAATGAGTGAGGTTAAAAAACATTTTTTAAATGAGCCCTCAATGGGTTAATAAAAGGAAATATATTTATATACACGGTTATGGAGTTTCACAAGGGCTTTGGAATGATACATATTTCAAGCAGATCCGATAATAAATTTCTGAGATATGACCGATTATGTACTCAAGCTTTAAAGGCCTATATCTCAAGAAGTTGGACCTAGCGCTAAAAATTAATTATTTTTCAACTCAGCGCAAAAGTCTTTACCGTTGGTGAAATGTTGGTGCAGATCTGATTTTGCTGCTAAAATAGTTTTATGCCAAATAATGAATTTATAATTAAAATTATTTAACTGGTTTTAATCTTACGAACGGAAAAATTCTTATAATTTTTTTGTCTTTGTTTTGAAAGATATTTTTTAAATGAGTGAGGTTAAAAAACATTTTTTAAATGAGCCCTCAATGGGATAATAAAAGGAAATATATTTATATACAGGGTTATGGAGTTTCACAAGGGCTTTGTAATGATACATATTTCAAGCAGATCCGATGATAAATTTCTGAGATATGACCGATTATGTACTCAAGCTTTAAAGGCCTATATCTGAAGAAGTTGGACCTAGCGCGAAAAATAAATTATTTTTCAACTCAGCGCAAAAGCCTTTACCGTTGGTGAAATGTCTGATTTTGCTGCTAAAATAGTTTTATGCCAAATAATGAATTTTTAATTAAAATTAGTTAACTGATTTTAATCATACGAACAGAAAAATTCTTTTGATTTCTTGGCTTTGTTTTGAAAGGACATTTGTAATACTGTTGCATTAAACTTTAATGTTGTTGTTGTTATTTTTGTAATTTTAAGAAAATACCCTTTCCGATGGTCGTAACATTTTAGCTGTTGACAAAACATTTAAAAAGAAATTGAAGTGGTTCTAATCATCTGATCGAGAGTGTATATATTATGAAAAACATCGTTTTTGTGGTTCTTTGAATATTGATTTTTGTTTGGCAAACACAAACACAGAATACACTTGATTAATATTGCTTGATGTATTAATGAATGGTATTTGCTGTTCGGTAAGACATAAATACTATATATACATTTTTCTATTTATATTTAAATATATGTATGGATGTTTAAATTTAGCCAACACATTTTAGTGGAATTCATCTTAGTCTACATATACTAAAATCTCTTTCACGGAAAATGTCGTCTGTCCCATGCTGACGAAGAATGCGCCATCCGTTTCAAAAGACAATACATTTGACTTAATTCGAAACTGAAAAAGAATTTTAATATCGCATGCCATATTCAAAATACCAATTTTTTATATATTTCACACATTTCTTACCAACCACCGACCGCGACATATGGAGCAATTTCAAATTTCCCATTTTATAAAAATTTCACTTGATTCATCCATCCACCATACATACTATCCATGTGGGAACCAACCGACTGAGAAAACGATGGCTAACTCATCGACATATAGGAACAACTTATGCCACTGTATCGTTTCAAATGCCCGCTGGCGTTTCGATGTTTGCTTGTGTTTTGCTAAATTTGTATTAAACAGCTGTTGGTTTTCTTGGTTTTTTTTTTATAAATTCCCACGAATATTATCAACGTGTGTGTGTAAATTTATAAGTGTAAATATAGGTATATAGAGGAATACTTCTTATATACATATGTATGAATATTGTACAACAAATTCAAAGATAAGCATCATAAATGTTCACAATCTTGACGTGGTCAGTACTAAATGATTTAGGTATTTATTTTGAATATGAACATTTAATGTTTAAGAATCGTTTAGACAGTGATTGAAAATGGAAAAAGTAAACAAATCAATTATTTGCTTACAATCATATGGTTTGGTTTATTATTAACATATTGGAAAATTTAAAAACTTTTAAAATCTGTCATAACAAATATGAGTACTAACCTAAATAAAACAGCTGTCAGGCTGTATTTAACTGTATTTGTAAGGCCAAAAAGATTGCAATGCAATTTTAAGGGTTGAGTACATAAATATTCGTTTCATTGATAATTTCAAGTTAATTTGACACTGACAGCATTTTTGACGTCAAAGAAGTGACAGACACCCAAAGACAGTTCATGATCTCGGTGTAGCTCGTGTATGGTAGCAAACAGGGGGGTTCTATGCCACAGCTGATCAACCTTAGAGTTGGAGAAACATACAGAATAATCTTGCACTTAGACTGCAATTTATTGCGGCCAGATTAGCGACATACATGGGTTTTTTTTTTAATTTGCATTACATTGTCTAGCGTAAATGCAAAACAATTATGTACCATTGTTCGCAATGACAGCTAAAACATTTTGAATTTACATTTGCTCAGACAATACAATTGCAGGTTGTGGAATCGGATGCCGATTGCAATGAAATATGGGAATTCTTTTAATTATTTTGAATTTGGTTGACTGTTGGTAATTCTGTTTTTAAAGTAGAGGTTTGTGACTTCGATAGGTATTGCCTCGTCCTATTTTTAAATTCATAAACCTGTACTGTATTTTGAATTGAATATATTTGAATTGAATTTTGAATTGAATTCCAAAACTGCTCGATATGAAGGAGATGCTTTGAAAATAAGAACAACTGGCAAACGTTTTTATTTTTCTTATTTTTGAATTTGCATTAGTAGAGGTTATGGATTACCGGCGGAGCTGTTTAAGGCTGGCGGCGATGAGCGAGATCCATGCATTGGAGTCTCAGTGTACTATGTCGGGTGTTTAAACAAGGTGACCCGAGTGTCTGTGCCAACTACCGTGGATAAGCCTTTTATTCATAACATATAAGGTTCTATCAAGCATAATGTGCGAAGGACTAAAACCAATTATCGCTGAACTGATTGGACCATTCCAGTGGGGGTTTAGGCCTGGAAAATCGACAACTGACCAGATTTTCACGCTACCCCAAATCCTGGAGAAGACCAACGAAAAACAAATCATCACCTATCATCTATTTGTCGATTATAAGACGGCCTTTGATAGTCCGATACGGAAGAAACCGTACGAGGCAATGTCTGAGCTTGGTATTCCTGAAAAACTCATACGCCTTTGCAGGATGACCTTGACGAACATCAAATCCGCAGTGAAAGTTGGTAACGATCTTACCGAACCTTTCGAAATTAAGCGAGGCCTCAGCGAGGCTCTCTTTAACATCTTAATGGAGATCATTATGAGAAAAGCTGCAGTCAACATGAATAAAACCGTCAGATGCAAAAGTCACACGCTGCTCGAGTATGCTGATGATGTAGATTAGGATGGAGTGAAAACATACTTATTTTTGAATTTGGAAAATTTATACTCGGATAGAGGTGTAGTTTTGGATCCTTACGAATGGAAAAATACGGAAAAAATTTAAAAAATATTTAGGGGTCGCGCGACCCCTAAAAATGTGGTGCGACCCCTAAAAATTGTTTACATTTTTTCCTTATTTTTCGCTTTGTAAGTATCCAAAACTATATCTCTTTCCGAGTGTATCTTTTTTTTTTTGAATTTCAGTCCACCCTAATGTAGATATCATTGGGCACACAATGAGCGACGCTACTGCGGCGTTTTCGATAATTAGTAAGGAGTCAGCAAAAGTGGGTCTGACAGTAAATCAGGACAAGACAAAATTAAAGGTTTCAACGAGCAGGGCCACCATGCGATTAGAACAAAGCGTGAACGTTTATGACCGTTATAATTTCGAGGTGATGGACGAATTTATATACCTCAGATCTACCGAAAACAAAGACAGCAACGGCATCCTTGATATCAAGCGGAGAATTGTTCTTCCGAATAGATATTATTTTGGGGTCAGCAAACACTTTAGAGATAAAGTCTTCTCTCAAGTTACAAGAGTCTAGCTATACCGACTCGTGACCGTCTGTGGTGCAATGGGTAGTGTGTGCGCCCCTTGTACATGAGATCCTGGGTTCGATCACTGCTCTGACCTGATCACCTTAAATTTCTTTCAGCGGCGGTCACCTCGCATAGTGGCGGCGACACTATCGATTATTTAGCCATGAAAAAGCTTCTCAAAATACCGTTCGGAACGTGAGTCAAACTGTAGGTCCCAATCAGTGAGTGTAAAACTAGAAAGCGCGCAGCTCACTGGTTGTGAGAAGCTCTCCCCAATTCCTTCATGGGATGTAATGAGAAAGCATTTATTTTATTTATTTATACCAGACTCGTATACAAACTGTCTTTCTTTATGGCGCAGATTCCTGGGTCTTATCGCAAGCAGACGAAACATCTGTGGGAGTCTTCGAGAGAAAAATACTCCGAAAAATGTATGGCCCCAGATCGCACAACGGCGAGTACCCGCGATGCTAGAACCATGAGCTGTATGAGTTATATCGCGATACTGACATAGTTAAGCGGATCAAATATACGCTGGTTGGGCCATGCCGGTAGAATGGATGAAGACGAACCAGAATGAAGAGTTTTCGAATCCGAACTCGAAGGAAGACGAAAAATAGGAAGACCAAGACTCCGCTGGAGGGATCAGGTTGGCGAATTCCTGCGTACACTTGGTATTGCCAACTGGAGAGATAAGGCAAAAGATCGAACTGGTTGGCGAATTGGTCTTAGTTTTGTAAGATCCCTGACCCCTCGCGGTTGTTCAAAAACGGATTAGTAAGTAAGTCTGAAATCCTATCAGGATTTTTTCAATATTGTTTAAATTCAATTCAATAATCCAGTATTTGTAGCCAGATAGACAACATTCAAAAACTTGCTATAGAATGTTAGCATGGATTTGCGATAGAATTAAAGCTTTTACTTACTTTTAATGACCAAATAAAATTATGTAAATAATAGTGCGATTAATGCTGCGCCTAAAAGTATACTCTTACCCAAACCAGTTGAACCAGGGTAGAACAATCTGGAAACAGAGTGACGAGAAGCATAACTCGTATAAATAGATTAGGTTTTTGGCATTGTAAGACCCCTTTCACACTCGGCAAGTTACTTGCGCAAGTCTCTTGCCCAAGTCTTGGTTTGTTGATGACAGAGGTAAGGTCGGGTTAGGGGAATAAATTTGAGGTACAGACTTGCTTGTACTCGGAAAGTTGAAAAACTGACTTGCGCAAGTAACTTACCCAGTGTGAAAGGGGTCTAAGCCAGTTTGTGATTAACCACCGGAAAGTAAGCAACGCAATCTGAGAGTAAAACATAGGACTTATTGTAACGTGGTGTAACGTGGTGTACATAAAGTAAATTGTTGTACTATATAAAGGAAGTTAAACTGTTGTCATTATCGTAATTTAAAACGAGCCTAGTTTTATTATTGGGAATAAAACAGCGCTAAAGGACGAATAAGGAAATTCCTAACAATATATTTTTCTTTGGTGGAATTACAAATAGTGTTCGAGTTGCTGGATTTTTGTTTTTGTTTTGCTTAATTTCTTTTCAACAAAATTAAAGAAAGCGTTTTTAAATTCCAGCTTAATTTGTTGTGAAGCAGATGCAAAGAGCAAATGCGAACAAGATAAAGGAAATCATTTGCATCATCTAACTGGTATTTTGCTTTATACTTACGCAGCCAAGCAATGCTATGTATGTTCACAGAATTGCTATTGCTGCAAGCAGACAGTTGTTGTTTATACATACCTTGCTTTTGCTGAACTTATTTACTATGTAGTTTTTGCAGTCAAAAGCAGTATTGAAGAAAAGTTTTATAAAATGTGGCAGCGCTTAAATAATCACCATATATTAAGCCATCTCCATTTTTGAATGAAAATATCAAAAAATGCCTATATCTCGGAATCGTGGCGTTCAATCGAAAAAATAACCAACTTTTATGAGTTTCTGAGGGTTTCTGGCCAAATTCATGTGGTAGATTTTTTTTCAATAAATCGCCAATAGTTCAGGAAAAAGAAATTACAATTAGTATTACAATTCTACTTAAATCCATTCAACGAGTATGCACAATTGTATTATATTTATGTACATGTAACTATGTGTATGTACATTTGCAATTATGAATTCAATTTTAATATTTTGGATTATATTTTTGTCGAATACTGAATTTAAAAAAGTATTTTTTTTTCGAGTGTAGTCCCCATAGTTGTTGAGGTCCGTGATTTATTCATCCATTGCAATTCGCAGCAATTCGACTACGTGATAGATTCTTGGTCCAAAGTATTAAAAAATACAGCTCGTTCAACAAGTAAATGCGTCGTATTTTCGGAAAACTTGAGGAAGATCAGTTTTTTACCGCAATATTGTATTCAGAGACGCAGATCCTTTCTCGTTGCGTGGAGATACACGCTGAAAAATCTGTCGTTTTTTGTTGTTTGGATGCAAGTATAACATGTGTTTGGAGCTTGTCGAAAATATAATATACTTGTGCCCAAACGCATTGTTTTTTTGGTATTCATTATTACTTGTTTGAGACACAATAGGCGTGTTTTCTTTACAAGCTAGCGATTATCGCTTGCTTGCTAGTAACCAAAACGCTAAACTAGCGATAATTTACTATAATGTATATAATCGTCTTGCTCTAATGCATGGTTAGTAGTTATTCTTGTATATGAGTATATTTTTCTCCTTGTCTGTGACTCACAATGACGACATCCAACACTGTTTTTTTTCATACTGGCAACTTTCTGCCTTTTTCAACCGGAAATACATATAATCGTCTTGCTCTAACGCATGGTTTGTAGTTATTCTTGCAAATGTTTACATTCTTCCGTTTAACGATAACGATATCCAACACAGTTTTTCAGATTTTTTTAAGACTGGGAATTTTATGCCTGCTTAGACCTGAAATGGAAGTGGTAACTTCAAGTACCGCTTAATATCGCTTAAATCTCCATACAAAATATGCGATAATCTAAGCAAGCAGTGTAACCAAAACAGCCCTAATGATTAATATATTACAACGACCCGAATATATTTGTGTTTGTGATACAAATACAGACGTGTTTGTTGCACTGTTTATGCTCTCTCTGGTTTTGCACTATTCTCTCAGTGAGTGATTCATAAATATTCTTGAATGTGCGTGTAAATTGCAGATGAAGTCAGTGTTTTTTATTTTTGCTGATGTATTGCGTTTTAATTTCATGTATTCATTGGACAGAGGATATCAAAAGCGCTTGATCAGTGAAAAAAGAATAAACAAACGCTCGGACAGTTAAATGGTTTGTGATGTTGCTTTGGTTTTTGTGTATGCATTTCGCAACGATTTTGAGGAAAGAACCTGGATAGGGCAACAACGTGAATCCCTATTTCTGCCCTAGCGTCTACTGAAAAAATCGGAATGGCGGACCATTTGTGAAATATAATAAAAAAACACAGGTCATTTATACACGCTTGTCTTGGATGAACTAGATTTGTATATAAGTATATTGTTCGTATACCAACGCATAGTGATAGCCAACGCATAGTTGAAACCTTCTGATGACAAAAACGTGAGAGACAACAAAGAAAGGAGAAACATCAGAGCAGCAGATTCAAAGCAAAACTAATAGTGAATTCAATGCAAGTAAATGTAAAAATCATTTAAATCTTTTAATTTTTTGTATTTATTATTTTTTATAAGTAATTATGGATACATATCGATAAAATTAATTATAATAAATAAAGAAAGAAAGAATAATTCGTTTCTAAATATTATTATGTTTGGGAGAAAATACGCATGTGTTTCCACGTAAGTATATTTAGTTTTGGGTTAAACGCGAATGCTTCCACGTAAGTATATGGATGCTTGGGATGAAGCATGCATATGTTTCTACGTAAATGCATACATATTTGTCAGTAAACATACTAATGTATGTATTTAAATACGCCTCAGTTTGGGACTTGCAAACTTATAAATGTTTGTTGTGTGTTGCAAACATATACATGGTTCCTGCAGAACATATTTGGGAGAATATGTTACAGATGCCGTTTTTTTTCAGCGTGTATTGATAAGCTAAATTGGCGCATTTGGTCTGATGACCAGATCTATTAACTCATCCAGAAAAATGCACTATTTATTACGGTTAATGGGATGGCGGCATCATCGGTCCATATTTCTTTATTGATGACGATGGCACTAACGTTACAGCCAATGGCGCTGGCTTTCGTTCGATGATTTCGAGCTTTTTATTGACCAAAATGCAGGGGCCGAATCTGGTCGATATCTTGTTTCAATCAAACAGCGCTACATGCAATACAGCATTTGAAACAATGGACCTATCGAGAGATTTATCTAACGATTAAAACAAGTGAATTGACCACCTAGATCATGCGATTTGACGCCTCTAGACTATTTGTTATTGGGTCTTTTTGAAACAAGTAGATTGATACTAATGGCGAGGAAGAAAAAATCACCACTCTATTATTGCCAACTACCTGTAACAGATCCTGACAAATAGTTCTTTTGTTCAATTGTTTTCTTATGAACCTTATTGTACGGCAAACAGCAAAGAAAACGGAGAAATCGAAACTATTTCACGAAATATCATCTCGATGTCAACACCAGCCTTTAGCGAAATCACACATGTAAACACTTTTTCTGCTGGCAAATTTGTCAAAGGAAATTGCTATCAATGACAATTTTTAGCTGATAAGCATCAAGACGCTTATGAATTAAGAATTTTTTCTTATCCATTTAGATATTCGCCCAGCATTTTACTTGCACCTGCCCACAAGTTTCTACGCTTAGGTTATACAGAAAATTAAATGCCAAAGATGCAATCTATGATGCATACACTTCATTCATTAACAAGCCAAACGATCTGCCACGTATCCGGCAGTTATTTAAAAACTGCACTAAATTGAATTTATGTCCTCCCAGTTAGATGACGGGCCAAATGTGCATCCACGTGCCCACCTGCTGCATTTAATTTACAGGTCCTTTTAAAAATAATTTTGGGCGGGAACATTTTTACACGAGTGCGCCTGTTTTTATAGAATTGTTGGATTTTCGCTGTCTTTGCCAAATAAAGAGACACTGCTAAAAGAGATACCATTCCAAATTATTGACATATGTTTCGTTTTTTCATTTCTTTTGTTCAATATCTATCTCCTTACAAAACTATCAAACGATATGTCTCTTGATATTATAGACCTCACTCTTTGAAGCAATTAACCAATTTTAGACTTTTGACATTCCAGATTTATAATCTACCAAAAAAATTTACTTACTTATTCGGTCTCGAATAACCCCGTGGTGGTCAGGGACCTTATAAAACGAAGATAACATATTTCGTCAACCAGTTCGATCTTTTGCCTTATCTCTCCTTTTGGCAATAGCAAGTGTACGCAGGGATTCGTCAACCTGATCCTTCCAGCGGAGCCTTGGTCTTCCTATTTTTTCGTCTTCCTTCGAGTTCGGTTTCGAAAACCCTTCGTGCTGGTTCGTCTTCATCCATTCTACTGACATGGCTTAGCCAGTGCAATCGCGTTATTTTTATCCGATTAACTATGTCAATGTCGGGATAAAGCTCTAACAGCTCATGGTTCATGCGTCGCCGATACTCGCCGTTGTGCACTATAGGGCCATACATTTTTCGGAGTATTTTCGTATCGAAGACTCCTAGAGATGTTTCGTCGGCTAGAGATAAGACCCGGGATTCTGTACCATAAAGCAAGACGGGTTGTATGTGGAGGCTGGTATAGTAGGTAAACTTTTGTTACTCGAGAGAGGGCTTTATCTCTAAAGTGCTTGCTTAGCCCAAAATAACATCTATTCGCAAGCACGATTCACCGCTTGATCTCAAGGCTGACGTTGTTGTTTTTGTTTACGGCAGATCCGAGGGATATAAATGCGTCCACCACCTCGAAATTATAACGGTTGTCAACATTCACGCTTTGGTCTAATCGCGTGGAGGCCCTGCTCGTTGAAACCATTAATTTTGTCTTGTCCTCATTTACCGTCAGACCCACTTTTCCTGACTCCTTCTCAATTCTCGAAAACACCGCAGTAACTTCTTTAATTGTGCGCCCAATGATATCTACAATCATCAGCATACGCGAGCTCCATGTGACTTTTGCTGCTAATGGTTTTATTCATGTTGACAGAAGCTTTTCTCAGAATAATTTCTATTAAGATGTTAAAGAGATCGCACGATAGGGTGTCACCTTGTCTACAGGCCTCGCTTAGTTTCGAAAGGTTCGTTAAGATCCTTACCAATTTTCTCTGAGGATTTGGTGTTCGTCAAGGTAATTCTGCAAGGGCGTATGAGTTTTTCAGGAATACCAAGCTCAGACATTGCTTCGTAGATTTTCTCCAGTATCGGACTATCGAAGTTCGCCATATAATCGACAAATAGATGATAGATGTCGATTTGTTTTTTGTGGATCTTCTCCAGGATTTTGTGGCCGTCGGTGGTGCAATGGTAGTGTGCGCGGCTCTTGTACAGGAGATCCCTGCCCTGACCACCTTAAATTTCTTTCGACAGCGGTCACCTCACTTCGTGACTGCGACACTATCGAGTATTTTGCCATGAAAAAGTTTCTCAACATATAGTTCGGAACCAGTGTAAAACTGTTGGTCCCAATCACTGAGTGTAGAAATGGAACGCGCACAACTCACTGGTTTGTGAGAAGCTCTTCCTAATCCCTTCATGGGAAATCATTTTTTTTCTCCAGCATTTGGCGTAGCGTGAAAATCTGGTCAGTTGTCGATTTTCCAGGCCTAAACCCCCACTGGTATGGTCCAATCAGGTCAGCGATAATTGGTTTTAGTCTTTCGCACATTATACTTGATAGAACCATATATGCTATGGATGGATAAAAGGCTTATTCCACGATAGTTGGCACAGAAACTCTGGTCACCTTTTTTAAATATGGGACATAGTTTCATGCATTCATCTAACCGGGCATGCATTCATCTAACCAAATTTTGCTAATGAGCTGATGCATGCACCTTATCAGCTCATCGCCTCTAGCCTTAAACAGCTCCGCCGGTAATCCATCGGCTCCTGCGGCTTTGTTGTTCTTAAGCCGGGCAATAGCTGTTCCGACCTCGTCTTGGTTAGGAGGGGGGCAATCGACGTAGTCGTCCATAATGTGATCGATTGTCCCATCGTCATTGGATATCTTAGGTACCAGTAGCGCGGAGAAATGATCTCTCCATTACCAACATGATCCGATGAGATTTCCGTCCATATTACCAACATGCTCCGCACATCTGCGATGAGATTTCCGTTCTTGTCTTTAAAGAAGGGGGCCCTGAACCATGTCCATCAGTTCTGTTCTTAACTTTTTGGTAGAATTTTTGGTCTTCGATCTTCCTTCTGTATTTCCCAAATTTCTCACTCTCGCGCTTTCTTCACTGACGTTTCTTACGCCTAAAGAGAGGTTTACCTCCTTTCTTTTATCCCTATACCGCTCAGTCGCAGCTCGCGTTACAATTGACTGAAGCATTACCATGCGTGCAGCGTTCTTGTCATCATTTGAAATACTGCACTCTTCATTGTACCACGGTTTGTTGCGAAACGGTTTTTCGTAACCAAGTACGGTTGTTGGGGCAGTTTTTATAGAGTCGGATATGGGTTTCCACTGCGCTTCAGGATCGTCATTCGAGTTTTAGCGTTTTACCTACTGCCAGGACATTTGATTGCAGCCGCCTATTATGGATCAGCCGCCGACCAAGATGCAATATGTCGAGCCAGAGTTTTCTTCTTTTGGTTTCTATCCGTCGTTGGCCCATATGTTTGGCTCATCCGCTTTCAAAGGACAAAAGTATGTAGTGTATGCCCGATATCTTTATGAGATACAGTGACATCAGTCACCTACTAAACCTGAGACGCATCAGTGGTCGCATAGTCAATCAGGCTGCTCATCGCAAAGCCATGACTTCAGCCGCTAGATGAAAAAATATTCTACCGTTGCTCGCGAACCACCACGTGGAGGAAAAGTCGTAGTGAATCATGGAGAATATTTTGGAAAACGGTAAAAGCAATGTCGATCATCAATACAGGGTGATTCAGGAAGTTCCGGACAAATTTCTTCAGTGTATTCCTTGGCTCATTTCATGAAGAAAAGTCCACTAGGACCATGTCCGAAAATGCAAGGGTGCGAAATGGCAGCGGGTTCAAAATTTTCGGATTGGCGGTCGGAACTTCGTGAATCATCCGTATTAGTATATTCTTTTTCGTTATTAGGCCAGAATTAGAAACAGCAGCCCTTGTATAGATTGAATTGTTCCGAACTATGTGCCAAAAATAATCCTGATTCTACCCATAAATGTGATCTAGAGAGGATAAGTTGCAAAGAAATAATAAACTTTTCATAAGAGATTCCTTTGAGAGTACAAGTATCATACACTGGGTTATAATGTATTGAAAAAATAGCAAGAATTTGCAAATGATTTTCGCAAAACTTTTATTTTGAATTTTTTTTTAACAAAAATGTTCAACAAATTTTCGAAAAATAGCAGGTTTGGGTCAAAATGACCAAAATTTATTAAACTTTTCGCAATATTTTTTGGGTCTATACTATTGTATCGGTTCAAAACTTCTGTTAATCGTTAAAGATATAAAGTATTCCTCATATGCATGAAAAAGCGAAAAAATTGTTTTTTTTTGGGGTTTCTTTAAGAGGGTGTAAATGATTTACAGACATGTTATGTTTGTTGTGTTGTAATGTTCCCTGACGAGGAATCCTTGGTTGGTTGGTTGGTTGAGAAGGCTGCAAGACAGCACGCTGTCTAGCACACTAAAGAAGCACATTGTGATACCTGCAGTTTCCTTCATAGCAACTACCGACTAGTCGTCTAGCCAATTTGCCCTTTCAATAAATTTGTCTTCCTGGCTAAAGAAGCACATTGTGATACCTGCAGTTTCCTCCATAGCAACTACCGACTAGTCATCTAGCCAATTTGCCCTTTCAATAAATTTGTCTATAAGACCTACAGGAATATCCTGTGGGGCTACGGTGCTAACTAAATGTGTACCGAATATCCTACTTCTCAGTCCTGCCAGAGCAGGCAATCCAAGAGAAGGCGTTTCGTCGTTTCCTCGTCCTCTTTCATGCAGCATCTATAGAGAGTGGAGTTAATATGACCCAATCTTAGGGCGTGTTTTCCAACAAGACAATGTCCCGTAAGTGTTCCTATCATTGTGGATAACCCGCCTCTCGGCAAGTTAAGTAGTTGCCTAGTCGTCTTCCTGTCCACCTGTGGCCAGAGGACCCTGGCTTGTCTCCAAGTTGAAGTAAGTATCCACTTGTCCTTGAACGTATTATCGGCCCACTGCCTGATCTGCAAACGACAGGTAGAGATAGGCATACTAACACCTTCTTTTGCCGGAAGAACCTGTGCCGTAGTGCCCTGTCTAGCTAACGCATCCGCTACGCAATTGCCTGGAATGTCGCTGTGTCCCGGTACCCAGATGAGCCTGATGTCAAAATACTCTGCCATCACCCTAAGTTATGAGTGGCATTCTTTCACCGTCAGGGACGTAGCAAACATGGCTTCCAGGGATTTTATGGCAGTCTTGCCGTTTGTGTAGATACATATTCTCCGGAGGGTTGTGACACTACTTTTCAGTAGTTCAGCAACCACCTGTATGGCGGTAACTTCCGCCTGAAATACACTACAGTGATCAGGCAGCTTAAAGGAGATATTTACGTTTAGGTCCGGTGAATGGACCCCATATCCTAGTTGCTCGTCCAACTTTGATCCATCCGTGAAAAATCTGATAATACTGGCATCCCCTTCCAGTGACTTTTCCCAGGTATTCCTGTTCGGAATAGAAGTCCTTAGATTTGTCGCTGGTAGAAGGTAGGGGATACAGTAGTCCGTTTTTACGGGAATAGAGTTAATCCGGTGTAGTAATTCAGCGTTTCCGGAATGCCCCGATATCAAAACGCCACAATCTCTGATTCTCACCAGAGATGTAGCGGCTGCCGATTCGGTCATGATATCAGGAGTACAGATGTTCAGGATAGCACTGAGTGCAGTACCTGACGTCGTGCCCATTGCTCCACTATCGCTAATCAGTGCTGATCTTTGATTTTTCATCAAGGAGTTCAGAATATATTTCCTTTGGAGGGACCTCCACCAGACTACGATGCCATAGAGAAGTATCCTTAAAATTTAACAAAAGTTATGTTGGCAACCCGGTACAGGATATTTGTATAGAAGTTTGTGATAAATAACGCTATCACAGTATTATTTTCCTTGACTGCCACGTTTGCAGAGTTTATTCATTCTTCATTCTTCATATTCATTCTTTATTGAGAAAAGTGCAAAATTTTTAGCAGCTACAAAAAGTAATGAATGCCTTGAGTTATGATATTTTCGATGAAAGTGATGACGACTCAGACTATCTACACGCTGAAAAAGCGGTCGTTTTTTGTTGTTTGGATGAAAATATAACGTGTGTTTGGAGCTTGTCGCAAATATAATATACTCGTATCCAAACGCATTGCCTTTGCTAATCAATATTGCATGTTTGATTAATATGTTATAATATATGTGTTTGCAACCCAAATACTGTTGTATTTGTGATACAAATGCAGCTGTGTTTGATTCAGTGTTTATGCTCTCTTAAGAGCCAGAGAAAAAAAGGGGGACAACGAGAGAGTTTATCTTGTAAGTGTGTATATATCTCTTTGCATTATTCTTTCAGTCAGTGATTCAGAAATTGCAGATGAAATCAGTGGTTCGTAATTTGGCTGACGTTTTGCGATTTAGTTTCTTGTATTCAGTCGTCATCTGACTTTTACTTACTTTTATTGACTAATTTACAACCTCATGAGGCCAGACGTCTTACACATATTAATTAAACAAACAAATTAAACAAATTTCAAAATATTCTTCCAACTGGCTCTATCCTTCGCCTTTTCTCGCCAGTTGGTAATACCAAGGATACGGAGGGATTCTTCTGCCTGGTCTTTCCAGCGGAGTCTTGGTCGTCCTCTTTTCCTGCTTCCATCGGGTACATTATCAAAAACCTTTCGCGCTGGCTCATCTTCAGTCATTCTGACAACATGGCCTAGCCAACGCAATTGGCCTAATTTGATTCGCCTAGCTATATCCACGTCAGAATATAGACTATATAGCTCTGCGTTCCATCGACGATATAGCTGGACTTTTGTCCGTCGAGAGATGGCATTGTTCCTAAACTGCTTGCTGATCCCAAAATAGCGTCTATTTGCAAGCACAATTCTCCTATCTATCTCCAGGCTGACGTTGTTGTCCTTGTTCACGGCGGATCCAAGGTAGACAAATTCGTCTACCACTTCAAAATTAAATTGGTCGTCAACGTTCAAGTGCCGACAAAGCCGAGAGGTTTCTCTAGTCGTTGACACCATCCATTTTGTCTTGCCCTCATTAACAGAAATACCCACCTTCGCTGATTCCCTTTCGATCCTTGACAATACTGCAGTAACCTCTCGCAAATTTCGCCCAATGATGTCTATGTCGTCAGCATACGCCAGCAACATATAGCTTTTGGTGTTAATGGTTTTGTTCGTATTTACTGCAGCCTTTCTCATTATTATCTCCATTAAGATGTTGAAGAGATTGCACTAAAGTGTGTCGCCTTGTCTAAGTCCTCGCTTGGTACAGAATGGTTCAGTGAGGTCTTTCCCCACTTTTCACTGCTGATTTGCTGTTGGTTCAGCGTCATTCTACAGAGGCGGATCAGTTTTGCCGGAATTTGACAGAGGATATCAAAAGCGCTTGATCAGTGAAAAAAGAATAAAAAAGGGCTCAAATGGATAATGGTTTGTGATGCTTGTGATGATTGCTAATAATTCGTTTCGAACTATAATTATGTTTGGGAGGAAATACGCATATCTTTCCACGAAAGTATATAGAGGTTTGGGGGAAACACTCGAATGCTTCCACGTAAGTATATAGATGTTGGGTATGAATAACGCATATATGTCCACGTAAAAGCATACATGTTTGCCAGTAAACATGCTAGTGTTTGGGCATTTAAATACAAGTGAGTTTGGGGCTTGCAAACATATGAATGTTTGGAGTGTTTTTCAAACATTTACATGGTTACTGCAGAATATGTTTGGGAGAATATGTTACAGAGGCTTTTTTTCAGCGTGTACACAACATCGATGGCGAATTGTTAGAATGTAATTTATCTTCAAACAAGAGTGTGGACAGCGCACTCCAAGAATGTGCTGGTAATGAAGGCGCTGGTCCTAGTTCACGAACTTATTTATCTAAAGATGAAAGAGTACTATGGCAGGATGAAGCACCAGTTCAGAGAGGTATAATTCCTAGAAGCCAAACTCTATCGGTCAAACCTGGATCTTCGAAACTCGCTATTTCTTCGGTAACTGATATAGACATCATTCGACTTGTTCTTGCCTAGGAGACTAAAAAATATCATTATTCAAATGACCAATATGAGGGGAGTGTATGTATGTGGGGCAACTTGGGTCGGAATGAACATGACGAAGTTTGACCCGTACCTTAGATTAAATACTTATATTGGCTGGGGTATATAAATCACATGGTGAGAGTTTGATTAAACTGTGGGTTAAAAACAATGGTAGGCCAATATTTCGATCTACAACGAGTTCTCAACGATTTATGATAATTTCCTAGTGCCTAAGGCTCTAAGATTGGGACAACTCCACTCTATGTAGATGCTGCATGGAAGAGGACGAGGAAACTACGAAACACCTTCTCTTGGATTGCCCTGCCCTGGCAGGACTGAGAAGTAGGATATTCGGAACACAACTAGTTAGCACCGTAGCCCTACAGGATGTTCCTGTAGGTAAAAAAAATACGGCAGACAATTGTCCGACTGTCCCTGCAGGCTGTGTCAGAGACACGGCCATTAAGTTTAACGTAGAATACGCCATCCGATAAGACAGAAAACATTTATAACAATAAATGATAAACAACATAAGCAAATGAATTTATTACTTTTGATAATATACATAAGATTATGGTAGGAAAAATAGGATAAATATGTTTTTAAATTAAAAGAGTAAGGATAAATGATAAATAACAGACGCAAATCAATTTGATTTATATTTTTTATAATTATATATCCATGTTAAATTCAAATTCACATTTAACATTTTGTTTCACTTAAATACATAAGTAAATATACGAAATTTCAATATTTCATCAATCAAAACAACAGCCGAAGGTTTGTGTCCACACTGAAAAAGCAGCATAGTTTGTGTTCACGCTACAAACTCAAACACTCAACCAAACCCCACACATATGTTTGAGTGTATGTGTTTAAACAATTTTCATTTGAGAAATTTAAATATTAGGAAGATATCAACCAATATGAAATGTATATCAAACGAAAGATAACATCTTCATTTACCTACAAAAAATTTTTAATAAAAGTTATCTCGCCGTTTCCTCATAATCAATGAAATAAAGATTACAACGATAACAATCTGACATGACTCCCTATACCGTAAGGTAAGACGTATTCTACGCCAAAATAAATGGTTTCCCATTACATCCCATGAAGGGACTGGGGAGAACTTCTCACAATCACTGAGCTGTACGCTTTCCAGTTTTCACTCACTGATTGGGACCTACAGTTTAACACCGATTCCGAACGGTAATTTGAGAAGTTTTTTCATGGCTAGATTCTCGATAGTGTCGCCGTCACTATGCGAGGTGACCGCCGCCGAAAGACATTTTAAGGTGGTCAGAGCCGGGTTCGAACCCAGGATATCATGTACAAGAGCCGCGCACACTAACCATTGCACCACCGACGGCCAGGTATTATAGACAAATTTATTGAAAGGGCAAATTGGCTGGACGACTAGTCTATAGTTGCTATGGAGGAAACTGCAGGTATCACAATGGGCTTCGTTAGCCTAAGTGTGTTAGACAGCGTGCTGTGTTGCAGCCTTTTCAACCAACCAACCAACAAGGTTTGACTGCTCAACCGACAGAGGGGATCGACGACAACGCGATAAATTGGCCTCAATACGAAACATTTGGAAATGTTTGTTCTTCCCATTAAAGCCATAATGGACGTGTCGGTAATGCAATGGTGAGCATGCCCGACTCTTGTACATGAGAACGTGGGTTCGATCCCTGCTCTGAACACAATTCCTTCGACAACGGTCATCTCGCTTAGTGACGGCTTAGCCATGAAAAAGCCATGTAAAACTAGTAAGCGAGCGCAGTTCACTGATTGTGAGAACCTCTCCGCAGGATATAATGGCAAACTATTTATTTATTTACTCATAATAAACTAAAAAAAATTTAGGTTTGTTAATTTAATTTAATTGTTTTTATTTTTTTTATTGAAACATCTTAACTCGTAATTTAATTTAAAAACAAATTACAATATGCATAAACAGTACGCTGGGGTGGCCAAATTATTCCGTAATCGGCTGATTTTCACGCGTTGGTTGAGTGATATTACCTGATTTATTTACCTGATTTATCAACACAACTAATTCAAATCTAAAGTCCCAGTGAAATCATTAGTATTAATTTGCAACATTTTATCTTTTATTTGACAATTTTTAAGTGTTATTTTGGATTTCTTACAGATTTCGTTATATATATTTTTTCAATTAGCAAGAGGCGAAATATCTATTGTAAACAACAGTATAAATAAAATAAAATCTGTATATATACATATATACGATATTACTGTAGAAACAAAGTGTCCACACCACCGAATTACCCAAAACTATAAATAAAACTTTCAATTTCTTCCGCAAATGTACAGTAGTTTTTTTGTTTGTTCCTCCGTCCACGCGTCGGGGAAAATGTACAATTCCCACAAAGTATCTCATCATACATGGTCGCCTATATCTATTTCCATATATTATTCATCTAGGGGGCCTTTACAGTTAATGCAGGAGAAAATGGGAAAGAAAACTCAAGAAAAATCAATGTAGTTACATAGTAAAAGATGCATAGTAAACGAACGATAAAAAAAATAACAAAGAGTTGTTAATTTATTTGATTTTGGCACAAAAATTGCCGCCAGCGGATGGGCTGTGTGGACAGACAACGCGAAACGAGTCAACAATTATGCAACCCCCCTCAACCAACACTAACGTTTTGCTGTTGAGGACAAGCAATTGTTGTTAGCAGACACACTATTGTTGCAAACGTTATACAGCCGCGAACAAATAAATATGATCAAACTGGGTTCACTATACAAAATTACTCAAATGAGTTATAGATTAAAAAATTTAAGTTTCGGCAAAGACGATCAGGTAGTAGACGACCAGAAGATGTGCTCAATTTTGCAACCCTCGTGAAGAGAAGCAAAATGTGGCCACAATTCACTCAAACGCTATTTCTCTCTCGCGTCATACTATTATTATTATTTCATATATACAGCTGTTTAAGGCTGGCGGCGATGAGCTGTTAAGGTGCATGCATTAGCTCATTAGCAAAATATATGCCCGCCGATTGGAGTCTCAGTGTACTATGTCCCATATTTAAAAAAGGTGACCAGAGTCTCTGTGCCAACTACCGTGGAATAAGCCTTTTATCCATCCATAGCATATATGGTTCTATCAAGTATAATGTGCGAAAGACTAAAACCAATTATCGCTGACCTGATTGGACCATACCAGTGGGGGTTTAGGCCAGGAAAATTGACAACTGACCAGAGTTTCACGCGACGCCAAATGCTGGATTGGGACCAACAGTTTTACACCGGTTCCGAAAGATATTTTGGGAAACTTTTTCATGGAAAAATACTCGATAGTGTTGCAGTCACTACGTGAGGAGAAATTTAAGGTGGTCAAAGCAGGGATCGAACCCACGTTCTCCTGTACAAGAGCCGCGCACACTACCATTGCGCCACCGACTGCCACAAAATCCTGGAGAAGATAGACGAAAAACAAATCGACATCTATCATCTATTTGTCCATTATAAGGCGAACTTCGATAGTCCGATACAGGAGGAACTCTACGAAGCAATGTCTGAGCTTGGTATTCCTGCAAAACTCATACGCCTTTGCAGGATGACCTTGACGAACACCAAATCCGCAGTGAAAGTTGGTAAGGATATTACCGAACCTTTCGAAACTAAGCGAGGCCTCATACAAGGTGACACCCTATCGTGCGATCTCTTTAACATCTTAATAGAGATTATTCTGAGAAAAGCTGCTGTCAACATGAATAAAACCATCAACAGCAAAAGTCACATGCTGCTCGCGTATGCTGATGATATAGATATCATTGGACGCACAGTTAGAGAAGTTACTGCGGTGGTTTCGAGAATTGAGAAGGAATCAGGAAAAGTGGGTCTGACAGTAATTGATGACAAGACAAAATTAATGGTTTCAACGAGCAGGGCCTTCACGCGATTAGACCAAAGCGTGAACGTTGATAACCGTTATAATTTCGAGGTGGTAGACGAATTTATATGCCTCGGATCTGCCGTAAACAAAAACAACAACAACAGCCTTGATATCAAGCGGAGAATTGTGCTTGCGAATGGATGTTATTTTGGGGTAAACAAGCACTTTAGAGATAAAGCCCTCTCTCGAGTAACAAAAGTCCAGCTGTACCAGACTCTCATACAACCTGTCTTGCTTTATGGCGCAGAATTCTGGGTATTATCGTAAGCGGACGAAACATCTGTAGGAGTCTTCGAGAGAAAAATACTCCGAAAAATGTATGGCCCTATAGTGCACAACGGCGAGTATCGGCGACGCATGAACCATGAGCTGTTAGAGCTTTATTCTGACATTGACATAGTTAAGCGGATCAAAATAACGCGATTGCGCTGGCTAAGCCATGTCAGTAGAATGGATGAAGACGAACCAGCACGAAGGGTTTTCGAAACCGAACTCGAAGGAAGACCAAAAATAGGAAGACCAAGACTCCGCTGGAGGGATCAGGTTGACGAATCCCTGCGTACACTTGGTATTGCCAACTGGAGAGATAAGGCAAAAGATCGAACTGGTTGGCGAAATATGTTATCTTCGTTTTGTAAGCTCCCTGACCCCTCGGGATTGTTTGTGACCGGATAAGTAAGTATGTATGTAATTTTACTTCAACATGGTTGGAATTTGTATAGTTATATACGAGGGAGGATCAATAACTCCGTGACGTTTTGAATGAAACACAGTTATTTTTTTCCAAAAAAAAAATATTTTTCAATATCATTTCCTTTTAGCTCAATACACTTCGTCCAACGTTTCTCCAATTTTTGTATCCCTTTCAAAAAAAAATAGGATTTTTTGATGTCCATAAAATAGGCATTTTTTTGATCAATAATTTCATTGTTGGAGCTAAATCTCTTTCCACCGAGCCATTTCTTTAGGTTTGGAAATAGGAAATAGTCAGTGGGGACTAAACCCGGAGAATATGGCGGATGAGGTACCAATTCATAGCCCAATTCATGGAATTTTGCCATTGAGACTACACACGTGTGCACCTGTGCGTTTATGGTCAATTGAGAGCAAACGCGGCACCCATCTTGCAGACAGCTTTCTTAAACCCAACTGATCATTTAAAATCGAAACCTCACTGCCATATGAAATGTCTATCACCAACAATCTCACGCACTTTTACTCTTCGATCGGCCAACACCATATCGTAAATTTTTTCGACATTTTCGCTTGTATTGACCTCAATTGGCCGTCCAGAACGTTTTTAGTTGCGCGACTTTTTTACCATTGAAATCGATGGTGCAGAGTCCCCATAGTACAGGGTGGCAAATTTATATTTTTAAATGCGATTATTTCAAAAAGTAATAAATGGTGTGGAGGGAGGGTAGCGCCGTTGGAATTATCGATTGTGCGGATTTGTCAGTCACGATGTCGCAGTGGTCGAGTGAGCATCGTGCGTTCGCTGTGGAGACATTTTTTATGAGTAATGATTCTTACATAATTGCTCGTCGACAATTTTGTTCAAAGTTCGGTATTCGGCGAATAAGTGATGGACCGAGTGTAAATTTATTTCGTTCGTGGGTGCAGAGATTCCGCGCAACTGCTTCGGCTATGAATGTCCCACGGCCAGGGCCCAGTTGATCTTCAAGGACTCCCGAAAACATTGAACTGGTTGAAAGCAGTTTACGTGAAAATCCGCGACTTTCATTACGGAAAAGAGCAGCCTCACTGGGACTTCCAAGAGTGATAATTCATGAAATTTTAAAAAAGGATCTGAAGTTCCATCCTTTTAAAATACAAATCGTTGAAGAACAGAAAGAATGTGACTTTGATTTACGCAAAAATTTGTGTGAAACGATATTGGTGCGTTTTCGCACTGTAAATCCCATTTTTTGGAGCGACGAAACATCAAAAACCATTGCATTGCCCCTGGGTAACTGTTTGATGTGCCTTATCCACGCATGAGATAATTGGACCATTTTTTTTTTTCGAAAACACAAGGCTCCGTTTTGAACAGTGTGTTCAGCTCGCCAGAAGGCATCTGGATGACATTCTCTTGAAAAAAATAAAATCCGCATTTCCGTTCTATCGTTCAATGCTCTTAATAAAACTTTGTGTCAATTATTATGTTCTTTATTTAAGTTTGAAATTATAAATCTGCTACCAGACTTCCTGTATTTATCAAGCTTTTCCTTGGTTTGATTGACAGTTTTTTTTCGCAAAAATAATTTTTAATGAGCACTCGAAATTAATTTTTTTCCATTTTTAAAAAAATGCACGTGGTTGTATGTTTTGAAGAGATGTTAAACGCAAAGTAAATGACGGAACTTGCTCAAAATTTGACATTAGTCTATTATCAGGTGGTACTTGATGGGAGTGTTGAATTTCATATTACTACGAGGGAAGTTCGAAAAGTCACGGACTTATTGATCCGCCCTCGTACAATAACACTATCACAAAGCTGCTCGCGTATTGAAATATTCAATGAAGAGAGTAAGAGAGAGAGAGAGAGAGCAGAGAATGATTAACGCCTCACTCGTTTTGTTTGTTGGCATTTGAATGAAGAGCAATTTTAACTGTCTACTTTAGTACATCGTTTTTCATCTGAGTTGTCAGTTCAGCTCATTTAGGACATTTGTAGTAGAGGTTAACGCCGATTGTTTCTGCTTCGGCGGCGGCGTAGGGACCCGGGAAAACCGCCGACGGCAGCTTGGTCGGCTAACCTAGCGGCGGCAGCTATTCCTAGTTATTAGAAAGTTGCCCCGGCTGCTGATGTGCAGAGTTCAATACTTAGGAAATTTGTCCTGCTGTTTCTAGATGAAATGTGTGCTGTAACCTGTTAGGGAATGGAACTGGATGTTGATTGTTGTAGCGTGTGGAATTTTGCCTGGCTGTTGTTATGCAAAATTCAAAGTGTCGTTTAACGCCATACGTTAATTCCAATAAGGGAAATTAAGCTAACTGTTATTAGGAAATATTCTGATTGTGTTTGTATGCAGTTTATAGGTTTTAGTTTTCGATGTGTTAAAGTCTATAGGTACGGGTAGGACATTCTATCAAAGTGAGACAAGCAAACAACACACAGCGTTAGCATCACATACGTGGTTGTTGTACAACAATAGTCTCTGCCTGAAAATGAGTATGATGGCATTGATGTAGCGGCAGCGAACAAACAAGCACGTCGTCGTCACCAAATAGTATTGAATAGTATAGTATAGATTATAAACATTGATGCATTTTGAAACAGTTATGCTTTTTGGTATGTTTTATGTAATAACATTAGCGAAATGGTAGATTTATATTGAAATATTCTATAAAGAGAATACGACTCATTTATGCCCTTTTACTCAGACTCTCTACATGAGAGCGGAATAAGAGTGCAATAAGTTCTCTATACTATTCATGGTAGAAATATAATGGTAGATGCAGTACGACAATAAATATAAGAAACCAAAAACAACAGGCATTTTGTTGATTGAAAACTAAAGAAAATGTATACAAAATTTCTTGCCTTCGGCACAAAAACTATTCTTTTTTTTTATTTTTCAATGTAACATTTACTAATGTGTTCATATAAATCAAGCATGTACCACAATGCCCGTGAGTTCGAAAACTCATTGATTTTTTTTTATTTATAAACAAAAAGTTATACGACGCCGAACAACGCCGCCGCCGCTGCTGCGCCGATTTCTACGTAATCAAGCGGCGGCGCGGCGAAAAACTCAAAAAACGACGGCGGCGTAAAGGTCTAATTTGTAGTTCCTGCTTTTGGACACTTGGATCATACATCGGTCGCACATATCCTGACGGATTGTCATAAACCGTTTTATTTACAGACAATTACAGCATATCTCAAACAACCGACCTTGAAAAGCCTTAAAACTATTGATATCTGCTTGAACATTTTGTGCTAAATAAGAAGTGTTAATACAAAACCCATAATTACAATAACTTTACTTACCTTTCTAAATATCCACAGAAAAATCCTGACATCGCCGCGACAGAACAATTATAATTAATTATACCTCCTTTTACTTTTTTTACTATTTCTTTTCTGACGTTTGAAATACATGGAATTATCTTGTGGTAACCGAATTGAAAATTATTTCTGTTGTCCCAACAAAATGCATTAAAAATTCGGTTGCAGCAAACAGAGCGACTTCAAATTCGGTCGTTGCAACCAACTTAAAGGCAAACTCGGTTATTGCGACCGAAGTGATGACACATACGGTTGTTACACCTGAATTGATGCCACATTCAGTTACTCCAACAAAATTTGATACCAATTTTGGTTGTTGCATCCGAATTAATTCAAAATTTTAGAAACTTTAGTTGACAGAACGAATATAATTGAAGATTCAATTGTCACAACCGAATCAATTATGAAACCAGGTCGCTTCAAAAGAGTTTCAGTTGTAGGGACTAAATTCGGTCCTGACAACCTCAATTCGGTTGTGGCAACCGTAATTCAGTGGTGACAACCGAGTTTGGATCCACAACTTAAGAGAGTGCGTTTTGCAAGTCCAGGGCCATCAACATTATTATTATTTTTTTAATAGATAGCAATAGTATCTCAATGTTGAAGTAAAGAAAAAACAAATAAAATTAAAAAATTTTCGGGAAATTTTTCACTTTTGGGCCTACCTAAACGGTATTAAGAATCATTCCTAGGAAGTTCATATGTTCTAGAAGGTCTTTTGTTATTGAGATTGTAGGTACATTTTTGTAGTTGATTGTTTCCTTGAATTTTAAAAGGTTTGCTACCTATGGACCTGAACAGGGCAAAAAAGGTTAAAAAAATTGAATTTTTTTTTAAGTTTTTTTTTTACGATTTTGACCTTGAAGATGAATGTTTTTTGATTTTATAAGTTCACAATTCTTTATGACAAGAGCTACAACTTTCCCTCAGAGAGTAAATCAAAATTCCAAACGGTTTGCAAGATATGAGCCCGTCAAAATGATCGCTTTTTTTTCAGAAACTATCATGGTTATACAGGGTGTCTGGAAGCAGATTTATATTTTAAAACTGAAATAAAATTTATTATGTTTACACAAAGTTCTATTAAGAGCATTGAACGATAGAATGGAAATGCGGATTTTATTTTTTCAAGAGTATGTCATCCAGATGTCTTATGTCGAGTTGAACACACTGTTCAAAACGGAGCCTTGTGTTCTGCGCCACATGCTGCAGTAAACTTGGTTCAATTGATCTGATTTCTCGACGAATATTTTCCTTTAAAGCCACAAGAGATTGGGGATTGTTATTATAAACCCTCTCTTTGATATAGCCCCATAAAAAATCCATGGGAGTTAGATCGGGCGACCTCGGTGGCCATGGGATGTCCCCAAAGCGACTGATCAGTTTTTGGAGGAAATTTTCCCGAAGCAAATTCATCGAAGCTCTGGCTGTGTGTGCAGTCGCCACATCCTGTTGAAACCACGTGTGCGAAGAGTACGTTGGATGAGCTCGCAGGTTTGGCAAAAAGAATTCCGTAATCATGCGTCGATAATTTTCACCGTTGACATTTGAGAATTTTGGGGAAAAAATGGTTCAATTATCTCATGCGTGGATAAGGCACACCAAACAGTTACCCTGGGTCAATGCAATGGTTTTTGATGCTTCAATCGAGGGTTGCGGGTGCTTGGAGACCAGTAACGGCAGTTTTGCTTGTTGACATGGCCGTTTCAGTGAAAATGAGCCTCGTCGCTCCAAAAACTGGAATTTACAGTGCGAAAACGCACCAACATCGTTTCACAAATCAAAGTCACTTTCTTTCTGTTCTTCAACGATTTGAATTTTAAAAGGATGGAACTTCAGATACTTTTTTAAAATTTCATGAATTGTCGCTCTTGGAAGTCCCAGTGAGGCTGCTCTTTTCCGTATTGAAAGTCGCGGATTTTCACGTAAACTGCTTTCAACCAGTTCAATGTTTTCGGGAGTCCTTGAAGATCGACTGGGCCCTGGCCGTGGGAAATTCATAGCCGAAGCAGTTGCGCGGTATCTCTGCACCCACGATCGAATTAAATTTACTTATTCGCCGAATACCGAACTTTGAACAAAATTGTCGACGAGCAATTACGTAAGAATTATTACTCTTAAAAAATTTCTCCACAGCGAACGCACGATGCTCACTCGACCACTGCGACATCGTGATGGCAAATCCGCACAATCGATAATTCCAACGGCGCTACCCTCCCTCCGCACCATTTATAACTTTTTGAAATAATCGTATTTAAAAATATAAATTTGCCACCAGACACCCTGTATTTTTGCGTGTTTCACTGTGTTATTGAACGATTACACAGTGCAACACGAAAAACTATAACCATACACGGACACCACTACGTGATAAAAGACCAAAAAAAAGACCCCTATCTCCCAGTTTTGCCCAAAGTCCTCCAGGTTTTTTTTTATGGGCCCAAAAAAAAGTGGGGCTCGGTGTCATTTTTGCACAAAAGTGATAATTATCTCAAACTCATATCTTGCAAACCGTTCGGAATGTTGATTTACTCTCTGAGGCTCTTGTCATAAAGAACAAAAATTGTAAACATAGAAAATCAAAAAAAAACTTCATCTTCAAGGTCAAAATCGCGAAAAACTTTAAAAAATGGGAGAAAAATCGCCCAAGAAGCGTTTTTTTTATTTTCCGCTTTTACGAACAAATTTACTTTATGAAAAATGCGCCAATTTTCTTTGGCCTGGTAGGGCTAACAACGCTGATTAAAACCCGAAAGTTTTTTTAAGGATGCCGATCCAACTTCTTGAGATATAGGCCATTATAGCTTGACTATATAATCCCTTATATCTCACCCATTTATTATCCGATCTGGGTATCATTGAGAAGACCTTTGAAAACGCTATAAATCTGTATATAAATATGTTAATTTTTATTAACTCATTGGGGCAAATTAAAAACAAAATGATTTTTTAACCTCACTTTTTCAGTAAAAATCTGGTTTTCTCACAAAACAGCCCTAGTAAACTTAGTAAACGGTGAAAATTACAAACCTAATACAGTGTGCATTCAAGAAAGCATATAAGTTGTTTTTCGACGAAGAAGACTTGACCGGTGAAAATTACACACCTAATACAGGGCAGTCTGGAAGTAACGTGCCTGTGGACACCATAAGTTCTGAATCAGAGTCAGATTTGGATCCACAACTTAAGAGAGTGCGATTTGCAAGTCTAGGGCTATCAACATTATAAACATAATACGAATATTTTTTTATAATTTTTGTAATAGATAGCATAGTATTGTAGTGCCATCCCTGCCGAGACTACTAATCCCTACAACACTGAATTATTATTACTAAATATCCATGCTACTACTCTTTGTTACAACCCTAACTCTAAATGTCAACCCATACCACCTAAGGACTAAGATTAATAAAATCAGTAATAGTATAACAATGAAACCTGCAACATGCTTTTCCACTTACTGGAGAAGGCTTTATAGTATCTCAATGTTGAAGTAAAGAAAAAACAAAGGAAATTAAAAAATTTTCGGGAAATTTTTCACTTTTGCGGCTATCTAAGGTCTACCTAAACGGTGTTAAGAATCATTCCTAGGAAGTTGATATGTTCTAGAAAGTCGTTTATTGAGATCTTAGAATCATTCTTGTAGTTGATTGTTTCCTTGAATTTTGAACGGTTTGCTACCTATGGACCTGAACAGGGGAAAAAAGGTAAAAAAAATAGATTTTTTTAAAGTTTTTTGCGATTTTGACTTTGAAGATGAAGTTTTTTTGATTTTATACGTTTACAATAGCTACAACTTTGCCTCAGAGAGTAAATCAAAATTCCGAACGGTTTGCAAGATATGAGCTTGAGAAAATGATCACTTTTTTGCAAAAATGACACCGAGGCCCCACTTCTTTGGGGACCCATAAAAAAAAACCTGGAGGACTTTGGGCAAAACTGGGAGACAGGGGTCTTTTTTTTTGCTCTTTTATAACGTAGTGGTGTTCGTATATGGTTATTTTGCCATGACTTACCAAATTACACACTGTGTTATTTTCAAAGAATAGAGAAACCATCTTAAGTCTTTGCGCAATTATATTTTTCAAGTTTTAGCCGTGAAACAGAAGACATAAAATTACATATTATGGAAATAATTTACATCATATATAAGTACATAGTTACTTTTGTTGCACTCTGTACTATTGGCTCCAAAGTTTACAAATATTAGCCGATTTCAACGAAGTTTGGTACATAAGATTATAGCTTTAGACAATGGGGCATATCGGTCCACGTTTTAATCTAGCTGCTGTTGATACTATCGATTTTTTTTTATAAATATTTCGGCCTTGGCCGATTGCGACAATGGGTGCTTGTAATTTAGCCCCTGTCTATCTTCGATCCTGTTCACTTATTTTATATCCGCCCATGTGTATTTGCTAAAAGCTGGCCACAGTTGCAATTTTCTTATTGGTCCTAAATCTTTAGTTTTCACTGTTTGCTTGCTTGCATTAAATATGTTGAGAGTAAAAAAGTGCTTTGGGGAACATGCACTGAAAGAAAAAAGGAATAAGACTATAATAACATAAAGAAGAACAGCGGGCACATCTCAGCCTCTATGCAATTTACAAGGGACTACGAAACAGTGAATACAAATGGTATGAACAAAAGCTTGAACTGTAACTATAAGAGCATAAATACTACGTACACTGGTGATGCCACTATCACCTTCCCCGTCTCTGCCTCTGACATTGTCAGTTGCAGTTGTTGCTGTGTTTGATTGCCTTCAAGGCATTGGACACAATTGCTGCTGCTGCTGCTGCAGTGTTTTGTTACCAAAGGCAACAACATCAAACGAACCTGAATTTTTCCCACAATTACAAGTTCATATACATACATACATACTTATATGTAAGTACGTATGCATGTACGAACACACGTCTCGTACCCTGTCAATGATATTGCAAATGGGGGCCATAGTGCAAAAAGAAAGAAAAGATCAAATTGTGTATGTAAAACGCCTGCTGGTGTTTGCTTGTGTATGACATAAACGTCAAGTAAGACTTTTACTCACATATGGTTGTTTAAGATGTGTGTATGTTCATTTTGACGTCTTCGTAGATGAGGGCTTATTTTTTCTGGTTGTGTCTGTCTCACGTTTTCTTTGTTGACATCGTAATGAAATCGTTGCTGTGTTCGCATGACTGGGTTTATGTAAGTGGGTTTGTTTGCTTGCTTCAATGTGTCACTTACACTTTTTGTCGATTTGTACTTTTGTATATACTATGGTACTATGTTTGTACCTTTGTATATAATTTTTGTACTTTTGTGTACACTTTTAGTAATTTCGAGTACACTTTTTGTACTTAAATGTACACTATTGTACTTGTATGTACACATTATTGTACTTGTTTGAGCACGTTTTCTACTTTTGTATACTATTTTTTTTTTACTGTTATGCACGTTTTGTACTTTTGTGTACAATTTTTTAGTTCTATGTATACTTTTTTCTACTATCATGTACAACTTGTGTACAATTTTTGTAGTTTAGTGTTCGCTTGTTGTACTTGTATGTACACTTTCTTGTACTTGCGAGTACACTTTTTCTATTTTTGGTGCTTGTATTCACGTTTTGTACTTTTGTGTACACTTTTTTAGTTCTATGTACACTTTTTGTACTTTTGTGTACAATTATTGTACTTGTATGTGCAATTTATTGCACTTGTGTGGACACTTTTTCTTATACAATTTTGGTGCTTTTATCACGTTTTGCTCGCAAATATGGAGCATGTTCATATATAGAGAACAATAAGAGGCAAAAAAAATGTGTGTCCAATCGTAAAAATTGCCACTATTTGAGGGAACTCTGCAAAATTATGCGATCTCTGCTCTTAACAGACATAAATAAAGTACATATTTAGTGCTGGTATGACATGCAGAATATTCGGCTTCTACCCAAACGTCTTCTTAAATTCAATGTGATAGTTCTATCTAAAGGAGGAAATTTTGAAAGTTACCTGCGATATATTGCCAACATTGAATAGGAAGAGATCTACGAACCTTTTGTCTCTATCTTGGCCCAATGATTGTGTTAGTCTTGTCTAAACACTGTCTGATTGGAAATCATACGACGATACTAAGGGACATGGAAAAATACTTTTGCAGAAGCTCTGACGATGAGAAAGAGTCTAATCATCATCTTCTCTGTACGTGTCCAGTACTAACCTAACCTAATCTATTCTAATCTAATAGAATCAAGTCTACACGCAAAAATACGTTTATTGCTCGGTTGCCACAACAATACTTTTATTAATTTGTATTAATTTATTAATAGCAACCGTTCATGTAGTTCTCGCAAATAAACTCATGTATCGCAAATGTGTATCATGTTGATGCAAACGAGTTCTCGTTGCATCAAACGCGCACAAAATTACAGTTGCCGTAAATTTAAAAAATGCTTGCGATAACTGAAATTAGCCAATTTTTCTAATGAGAGCCCAAACTTTATGGGTAAAACCAAAATCATAAAAGTTGGAAATTTAAACAAACAAGATCTTATGGGAGCCATAAATAAAAGTTGTAATTACAACTCGGTTGCTGTAACCGAAACAACAGTTGGCGGCACCGTTTTTCGTTTCTCGCAAACGTTTTCTTTTCAGCTTATATTTTTCATAACTCGTTTACTGCAAACGTTTTTCAGTTCTCACAAACGAAATGACATGTATGGATTAACAGAATTTCGTTTCTCCCAACTACAGTCCCCAAACGAACTTTAGTTATCTGAGATTTTGTTTGGGATGTTATCTGAGATATTCCTTTGCGTGTAATATAATCTAATCTAATATAATCGAATCTATTATAAGCTAATTTAATCTCATCTAATCTAATCTAACCTAATAGAATCTAATCGAATCTGGTCTAATCTAATCTTGTCTAATATAATCTGATCCAATTCATCCAATCTATTGCAATTCAACCTATTCTATTTTAATCTAATCTAGTCTAATCTTTAATTGGATTTAATTTAATTTGATTTAATTTAATTTGATATAATTTAATTTAATTTAACTTCATTTAGATTAATTTAATTTTACTTAATGTCATTTAATTTAATTTAATCTAATATAATATAATCTAACCTAATATAAGCTAATCTAGTCAAATCTAGTCTAATCTATCCTAACCTAACCTAGCATAAAGTAACATAACGTAAAGTGTAACGGAACGTAACGTAACGTAACCTTACAATTACTATACGTTACAATTTGGCGCGACTTATACCGGTATGTGATGGAAATCGATCGATTTAAATCGAAAACAATTTGACATAATAATGATGTATTTTTGTGCAAATAATGGATATCAATTAATGAATTCAACTTTTTCTGTCATTAAATAATGTATGTATATATCAAATATTTTTTTCCCAAAACTAGGAGTTATGCCAAAAAAATTCGATTAAATCGTCAAATCGTATTCGATTTTGACTCGATCGATTTTCATCACATGCCGGATATTCATGTTATTTTAGAATCTTTAATTCCTTATAGTACACTCAGAGAAATAATTGTTTGGAAAGAAGTTGCAGCATCCGTAAATTCGGCTGTTGCCACCGAATTGAGGTTACTACAACAGAATTAAGGTTGTCACGACTGAATTTAGTCCCAACCACGGAAATTCGTTGGAAGCAACTTCGTTTCATAAATGATTCGGTTGTGACAACTGAAACTTCAATTACTTGTACTCGTTCTGTCTACTACATTTTCTATTGTTTCAGTTACAACAACCGAATTTGGAATTAATTCGGTTGCAACAAACGAAATTGGTACCAAATTTTTAGTTTTTCTACGAGCTAACAGATCAAGTGTTTGCTGCTGCAATTTTTAAAAAAATTAAACAGTCAAAATTGGGATTTGAACTCACATTGGCGGACACTCGTTTCGAAGATTGTGAGTCCTATCATCAGCGCCTTAGGCCTAATTTGATCAAACATAATTTTAACTCTGAATTCATTTTTTTGGGTAATAGTTAATTGCTGTTTAAACAGCCAAAGTTGGGCATTTAAACTATGATAAAGTGACCATATGATTTTGACAGAAAACAACAAGAAGAACAAACGCAAATATTCTCCAATTTCATTAAATATTTTGTATTTTATCACTTCACTTTTGTTTTGCAAATGGCGTCAGTTTGATGCATTGTAACGATTATCCGATATACTCGTATGTATGAATACCGGTTATTTTTCGTAGCATTTACCACTGTTGCCACAGGGTAGTAAGATTATTTGACAAAGCACTGAAAACATCTTTTCGTATTTAAAGTCAGATCAGATATAAATCAAAATCAGCTGATTACCAATTTAAATTCAATTGTGTCACTAATAGCAGTTTTCGTTTTCGGGGTTTCTCTCCTCTTTCTCTCTCACGTATGAACGACTATTTATGTCAAACCTGACGTTTAAAATTCTAAAAGCAAATTTTATATTAAAGGACTTAAAGAATATAACATTTTTGCTTCCTCGGTAATATAAAGATATTTTTTGTGGTTATTAAGAAAGTAAGGTAAAGGGTATTTATTATTTCCTCTTTTTGTTATTATTTATGAGAATACAGGAAAATAAATCACCACTAAATTAAAGGAGAAAAATTCAAAATTCAGTTGTGACACCATCTAAATTCGGTTGTAACAACCTCTAATCCGGCTGTGACAACCTCTAAATCGGCTGTGGCAATCTCGAGTTCGTCTGTGATAACCTGTATGTACACGCAAAAAAACCTTTATTGCTCGGATGCCGCAACAATACTTTGATTGATTTGTATTAATTTATTAATCGCAATCGTTCATGCAGTTCTCCCAAATAAACACATATATCGCAAATGTGTAACATGTTGTTGCAAACGAATTCTCGTTTGCATCAAACGCGAACAAAATTACATTTGCCGCAAATTTAAAAAACGTTTGCGATAACTGATATTAGCCATTTTTCTAATGAGAGTACAGATTACGAAGAACGTAAATTTCTCTCATTCTGTCGGCTGTATACACAGTCTTATCCAATAATTTGGCATACACACTCAAGCATACACATAAAAGTGATCTCACATTATACTGCTTGATGCGTGTAAGTAGACAGTAAAAAAATAGACAAAACTGCCAAATTTTTTAAAAAAAAATATGAAGCCTGTGTTAGATAACACGGGCGCATAGGTCAGACGTAGAATACGTTAGTCATTTTGCAATTAAAATATATGAATTAAATATAATTTTTGATAAATGATTTAAATCTTTCAAATTTATCTTTAATTTTTATGTTAAAAATTTAGGATAGTTTTTAACAAAATTTGGGTACACTTTATATCAATTCGATGCACTTTTGAAAACTAGTGTAAATACTGCATGTGGCAACACTGATTCTGTAATGTTCACATAAAACATCCATTGTCATTATACTTCTTCTCTTTCTCACACTGGTTCTGTGATGAACACACAGATAATCGTACTGCTCTTACACATGATGTTATAATACATAAAATACAAAGCATATGAAAATTAATACAAAATTTGAAGGAGTTAAATTTTGATTTACTTATAGAATCAAAAAAATTATATGTAGCAATATGATTATTAAAAAACAAATCAAAAGAAGACATATTACATATGTTACGACCATACTTGAATTTTCTTCAATGCATGCATAAAGTATTAAAAACTTATAATGAAAGTGACAAACATTTTCTCAAAATTATGTGCTCCAGATCAACACCCCTACCTTACCGTATAACGTATTCTACGTTAAAACTTTATGGGTAAAACCAAAATCATAAAAACAAAAAAGCCGCGGGTGGGATTCGAACTCACATTCGCTGGACGATCGTTTCAATGTTTGTGAAGCATCACGTTCAGCAGCGTCTAGCCCGTTAAGCCACTGCGGTGTGTATTCACACTAGTCACTAACCGAAGACATCATTTATTGTGCAGAGTGATTGTTTGTCACAACTCGCAAACGATTTTTTTGTTTTGGAGTAACTAGAACTCGGTTGCTGTAACCGAAGGAACAGTTGGCGGAACCGTGTTTCGTTTATCGTAAAGGTTTTTCAGCTCTCATTTCCCACAACTCGTTTACTGCAAACGTTTTTCAGTTCTCGCAAATGGTTTTTTGGAACGAAGTTCCTTATGCGGGCTCCTTATGGGATGGGGACTAAATGAAAGATTTTAAACACCTTCTTTTAACCGTATTATGCTATAACCCAGTATACAACCCAGTATTATTCTGCATACTTTTAGGATTTGGTAATTATTACTAGATTTGTACAGTCAGGGACGTATATGAGGGTTGTGTTCTTTCATGTTGGCTTTGGGATAGTGATGCCATTGTGAAGTGTGCTGGCTTCAATGGAAGGCGGCATTATGACATACATAATTACGGCTAAGGAAAGCGGGCTTCGCTGAAAATGTTGGAAGTGTAAGGAATTCGATGTTGCATTTTTTTAGGTTATTTCCTTTTGCGTTATTAACAGTATTGCCCCATTCTTTGTGTTTGCAGTTCAAGTACATAGTAGTTATTTGAATTTTGAAGATTCACAAAATCAAATAGTTTTTACAAGTCTGCTCGTATTGAATTTATATTGCCGGCCGGATACTACGCACATGTAATACATCTTGTTATAAAAAATACCTTTTCTTTCAAAAATTCCCGTTCTTAAAGGCACCTTTTTTTAAAAATAAAATATTTCTTTTTTTCTTGAGATAAGTACTCTTTCTGAAAATAAGTAAATTTTGTTAAAAAATAACCTTTTCCTAAAAAGAGTACCACTTCTTTAAAAAATACCTGTTCTTACAAAAGTACTTCTTTGTAAAAAAAGTCATACTCTTATGGCTTTTTCTTTCATAAAGTACTTCTTCTTAAAAATAGTACTTTTTCTTAAAAAAAAAACATTATCTTTTAATAAAAGAAAAAAGGACCTATATAATACATATTCCGGAAAATATAATACATATTCTTACAAAAAGGACCTACAAATTTAAATTTTTTTTAAAAAAAATACATTGCAGAAAAAAAATTTTCTTAAAAAAAGTTTTTTATTTTATAAAAAGTACCTTTTCTTAAAGATCCATTTAAATTATCGTACTTTTCAACGAGCGCTTTATACGTGCTGAAACTAACTACTACATAATATATAGCGAAAGAAACTTCGTTCCAACCGGGTGTCCCATGACACCTCTTGTGATTTTTTACTTTGGAGTAACTGGAACTCGGTTGCTGTAACCGAAACCACAGTTGGCGGAAGCATTTTTCATTTCTCGCAAACGTTATTTTTAGCTTAAATTTTTCATAACTCGATGGCTGCAAACATTTTTCGGTTCTCACAAACGAAATGACATGTATGGATTAACAGAAGTTCGTTTCTCCCAACTACAGTCCCCATACGAACTTCAGTTATCTGAAATTTCGATTGAGAGGAATGAGTTTTTTGTTTGCGTGTAGGTTATGAAAATCTATAATTCGGCTGTGACAACATCTAATTCTGTTGTGACAACCGCTAATTCTGTTGTGATAACCGCTAATTCGGTTGAGACAACCTCTGATTCGGCTGTGGCTACTTCTCATTCGTCTGTGACAACGTGTATTTCGGCAGTGACAACCTCTAATTCGGTTGTGACAACCTCTAAATTCGGTTATGGCTAATTCAGCTGCCTCTGAGTGTATCGACATCTGTCTAAAGAATTTTTGGAAATTGACTTCAAAATATTATGAAATATTAGTTGTTGGTTAAAATAGTTAGTAAAATAGATGTTCCGAAAAATTTAGAGATTTTGACAGTTCTGAATAGCCAAAAGATGGAGAATACATATGTTCTTCTAAAATTCCTTATACAAGCCCTATCTGTCAGATCAATTTTTGGGAGAATATTGTCGAGTGGCCGTCGGTGGTGCAATGGTTAGTGTGCGCGGCTCTTGTACATGAGATCCTGGGTTCGAACCCTACTCTGACCACCTAACATTTCTTTCGGCGGCGGTCACCTCGCATAATGACGGCGACACTATCGAGTATATAGCCATGAAAAAGCTTCTCAAAATACCGTTCGGAATCGGTGTAAAACTGTACGTCCCAATCAGTGAGTGAAAACTGGAAAGCGCACAGCTCAGTGATTGTGAGAAGTTTCTCCCCGGTCCCTTCATGGGATGTAATGGGAAACCATTTATTTATTTATTTTTTGTCGATTCGTTATGAATTGAAATTAAATGAGTGTGTGAGTCTTTTTCTCCCTATAATATTTTTTTCTGATGATTGGTTCGACTATAGAGCGATATACATATATCAGTCAAAATGATTTTTTTTTAAAATTGTGTATAAAAAATTTTAAAATGGTTATGACAGAATGGTTCTCTGAAAAAAAAAAATTACAAAATACGAATAATATTTTTGGGTTCGGCCGAAGGAACCATACATTTTTTTCTACCGCCAACCAGCTGCAACCGTATTTGCTTTTAATTTCTGTTGTTTTTTTTAAATTATATTTTTGTTTTTCTTAAACCAAACAAAATGTCATTGCTCAGCCAATTTCTTTTTATACAAAAAAGAATCTCAAACGTTCGGGACCATTTTAATTTTTAACATTTCAATACCAAATATATTGAACGCCACGCCACAGTCGGTCGGTCATCTTCTACCTCATTTCAGTTTATTCGTGAATCGCATCACGAATTGTCAGGAAGGTTGAATTTAAAGAAATTTAAAAGAATTCATTTTTGCAATCTAACAAAACCAAAATTGTTCTAAAACGGAAACATTTTATATTGTATAATATAGACAATTCAAATCCAATGAGAACACATAAGAAATCCATAAAGATTTCAATTATTAACCAATTAATACAATTCACGTTGCTGCAGCGAATTGGCTGCTACAGCAAAGCCACAAAATATCGCCATTTGAAGAAGCGACAATTACGGGCATCACGGTCGTCGTTGTCTTGTGATCTTATGGAAAATAATTCGTTGTCGATTAGCATTTTTTCAGTACGGTACGCACTGCGTAGTTGTTGTGAGTTTCCGCATCAAGTGATAGCCACACAAAATACGTAAAATACGCGTTGGAGAATCGTTAACAGAGTGTTATAACAACGTAATATACAATCAAGGGAGTTCAAAAGATTTGCAAAAGCTTTTGGCTGTGAAATTAAGGCTTAAAGAGTTGTTTATCGGAACGGATACATGAAAAAGCTGCAAAGCTTTAGCTGAGTTAGTGAGAGCGTAACGTAAAACACAACGTAACACTGGCTGCGCGCTTTGTTCACGAAGTATTGTTCATCGGATTAGAATATCAAAGCTTTAAAGTTACGTAACAAAAGCCTACAAATGATATAGAGCTATTAAAGTTAAGCTGGAAGCTTTAAGGTTTTAAAATGTTGAAAAAATAGTGCAGACATTAAAATCAAAGATATTAAAAGTTTAAACACAAACCGTGACCAAGCGAAAAAATATATTCGAATTTGTAACTTTGTTGCCAAAAAAAAGGAGATCGAGGTATATAGTTATGCAAAGCTATTGAGTAAATGAAAAGCTTGCAACAACATCGTCAAATACAAAACTTCTACGAAACAATTTTAAAACATCGTCTGTCTGAAACTGAAGCTAACGGATACAAAAGCTTTTAGTTCTATTAAAAACGTAACTCAAGTAAGTAAAAGTTGGATGAGAAAAAGTTTTCAAGTATAAGCGAGGAAAACAGTTTTTGAATTTCAAAAAGATTGTTTCAATATTAAGTCGTAATAGCTTTAAGCTGTTACAAAATAAACCAACACACATGTAACAATTATATAAAAAAGATCAACTACAAGTGACCTGTTGTTAAAAGTTTGGCGAAGGACCGAATCCGTATTAAATTGCGAAGAAACCCGAAATCAGCTATCAAACTAACGGTACTTTTAAAAACGAGATAAGTGCGAGTACAAACTTTTAATAGCTTTTTCAAATTTGCGGAAAAATTAGAAAGTTATGCAACATTTTACCGGCATTTAAAAAAGTGAAAAACGACATTTGAAAGCCAACTGTAAGAGTTTATAATGTAAACGTATTTGGAATAAACTAAACGTAATACATTTCAAAGTTTAACTTCCACTTGAGCCTTGTCAATGATTAGCAGAGCTTTCAATATTTAAAATTGTAGAAAGTTGTCCGAACTAATTAAAGTGTAATAAAATAGAGAAATTTTGAAATACGGAAAATTTAAAAATTTAAAAAACCTTTCACCACTTCAATAAAAGACATTTTAAAACTTAAAAGCTAAATTTTCAATAAACACTGTAATTAAATACGATTAAACGTAAAATTTATTGTTAAAAATGAAATGCAAAAGGTCTAAAAGCTTGCGAATTAACACACTTTTACTCTCGAAAGCTTCAAACAATTTTATGTTTTGCTAACAGTAAAATTTCAAAATAAACAAAAAGGAAACTACATATATAATATAATTCCAATACTGAAAATTACTACAAATTGATTAAAGTTTGAAAACAAATACAAAAGTTTAAAAATTTTATAAGCAAATCAAAGATTTCGGAATGAATGAAAAAGCTTTTGAAAAAACCAATATACGTATAAAATAAATTATTTAAAGCCAAGATATAGTTTCAACGAATCGTGTAACTTTTGAAAAGTCATTGAGCTTAAAGGACAACAAATTCATTTTATCCTTCTCCACAAAAAGTGGTAAAGAAAAGAAAGTGACTAGTTTGAAATTTTGAAAAGCTTCAAAACATTATATAATTTTTGTGATATCAAAAGATTTAATCTACACCAAGAGGAATCCAGCCATAAAATCTTTAAGTAAGCCAAAGTTCGAAAATAAGTTGATTTTAGTATAAGTAAAATAAAAGCATAGCAAGAGTTTACAAAAGCTTCCAAGCTCTTTTAACTAAACTTCAGTTATAAAGCTTTTGGATTTAAATTGAAATGAAAGTGTAAAGTGAGTTATAAAATAACAGAAAAGTTCTTGTAGACATTATAAGTAGGTTTAAATTACAAGAGCTTTAGGATAACGTCAGTTAAAAGCTCAACTTAAAAGCTTACAGAAAAGCTTCAAACAATTATATGTTTGTTACTGTTACTAAATAACTGTTAAATAACTGTTTGTTACTGTTAAAATAAACAAAATTGAAACTGTAAAGGAAATAAAATCCAATATACCTATGTAACATTTAAAGCCAATATAAAGTTTCAACGAATCGTGAAAGTTTTGAAAAGCAGTACAAATTTTAAACGAAGTGTTGTCCTTCACCACAAAATAATTAACAAAAAAGTGTTAAGCCAGAGAAAGTAAAAATTTTGCATTTTCTAAAAGCTTCAAAACATTATATAGCTTTTGTGATATCAAAAGCTTTAAGCGACACCAAGAAGAATTAAGTCAAACTGCAATTGGAACTAAGCAAATGTCCGAAAATATGTTGGTTTTAGTGCAAGTAAAATAAAGGCATAGAAACAGTCTACAAAAGCTTCCAAGCTCTTTTAACTAAACTTTAGTTAAAAAAAGCTCTCGGATTTAAACCGGAATTAAAATTAAAGTGCAAAGTGAGTTAGTGAAATAACGGAACATTATAAGTACGTTTTATCGTAAAAGTTACAAGAGCTTTAGGATAACGTCATTTAAAAGCTCAACTTCGAAGCTTTTCTGCTAACAGTAAACTTTAAAAATTAACTGTAAAGGACATAAAAGCTTATTTATATATATATAATATTTAAAGCCAATATAAAGTTTCAACGAAATGTGAAAGTTTTGAAAAGCATTACAAATTTTAAACAAAGTGATCATTTATATAATCTATCGCCAAAAAATAACTAACAAAAAATTTTAAAGCAGAGAATGTGAAAAGTTGGAAAGTTTTTAAAAGCTTCAAAACATTATATAGTTTTTGTGATACGAGTATCAAAAGCTTTAAGCAACACAAATAAAAATGCAGTCATAAAGTTTATAAAGTTCTTATGTGAAAGTTTTGAAAATCCAATAAGCTTAAAGGAAAACAAATTCTGCACAGTGATCATTTTCTAATCCTTCACCACAAAATAAATAACAATAAAATGTTAAAGCAGAGAATGTGAAAAGTTGAAAAGTTTTTAAAAGCTTCACAACATTATATAGTTTTTGTGATATCAAAAGATTTAATCTACAACAAGCGGAATCCAGCCATAAAATCCCTGTTCGAAGCTGTAATTTGAAGTAAGTAAAAGTTCGAAAATAAGTCGATTTTAGTAAAAGTAAAATAAAAACGTAGCAAGAGTTTACAAAAGCTTCCAATCTCCTTTAACTGAACTTCAGTAAAAAAAACTTTCGGACTTAAATCAAAATTAAAACGAAAGTGAAAAGTGCGTTAGTGAAATAACAGAAAAGTTCTTAAAGACAATAGTAGTATGTTTTATCGTACAAGTTACCAGAACTTTAGGATAACATCATTTACAAGCTCAACTTGAAAGCTTACGGAAAAGCTTCAAACAATTATATGTTTTGCTAACAGTAGTAACATTTTAAAATAAACAAAATGAAACTGTAAAGGACATGAAAGCCAATTTAATATATAATATTTAAAGCCAATATAAAGTTTCAACGAAACGTGAAAGTTTTGAAAAGCCAATGAGTTTAAAGGAAACCAAATTTTACACAAAGTGCTCATTTATTTTATCCTTAATCGCAAAATAACTAACCAAAAAGTGTTAAAGCACAGAAAGTGAAAAGTTTGAATTTTTAAAAGCTTCAAAACATTATATAGTTCTTGCAACATCAAAAGCTTTAAGCGACAACAATAAGAATTCAGTCAAGCTGCCATTTTAACTAATCAAAAGTTCGAAAATAAGTTGGTTTTAGTGCTAGTAAAATAAAAGCATATCAAAAGTCCACATAAGCTTCCAAGCTCTTTTAGTTAAACTTCAGTTAAAAAAACTCGGATTTAAATCGAATTGAAAATAAAAGTGCAAAGTGGAGTTAGTGACATAGCGGAAAAGTTATTAAAATCATTGAAAGTACATTATGTCGTAAAAGTTACATGCGCTTTATGATAGCGTCACTTAAAAGCTCAATTTAAAAGCTTAAGACACTAAGGGCGAGTTTCACATTTGTCATTTAAAAGCTCAATTTAAAAGCTCACAGAAAATGTTCATATTAAATGACATTAAATAACAAGATCGGGCATTTAAAGTATATTTTAATGGAGAATTTTTAACTGTGAAACTGGCCATAAGGGCGAGTTTCCCACTTGTCATTTAAAAGCTCTATTTGAAAGCTTACATATAATTTTCATATTAAATGACAAAAATCGGGCATTTAAATTCCATTAAATGGGAGAATTTTCAACTGTGAAACTGAGCATAAGAATTTAAAGTTCATTTACGAAGTGGAGAACGCCCAACTGTTAAACTGAAAGTTTATGATTAAATAAAATTGATTTTAAATGATTCAAAGAAAAATCACAACAATATATAATAAAATTCCAATACTGAAAATTACAACAAACTGATTAAAATTTAAAAATAAATATAAACGTTTAACAATTTAAAAAACAAATCAAAGATTTCGTAGTGAATAAAAAAAAGCTTTTAAGCATTTTTAAAGGAAAAATTCATTCAGCAATATCTGAGAAAATAGCAATTTATTAAAAACAATTCATTGCAGTAACGAATACAATATTTAAATAACAACAAATTTATTTAAGTACAAAATCTCAAGTTTTCTCAAATCTCAAATTCGCTGAGTTATCACACTCGAAACGTGTAAGCAGCTTTAAAAGCTCACAAAGAAATTCTATATTAAAAACATTTATTAAAAAAAATACAACTCTTAGGGCGAGTTTCACACTCTTCATTTAAAAGCTCAATCTTAAAGCTCTCAGGAAATTTTCATATTAATTGTCATTTAAATGACAAGCATCGGACATTTAAAGTACATTTAAATGGAGAATTTTCAACTGTGAAACTGGCCATTAACAAATTACACTTAATTCCTCACATTGTAAATGGGAAACCTATAATGAAAATTGTGTGCACCTAGTAAAAAGTGTTTTCCGGTAAAAGTTTCCATGGAAATGTTTGGCGAAATTTTATAAAAGTATCGTGAGTCTTATTTGAATTCAAGTGTTTTTCTTTGTCATTGTGCTCTGCTTGTGTTAACTACGAGAACTCGGGACGCAAAAAAAATACAACTGCACAAAAGAACCAGCGGAAAAGTTCGTTTGCTTTGTGTTCTATACAAAAGACATTTAATTTCGCTGAAGAAAAAAGAAACGCATTCTACTTTTAATTGAATGAAATATAAATAAAGTAGAAGAATAAGGTGAAGCTCAGCTGCCTACAAAACAACTCACCTCTTTCGGTGCAAATCACTCAGGCGACACTTGTGTGCTGTAGATAGAGTGTCTACGCCTCCCTCTTTCACCTCTACTCCACATTTACTTATACAAAGAAGGTGGAGTGACATTATTCTACAAACCCGATACCCCGAAGATATACATAGGTACATGTGTATGTACAAAGTGAAATCATCGTCAAACCTATTGAAATTCAAGGTAATTGCAGATATTTGAGATTGATATTAAAGACTAAAGATTGCAGAGAGTGTGTGTTGGAAATGTACAAATTATCAACACTATCCTACAGAATGGAAAATGCAGCTTGTGAAATTACATAGTGTGCACTGTAGGTCTAGTTGCGCAGATACTCATACCACCCACATATTAATTCGATTGTGACAACCAAATTAGCAATAACCGAATTTAGAGGTGGTCACAAACGAATTTAGATATTGTCACAACCATACTTAGAGTTCATCACAACGTATTAGAATGTGGTCGCAAGCGATATTAGAGGTTGTCACAACCGAACTTACTCGTTGTCACAACCGAAGCAAGGGTTGTTACAACCCAATTAGTGGTTGTCACAACTCAATAATGGGGTACTGCCTATCGAATTTAGAGGCTGCCTGTTAGAGGCTTAGATGTTATCCTAACCGAATTTAGATGTTATCACAATCGAATTTAGATTTTATTACAACCGAATCAACTTTTTATTTTGAGGTTTTGGTTTGCGTGTTTGACTTTAAAATGATTTTTTTTATTATTTCTTTGTATAGGGTGTTTTTTTTTATTATATTTTATATTAAAATAAAATAATGAGATTACATAATTTCAAACTGGAAATTTACTTTATTAGAAAAATAATTTTATGCCATTAGTTGTTGAATATAAAATGCGACATGTGATTTCCACGGCTGGCTCTGAAGCAGCGCGTTCTGGAAGTCTAATTTTCGATCACCTTTTCAAGTAATGGGCTCCTTATCTCGGTAATTCCGGTTTGTACGCATAAATCAATGACTTCACGTAACCCTAGAGAAAATAGTCTAAAGGCGTTAAATCGCATGATGTCGGTGGCCAATTGTCTGACCCACTTCGAGAAATAAAGGGTTCACCAAATGTTTTCTTCAATAAGTGGATGGTTTGACTGCTGTATGACATGTGGTGCCGTCCTCTTGAAAAAAGTGTCTTCAGTCAAGACTCCATTCAATTGGGGCACGAAGTAATCAACAATCATAGCTCTATAGCCCCCGCCTTTAACGGTAACACTCTCGCCGTTCTCATTTTGAAAGAAGTAAGGACCATGAAGTAAGGTACAAGATTCCAGAATAAAGACATCCACAAACCTACTTGGGTATCCCCTGATCCAAAAACGAAGAACCAACTTGATCACGTGGTAATTAATGGCAGGCACTCATCCAGTGTAAGGGACGTACGAGTGATCAGACGAGCTAACATCGGTTCTGATCACTCACTACCTGGTAGCAGCAAAGGTTCGCACAAGATTAAGTACAGCGAAAATCGTACAAAACCAGGCGCAGAGAAAGCTAAAGATCGGAAAGCTGCAATTACCAGAGAGAGCCAAAGCTTACTCAAGAAAGCTCTCGCAACTTTTGGCACAGAACCCACCACCTCCCGATAACGATCCAGAAGTGCAGTGGAAACCCATTTCCGACTTTATAAAAACTTGGTTTTGAAAAACCGCTTCGCAACCATCTATGATACGATGCAGAGTACCGTAGAGCAAATGATGAAAACAACGCTGAACGCATGGCAATGCTTCGGTCAATTGCAACGCGAGCTGGTACCGAGCGGTATAGGAAGAAAAGAAAGCAGGTACAGCGTCTCTTTAGGCGTAAGAAACGGCAGTGGAAAAAGCGCGAGACTCCCGCATGGTATGCAAGGTTGAAAAGGTTGCGCAGCGGACATACCAGCGTCGAAGAGCACCTACTCAAGACCAGTCCGGATATGCCTTCCGGGCCCGGGGATTTATTTACGACGAGTTTCGCAAAAACCTTTTTAACTCCTCGTGTTCGAAAAAATATCTTGGGCATGGAACAAGATACGTAATTGATCACGGGGAGTGGTTGATTGCTATCCGGCAAGAAAGAGTTCCTTGCAAACATGTCAGCCAGGAGGTTAGCTTTATCAACCGGTTCAGTGAATGTTATGTCATCTTTAAGAAGGGTTTGAATAGAGGAAGAACTAAAAGCTCTTACTTCCACTAGGGAAAGAAAGGACTTTAGCACGAATACGCTGTTCGTGATGGAATTTTTCCCGTCGATGTGCTTTGGCACACTTGGATCTTGCCTGTTTGCGTAGCAGTTCAGTATTAACTTTTCTATTGGAACGCCAGTCTCTGAACGCGTCCTCTTTGGATCTGACAGCATTTTTGCATGTCTGGTTACACCAATTTTTTTCCGATGGTTTAACTGAAATAATTTTCGTCGGAATGAATGAATTCATACCAATCAAAATTATCTTCTCGATCATTTCAGCAGCAGCATCTATGTCATTGTCCAGAAAACAAAGCTTCCAGTTAAACTGCTGATAAAAGTTGTTGAGCTCAGTCCAACGTGCCTCTTCGTAGATAAAAATTGTTCGCTTCGGGACTGTGTTTGAAGCGAGACGAAGAGCTTAATACGAAAAGGACGCTGAAATGATACAGTGATCCGAATTACCAAGAGGTGCAAGCGTGTTAACTTCGTACTTTTCAGGGTGCGAAGTTAAAAAGAGGTCAAGTAAATTCTGGTTGTGCCCTTGAACACACGGAATGTGCGTCGGTTCATTCACCAATTGCGTTATGTCATTATGCGCAGCGAAGAGCTCTGCAAAGTCATAATGCGCGGCTGGAAAGATAAGGACGGAAATCTCAACGCAGACGTGCAAAGCATGTTGGGAATATGGAGAGATCATTTCTCCGCGCTACTGGTACCTGAGATATCCAATGAAGATGAGACAAACGATCACAATTTGAGCGTCGACGTCGATTGCCCGCCACCTAACTAAGACGAGGCCAGAACAGCTATTATCCGGCTTAATAACAACAAAGCCGCAGGAGACGATGGATTACCGGCGGAGCTGCTTAAGGCTAGCGGCGATGAGCTGATAAGGTGCATGCATCAGCTCATTAGCAAAATTAGGTTAGATGAATGCATGCCGAGCATTTGGCATCTCAGTATACTATGTCCCATATTTAAAAAAGGGGACCCGAGTCTCTGTGCCAACTACCGTGGAGTACGCCTTTTTTCCATTGCATATAAGGTTCTATCAAGTATAATGTGCGAAAGACTAAAACCAATTATCACTGATCTTTAGGCCTGGAAAAGCGACAACTGACCAGATTTTCACGCTACGCCAAATCCTGGAGAAGACCCACGAGAAACAAATCGACACCTATCATCTATTTGTCGATTATAATGCGGCTTTCGATAGCCCGATATGGGAGAAACTGTACGAAGCAATGTCTGAACTTGGTATTCGTTTCAAAACTCATACGCCTTTGCACGATGACCTTGACGAACATCAAATTCACAGTGAAAGTTGGTAAGGATCTTACCCAACCTTTCGAAACTAAGCGAGTCCTCACGCAAGGCGACACCCTATCGTACGATCTCTTTAACATCTTAATGGAGATCATTATGAGAAAAGCTGCAGTCAACATGAATAAAACCAGAATATGTAAAACACGCGAACCCCGAGCTCGAGAGCCGGCACGAGGCTCTTAAAATTTAAAGATCCGGTTCGCGAGCTGGCTCGCGTCTCTTTCAATACCCATACCAGGGTTTGAATTGGCTTTCGAGATCGGGGCTCGCGAGTTTTACGTACCCTGGCCCATACCAAAGTAACACACATTTAAACAAAGAAAAATGGGAGTGGAAGTGGTTCCATTGCACATCCACATGACAATAATTTATGCATTTAAAAAACGAATATCACACATTGATCAGTCCTGTTCTTTTATATTGTTATCAATATTAAATATTTTTTAAATAAATCGCGGCCTCAAGGCCCGAGCCGGCTCGCAGCTCCTTTTTTGAAATTGTGCGATCCAGCTCGGGAGCCGCGAGCCTATTTCGGCTGGCGATCCGCTCGCTCGAGAGCCAATGCGAACCCGGAGTAAAACCATCAGCAGCAAACGCCACATGCTACTCGCGTATGCTGATGATATAGATATCAAGTTACTGCGGTGTTTTCGAGAATTGAGAAGGAGTGAGCAAAAGTGGGTCTGACGATAAATGAGGACACGATAAAATTCATGGTTTCAACGAGCAGGGCCTCCACGCGATTAGACCAAAACCTGAACGTTGACAACCGTTAAAATTTCGAAGTGGTAGACGAATTTATATACTTCGGATCTGCCGTAACCAGAGAATTGCGGAGAATTGTGCTTGCGAATGGATGCTATTATGGGGTAAACAAGCACTTCGAGATAACGTCCTCTCTCGAGTAACAAAAGTCCAACTATACCAGACTCTCATACAACCTGTCTTGCTTTATGGCGCAGAATCCTGGGTCGTATCGTAAGCAGACGAAAAATCTGTAGGAGTCTTCAGAGAAAAATACTCCCAAAAATGTATGGCCCTATAGTGCACAACGGCTAGTATCGGCGACGCATGAACCATGAGCTGTATGAGCTATATCCCGACATTGACATAGTTAAGCGGATCAAGATAACGCGATTGCGCTGGCTAGGCCATGTCAGTAGAATGGATGAAGACGAACCAGCACGAAGGGTTTTCGAAACCGATGGAAGACGAAAAATAGGACGACCAAGACTCCGCTGGAGGGATCAGGTTGACGAATGTCTGCGTACACTTGGTATTGCCAACTGGAGAAATAAGGCAAATGAATAAATGGACGAAGCGGAGCCCGAACTAAACCAAGATTTTCGAAATAAATTTTCACAAAACGCCTACAAGCAACGGGTGAATGGATCTGCAGGGATCTTACGTCAAAACACCAACGAATAATTGGGGCCTTAGTCGGGTACACGCAAGATACGAGTGAATCTGACCGAATACCTGAGATAAGGGTTAAGGCGAATTGCGTGACCTTAACGCAAACTAGAGGCGCCTGGCAGAATGGGATCAAATGCCAAATGGGACTCGCTGAGACACGGATGGCTCAAAGCTAGGGGAAAGAACGGGTCTAGGATTCTTCATTGAAAATCCAGCAACTAAATCCCATCTACGTGTCCCGGATCATAATACAAACTTTCAGGCGGAAGTTCGGGCGATTACGGAGTGTATCAAATAGCTCGGCGATAATACAAACCTAGCCGAGGCAAATATCTTCAAGGATAGCCAAATGGCAATCAAGGCAATATCATCGGAAACTGTCAAATCTAGAACGGTCCTTGACTGTAAGAAGGTGATAAACGATTATTCTATGCACGGCAGACTCAACATCATCTGGGTGCCGGGGCACAGAGGAGTATTCGCCAACGAGAGAGCGAACCTCCTGGCAACGAAAGCCAAGGAACTCCAAACAGTGAGCCTAGATGGAGCGAAACCCTTTGGGGTGACGAAGGCTGAGTTAAGTAAATGGGCGGAGTCGGCACATATAGCCCAGTGGAATCAGTAGGCAGGATGACAAAGATCCTATGGGGAGACCCAGATGGATTGAGGACAAAAGGTTTGCTGAAACTGGGAAAATCTGAAATGAGCAAAATGATGGGGCATTCGGGATTACGGGCCCACCTGCACCGTATTGGACTAGTGGCCAACAGTGAGTGCAGGGCATGCAGGGAGGACGATGAGACGATGGAGCATTTCTTATGCCACTGCCCGGCCTTCACACGAGCTAGATCCAGATATCTTTCGGACAGTACGATACCGGACATGACCAAACTTGTGGGTATGGACTGGAACAACTTAAGGAATTTCGTGAATAGCACCGGATTCCTATAAGGGATATAGTAAATTAGTAGGGTAAACTTAGAGCGCACAACAGGTCGAATCAGCGGCTTAAGTGAATGTCTACTGACATGGGAAGGTTTAGAGTGCTCCTTTTGAACACTCAACATCGCACCCCTCTTTTCAAACTAACTAACTAGTGTATTTATGATGAAATGCCATACCATTGTATCATAGGTGTACCACCACACGTGTACGGTAGAACTGCCACTATGTCATAGGTACTTACAAGAAACCACAAGTCTACCCACTGTAGCCAGGTTATCAGCTTCCCACTGCTATTCCAGGATTTTCAAATGAGATTGTGTACCGATTCACAGATCACTCGGTATGCCATGCGGATGCTGGGCTTATAACTCGCCGGTCGGGGGGATCTTCCTGTGAAATCGACACGAATCAGTCGGCCGTGACACTATATACATAGCGAGTCTTTCACACAAAAAGGTCTTTATACATAAACAAAAACTACTAAAAAGGTGGCCCGAATAATTGTCAATAATAAAAACAAAGGAAAATGCAACTTCAAAACTCACAAACACAGCGCGTACTTAAATTTCAATTTTCAATTTCCTTTGTGCAATACAGACCAGGATTTTTCTGGAATTAGAAAAAATGTAAACAGTTGGAACAAGGATTTGAAGCCATGTTGGCGGTTAATTGTTTCGAAGTTTGTAACTCTTCTCATCCCATCGCTTTTCAAAAGAGTCTTTTTACTGACACAAGAACTGTTAAATTGTTAAAAAAAAACATCCCCATTTTCAAATTTAAACTAATTATTTTGCAGAACATGACACTTTTTTTGACTATATTACCAGTAACATTTCTCCAAGTGCATTTTTTCTAGAAGCAAATCGTTGACGTATATTTTTCCACACGTGTAACGTTATAAAATTTCAAAAAAAAAAAATGTTAAATGAAGCAAATCAATTTATGAATACACCCCAAAATTTCCATAGCTGATAATAACCAACTTTTCGATCACGTCGTATGTGAAATTCCACTGACTATTGCGTAGCTGGTATGAATTGGTTGATGACATTACGTGTATGAAAAAATAAAAAAAAATTTACTAAACGATCAGTTGATGATTATAACGATTTAATCAAGTCGATGGTAATAAATAACTTAAGTATAGTTAAGTGGAAATTACCTAGAGGTAGACTAACCTCGAAATAACTACAACCCTGCGAGAAAGTAAGAGGAACAAAAGAACATGGAGGAAATAGGCCTTCTGGTCTTGTTGTTGGAATAATTGTCTGGCAGCCTGAGTTGGTACTGAGGGATTTTCGATCGATACCCAATTCGCATATGCAAATGGCATATAATGTTGGTATTTACATACATATACGTACATATATAATTCAGGCACAGTTCGCAGGCATATGGTGATGAACTTGTCACGGAGTTCGAAACAAGTCATGCCAGGGAGTGTGCGTTCCTATTATTCCAACGACAACCAACAATTTTTCATGAAAATGTACCAGACCTTGAAAACTTTTAATATGAACTTCTCATACATTAATATTCAAAATTAACTATGTACGTTTCAGTTTCCCAACGCAACTAAGTTTGCTGTCGATGTCAGGTAGACTTAGAAAATTTTCAACTTTTAATTAATTAAAAAACATTGAAGATATTTGTACAATTATTTTATATTGTTTTTACAGAAATCCCTGTATTCGACTTCATTTTCGAACAAATTATTATGTTACGTTTTCTATATGTTGATAACTTGGAAGTAAAATCACACGCAAAGAATTTAGCAATATAAACATTTATTAACATGGGTAGTAATTCAAACCCTGTAATACTTCGTGGTCCTGACAATGCTCGATTATTTGCAAAATGTTTAAATTTCTTCATACCTTTTTAAACTTTCCATCTTAAATTACGCGGATATCAGGGTACTCGTATATACAAACTTCAATTAAACCTCGCAATATCGTTCCATACCATTAATAATTTCCGGACGCCGATTGCAATATTTCATTATAGATAAGGTTTCATGGCAGAAGACAAAACAAGTTTTATTTTATACATAAATTGCTTCAACTTGAATAATAACTTGATTGTATTCAAATCAATCAGGTCAATTATAAGTCTAAATGGTTTATTAGTAACTAAAGATATAGATTTTTCTTTCAATTTATCACAAATATAGATTTTTGTTAGTTTAGTTTTTAAAAAATGTCGAAGTACCAGTTTGCCAGATTTTTCACGGTTGTGTATCCGAAAATCGGGGTTTTAAAAATGTGTGCTTTCGAACATCTCAAACCCTCATTTTCTGAAAAAGTTGAGTATTTAAAAATTCTGGTCCGCACCAAAAACATATACAAGAATACATATCTTTCTACAATTCTTCAATTTTGAACAAACATTCACTTGAAATTGGAGTGTCCAAAACCGAAACAGTGCGCCGGATTCTTTGAAAACGTATTTTGCCAACAAACTGAAAACTGAATATTTTTCGGCGTTTAACTGGGTTTACTCGAATTGTGTCAAATATTCTTAAAAATATATATACAAACAAAAAATATGCTTTTACAATTTCACAGCTGTATTCAGAACAAAATGTTAGGAACTATTTAACATGTGTGTTATTCATAACACAATGCCCACACCATTGGTTAGATTATGTTAACGATCTTCGAAAACATTGGTAACTATTGAAAAACAGAATTGAATTGAAATTGAATTGAATTGAATTGAATTGAATTGAAATTGAATTGAATTGAATTTAATTGAGTTTAGTTGAATTGAATTGAATATAATTGATTTGAATTGAGTTTAATTGAATTTAGTTTAATTTGTTGAATTTAGTTAGTTGATTTAGTTGAATTGAATTGTCTTGAATTGAATTGAACTGAATTGAATTGCATTTAATTGAATTCAATTGCATTCAATTGAATTGTTTTGAAATTAATTGAGTTGATTTTAATTGAATTGAATGGAATTGAATTGAATTGAATTGAATTGAATTGAATTGAATTGAATTGAGTTGAATTGAGTTGAATTGAGTTGAGTTGAGTTGAATTGATTTGAATTGAATTGAGTTTAATTTAATTGAATTGAATTGAATTCAGTTTAATTCAATTGAATTCAATTCAATTGAATTATTTTGAAATGAATTGAGTTGAATTTAATTGAATTGAATTGAATTGAATTGAACTGAATTTAATTGAGTTGAACTGAATTGAATTGAATTGATTTGAATTGATTTGAATTGAATTAAATTGAATTCAATTAATAGAACTGACGTGAATTGAATTGAATTGATTTGAATTGAGTTGAATTGAGTTGAATTGAATTGAATTGAATTGAATTGAATTGAATTGAATTGAAATGAATTGAATTGAATTGAATTGAGTTGAACTGAATTGAATTGATTTGAATTGAATTAAATTGAATTCAATTAATAGAAATGACGTGAATTGAATTGAATTGAGTTGAATTGAGTTGTATTGATTTGAATTGAATTGAATTGAATTGAATTGAATTGAATTGAATTGAATTGAATTGAATTGAATTGAATTGAATTGCATTGAATTAAATTGAATTGAATTGAATTGAATTGAATTGCATTGAATTGAATTGAATTGAATTGAATTGAATTGAATTGAATTGAATTGAATTGAATTGAATTGAATTGATTTGAATTGATTTGAATTGAATTGAATTGAATTGAATTGAATTGAATTGAATTGAATTGAATTAAAGTTGAATTGAATTGAATTGAATTGAATTGAATTGAATTGAATTGAATTGAATTGAATTGAATTGAATTGAATTGAATTGCATTGAATTAAATTGAATTGAATTGAATTGAATTGAATTGAATTGATTTGAATTGATTTGAATTGAATTGAATTGAATTGAATTGAGTTGAATTGAATTGAATTAAAGTTGAATTGAATTGAATTGAATTGAATTGAATTGAATTGAATTGAATTGAATTGAATTGAATTGAATTGAATTGCATTGAATTAAATTGAATTGAATTGAATTGAATTGCATTGAATTGAATTGAATTGAATTGAATTGAATTGAATTGAATTGAATTGAATTGAATTGAATTGAATTGATTTGAATTGATTTGAATTGAATTGAATTGAATTGAATTGAATTGAATTGAATTGAATTGAATTGAATTGAATTGAATTGAATTGAATTGAATTGAATTGAATTGAATTGAATTAAATTAAATTGAATTCAATTAATAGAACTGACGTGAATTGAATTGAATTGATTTGAATTGAGTTGAATTGAGTTGAATTGAATTGAATTGAATTGAATTGAAATGAATTGAATTGAATTGAATTGAATTGAATTGAATTGAATTGAATTAAATTGAATTGAATTGAATTGAATTGAATTGAATTGAATTGAATTGATTTGAATTGAGTTGAATTAAATTGAATTGAATTGAATTTAATTGAATTGAATCGAATTGAGTTGAATTGAATTGAATTAAAGTTGAATTGAATTGAATTGAATTGAATTGAATTGAATTGAATTGAATTGAAATGAATTGAACTGAATTGAATTGAATTGAATCGAATTGAGTTGAATTGAATTGAATTGATTTGAATTGAGTTGAATTAAATTGAATTGAATTGAATTTAATTGAATTGAATTGAATCGAATTGAGTTGAATTGAATTTAATTGAATTGAATTTAACTGAATCGAATTTAGTTGAATTGAATTGAATTTAATTGACATGAATTGAACTGAACTGAATTGAATTGAATTGATTTGAATTGAGTTGAATTGAGTTGAATTGAATTGAATTGAATTGAATGGAAATGAATTGAATTGAATTGAATGTACTTGAGTTGAATTGAATTGAATTCAATTGAAGTGAATTGAATTGACTTGATTTGACTTGAATTGGGTTGAATTGATTTGAATTGAATTGAATTGAATTGAATTGAATTGACTTGAATTGAATGGAAATGAATTGAATTGAATTGAATGTACTTGAGTTGAATTGAATTGAATTCAATTGAAGTGAATTGAATTGAATTGAATTGACTTGATTTGACTTGAATTGGGTTGAATTGATTTGAATTGAATTGAATTGAATTGAATTGAATTAAATTGAATTCAATTAATAGAACTGACGTGAATTGAATTGAATTGATTTGAATTGAGTTGAATTGAGTTGAATTGAGTTGAATTGAATTGAATTGAATTGAATGGAAATGAATTGAATTGAATTGAATGTACTTGAGTTGAATTGAATTGAATTCAATTGAAGTGAATTGAATTGAATTGAATTGAATTGACTTGATTTGACTTGAATTGGGTTGAATTGATTTGAATTGAATTGAATTGAATTGAATTGAATTGAATTGACTTGAATTGTCTTGAATTGATTTGATTTGAATTGAGTTGAATTGAATTTAATTGAATTGAATTTAACTGAATCGAATTTAGTTGAATTTAATTGACATGAATTGAACTGAACTGAATTGAATTGAATTGAATTTGAAACTGAATTGAAATGTGGAAATATTTAATGGCAGATTAAATTTAAACCGGTTTACTGATTTGAAAAATTGAGTTTTTCTGTTATTCGAATAATAAGTTCTTTTAAAAAAACGGCAAACGTTAACTAGTATTGAAACCGGTAAACCGGTTTCGCTGGTTTTTCGGTCTTGGTTTTGAACGCTCTGGGAAGAACTAACCCTCACATCACGATATTATTGCCAGAAATAGTATGTGCACAGTTAATTTCGGCTTCGAATCGGTGGATTTAGTCGCCTTGATCATATCGCACCTCTATAAATTTTCATTTGGCGCTACGTAAAGTTGAAACATAGATTTGACTGCTATAATTGAACAGTTGGAAGTCAAAATTACTCGCATTATGCTCGAAAGCATCATCGAAAATTAGAGCCTCAGAATATCCATGAATGGTCGGAAGTACATATTATTGAAAGAAATAATAATCTAGAAAAACTAAATGTAAAGAATGGTTGTTTCTGTGATAACAAAGAAAATAAATTTTTGTATGTATTTTTTTTTTGAAAGTACCTATGAATGAATCACCCTAGTTTCATCAGATTTCTTTCAAATTTTTTCGAGAATGTCGACATACCATCAATGACAAACAAATTTATTTTAATATGAGTAAAAATCCGTGAACAGTTTTGCCAATTGCGATGCTTTTTATTATTCTGAAACTACCTTGACCCATCCGCATTTAGGTGTTGCGAGTTTCCCCGCCACCCCTCTATTAATGGCATTAATTTTATTTTTACAACGAAATGGAAAATGCGAAAAGACGCCTCTTTATTATGCAAATTTTCCTGGGAGCACCATGGATGGATTACGCGTTTTCCCCCAACCCATTCTCTTGCACATTTCAGAGGACTGATTAACTGACAAACAACACGTTTTTGCCATTGGCCTGTGCACAAGCCAAATGGAATTTTGTCTACTTTGTTGCCATTTCAATTCTGTTCTTATACAAAAACGATATTTTGTATTGGAACAGGCACATGTCTCTGTTGTCTTCTTCTGAAAAACAACAACACAGAAATGTGTATTATACCTCCCTAGTGTTTATTTGCGATTTTGAGTGAAATCGATGACGTGGTACGTTATCGTTTCTGGCCAACACGTGAGTTGGTATTATCCAAGTACATCGACTCGGTTTCATGTAAACCTTTAATTTAATTTGTATTTCAGCTATAAATAAATATTTATAAGATAAAACTGGGGAAGACAGAAGTGCCCACATGGGTTTATTTTTTGGATTTCATGCTTTTGACTGTTTAGTCTATCTACCATCTGTTTCTTGCTTAAGCTGTTATTAATGTAAATTTATTTACATATTTATGTTATAATATTCAATGGCTCTAGTTCCATTTGATAAATACTAATAAAATGTATTATTGAAATGACAATAACTAACTTATCTTGACAAAACTCGTGTTGTTTTAAGGAATTTAGAACAAAGTTAATTTAAACAAATTCCAACAAATTTTACAAACATATATATCATATATATAAAATGTATATCATATATATAAAATGGTTTTTATTGTTTGTTTATATTTTAATATAATCCAAATCTTATTTCTGTGACTTCACTGAGCTTTGTTTCCACTTCTGATGAAAATCATCATGAAAAATTTCTGTAGAATTATGGAAGATTTGTGTGCCCTCTTACAACCCAATATATTTTTTGCTCAATAATTTTGAGGCCGATTACAGAGAAATTCTTGGTCGTGATGTTAATCGCATGATAGCACAAATATCGGATTAAGAAATATTTCCTTTTTTGGAAGCAGGAAATGTATTGTTCAATATTTATGTGATGTTTTCATATCTGCATTCTGTAAGGAAATTGACATTAAATTAAAAAAAGAATACATTTACAAAAGATGTAAATTTGGATAACTATGAAAACAATAATTACACTGTGATAGTTTTTGACCCGAAAAAAATGAACTTTCATGAATCCTTTTCGAACTATTAGGGGGGAGTCCCCTGAGTGCGAAAGTACATTTGGAAGTGTCAGATTGGCTCCAGTTTTTGAGAAATCGGTATATATGGATATAGGTAAGTCTGCGCTATTTAAACAAATTTTACCGGCCATAGGCAAATTTTTATTTTGGCCTAAAAGGGCTTAAAAAGCTTATTAAAATAGAAAAAACAAATGTTTGCGCTCGGTCCAACTTTTGAGATATGGGCCTTTAAAGCTTGAGTATATAATTGGCCATATCTCACATATTTATGGTCCGATCTGGTTCCGGTGAATATCATTACAAAGACCATTAAAAACTCTTTAAATCTGCATATAAATATATAACATTTTATTAACCCATTGGGGACAAATTTAAAAAACACGATTTTTTAACCTCACTTTGTTGCTAAACATCTGATTTTCTCAAAAAACAGCCCTAGTAAACCTATTTTCTACCTAGACTCAGGTTGTAGGCAACACTTCAGGCTTTGTTTTAAGGTATAATACTTCGCATTAACCCTTCTAAGACCGGAGATATTTATGTTCAAAGTGTGAAATACAAGAAAAAATGAAAGTTTTTTTACTTTTTCCCAAAATTTTATTTATTTTCCTAGCATAGGCCTCAAGTTAAGCTTCAAAATCAAAATATTGGACTTTTATATATTTTTTTTGTTGTTTTTAAGTTAATTAATTCAAAGAAATGAAAATTTTTTAAAAATAACCGTTACCGTTATTTCATAAAGTTCTTAATTTAATTAAGAGATGATGTCGAAAATGGTGTCAAGGTGACAGTGACGTTGTGTGTGAAGTGACGTAGCTGCACATTGTAATGAAACATCGTCAAGTCGTTGATAGAAGAACGTGTACTAGCCAATTGCGTGGAATGTCTTCTGGTCGACGGTGATGGCTCGCTCTCCCGCGGTATATTAAGCCTCAGCAGCGATATTCTCCTTACGGCACCAAACACTACCTTACGGCCCCTCTTCTGTCACGTGTTATTTTAGTTCCTTCGTGGCGAGCTGCTAAATGTCTTTGTGTTTGGCCAGTTGTGTTTGAAAAAATTGGCCCCATGGGGTTTTATCTAATTTGATACGGAAAAATTGTAACGCACAGATGGAGTCATATTAGACCCAAGTTACCAAGTTCATTTTACTTGCTGACCTGTTGCCTGCCCTAAATCTTAATCGGTTTACGGCATTATTACGTAGTCTTATTTACCCACACTTAGATTGGGATTGGGCATATTGACCACGCCCCTTCTGGTACACAAATCGACACATTTAGTAAAAAATCACATTTCATCTGAACCTTTTTCTTGTTGTGTACACACGCTGAGAAAAAAACGGTCTCTGTAACAAATTCTCCCAAACATATTCTGCAGGAACCATGTATGTGTTTGGAACACAATTCAAACATTCACATGTTTGCAAGTCCCAAACACACTTGTATTTAAATGCTAACAGTATCACGTTAACGGGCAAACATGTATTCTTTTACGTGGACACATATGCGGTCTTCATCCCAAACCTTCATATATTTACGTTGAAGCATTCGCGTGTTTCCCCCAAACCTACATATACTTACGTGGAAACATGTGTATATTTCCTCTCAAACATAATAATACTTGGAAACGAATTATTCTTTGATTTAAATATATTTGTATTATTTATTATAATTAATTTCATCAATATAAATCCACATTTATAAATAATTAAAATAGAAAATTAAAAAAAAAATTTAAAAGGAATTTTTTACAATTACTTGCATTAAATGCATTATTGGTTTTTTCCCATGAAATCAGAATCTGCTGCCCTTTTACTTCTCCTTTTTGTTGTTGTCTCTCACGTATTTCTACTCAGAAGGCTTCAATAATGCATTGGTTCTCACTACAATCTGAAAAATAACGGCCTCTCTAACATATTCTCCCAAACATATTTTGCAGGAACCATGTATGTGTTTGGAACACACTTCAAACATTCATATGTTTGCAAGTCCCAAACACACTTGTATTTAAATGCTAACAGTATCCCGTTAACTGACAAACATGAATGCTTTTACGTGGAAACATATGCGTTCTTCATCCCAAACCTTCATATATTTACGTAGAAGCATTCGCGTGTTTCCCCCAAACCTCCATATACTTACGTGGAAACATGTGCATATTTCCTCTCAAACATAACAATACTTGGAAACGAATTATTCTTTGATTTCAATATATTTGTGTTATTTATTATAATTAATTTCATCAATATAAATTCACATTTATAAATAATTAATACAAAAAATTAATAGATTTGAAATGGCCCTTTTTACATTTATTTGCATTAAATGCATTATTTTTTTCATGACATGAGAATCTGCTGCTCTTTTGCTTCTGCTTTCTTTGTTGTCTCTCACGGTTTTGTTTTCAGAAGGTTTCAACTATGCCTTGGTTATCACTATGCGTTGGTACACAAACAATATACTTACATACTAATCTAGTTCTTGCAAGACAAGCGTGTATTAATTACTTGTGTTGTTTTTATTATATTTCAAAAATGGTCCGCCATTCCGATTTTTGCAGTAGTGGCTCGGGCAGAAAAAGGGAATCACGTTGTGGCCTATTCCAGTTTCTTTCCTTAAAATCGTTTCTCACTGTGGTAGCATATATACATATATACGAAAAACATACACAAAATCCAAAACAACATCACAAACCATTTAACAGTCCCAGCCGTTGTTTATTCTTTTTTCACTGATCAAGCGCTTTTGACATCCTCTGTCCGATGAACCATTGACGACTGAATGCATGAAACTTCATCTGCAATTTACACGCATATTCAGGAATATTTATGAATCACTGACTGAGAGAATAATACAATAACTCTCTCGTTGCCCTTCGTTTATTCTCTTGGGCTCGAGAGAGCATAAACAGTACAACAAACACAGCGGTATTTGTATCACAAATATATATATATTTGGGTCGCAACATATAACCTAAATTTTTGTAGTTGATTGTTTTCTTGAAACTTGAACGCTTTGCTAGCTATGGACCTAAACAGGGGAAAAAAGGTATAAACAAAATCCAATTGTTTAAAGTTTTTTGTGATTTTGACCTTGAAGATGAAGTTTTTTTGATTTATATGTTCGCAAATTTTATTCTTTATGCCAAGGGCTACAACTTTCCCTCAGAGAGTAAATAAAAATTCCGAACTAATTGCAAGATATGAGCCTGACAAAATAATCACTTTTTTGCACGAATGACACCGAGGCCCCAAATCTTTGGGGGCCCATAAAAAAAAGTCCATGACTTTGGGCAAAACTGGGAGACACGGGTCTTTTTTTTTTTGGTCTTTTATCACGTAGTGGTGTCCGTATATGGTTATATGTATTTTTTTCTTGTTGCACTGTGTAATCATTATTAAAACAAGGTTATTTTTAAACCACATTAACGCACCATGCAGTTTTTCCCCCAAATATCTCGTACTTTACGGAATGCTCCATAGTTAGCGAATTCAACAACCGTGTTGTGGTGAGTTCACCACCAGAAAGTTTATAATTGACCACGTCTACGGATCACTAACTTGACTAAACTAAGTGTTCAATTACACTGTGAGACAAAATTAGATTTTTTTCAAAATGATGGGGTTATGTCAACGGATTCTGGTAGAAAACTCTAAAAAAATATACGTGTATCGGCGTTTTGCCAGATCTGATCAGAATTTTTTTTAGGGCGGGTCAAAGTTTCCTCCCTTCGGAACTTTCCTGCAACATATCGGCATGCAAAATTGTGTGTTCCTTACTTCTGAGGTACAAAGTATGTTCAGAAGTTTTATAGAAAAGATTCAGATACACATTTTTGTGGAACAAATTAACCATCTAGCTGTCACGTATAACCATAATTTTTACCTTTTTTTTTGAAAACTCGCAAAAACCTGCTCCCAAATGAGGGGGGGGGGGGGGCGTGGTCAAAATGTTCTACAAAAATGATCGCCATAAAATTTCACTATATGTGTCCGAACACTCCAAAACACAAATCGTAGCCCAAATTCTAGATAAAAGATGAAATATGATAAAATTCATTATATTATGAGGACTATTTTTAATGGAAACAGCAAAATGACAAAATTCATTATTAACCCTTAGAAGGCAGTTAGTTTTTGCTTATTTTCTAGCATTTGGGCTAAGATTTGTGTTTTGGAGTGTTCGGATTTTATGGCGATAATTTTTGTAGAACATTTTGACCACGCCCCCCGTCATTTTGGAGCAATTTTTTGCGAGTTTTCAAAAAGAAGTAAAAATATGGTTATACGTGACAGCTAGAGGGTCAAATGTTCCACAAAAATGTTTATCTGAATCTTCTCTATACTTCTGAACATACTTTGTACCTCTGAAGTAAGGAACACATAATTTTACATGCCGATATGTTGCAGGAAAGTTCCGAGGGGCAGAAACTTTGACCCGCCCTAAAAAAAATTCTGATCAGATATGGCAAAACACCGATAACGTATATTTTTTTTAGACTTTTCTACCAGAATCCGTCGACAGAACCCCATAATTTTTTTGGTGTCGCACAGTGTTATTACTCTAAACTACGTAAAACAGATTTTTTCGAAACCATATAGAGGGAGGAGCAATAAGTCCGTGACTTTGTGAATGAAACACAGTTTTTTTTTGCAAATAAAGATTATTTTTCAACATAATCTCCTTTTAGCTCAATAAACTTAGTCCAACAACGTTTCTCCAATTGTTGTATCCCTTCCAAAAGATAGGATTTTTCGAGGTCCATAAAGTAGGCATTTGTTTGATCATTAATTTCGTCGTTGGAGCTAAATCTAATTCCACCGAGCCATTTATTTAGGTTAGGAAATAGGAAATAGTCACTGGGGACTAAATCCGGAGAATATGGTGGATGAGGTACCAATTCGTAGCCCAATTCATGGAATTTTGCCATTGAGACTTCACAGGAGTGCACCCGGTCATTATCTTGATGTCGTGTTTTTTTTTAAAACCTCGTTAAATCGGTCCAATAAGTTGGCGAATATTCGCCATTTATGGTTTTTCACTTTTGAAGGTAATTGATGTGGATTATCCCGCGTGGATCCCAAAAAACTGTTGCCATCACCTTATTCGCCGACAAACTTACCTTGGCCTTTTTCAGATCCGGTTCACCCGGAAAACCCCATTGTTTTTTCATCCACAGTTACAAAACGCCGCAACTACTTGCAGCTACACAACTCCAAACAATCCTTTGAAGTTGTCACACGATTACGTGTATGGTCAATTGAGAGCAAACGCGGCACCCATCTTGCAGACAGCTGTTTAAAACCCATCTGATCATTTAAAATCGAAACCACACTGGCATATGAAATGCCTATGGCATCAACAATCTCATACACTTTTACTCTTCGATCGGCCAACACCATATTGTGGATTTTTTCGACATTTTCGGGTGTATTGACCTCAATTGGCCGTCCAGAACGTTCAGCGTCATTTGTTCTTGTGCTACCACAATGAAAGTCAGTAAATCACTTTTTACAATTGAAAATGATGGTGCAGAAGCCCCATAGTATTTATCAAGCTTTTCCTTGGTTTGATTGACGGTTTTTTTTCGCAAAAAATTCGAAATTCACATTTTTCCATTTTTAAAAAAAATGCACGAGGTTGTATGTTTTGAACAGCTGTTAAACACAAAGTAAATGACGGAACTTGCTACAAATTTAACAGTAGTCTATTAACAGGTGGTACTTGATGGGAGCAGTGTTGGATTTCATATAACTACGAGGGAAGTTTGAAAAGTCACGAACTTATTGCTGCGCCCTCGTATTTTCTTCTTGGCAGAGAGTCAGCTGTGCAAAATCTTTCCTACATCATTCATTCTTAACAACATTTTATTATACTGGCAACGATCTCCATTTGCGTATGTGTAATTGCATTAACCTAAACCAATGCGAATGTCAACGATAACATTCATACTAATTGCTAACGATAATTGCAACTAAAACTCACAGACATGTTCGCAAATGTGTTGCTTGCTTACGAAAATCAATGCATTGTAGTGTAATTCAGCTGTCAATTCTATTTTAGTTCCTCTTCTTTGTTATACCCTATGCAAAATAGTACGACGATAGATGTGTGATGTCGTCGTCTTATCTTTGTTGTGAAACAACATTAATTCCTGATTTTTTTCCTCGCAACGGCTCCCATTTGCGTATGAACAATATAATTTCATCGAATCCATTTAATACACGTCATACGCTTAGGTGGCCGGTCGTCCACTTAATGCCCGATTGCATTTATATTTTCCCATCTTGTTTGCATAAATCTGTTTTATTTTCGCTCAAATGTTTGTTTAACTTCTTAATTGTTTTGTTTAAATTTAAGATTTCTTCTGGTTTATTTTTTACGATTTTATTCACCTTTTCGACGAGAACGATGGGGCTGACGTATAGATTTTTTGATTGACCAAAAGCAAATAAAAGAAAATGGGAGGAACACAAACACATACATCTGAAAAATAAATTACAAACATTCACTTAAGTATTCGACCGAGAGTGGTGATATTTTCAATGGCATGACAAGAAAATCTACCAAATGCGTTAAATTTAAATTTTATGCTTGAAAATTTTTAATTTATTGCATCATCATGCTTCAGAGCGGCTGTTGATTATGTCGTAATGATTTCTTAGAGGATTTTCATATAATTTCAAAATTAGAAGATCCACACGCCCCTTACGCCACAGACACAGTCACAGACACAACTAAAATGCAAATTGTCTTACTAAGGTTCACACAAATGCACACACACACACACACACACATGTACATCTACTTACAATGTTACACTTGTGTTTGCTATAGGAATTCATACAAATGCCATTGTCACGGTCAATAAGTGAATGTTGTTTTAGAGTGAAAGAACTAGATTTTCTTTTGTTTACTCTTCTTTATTTTCTCTAAATCTTTATAGTATTTGGTCGTCGTATCTGTCGTCCTGCTAAAATGTGGGTAAAGGTTAAACTGTATTCTCTCACACACAATTTGCACTAACTTTGACAACTAGTAGTGCTAACAATTTCAAATTGACTTGGGTTGGCTGTCAAATGGACCATAAATTGGACGTAGCGCTCTTAAAGTTGAGGCCACTGACTTCAAATTTCGGTAGTAAATTTTAATAATTTCGACTCGTTGTTGGCTCGTATATCTTTCCATGATGAAATGGCAAACCTTACTGAAGAGAAATGTCAAAAGAGCGGGAAAAAATATGGCGTCGTTTGCTGTCCCTATCGATTTACTTTTGTAGCGTCTTTGTTGAAAAACCCTTTATTACCTCATCTCGATATTCCTTGTTTGCAGAAAGGTTTGAGGATCATTCAACATAACTTCCTGAATGTCTGTTAGATCCAACATGAAATAAGATCCTAGATATTTTCTCGTACTCATACTAAAGACCGGGCAGTAGCATGTGAGATGTTCCTTCTCTTCTCCAAGAAGAGATGTTCAGCTTAACTTCCTGAAAGTCTGTTAGATGTAACATGAAGAGATGTAACATGAAGTAAGATCCTACTCGTACTAAAGGTCGAGCAGTACCATATGATATGTTCCTCCTCTTCATTCCCTCAGCTTCTGTATTAATCATGAGCTGAGATTCCAAGTGTAGACGCATGTCTGATTATTAAACAGTGTCCAGTGATCACATCTACTAGCATAGATATATTTTGTTTAGGTATGGGTATCAAGTTTGGCGTATGATTCAGATCACAACTTTTATATACTTACCTGGTGATCCTGCAGTTTGTGCCATCAGACCATATATCATTCGCATGTCTGTAATGACAATTCGCCCCAGCCAAAGGGCAGCTTCTCCTATTGCCATGACTTCCTCCTAAAACACACTACAATGGTGTGGTAGCCTTTGTGCAAGGTCTTGACTCGAGTATTCAAAATCGCAACCGAAAAACCGGCCAAACCGCCAAGCCGGTATTTTTGCAAAACATAATTTTCGAATACACCGAAAACCGGTTGTTAGACGTCGTTTAACCGATTTGTACTCAAAATGTGTTAAATATCCTTACAAAATTTTCAAAATTATACAAAAAATATACAATTTTGAAATATTAATGCAATTTTATAATTAAGTAACACGATATCTATTTTCATTCATAAAAAGTTAGGAGACGTTTGAGAGAGATATTTGTCATACAAAAACGGTCTCTCAAGTCTCTCACAACATTTTACGAATAAGGCCCTTAATTCTACACGAGATTTGAAGCAATTTTTTTTCAATTTCTAGATGATTTTATAATATTTTTTATAAACTTTGTAAAATTTGAATACATGAAAATTTGTTTTAAATTTCAACAGTATTTCTAAATTTATATAAGTTTAATGCGAATGTGAAATTTTAAATTTTATATTACACGCGTATTGAAAATTGGAAACTGATTTAAATTATATTTTAAAAATCAACAGTGATAGTCACATTTAAACACAGGTGCAAAATTTGATAGTAAAATACAAATAAGAATATTCCATTGAATTCATTTAAATTGAATTCATTTCATTTGAATTCAATTCAATTCAGCACAGTTCAATTTCATTTAATTTAGTTTATTTAAAGTAAATTTAAATAAATTCAATTCAATTCAATTACAATCAATTTAATTTAATTCAACTCAATTCAGTGCAATTTAATTCAATTCTATTCAACACATTACAATTCAATTCAATTACATTGAATTCAATTTAATTTAATTTAATTTAAATTAATATAATAATAATTGAATTGAATTTAGTTTAATTTAGTTTAATTTAATTTAATTAAATTTAATTTAATTTAATTTAATTTAATTTAATTTAATTTAATTTAATTTAATTTAATTTAATTTAATTTAATTTAATTTAATTTAATTTAATTTAATTTAATTTAATTTAATTTAATTTAATTTAATTTAATTTAATTTAATTTAATTTAATTTAATTTAATTTAATTTAATTTAATTTAATTTAATTTAATTTAATTTAATTTAATTTAATTTAATTTAATTTAATTTAATTTAATTTAATTTAATTTAATTTAATTTAATTAAATTTAATTTAATTTAGTTTCATTCAATTCAATTCAATTTAATTTAATTCAATTCAATTCACTACAATTCAATTCAATTTAATTTAATTTAATTTAATTTAATTTAATTTAATTTAATTTAAATTAATTCAATTCAATTTAATTTAATTTAATCCAAATCAGTTCAATTCAATTCAATTCAATTTAATTTAAATTAATTTAATTCGAACTCAATTTAATATAATTATATTCATCTCAATTCAATTCAATTCCTCTCAATTCATTTCAATACAATTCAATTCAATTACACTGAATTCAATTCGATTATGCTTAATTAAATTCAATTCAATTCAGTTCAACTCAATTCGATTCAATTCAATTCGATTCAATTCTATTCAGTTCAATTTAATTCAATTCTATTCAACACAATACAATTCAATTCAATTACATTGAACAAAATTTAATTTAAATTAATATAATTTAATTGAATTGAATTTACTTTAATTTAGTTTAATTTAGTTTAATTTAGTTTAATTTAATTTAATTAAATTTAATTTAATTTAATTAAATTTAATTAAATTTAATTTAGTTTAATTCAATTCAATTCAATTTAAATTAATTCAATTCAATTCACTACAATTCAATTCAATTTAATTTAATTTAATTTAATTTAATTTAATTTAATTTAATTTAATTTAATTTAATTTAATTTAATTTAATTTAATTTAATTTAGTTTAATTTAATTTAATTTAATTTAATTTAATTTAATTTAATTTAATTTAATTTAATTTAATTTAATTTAATTTAATTTAATTTAATTTAATTTAATTTAATTTAATTTAATTTAATTTAATTTAATTTAATTTAATTTAATTTAATTTAATTTAATTTAATTTAATTTAATTTAATTTAATTTAATTTAATTTAATTTAATTTAATTTAATTTAATTTAATTTAATTTAATTTAATTTAATTTAATTTAATTTAATTTAATTTAATTTAATTTAATTTAATTTAATTTAATTTAATTTAAATTAATTCAATTCAATTTAATTTAATTTAATTTAATTTAATTTAATTTAATTTAATTTAATTTAATTTAATTTAATTTAATTTAATTTAATTTAATTTAATTTAATTTAATTTAATTTAATTTAATTTAAATTAATTCAATTCAATTTAATTTAATTTAATTTAATTTAATTTAATTTAATTTAATTTAATTTAATTTAATTTAATTTAATTTAATTTAATTTAAATTAATTTAATTCGAACTCAATTTAATATAATTATATTCCTCTCAATTCAGTTCAATTCTTCTCAATTCATTTCAATAGAATTCAATTCAATTACATTGAATTCAATTCAAGTCGATTTTGCTTAATTTAATTTAGTTCAATTCAATTCAGTTCAATTCAATTCAGGTCAATCCATTTCAATTCAATGCAATTCATTTCAATTCAACTTAGTTTAGTTCAATTCATTTCAGTTCACTCCAATTCTACTCCATTCAATCCAATTCAATTCAATCCAAACTAATTTAACATACTATAATTCAATTCAATTCTTTTTATCTTCGTAAGAAAAATATTAACTGATGTGTGTTTTAAAGAAAGCTTAACCACTCGAGATTTTTCGAAATAAAAACAAGTCGCATAAACATATTTGCAATTTATTTTTAAAAAGCAAAGTGTAAAGGAAAGCAAGGTATCGACTGAATAAAATTGATGTTGCTGAAATATATTTGTCCAATTTTATAAAACACTGAAGGATCCAGAAATTCAGATCAGATCGCTGAATTTAGTTATATAATTAAATTTATAAAAACAAAAAATTATAGGAAATATTGTTATCGAAAATATTTATCGAATAAGTGGTATCGACCAAAAATTAATCGAAATTGTTGTCATCATTTGTATAAAGCCAAAGAATATAACACATCTCGGTAAGTAGGATTCAATAGTAGACATCCTCATGGCGGCTAGTGGTGGATACGTTTGTAGAAGATGCTCAGTGGATTCCTAGTCTTCGCCTACGCTATAGCGTCACAGCTCCACTGGTTGTGAGAAGCTCTCCCTAATCCCTTCCTGGGATGTAACGCGAAACTATTTTTTTTTTATTTCATAATCAGGAAATATTTAGAAAATCTCAATTGTAATTCAGTAAACTAAAATTGAACTTCAGGAAATATTAATTGAAATTCAGACACAAATTATGTAAAATTCACAAAATATCAATTGAAATTTGTGAAAAGATCAATTGAAATTCAGAAAATATTTATTGGAATTCAGAAAATATCAATTGAAATTTTTCTGAATTGAAGATTGAAGTTTCATTCCATTATATATATTTCTCTGAATCTCAATTGATATTTTCTGAGCATTATTTGATATTTTCTGAATTTCAGTTGATATTTTCTGAATTCTAGTTGATGTTTTCTAAATGACAATTACAAATTTGTGAATTTCAATTACTGATTCCTGAATTTCAATTAATATTTTCTGAATTTCAATTGATATTTTCTGAATTACAGTTGGAAGAGGTGTAGTTCATGCAGTGCTATCTCTGTCGATCTGCCCTTATAGTACGCATGCTGTACGCCTGACAACAATTTTACATCAATACTCTTCCGCAAGTGGTCATCTACCTGCCGTTTCAAAATCTTCAGTAGAATCAATGACAGGCGTATATGCGTAATGTCTTTTGGAGCTGTGTGAAGGCTTTCCCGATTTGGGAATAAACATATCTCTTGTATCCCTTCAGCCTTTAGAAATGCATCTGAAGTCTATGCCCAATATATGGGTCTTATCATGATGTACTGAGAATTGAATTTTTAGTAAACCATGTGTGACAAAAGCTGTTTCCACAATTTATAAATGTCCAAGTCATATAAAACTGATAATGTGAACATCGATATGTATTTCACGACACCTTTTTCCATAGGAATTCAGAAACTATCACTTGCAATTCGGAAAAGATCAATTTAATTTAATAATTTCTCATTCAAATTCAGAAAATATCAATTAAAATTCAGAGTTTGCATTCGAAAATCAGGAAAAATCAGTTGAAAATCAGAATTATGAATTGATATTCAGAAAACATCAATTGAAGTTCTGAAAAAAAAAACAATTGAAGACAGAAAACATCAATTGATATTCAGAAATTGGGGATTGAAATTACGAGTGTTCGTAATTAGTAATAAAACAAATCATTTGAAATTGGGAAAATATCAACTGAAGTTCGGAAAGTGTTAATTAAAATTCAGAAAGTATCAATTGAAATTCAGAAAATATCAATTGAAATTCGGAAACAAATCATTTGAAATTCGGAAAATATCAACTGAAGTTCGGAAAGTTTTAATTAAACTGCAGAAAATATCAACTGCAATTCAGAAAACATTAACTAATATTTAGAAATATCAATTGAAATTCTGGCAAATGTTTATAGCGAGATTAAATTTTAATTGAAATTTTTCTGAATTTCAATTGATATTATCTGAATTGCAATTGATATTTTCTGAATTTTAATTAAAACTTTCCGAACTTCAGTTGATATTATCCGAATTTCAAATGATTTGTTTCCGAATTTCAATTGATATTTTCTGAATTTTAATTGATACTTTCTGAATTTTAATTAACACTTTCCGAACTTCAGATGATATTTTCCGAATTTCAAATGATTTGTTTCCGAATTTCAATTGATATTTTCTGAATTTCAATTTGAGTTTGATAAATTTCTATTGATTTTTGCTGAATTTCAATTGATATTTTCTGATTTTCAAATAGAAATAGAATAGAATATAATACCATTGGGAATCAAAAAAATTAGAAAATAACAGTTGAAATTCAGAAAACATCAAATAATATTCAAAAAATATCAGTTGAAATGCAGACAAATGTATGTATCAGAATTTCAATTTATGTTTTCTGAAGTTTAGGTAACACTTTCCGAATTTCAGTTGATATTTTCCGAATTTTAAATGATTGGTTTCTGAATTTCAATTGATATTTTTGCGAATTTCAATTTGAGTTTACTGAATTTCAATTAATTTTTTCGGAATTGCAATTGATATTTTCTGATTTTCAAATAGAAATTCGAAATTTCAATTGGTATTTTCTGAATTTTAATTGAGTGTTCTTAAGTTCAATTCCCAATGTTTGAATTTCAATTGATGTTTCCTAAATTTTAATTGATATTTTCAGAAGTTGAATTGAAGTTTTCTGAATTTAAATTCATATTTCCTGATTTTTCAATTGAAATTTTCTGATTTTCAAATGGAAATTCTGAAATTTAATCGATATATCCTGAATTTGAAATAGAAATTCTTAAATTAAATTGATCTCGTTTGATTGTTTCTTAATTTCAATTGGAACTTCCGAATTTCAATTGATATTCTGTGAATGACAATTGCAAAATGTGTAGTGTATGATGGTATTAACCCATTTTGAGCCGCGTTGCACAAATTTTTTAATTTTTTATTGAAAATTACTTTTCGATGGTAATTAGGGTCCGCTGAACTCAAATGCGTCGTCAGAATTTCGTTGCCTCATATAATTTCACCGATATCAGATGTCCCAGGAGTCGTACAGGGAACATTTGAACGACCCCAAATTTGTTTCCCCGAGCGGAGGCATCTGGTACATCAACAAAAACTTATTTGTAGCATTTTCTTCAAAAGTAATATATTTTTGAAAATAATAATTTTGATGTGTCTGATTTTCCATTTAGAAATTTGTTTTAAATATTAGGTTTTTACAACAGCCCCCTGAGCTCTTACAGGGGAGCAATGTAATTATTTTGCGAAAGCCAACTGAATTTCCTAAAGCACTGCATCATTGCGTTGGGCATCGCGTATTTATTGGGTTGAAAATAGTAAACATTGCTGTGGCTCAAAATGGGTTAAGAAAAGTTGTCGACATTGGACAAACATATGCATATCGATTTCTCTTTCCACATCTATTGTTATCTAATATGAACAAAAATGTAACCAAAAATTAAAAATGAAAATTATCGATAAATATCGTCTATAAAATCGTTAATTTCTAATAAATTTCATAGAAATTAAGCGAACAACAAATTGTCTGTCACAATTGTGTTTCTCTTTTTATCACACACAATAATAAATGTAATTTCTTAAATTATTAAAGAAAATAAAAACACCACAGTGTCATTATGACATAATAATGAAAGCATGTCCAGAATATTGTCGATTGTCACGCGCGTTTGTGATGAATAAAATTTAAACTAGAGCCTGTGGTTGCTGAGAAGTCAAGGTTATATTTACAAGAAGTATTACAACATTTCGTAGTGTAGGTTTTATGAACACGATAGCTTAAAATGTTTGTTACACAAAGTCATGTAAAGTCAATACGATTACCCCACCGTCATCATAGAAATCGAAAACAACAACAAATTTATTTACCTTCAAATCATAGAAATTGTGATTCAATCCATTTAAAAACACATGTCTACTGATGATGATGCCAGTGGCTGTCACACAGAACGCTCGTTGATTGTAGTGTTACTAATGGCGTCCATTATGGTGGAAGTAATTTAAAACACATTTTCAAAAGTTAATTTGCCAGAGTATTTTCGCTTGTGGTCTTGCACGGTCTCACCCAAACAATTTAAGGTAATCTTAAGATTTAAACGGCTACACTCAAAATATATAAAAATTAAACATTTTCTAAATTTGAGTTCAAAACTGTTTCAAATTGTGTTGAAATATACGGAAAATTGGGAAAATTTAAGGATATTTTACTTAATCTAATTCACATAAAAATGAATTATGGACTTCAAATGTGGATACAAATTTCCTTAACTTTCCTAGAATAAATTTCCCTGAAATGAACACAATTGCACTGAAATAGAGGAAAGTTATACTTCATTAGGTGCCATAGCATAGGGGTCTTAAATTGTATTCACATGATGCGGGAGAAAAATTTTATAGAAAAAAAGATTTTAAGTTCGTGGTGGACTAAAAATTATTCCAAATATTAAAATTTAGTTCATAGAACTTGTATATTTATAGAACGATTATTATTAATTACAATTACAATTAATTACAAATGTGAATACTTTTAAGTTGAAGTCTTCTTATCTATTATGATAAATATTATGAACTCCTTCATAGATTCTACAAAATCGTTCATTAATTTTCCGCCAAGAAAACATTTAATAGCATCAATGAAACAGTTTCGTAGATTCTATGAAACGATAGCTATGAATTTTGTTCATAACATCTATGAAACATTTTCATTGATTCTAAGAAAGGAATTGTATGAAACTTTTCTTAACATCTACACAGAAAAAAATATTGGCCTGTAAATTTTAATTAAAAATATAATTGAATTTTTGCAAAAAATTCAATTAAAAATTAATTGAATCAATTAAATTTTTAATCATATTTACAATTTATTTTTTGATTTTACAACAGAACTTGGAGTTTTGTAAACAAAAATTGTTGCGCTAAAGTATTTTACAGAAAGTTGAATTTTACAGCGCCGTTGGGAGGCAATATGTGTGACAGCTGAGTCACCAGCCGTCGTCGTCACTTTTCGTACGGCTCTAGTCTTTGATATAGTTACAAGACTGTTGTTATTTGTAATTCGTTTATTGTTGATTGAAAGATTTTCTTTTGTGAACTTAAAGAACAAGACTGTGTCTTGTTTCGTGATTAAAACTGCGTTTTTTGTAATTGTGTTTAATTGTCAAGTGTTTTTGAAAATTTTATTGGATATGAGTACTTGCGTTGAGTGTTTTGTTTGCCATGAAAAATGTGGCTGTCCCCAAACATTTTTTATACACTTGAAAAGACACAATTTGCCGCCTTATGCCACATACAATTGTTTAATTGCTTTCAAAAATTGCACGTAAAAAAAACTTTAAGACTCACCTTAGATATTTTGAACGTTGCTGTGAATATGCAGAAGAGATGGAATGCGACAATGGAATGACTGTTGCTGCGGAAGGAGCATATAAATTGAATGTTTCCCCATTACCACCAGATGTACCTATTTTTTGTATTTAATAAAAATCGTTTAAACATTAAATGTTTAGTATACAATAATAGTTTAAGAAACACGGACTTTAATTCCTTTATGAATCCAAATTCTAAAATATTGAATTTATTATAGATATAAGTACATGTGTATCTGCGAAACCTTGAGTAAAATCGCTTTAAAAATATAACATTTTAGTGGTTTTTAGCGTCGTCGCATGGGGTGGGGGTTTCATGCTGAAAAAAGCAATAACCGTTTTAATTGATTCAATTCAAAATTTAATAAAAAATCGCGAAAAAAAATAATAATATTTTTAATTAACTTGATTACATACTTAATCAATATTTTTGAAAAAAATCAATAAATGTTTTAATCAAATTTACAAATTTTTTAATTGAAGTTTTTTTTTGACAAATTTACAAATACCTTAAATTAATATTATCATTTTTGTGATTACACCAAAATCAATTAAAAAATTAATCAAATAAACTAATTTTTTAATTGAAATTGATTTTTATTTTTTTCTGTGTATTAAGCTTTTTCATAGATACTATGAAGCGAGTTTTATGAAATTTGTTTATAACATCTTTAAAACATTTGCATAGATTTTACGAAGCCAGTGTATCTTGCAATTGGAGTGTATCTTTATGATCTCTGGCAGACGTATAACAGTTAATTCAAATTTCAATTCGATCAATAGCGATTGTTCTCAATGATGCTATTAAAAATTGTGTGATGCTATACGTAACGAACACTCTAAATGCATTGTGAATTCAATTTGTGAAACAATTGCTCGGAAAAAAATGCTGGCACGCCCAAACACAAGGTACCGAACATTAATGAGAACCTGCGACGTGGCGTTATGATCCGTCCGTACATAATATTATATACTCACCGCCATTCGCACCCCCATACGTCCCTGATCAAGCATACACAACATTCATCAATCGCGCCAACCAACCACCGCGAACAATCACACTCGCTGACAAACACACAAGATTTGTCGAAGTTGTGCGAAGTTTTAATGACCACACGAGAATGAGTGCTAGTATGCAATTCTCATTTGCGTCACTACAACGATGGTACTTAGGCCCAATTTTTTATTTAAATTGGTTATCAGTTGATTTTGATCTGACTTTAAATACGAAAAGAGTTTTTCAGTGCTTTGTCAAATAAGCAAATGCTACGAAAAATAACCGGCATTCATAAATTCATCCGCTAATCGTTACGATGCATCAAACTGACGCCATTTGCAAAACAAAAGTGAAGTGATAAAATATAAAATACTTACTTACTTATCCGGTCACGAACAACCCCGAGGGGTCATGGACCTTACAAAACGAAGATAACATATTTCGCCAACTAGTTCGATCTTTTGCCTTATTTTTCGTCTTCCTTCGAGTTAGGTTTCGAAACCCCTTAGTGCTGGTTCGTCTTCATGCCTTCTACTGACGTGGCCTAGCCAGCGCAATCGCGTTATTTTGATCCGCTTAACTATGTCAATGTCGGGATCTATCTCTATAAATAGAGGAATATGTTTTGCAAATGCATCCTCATGATTTCTGGCAAACCGTCCAGCTATTTCAGTTCTCTCGCCACAGATTATCATCAGCGGTTTTTTGGAATGCTGCTTTTGAAAACTTCATCAAAAAAAATACAAACGAAAACTCATTTGAATTGAGAATTTTCCACTACGCAAGTGTTCGAAAAATATCGCAAGCAAAACACACAAGAAAACATTTGCAAACAACTTTTTTCCATCTCCAGAGAACTATCGGTCCCCATTAGTAATGATTTTTGTTGTTGTCTAAAAGACAACACAATGTTTACAGGCAATTGTTATTGCTTGTGGTTTCGTAGACATCAGGGATGATTTTTATTTTATTCGGCCTTTTTATTGATACTTTTTTATTTTATTGTTTAAGCTCAAGAACAATACAGATATAGTTTTTTGAAAAAGAAGATGTTTTGCAAATGCATCCTCATGATTCCTGACAAACCGTATAGCTATTTCAGATCTCGCCACACAGATCTTCATCAGCGGTTTTTGGACTGCTGCTTTTGAAAACTTCATCAAACTAAATACAAACGAAAACTGATCTCTATTGAGAATTTTCCACTATACAAGTGTTCGAAATAAAATTATTTGTACAGATCCCAATTAACACACAAATTGTTAAAATTAAAGATTTCTCTCATTTCACTCTCATTCTCTATATGTTTTCCACGTCTTTCGAGGACTTTTTTCGAACATAAAACAGTTGTAGCAAACTTTTGCGGGGTGGCTGATGAATGCTGCTACCTTAAGAAACTCAAATAACTTTTTTTTTTCAGTGTAAGGAATTCATTTTTCTTTTATTCATGTTAAAGCTCATTCAAATTTATTAAATATAACTTATTTAGTTTTAAAAATAATGAAATTTAAATGCCCCCTGCTCGTTGATGCATGTACGGCATCTTACCAAACAGTTGTCCAATACTGCTTGGAGAGTTGAGACTGGGATAGCCGCAATTGTTGCTCGAATGGATTGCTTTAGTTCATTCAAATTTGTTGGTTTTGCTTTGTAGACTTCCTGTTTGCAATAACCCAACAGAATGTGCAGTTTCTGGGTATCAGGCCGGGCTATGTGAGGAGTTGCACCATCTTGCTGAAACCACACAGAGTAGAGAAAATTTCTCATTCGGCGTAATTCTGGATAGAAAACCTCTCTCAACACGCTCAAGTAACGGTCTCCAGAAACCGTAACTGTGTGACCGTTTTCATCACAGAAGTAGGGCCCGACAATGCAGCGTGATGAAACTGCACACCACACTGTGACAGGAAGTGGATGCAATTCCGTCTCATGGAGTATCTGTGGGTTGGAAGCACTCCATATTCGACAATTTTGTTTGTTTATTTTGCCGTTTAAATCGAAATGGGCCTCGTCAGACATGAAAAGACAGTTCAACATGTTTCCGTCCTCTTCCACCATTTGAAGCATCTTCTGGTAAAATTCCAAGCGAATCGGGAAGTCTGCTGCGTTTAGTTTATTGGCCATTTGAATTTTATATGGGAACAAGTCCAAATCTTTGTGCATAATTGACTGCAATAACTGTCTGCTTATACCCATTTGAGCAGATAAGCTTCTTGTCGAAACTCTTGGATTGTTTGGCATGGCAGCAGCTACAGCAGCGATTGTTTCCTCCGTCCGAACTGAAGGTTTTCGATGGTAAGGTCTTCTGCTAACTGTCCCATGCTCGGCAAAATTGTTAACAAGTCTCATTATGGTCCATTTGCTCGGAGGATTGCCACCAAACGTGCGCCTATCTCTTTGGACCGAAACTACGGACTCCAGTGCGTGATAGCGGCGGACAATCCATATTCTTGTTTCAGTGTCCCAGTTATCCATTTTTGTTAAATCTAAAAATCAATCTGCAAAATAAAAAAAAAAAATTAACCTGATTCATTAAATAGAAAAAAGTTATTAAATTTTTTTTTGGTAGTGGCTTTCATCAGCCACCCTGTATTAGTCTATGGTTTTTTCGTACATTGGTAGAAATTAATCTTTGGATTTTATAGGGAACTAACTTTAAATCCTAATACAGAATTATCTGTAGTGACTGTCCACTGATACCAATTTCAACCGATATGCTCTCCATATCGAAATAGTTTCCTGCAACTGAACTAAAGGATCTCGATGAAAAGGCCTTCTTTTAATTATCCCATATTTGACAAAGTAATTTACGGGCCTCTTTATAGTCCATCTGCTCGGAGGAGTGCTGCCAAACGTGTTTCTAAACTCTCTTTGGGCGGAAATGACACACTCCAAATGCCTGATAGCTCCGCACAATCGAAATTTCTGGTTTCATCATCACAGTCGTCAATTTGCCTTGAATTGAAAGACTAGTTAATGAAATAAACAGAAATTGGAACCGATTGATGGCATAGAAAAAAATACATTACCTTTTTTTGGTGACCCTCAGGTACATAATCTACATGTTCGACAGAAGTGCTATCTTCGAGATTGTTTTGTCCGGGCACCTTAACTGTTCAAGTTCGACAACTAGTGAACGAGTACCACCCAAGTCTACAATTTTTCGAAGAAATAATTCGTCGTTTTCTAAATCTAGATGAATAATAATAATGGTTTCCCATTACATTCCATGAATTCATTATTCAAAATGAATAAAGAAACTTAATTTGAAATGTCTTTTGATTCATACGAATCTAAATTGTTTTAGTTTCATTCCATTTGGAATTAAATTTAGTTGATTTTTTTGAGTGTATACAGAAATTAGTATATAATCACATTAGATATGAAGGCGAAATGTATGGATATAATAAGCTCGAGTAGTACGTCATGGACAGATAATACAAGTAAAAACCCCATATAAGAAGACGCCCCATTGAGAAAACATTTGTTTGATAAGTACGACTTGTTTGGGTACAGATTTTTATGAACTTCAGTAGTCATCACATCACACCGTACAACATGCGAAAGTCGGTTACTGATTACAATGAAAGCAATGAAATAAATTCGTTGTAAGGGATATCATTGGGTAAATGTTTACTTGATGACACTACACACAGACCCAATGCTTAGATTAACAAACAAATGTTCGATGTCAATGCAGTAAGTAATACGAGAAAGTTAATAATTCGGTAGCTTTTCTTTGGACTTTTTATATCTTTTTTATTAATATCTCTGATATTGACAGCTTTGATATCGCTAACTTTTCTAACGATCACTTTTCTTTTGATAATTTTTTTTATCAAGAACATTTCATTAAAAGTATTTTAATAAAATTTCTTCTGAAAATCATATCAATCCAAAACAATATATGCATGTAGCTCTATCCCATGATACAAATACAAGGTAGTTAGCATTGTTGTAACTTTCGTACCCAGGTATTGTCAAAATCAGCTGATAAAAATGTTACAGCCACATGTACAATTGTGTACATAGATAGAAGAGATCAAAAGAAAGGGAACTCACGCAAACAACTTTGACAGTTACTGGGTACGATCAGGGGGATTCTATGGCACAGCTGATCGCAACGGTACTAGGTCGATGCTGGAGAATGAGAGAGCAAAGAAGACAGGAACTAATTTTAAATAGTGTTTTTTGATACTAATGACAGCTAAATTATGTTTTATGTTGTTTGCATTGAACGAAAATGCGCATTCCCTTTGATTTCTGTCTGTTTCATGTCCAAAGAAAGTGGCAAATTGGTAAAATACAGCAGCAAATAAAACTCTATGAAATAGCGTACTACCTCGTCGTCATGAAGAGGCACCGAAGAGAGTAATGGAAACTCTTAAGTATTACTCTATGGTACGATGAAATGTAAACAAAGGAAATCAGCTGACGCTACTACGAGGGCGGATCAATAAGTCCGTGACTTTTTGAACTTCCCTCGCAGTTATATGAAATGCAACAGTGCCCATCAAGTACCATCTGTTAACAGACTTCTGTCAAATTGTGAGCAAGTTCCGTCATTTACTAAGCATTTAATAGCTGTTTACAACTTACAATCTCGTGCATTTTTTAAAAATTGAAAAAAGTGAATTTCGAGTGCTCATTAAAAATTTTTTTCGAAAAAACCCGTCAATCAAACCAAGGAAAAGCTTGATAAATACTATGGGCACTCTGCACCATCGATTTCAATAATAAAAAAGTGGTTTACTAGCTTGGGTTGTGGTCGCACAAGTACAAATGACGCTGAACGTTCTGGACGGCCAATTGAGGTCAATACACCCGAACATATCAAAAAAATCCTCGATGTCGGCCGGTCGAAGAGTAAAAGTGAGTGAGATTGTTGATGCCATAGGCATTTCATATGGCAGTGTGGTTTCGATTTTAAATGATCAGTTGGGTTTAAGAAAGCTGTCTGCAAGATGGGTGCCGCGTTTGCTCTCAATTGAACATAAACGCATGGGTGCACACGTGTGTAGTCTCAATGGCAAAATTCCATGAATTGGGCTACGAATTGGTACCACAACCGCCATATTTTCCGGATTTCGGGCCCAGTCACTATTTCCTATTTCCAAAGCTAAAGAAATGGCTCGGTGAAAAAAGATTTAGCTCCAACGATGAAATTATTGATCAAACAAATGCCTATTTTATGGACCTCGAAAAATCCCATTTTTTGGAAGGGATACAAAAATTGGAGAAACGTTGGACTAAGTGTATTGAGCTAAAAGGATATAATGTTGAAAAATAATTTTTATTTTGCAAATAAAACTGTATTTCATTCAAAAAGTCACGGACATATTGATCTGCCCTTGTACCTTATATTTTTACCATGCTCTATCCCCTCAAGGGATGTAATGGGAAACTATTTATTTATTTATACCTTTTAATGTATTTATCGGACCTGCTAATGCTGATTAAGCGAAACACACACTTGTCATTCATGATCATGAACATCACATATCGTTGATGTTTATTATCGGTTTACCGCCACTCTCGATACCAAATATTTTTTCAAATTCATCTGAAAGATAAAAATTTATCGACCGAGCTCATGCTCATGAATAACAAGCCTGTGGTTCGCTTTAATGGCGCCTAGCTGTGATTAGTTTGATAATTTTTTTTATAAAATTTAGAACTATTAAAATTAAGAAATTTTGAAAAAAATATAGATTCGATATCTTCGACATGTCAAGAATAGTGGACGACATGGTGAAAAGTGGAATACCGAGCGATATGCTGAAGTTGTTAAAGGCAAATCAGTGGATACCGCACTTCATGAGGTAACCTATTACATAGAGCAATCTTTCAATGACAAACAATATACACTCGCTGTATGCATAGATATTGAGGGAGCGTTCAATAATGTCTGGACCGAAACATTCATCCAATCCTTAGACCAGTTTATGGTGGACCGGGCATTAAAAGACTGCATCAACCATATGCTAAGGAATATATGGACAAACTGTAGTTACCATGATGTAAATATTAGAGACAGAGTACAACGTGGATCTTCACAGCAAGGGATTATATCACCACTCTTATGGGTCCGCACAAGGAAACTTACCGAAGAAGCACTTAAACCAATCTGCTACGCAGATGACGTTATAATACTTCTTAAGGGAAAGAATCCCAACCAATTATGCAGATAGGCCGAGAGGGCACTGAGTATAGCGTATGACTGGGCACAGCCAAGGGGCCTAAATGTAAACCCGGACAAAACTGAAATATGTCTATTCACAAGGAAGCCGAAAATCTCAGAATATGAAGAATCACGATTCTTGGGAAAGACGATTAAAATATACGATAAGGTTAAATACTTAGGAGTAATCTAAGATCGGAAACTGAATTGGAAGCACCGCATAGAGGAAATGCTGGTCGCTATGCAGAAGGGCTGTAGGATCGAAATGGGGCCTCAAACCGACTATATCACACTGGCTCTACAGAGGCGTAATCAGGCCCGTACTAACATATGCTTCTGTAGTATGGTGGATGGCAGTTGAGAGGAAATGTAACATCGCAATACTGCAGAGGGTTCAGAGAATGTGCTGCATTGGTATCAGCGGTGCAATAAGGACAACCTCGACAAGAGCCATGGAGACTATTTTATGTATCCAGCCAATCGAGATTAGAATCAAATACGAGGCTGCCCTTGCGGAAAAACGCCTACAAGCTACAGGTGAATGGATCAACAGGGATCTCACGTCAAAACACCAACGGATAACTGGGGCATTAGTCGGGTACACGCAAGATACGAGTGAATCCGACCGAATTCCGGAGATAAGGGATAAGGCGAATTGCGTGACCTTAACGCCAACAAGAGACGCCTGGTAGAATGGGACCCTGGCACCAATGCCAAATAATGGGACTTGCTGCTACACGGATCGCTCAAACCTAGGAGAAAAAATGGGTCTAGGATTCCTCATTGAAAATCCAGCAACCGAATCCCATCTACGCCTCTCGGATCATAGTACAAACTTTCAGGCGGAAGTTCGGGCGATTACGGAGTGTATCAAATGGCTCGGCGATAATACTATCCCAGCCGAGGCAAATATCTTCACGGATAGCCAAATGTCAGTCAAGGCAATATCATCGGAAACTGTCAAATCTAGAACGGTCCTTGACTGTAAGAAGGTGATAAACGATTATTCTATGCACGGCAGACTCAACATCATCTGGGTGCCGGGGCACAGCGGAGTATTCGGCAACGAGAGAGCGAACCTCCTGGCAACGAAAGCCAAGGAACTCCAACCAGTGAGCCTAGATGGAGCGAAACCCTATGGGGTGACGAAGGCTGAGTTAAGTAAATGGGCGGAGTCGGCACATATAGCCCAGTGGAACCGGGAATCAGTAGGCAGGATGACAAAGATCCTATGGGAGACCCAGATGGATTGAGCACAAAAGGTTTGCTGAAACTGGGAAAATCTGAAATGAGCAAAATGATGGGAGTCTTAACGGGGCATTCGGGATTACCGGCCCACCTGCACCGTATTGGACTAGTGGCGAACAGTGAGTGCAGGGCATGCATGGAGGACGATGAGATTATGGAGCGCTTCTTATGCCACTGCCCGGCCTTCACACAAGCTAGATCCAGATATCTTCGGATAGTACGACACCGGACATGACCAAACTTGTGGGTATGGACTGGAACAACCTAAGGAATTTCGTGAATAGCACCGAATTCTTATAAGGGATATAGTAAAGTAGTAGGGTAAACTTAGAGCGCACAACAGGTCGAATTTGCGGCTTAAGTGTATGTCTTACTGACATGTGAAGGTTTATAGTGCTCCTTCTGAACACTCAACACCGAACCCCTCTTTTCAAACTAAATAACTAACTAACTAACTAGTTTCGATATATTATTTATAACATAGATTTATCGAACAACATATACTAATGCGTGTGCAGTGTTTCACAGAAATGCAATCGTTTCGATAACTTTTTTAGAGAAAAATTTTTTTTTTTAAAGAATTGCAATCGTTTTGATAACTTTGATCATAGAAGAGTTTAATATTTTTTTCAAATATAAGTATATTAACTTGTTTCGATAAGTTGTATTATCAAAAAACTTTAAAATCGATAAATGTATCGCAAGAAATTGCTAACTCTATGACATTATTTGATAAGTCACCAACAACAATATGCATGCAACAACCTTTATAGTGCTTTATAGCACAATGCGGTAGTCGTTTTGCTGTAACCTTGTCTCGTGTGATCCGTCGCAAAATTGCCGTAGTAACAACAAAAATGACGTATGCCTTGCAATGTCTACGCTACAATAAGTAAAGTGACGTCTTAATGAATAATAGCAACAACAATAGAAACACAGCAATTGTGATGATTAGGTTTGGCGAGCACGCGCTATCATATGCACTGATTATATTCCATGTACTTTATTAACTTGTAAATATTTACTCATTGAATGTTATTTTCCACAAATACGTGTAACACACGCAAACAAATCAAAATACTTGTGGAAAGACCTCAGCAAATACTAAAACTTGGACAAACACATAATATGAATCAATACCCAGCAAAATTTTTTAGAACCTGTTGCTAACATCATATATGTGTCAGAATAGCTCTATCAGCAAAAAAACAGATATGTAGTTGAAGGCTGTTTTTTTTTATTCCATTAAGCTATCGCCACTTGCAACTTTCCAAATAAAACGATCGACACTTAATACTACAAAATGTGGCAACATTTTCTACAATGGGTGAAAAAAAATTCGATACGGCAACACGTTTGTAGCCAGTGCCAACAAATACATGGTAGCAGCAGATGTTTTTGTAGGTGTAAGCAGCAACTACAGACATTTTATTTTCGTTCATTATTATCGCTTAGCTGTCCCGTACAAATTAAGGGTAGTATTCTAAAAGTCCCGAAAGTGAACGTAAACGCAAAAGCCCACGGGAACGCCAAAGTCCAAAAATGGTAGTTTATATATCACTTCGCGCTTGCGTTTGTTTACGAATGCTGTCACTGACATATGCGGTGTATAGAGTTGCCAAACTAAAATAAACAATTATAGATCAGAAAAAGTTATCTTGAGTGAAATGCTCAGAATGAAAAGATTAAAAAATTTAGCTCTATTTCAGTAGAACAACAGATTTTAATATTGTCATTATTTATAATACTGCAAATACCAACAATATTCACATAAAATGTGTAAAAAACCTATACTATTTTGGGGTTCAATGTCCAATAAATTTCCCCATCTATATTAAATTAGTTGTCTTTTCAAAAACACGTGCCATTTGGCGGTATGTCTTGATTGTAATGTATTGGTTCTTTTGTTTATTATTGTCAACATCAACTGATGTCTATAATTTTTAAATATAATTATTATTTATTTGAACGTTCCATTTCTAATTTTATTATTGTAAATAAGAATTTCAGTGCGTAAATAGTAAAAATTTGAATTATTAAAAAAAAAAAATTTCAGCTCGAATGCATTTCATTCAAAATTGACAACTACTTATAAGCAATGAAATGCAAAATATTTCCATCTGCCTATCCTCGATCGACATTTTTCTTTAAATTTGTAATTTCTTCAACTAACGCGAAGAATTGTGGCGTATTCAATTTGACAGCTGAAGTGATCAAAAACGTTGCGCTGCGTTTTATAAACTACCCATTAAATAACGTAACTCAACGCAGGTAGTCACCGAACAGCTGTAACGTTTTATAAACTACCAAAACGACAAAAGTAACGCGAAGTGACTGATTCACGACTTATAGAATACCACCCTAAGCTATAATTAACTATAGCGGGGTAAAAAACACACTTAATATTTGTCAGAAAAAATGTGTCACTGTCCTGTTATTGCTCCTCCAATCGAAAATGACTTTAGTACAGTACAGAAACTTCAGTCGGGTGAACCGGCTTAAACCTATCCTCACCCTCTTAGTCATCCACAGGGTCCAAGTTCCATTAAAAAAGGTTTTTATTTTTTTAATCCGCCCAACCTTCACTTACCCGAATGAATTCAAAAAATTTAAAAACTACAGCATATTTTCTAATTTTACTGAAGAAAAGACCTAACTTAAGCGGATTTGAAAATTTGACTACAAAATTAATTTCTCACCCTTTTATGAGGATTGTTTCTGCTCTTGGAAATAAAAATGAAAATTATAGTTACGTTTTTTTGCATTTCAGCTAATATATAGCAATAGTAGGGTTGGCAAGAAAGTAATTTCGGGTTTTCTGTTCAAAGTAATTTTCAATTACATATTTTATACAAATAAGTATTTTTTATTTATAGTGTAGGTGCGTGCCATTTTGTTGAATGATCTTCTGTCATCGTTCAGGAAACCTTTTGATCCCAGATTCATAGAATGGCTGGTCTGTCCACACAAAAAGTTTTCAAGAAATTCAGATCCGAAGATGCCAGATCCGGACTATAACGTGGATGTAGCATCTTCTTCCCATCCAAGCTCCAATATAAGTCTATAAACATGTGTGAGGCCTAGGGTTGTCCTGATGGAAAGCCACGCCTTTGCGATTTACCAATTCAGCTCGTGTTTCTTTCAGTGCCCCATCAAGGTTCGTCAATTACTGACAATACATGCTGAAAAAAATAGCCTCTGTTACATATTCTCCCAAAACAAATCTACAGGAACCATGTATCTGTTTGGAACACACTTCAAACATTTATATGTTTGCAAGTCCCAAACTCATGTGTATTTAAATGCAAACATTAGCATGTTTACTGACAAATAATAATGCTTTTACATGGAAACATATGCGTGCTTCATCCCAAACATCCATATACTTACGTGGAAGAATTCTCGGGTTAGCCCCAAACCTCCATATACTTACGTGGAAACATATGCCTATCTTCTCCCAAGCGCAATAATATTTAGAAACAAATTATTCTTTCTTTCTTTATTCATTATAATTAATTTTTTCAATATATATCCACATTTACTTATTAAAAATAATTAATAGATTTAAATGATTTGTACATATACTTGCATTGAATGCATTATTTGGTTTGTTTTGAATCTGCAGCTCTGTTGTTTCTCCTTTCTTTATTGTCTCTTACGTTTTTGCCTTCAGAAGGTTTCAACTATGCGCTGGTTATCACTATGCATTGGTACACAAACAATATACTTAGATACGAAATTAGTTCATGCAAGACAAGCGTGTATTAATTACTTGTGTTTTTTTTATTATATTTCACAAATGGGCCGCCATTCCGATTTTTTCAGTAGAAGCTCGGCCAGAAAATGGGATTCATGTTGTTGGCCTCTCCAGTTTCTTTCGTCAAAATCGTTTCCTACTTTGGTAGCACACATAAATATATGCGAAACACATAAACAAAAACCAAAGCTACATCACAAACTATTTAACCGCCCGAGCGTTTGTTTACTCTTTTTTCACTGATCAAGCGCTTTTGGTATCCTCTCTCCGATGAACCATTGACGACTGAATACATATAATTAAAACGCAATACATCAGCCAAAATAAGAAACACTGACTTCATCTGCAATTTACACGCACACTCAGGAATATTTATGAATCACTGACTGAGAGAATAATGCAAAAATACAGATCCACGCTTACAAGATATACACACTCGTTGCCCATCTTTTATTCTCTCGCTCTCGTCAGAGCATAAACAGTACAACAAACACGGCTGTATTTGTATCACAAACACATATATATTTGGGTCGCAAACACATATGTTATAACATATTAATCATTGTGTCTGAAAAATGTAATATTGAATAGCAAACACAATGCGTTTGGGCACAAATATATTATATTTGCGATAAGCTCCAAACACATGATACATATATGTTCATCCAAACAATAAAAAACTACAGATTTTTCAGCGTGTAGACGTCAGAATATTTGGATTGGTTTTTTTTGAATCAGTTCAAAATAAATTACCCTTTTAATATCCCACCAAATGGTTAACATAACCCTTTTTGGTGCAGTTCAGCCTTTGATGAAGTTTGAACACGTTCATTGGGCTTGGACCAGGAACTCCTTAGGTTGAAATTGTTGTAAAGAATCCATTTTTCACCTCCAGTGACAACGCGTTTCAAATTTAATCATTTTTGTTGTGTTTGAGCAATAAATCGCAAGTCCTTATCGGCTTTGTTAAGCGGATCCCAAATATCAAGCTTTTCAACAATTCCAAACCGATTCAAATAGTTTTCAAAGTCGTTTGCGACACCTTCAGCTGGTCTGCAACGTCTCGAACAGAATTCGATAACGCCCAGATTCGATAACGGCTTTGATTTCTTCCTCATCGACCTCATTTGGCCTACCGATCCTGTGGCAATTTTTGATCGTGAAATTTCCAGAACGAAATTTTTTGAACCAGCTTTGGCATGTGCGTTCTGTTAAATCGTCCAAACCATACACATCACAAATATCCCGGTGTGCTTCCGCGTTTCGGATATAAAAGAGCAAAATTTGCCGAAAATCCTCTTTTTGTTCAAAACATACAACCTCGTGCATTTTTTTAAAAATGAAAAAATTTGAATTTCGACTGCTCATTAAACATTACTTTCTGCGAAAAAAAAAACAGTCAATCAAACCAAAGTCAAGCTTGATAAATACTATGGGGACTGTCCACCATCGATTTCAATTGTAAAAAAAGTGTTTACTGACTTTTGTTGTGGCCGCACAGGTACAAATGACGCTGAACGTTCTGGACGGGCAATACACCTGAAAATGGCGAAAAAATGCACGATATGGTGTTGGCCGATCGAAGAGTAAAAGTGCTCGAGATTGTTGATGCCATAGGCATTTCATATGCCAGTGTGGTTTCGATTTTAAATGAACAGTTGGGTTTAAGAAAGCTGTCTGCAAGATGGGTGCCGCGTTTGCTCTCAAATAACCATAGACGCACGGGTGCACACGTGTGTAGTCTCAGTGGCAAAATTCCATGAATTGGGCTACGAATTGGTACCTCATCCGCCATATTCTCCAGATTTCGCCGCCAGTGACTATTTCCTATTTCCAAACCTAAAGAAATAGCTCGGTGGAAAGAGATTTAGCTCCAACGATGAAATTATTGATCAAACAAATGCCTATTTTATGGACCTCGAAAAATCATATTTTTTTGGAAGGGATACAAAAATTGGAGAAACGTTGAACTAAGTGTATTGAGCTAAAAGGAGATTATGTTGAAAAATAATTTTTTTTTTGCAAAAAAAACTGTGTTTCATTCAAAAAGTCACGGACTTATTGATCCGCCCGTATCACAAATTTAACCTTGAGATGTCAGTTGTAGAACTGTATAACAAAGAATTTAATCAGCTGATCAAAATCTTTTAAAAAATAACAATAGCACCATCTATATGAGATAACTGAATTTACTTTCTTGCCAACCCTATATGTGTTGGTTGTTTTTAAGATTTTATGAAAGTCTGGCAACTCCACTAGTAAAGATTCTATTCTAGCGACGAGTCGTTAACCGCAGCGGATTTTCCTAAAGTAATCAAATTTCGCCCTATGTAAACAAATTTCGTCATCTGTTCAGTGTATAATTCTGTTTGGGCTCGTATGCGGGAAAACACGATACATCAGACTGATATGAATGTTTATAAGTGTGTGGATGGTTAGTGAGAGTAAGGTTGTGTACGAGTGCTTGTCAAACAAAACAAATATCAAATTCATTTGATTTTCGTCAAAATGCAACGTGGATTTCCCCGCATTATGAATATTAAGTCGTTAGTCAGATTATCTCTTACATGTTAGTTTAAAAATATCTACTACTTAAGCCCCGTATTCAGCTCTTGTGAAATTTTCTTTCCCATAAGAGAACGTGTATAAAAAATAACGAAAATTTCGCTTTACTTTTCAGTTGCGTGAACTCCGTGTATGAAATTTTCGGTCCCAAACGAGGTCCGTGTATAAAAAATAACGAAAATGTCGCAAACTTTCCATTTCCCGGGTGCTCAGCTCTATGCAAAAATTTTGTAAACAAAATCAATTACAGAGTTGTTACGTCAAAGTTATTTCGTGCGAAAACAATTGACATTTCGATTATTGTAGCAAACAAAAGTAGCTGCACATGCATTACACCAAAAATTGAGTACGAAAAAGAAAAATTCATGAAATATTTGCAAGGTAAATTAGGGACTGGTGGTAACCTTCTGCTACAATAACTTCCGTGGAAAATAATTGGCAAAGTTTTTTACGAAAATTGCGAAAGAAGTGAATAAGGAGCTTCACATGGAATTTAAAAAAAATCAAACTTTTTTGTGATGTCCATTTCTTGTTTCCCGTTTTACCGCCATTTCCGACATCAGTTCGACGTTTGCATGCCTGCAAAATGCATCATGATTGCACAAATATTTGGTAGAATTTTTTTCAAATTCATGAGCCATTTAAATTGTAATCGACCAGGCTTATATTCCTGAATGACATGTCCGTCAAGCGAACCACAGACTTGTCATTCATGAGCATGAACATCAGTTATCGTTGAAGTTCATTGTCGGTTTACCGCCCATGTTAATACCAAATAAGAATGTAATCGATATTGTTCGCATCTCTATCATGTTTACAAAAATTTTTGGTAATATTTTTACAAATTCATCAGCCAGATAAAGAGTTATCGATCAAGCTGAAGCTCATGAATGACATTTAAAAACTGTATAAGGGTTTCGACAAATTGTCTTTAAAAAAAATTATGGTAGAAAGTGTATTTTTCGATAATTCTATGTACGAGGGCGGATCAATCAGTCCATGACTTTTTTAAATGAAATACTGTTGTTTTTTTTGCAAAAAAATTGTTTTTCAACATAATCTCCTTTTAACTCAATACACTTGGACAAACGTTTCTCCAACTTTTGTATCCCTTCCAAAAAATAGGATTTTTCGAGATCCATAAAATTGGCATTTGTTTGATCAATAATTTCATCGTTGGAGCTAAATCTCTTTCCGCCGAGCCATTTCTTTAGATTTGGAAATATGAAATAGTCACCGGGGGTTAAATCCGAAGAATATTGCGGATGAGGTACCAATTCGTAGCCCAATTCATGGAATTTTGCCATTGAGACTACACACGTGTGCACCCGTGCGTTTATGGTCAATTGAGAGCAAACGCAGCACCCATCTTGCAGACAGCTTTCTTAAACCCAACTGATCATTTAAAATCGAAACCACACTGCCATATGAAATGCCTATGGCATCAACAATCTCACGCACTTTTACACTTCGGTCGGCCAACACCATATCGTGGATTTTTTCGTCATTTTCAAGTGTATTGACCTTAATTAACCGTCCAGAACGTTCAGCGTCATTTGTACTTATGCGACCACAACGAAAGTCAGTAAACCACTTTTTTACCATTGAAATCGATGGTGCAGTGCCCATAGTATTTATCAAGCTTTTTCTTGGTTTGACTTTTTTCCATTTTTTACGGAACTTCGCTCAAAATTTGACAGTAGTCTATTAACAGGTGGTACTTGATGGGAGCAGTGTTGAAGTTCGAAAAGTCACGAACTTATTATCCGCGCTCGTATAATCGAAATCTTTTTTGACACAAGTGTTGTCTAAAGTTCTCGAAAAATTGGAAATGATTCAGCCGTTTCTAAACATCCCATGAAGGGATTGGGGAGAGCTTCTCACAATCAGTGAGATGTGCGCTTTCTAAGTTTACACTCACTGATTGGGACCTACAGTTTTACACCGATTCCGAACGGTATTTTCAGAAGCTTTTTCATGGCTAAGTACTCGATAGTGTCGCCATCACTAAGCGAGGTGACCGTCGTAGAAAGAAATGTAAGGTGTTCTGAGAAGGGATCGAACCCACGTTTTCATGTACAAGAGCCGCGCACACTAGCCATTGCACCACCGACGGCCTACTAAAACCCAACGATAAATATTCTGGCAGGTTTAGATTTGCTCTACTGTTGCATACTGTTTTAGAGATATTGCCCTCAATTTTTCTTTCTTAAAAAGAATGATAGGGTGGCTTTAATATGACAGCAAATCTTTGTTTATGTGGCCGTCGGTGGTGCAACGGTTAGTGTGCGTGGCTGTTGTGCGAGAGAACGTTGGTTCGATCCCTGCTCTAACCACCTTACACTTCTTTCGACGACAGCCACATCGCTTAGTGGCGGCAACACTATCTAGTAATATGCCATGAAACAGCTTCTCAAAAAATTGTTCGCAATCGGTGTAAAACTGTAGGTCCTTATCAGTGAATGAAAACTGCAAAGCCTCACAGCTCGGTGAGCTCTCCCCAATCCCTTAATGGGATGTAATGGGAAAATATTTATTTATTTTTAAGTTTTGGTTACACCATATACAGTTCGGTTAACTAAATGTTTAAAAAATATCTTACTTTAAAAAAATTTTGACTTTGGACCAACATAACTTCTTTGTTTCAAAAGCCTTCAATGAATATGATACACATTAGGATAGACTGTTCTGTTCCCCAATTCCTCAGCGTAACATTTGCTGCAGCCCGAGTAAACACAAAGAAGATAGTGCTAATTCAATGAAAAAAGTCTGATTTTTTAGTGCCTAACCCTGAGTAACTATTTTTGTCTCAACAACTTTAAAAAAGTAAGTACGTAGTTAAAAATAATAAATAAAATATTTGATGTGTTAACATCTATAGGCGTGGGTAGGACATTCTATCAAAGTGAACACATGCAAACTACACACAGCTTTAGCATCACATACGTGGTTGTTGTACAACAATAGTCTCTGCCTGAAAATAAGTATGATGGTATTGATGTAGCGGCAGCGTACAAACAAGCAGGTCGTCGTCGCCAAAGAGTATTGAATAGTATAGAGAACTCATGGAACGAATTGTATGACTCAAAGGCACTAGCGACATCTGGCGAATAATTCAAAACGTATTACTCTCTTTTTGTCACGATTTGGTCCATTCATAATTTTGATGTGAAACATTGATGCCTTTTGAAACATTTATGTTTTTTTTGTATTGTTTTATGTAATAACATTGTCGAAATGGTGCATTTATATTGAAATATTCTATAAAGAGAATAAGACTCGTTTATGCTCTTTTACTCAGACTCTCTACATGAGAACGGAAAAAGAGTGCAATAAGTTCTCTATACTATTCAATACTTTTTATCGTCGCTCTGTTTATGGCAAAACAAAAACAACTATTTCAGTGAGCTAAATCTTGCTTTATTTATTTTAACAATATTACATCTAATGTTAAAACAGATTAAAGAAAAAAGAAAATGCAATAGCAAAAGAGCCTTCAGCACAAAAACTATTCTTTTTTCAATTTTCCAATGTAACATTCACTAATGTGTTCATAGAAATCGAACAGGTACCGTGTAATAAAAAGGTGTAAACACATCGCCCGTGAGTTCGAATACTCATTGATTTTTTTTTTCAAGAGCTATATTTTTTAAATGCCGAACCGAACTGTATTTGCGGTATAAACAAAACTTAGCTGCCATATTAAAGCCATCCAATCATTCTTTTTAATAAAGAAAAATTGAATACAATACCTCTAAAACTGAATGAGATATTGTTCAAGAAATTCGAAGAAAGAGATAAATTTTTTTCGATTTTCAAATTCAAAAAAAGCGAAGATATTTTATACGACAAATTATTTACGTTTTCTTGGAAACCGAAACAAAAATTTTTCTGAAATATACCCCACTGTGCGATTGGCAATATTGATATATCGCCATAACCCTTGACTCCTTGCCTCACATCGGGTTTTTACAGAACTTAAAAATGTTTACTAGATCAAAAGATAGTGAATTTTAGCCGTTGGAAATCGATCCTGAACCACTGTGCCACGGTCACATAACTTTTCCTTAAGCGAACCACAGACATGTCATTCATGAGCATGAACATCAGCTGTCGTTGATGATTATTGTCGATTTACCATCCCTCTTGATAGAAAATAAGAATGTAAACGAAGTTGTTCGCATTACTATCATGTGAACAACATTTTTTGGTAATACTTTTTCAAATTCATCAGTCAGATAAAAAGTTATCGACCAAGCTCATGCTCATGAATGACAAGTCTATGGTTCGCTTTAAGAATATTTTTATTTCGATAACATTTTAGAAAGTTTGTCAAATAACACTGTGTGTAATTTTTTGAGTCATGGAAATATAACCATATACGGACACCACTACGTGATAAAAGACCAAAAAAAAGACCCGTGTCTCCCAGTTTTGCCAAAAGTCAATCACTATTTTTTTTTTTTTTTTTGAAAAAAGTGATCATTTTGTCAGGCTCATATCTTGCAAACCGTTCGAAATTTTGATTTGCTCTCTAAGGGAAAGTTGTAGCTCTGGTCATAAAGAAAATTGTCAAAAAACTTTAAAAAATCAAAATCGCAAAAAACTTTAAAAAATTAGATTTTTTTCCTTTTTTCCCCTATTCAGGTCCATAGGTAGCAAACCGTTGGAAATCAAGGAAACAGTCAACTACAATTATGTACCTAAGATCTCAATAAACTACTGTACCTAAGGTCTCAATAAACAGCATATGAACTTCCTAGGAATGATTCTTAACACCGTTTACTTCAATATTGAGATACTATGCTATCTCACCGACCGCTGCAGCACAGGCAAAGCAGTAAGCTCAGTACACGCAACAAGGGACGCAGCACACAATATAATAGCGACACGACGCTCACATCGAGGCATTATAGCTCAACGTCAACGAGAGCTCAGCGGTGAAAGTTATAGAGAAAGTGCTACAGCATAATTCGCACACAACATTGACAACTGACAATTTCCATATGCAGTGTGAAAATATTGATTTATTTTACTACGTTTGCGGTCATCAAATCAGAAAAAAAAAGTTACACAAGATTTCAAAAGGAAAATAATCTGTATGATATTTCTTTCGACAAGAGCTACAACTTTCCCTCAGAGTGTAAATCAAAATTCCGAACGGTTTGCAAGATATGAGCCTGACAAAATGATCACTTTTTTGCAAAAAATGACACCGAGGCCCCAAATCTTTGGGGGCCCTTAAAAAAAGTGCATGACTTTGGGCAAAACTGGGAGACACGGGTCTTTTTTTTGTCTTTTATCACGTAGTGGTGTCCGTATGTTTATGTTTTGACAAATGTGTGGTCCGCTTAAGATATCATGAAAGATATTCCAAAGATTTACGCAATTTTTATTATTAAATTTTTAAAACATTTTTTCCTTTTTGTTTGTTAATTTAAATCATAAATGTGACATTGAATTTTCACAAGGCAATGGAGTCATATTGTCTCCTCCAGTGCAAGCAGTACACAACGTGATACACATGCGATATTTGACGATGATAATAAATTACTCTTCTATGACTTCAATTTGAGATAAACACAACCAGAGACTGTAGCTCCAACGGGAAATGATGAATATTAAGTAATTTGAAAATAACCAGCCATTTATCAAACACGACCTTGAGCATATCGATAACGTGTATTGTTGTTTTGAAGACTTTCCACAAAATGCTCATCGAAGGATAATAAAAAAATGTTGATTATCTAACAACAGAGCCTTTGAATTAGAGGGTGATCAATCATGACGACGACTAATAAATTTCTCCCCGATTGGAAAGTATGAATACTCAAGTTTAATTTATTCATACGAGTATTTTCAAAATTGTAATAGAAAAAAAATTACAAATATTTGCAAATTGTATGAGAATTGCTTGAGTGATGTCAGACATTTAGTTTCTTTTGAATTCTTTCGTATTACTCCTCCCAAAAACGTAGCGAATTACGATCTAATGACCTTGAATTCTAACCTTACAGTAGTGTAGGGGCGTTGAAAAAGTTTCCATGTGAGTAAAACTAATGAACTTGAGTATATAGTTTTAAGTGCGGGCCACAATCATTTTTCATACTGTTAGATAAGTTGTACGACGAGCAGTGCATTATCACATCAAATGAACAAAGTGCTTTCCAAGGCAGACAACCCCCATCACGTGCCTTTCCAGCTTACTGAATGTATTCTATAAATTCATGAAACACTGCTAAGAGCTCTCATCACCGAACGAAGAGACATGTTCGTGAATATTTTCCTATACATGATGGTCTTTTTTTTTGTATTTTGTTGCTGTATTAAAAGTCCTTGGTATATCAACCATCACTACCTACATTGATAATATCATTAGCACTGTCATCATCATCATCATCGCCATTGCCATCGCCAACACCTACACCACCACCATAGTTGTTAGTCGTTATCGTCATTTAGTCCTTTCTAACGGCGAGGAAGGACACTTCAGGAAATGTTAATTTACACATAGTTTGTTTTTAGATTTAGTACAACAATTTTTTTGAGCCTCTGGCGTGAATAGTTTTAGTCCATTAATTCGTTTAGTTAGTTCTAGTTTCTGTCTTAATTCATAATCAATGACAGCTGACGGTGGCAATGGGAAAACGGGAATTTATACATAAATCTACGAAGAGTTAGAAATTGCAATTTAAAAAATGTATTTTATAAAAATTTAAGAAAATTTAATTTTTATACGGAAATATTTTAAAAGTATTAAAGTTTTTTCGAGAAAGTTGTTCGATACGAGGTTGAATTTTATGTTTCGGGATTTGGCAACCCTAGTTATGCAAGCTGACAACTGACAGCTCTATCGTAAAGTTGGGCATTTTTGAGGTTATGCGTACTCAGAACGTTTTGACATTCGAGCGCTATTTGTGTTGTTTACAGTAGCTTAAAAGATTCATCACGGCCCAAAAATGGAATTAAATTGTGAACATTTTCGTGCGATTATTTTTTACAACTTTCGACGTGGATTAACACAGCAACAGTGCATGGATGAACTTAATTCAATTTTTGGCGATGAAGCTCCATCAAGGACCAGTGTTTATCGATGGTATTGCGAATTCAATCGTGGTCGTAGTTCACTCCAAGACGAATTTCGTGGAGGTCGTCCAAAATCAGCTGTTGTTCCGAAAACCATTGATGCTGTGCGCGAACTGATTTTGCAAGATCGTCATGTGACCTATCGTGAGATTGAGACAACCTTAGGCATTAGTGGGACCAGCATATGTACATTCAATATTGCATAAACATTTGACTGTCAAAAAAATTTGTTCGTTTTGGATCCCACACAATTTGTCAATTGCTCAAAAAAAGGCTCGTGTCGATTGGTCGAAAGAAATGCTCCAAAAATACGATCGCGGCGCTTCGAAACACGTCTATGACGTCGTGACAGGTGATGAATCCCGGATTTACGCGAATGAGCACGAAAGTAAACAGCAGTCAACTGTATGGGTGTTTCAAGATGGGCCAAATCCAACAAAAGTTGTTCTTACAAGCAAATGGTCGCCTGTTTTTTCCGGAAAAACCGGACATGTCGCAACCGTACCACTAGAACAACGCAGAACAGTGAATTCTGAGTGGTACACAACCATTTGTTTGCCAGTTGTCTTCCAAGAAATCGGGAAAACCAACCGCCGAAGATGGATCACTCTTCACCACGACAATGCGAGCTCTCACACATCGACTGAAACAACTGCATTTTTGAGCACCCAAAACATCGATTTGATGGGTCATCCGCCGTATAGTCCTGACTTGGCACCGAATGACTTCATTTTATTCCCGTACGTAAAAAACAAACTGAGAGGTCAACATTTTCCGACACCTGAAGAAGCGGAATGCATGTTTTGGAGATACCTCAATCAGAGTGACAAAAGTGTTTCGACAATTGGTTCAAACGCATGCAAAAGAGTAAATTCAAAACAATAAAGTGATTTTCGATGATTACTATTTGTTTTTTGTTCTCTAATCCCGAAACATAAAATTCAACCCGTAGCTAACATAATTTAAAACTACTGAACCTAGGTTGTAGTTAGAATGACGTTTATTAATGATTTGATAGATATATCTGATGAAATTCGTCTAAAATTATCGTTATTGCATGTTATCGATAATCATGGTTCTCGAAAGTAATCGATAACATTGTTATCGAAAGTAATCGATAACTTTGTTATCGATAATTTCCTTATCTTTCCCATTAAAGCATATCAGCACTGGATCGCATATCAGCACTGGTCTTGAGTAGGGGCTCTTCGACGCTGGCACGTCCACTGCGCAACCTTTTTAACCTTGCATACCGTGCGGGATTTTTGCAATCATATATATGGTTCCTGCAATATGTTGCCTGGGCCAATTTTTGCATGCATGTAATTCTTTGTCGTTACTTAGCACATGTAGATTTTTTCAATAATACAATGTTTAACTCTAAAAATCACAACTATTTTCCAAGCGTTAGCGAACAACAGTGTCTCTGAGTCTCTATGAAATATTGCTATGTAAAAAACCACATTTTGATAATAATTAGACTCAACTAATTTTTTATAAAAACAAAAGTGAATTCATTTACATAAAAAAATGCATATAATATTTTCAAAAATTATAGTTTAGCATTTCCCAAAAAGATCTGATTGGCACCAATTTATCAGTTTTTCGTCTGTTGCTTCTGGTATCTTTATCATCAAAACGAATAAATCTTAGTATTTCCATAAATCTTCGAACACCCATTGTAGCTTCGAAAATTGTAATGCCGTATAATTTATCCCAAAATATTCGATAGTTTTGAGCGTTTGATTTCGTATGTCCAGCTGTTATAAGTAATCCAAGAAATGCATGTAGTTCATCCATATATATATGGGGTTCCACTTTCATGATTGACCATATATAGTTACTGCTTCTTTGTGGGTATATTTTAAAATCTCTTCACATACCGTGTTAGCAATAAACATTTTGAAGCTACTCCAGATGCTATCCAATGCCTTTCATGGCGGAAGTACAGCTGTAGCAAGTTTCCCCTTTATGATATTGCATGACAACGTTTAAGCAAAATTCAAAAAAACCCCGGAATATCCAATTTTTGGGGGAAATTCGACTTGCGCGACCTTTAAACCACTTCCGAAAAATCTGAAAAAATTCTCAAAAATACTATACCCTATACGTAAGCTTTCAAAAAAAGCTTGAGCAAAAAAAATTTTATTGATGGGACAACCTACTGAACATTTGAATTATATTTTTGTTGTTTTTTATAAAATGTTATACAGGATTGCATTAATAATTCAAAATTATCTGTTTTATATAAATACTAATTTATATAAAATTCTTTAAATATTTTCATTCTTATAATTCCAGGTAAATTCTTGTGTTGAAATCTTCTTTATACATTTCGTAAGTACAAATATTGAAATCTTGCACTAATTTTGAATGCCAAACCGGAAACGCATAAAAATAGATAATTATAATAATAAAATCTCTCATTCATTTTATTTTTGAATAAATATCTCTTAAAATAAACAAATAACTAAATAATGTCTTAAAGTGGGACACGAACGAACAAACATATCACATGCATTCGACACAGACATTTATCGATATAATAATAACAATTCTGGTTTGTTTATTTTTAATGGTCTTTACGTATGAATTATATACAAGTACGATAGATATTCTCGAGATTTCAAAAAAGAAAATTATGTTTTGAATAAATTAAAATTTTTGTTTAGTCTTCATGTGCAAAATCGTACATCGTCGTCTGTGAATCAACACTTAACCTATTACGGATCGTTGAAACGGACATCGCTTGATGACGTATTAGATCACCAGCGATTTCTTATACATTATTTTGTAAAAGGTAATCAGCTATGGCTACGATACTAGCGTGCGTCATTTTTAACTATTTTGAAACGGATTTGGTATTTTTGTTTTGTTTTTGCATTTGGCAATGGTCCATTAATGCAATGCACAACAGCATTCAATTTAATAATTTATTATAATGACCCAAATATTTTTCTTGTCGTTTTGCATCAAGAAATCATGTGAATATGAATAATTTTAATTTCATGTGATCTTTAAAAATCTCTTATTAACATTTCTCAACAGGTGAGTGAAGGAGACAAATTGAATATGTACACATTATTAGAAAAATTGCATTTGTACAGAGTTGTGAATGTTATACTGGGTTATTCGTTGGATTGACTACAAATAATGTTTTAACTATTTGTTTGGGGGCAGAACATTGTATCTGAGGCGCCGGTATCTAACGCGAACCACAGACTTGCCGTTCATGACCATAAACTTGGTAGATAACACAGTGCAACGCGAGAAAGTATAACCATATACGGACACCACTACGTGGTAAAATACCAAAAAAAAAGACCCGTGTCTCCCAGTTTTGCCCAAAGTAATGCACTTTTTTTTATTGGGCCCCAATGATTTGGGGCCTCGGTGTCATTTTTTCAAGAAATTGATCATTTGTCACGCTCATATCTTGCAAACCGTTCGGAATTTTGATTTACTCTCTTATGGAAAGTTGTAGCCCTTGTCATACAGAATAAAAATTGTCAACATATAAAATCAAACAAACTTTATCTTCAAGGTCAAAATCAAACATATACAATCAAAAAACTTCATCTTCAAGATCAAAATCCCAAAAAGCTTTAAAAAATTCGATTTTTTCCCCTGTTCAGGTCCATAGGTAGTAAACAGTTCAAAATTCAAGGAAACAATCAACTACAAAAATGTACCTAAGATCTCAGTAAATAACTTTCTTGAACATATGAACTTCCTAGGAATGATTCTTAATACCGTTTAGGTAGCGCTTAAGCAGCGTTTAAGTAGCCGCAAAAGTGGAAAATTTCCCGAAAATTTTTTAATTTCACTGTGTGTAATTTTTTAAGTCATGGAAATGTAACCATAAGGGCATTTCCTGAGAAAGTGCCACCCTATGTCACATCACGTCATCCTCTTTAATTGCTGATATTTTAGGACCATGGGGCTCGATTATTTTCTATGCCTTTCCTAAATACAGAATGTAAGTAACTACATATTTAGTAAAAGAAGAGAAAACAATCAAACTAACTGGTCCTAAAATATAAGTAATTATCGAGAGTGACGTGATGTGACAAAAGGTTGAGCTTTCTGAGGAAATGTCCATATACGGACACCACTACGTGATAAAAGACCAAAAAAGAAAAGACCCGTATCTCCCAGTTTTGCCCAAAGTCATGGACTTTTTTTTATGGACACCCAAAAAATTGGGGCCTCGGTGTCATGTTTGGAAAAAAGTGATAATTTTGTCAGGCTCATATCTTGCAATTCGTTCGTAATTTTTATTTACTCTCTGAGAGAAAGTTGTAGCCCTTGTCATAGAGAATAAAAATTTTTAACGTATAAAATCAAACAAACTTCATCTTCAAGGTCAAAATCGCAAAAAACTTCAAAAATTTGATTTTTTTTACCTTTTTCCCCCTGTTTGAGCCCATAGGTGGCAAACCGTTCAAAATTCAATTAAAAAATCAACTACGAACTGTACCTAAGATCTCAAAAAAACAACTTTCTAGAACATATGAACTTATGGCCAAATCTTTGGGCCCCCAACAAAACAACAATAGTGCATGACTTTGGGCAAAACTGGGAGATCACGTAGTGGTTTCCGTATATGGTTATATTTCTATGACTTAAAAAATTAAATTAAATATTACTAAAAAAATTTTGTAAACATGATAGTGATGCGAACAACTTCGATTACATTCTTATTTGGTACCAAGAAGGGTGGTAAACCGAGAATAAATAGCAACGATAACTGATGTGCATGCGCATGAATGTCAAGTCTGTGGTCCGTTTAAACAATTTTTTTTTGTTAGAACATGTCGAAATAATATAAAACCTAAATAAATAATTTCGATATACTTATCTCTTATGGCGATTTCGTTGCGTTTAAGTAGCCGCAAATTTTTTCTGCCCTTTGCCCTAAAAGTGCCTTTTTGTGTTCGTTTGTGAAAAAAGAGCAACACCACTTGAAGGTTTTGTGTTCGTTTCTGAGAATGTTGCACTCAAAAAGTGCAAAAATGTTTCATTTTCTGCCCTCTCAGCGAGCCATGGGAGAGAATGTTGCCCAATAGAATGGCAACTTTTGTGTCATTTTGTTTGTGTCCTCGCTAAGCTAATTTTTCTACCTTTTGTGGGAACCGCAAGGGTAATTTAAGCGGATTCAGTTAAATTTGATTACCTTCTCAAAAAAGTGGTTGAATTTTTGATTAAGCGGGAATAATAACGACAAAAACCATTTGTATTGGTAGATATTCGACCAGTTTGTACACTGAAAGAAAAAGCTTCATCAAATTTATGAATTCCTTCACCAATTTGATAAAACATTTCCTCAGTTTTCAACCTACAACACATTTCATTGAATTGATAACGAAAATTTCATAAATTTTCATCTATATTTCGTCAATAGTTTACATTAATTCAATGACAATGTTACATCAATTTGATGTATGTTTGTCATCAAGTTATAGTAAATTTCGTCAACTAGATGTAAGGTCGTCATCAATTTGATGTAAGTTTGTCATCAATTTGTTTGTCATTTTGATGTAACTGATTGTTAGTGTGTAGCCAAACCCTTTGGACTATTTTTCATTATAAGGAATTCACAAGAACCGGGTATAATACCACATAAAAAATGCTCATAGCGTGGATATTGCTTTCTATCCATTGCACTATTTTCTATTATGCATTTATTTTCAATTTTCTACCAGTTTGTTTCTTTTTCTCTATACTTTTCCAATGCTACGCCCATACTTTGAATCGAGCCCACTAATTATTTCTAAATTCCAATGATGAAGCTTGATGTAAAAAAGATATTCAAATTCAAGAACTTTTTCCATGAGTTTATGAAAACTGTCATCAATTCAATGAAGAACAATTAATGATTGCCATATTAAATGACAAGCATCGGGCATTTAAAGTAGATTTAAATGGAGAATTTTCAACTGTGAAACTGGCCATAAGTGTTGTCCAGTAACTTCCTCTGGCTTGTACCCTACTATGTACAAGTATTCTATTTATCATTAGACATTTCGTGGAGTCTCAATCTTTGCGAAAGTGTTGCTAAGACAGATAGCGTTCCACCGTTTCGAAGTCCTCCTTGCACGGCCTACATTAATTTTCATAGACTAACTCAATTTTAAGCATATGTACAGAGGCGAGCAAAATTGTAACAGGGTTGACACAGTGTGGAAATAAATTTGTATATTTTAAATATTTGATTTGAAATATTTGAAAACAACAACAAAATAATTAAAAAAATCAATTTATTGTTCTCTCGTGAATAAAAACAAAAGCAATTTTAATTCTATGTTGATATGTGTATACACAGCGAACAGTAAATATTTTAAAGTTACACAAATGTTACAATTTTGCACTCTTGTTTTGTGTTAGTTAATTTGTTTTTTTATACAATATTTTATCCATTAGCCAGTAGCTTTTTAAGAGCTTGTAAACTACGGCGAGTCATGCTATTACAAATCGCATTACAGTTTTTGACAATAATTGACTACGACGCTGAGAATATTCTATTTAGGGGAATAGGAACTGATACAAATGACAACAAACACAGTAGAGTAATGTAGGCAACTTTTGGAAAATTACTTCACATGTTCAATACTGCTTGCTGATGATCTCTTAGATATTGTGAAATGAAAAATCTTCGCTTTTTTCGCAGTCGCTCAATTAAAAATACTAAAAACTGATTGCTTTGACTCGTAAAACAACGGCCCCAGCAACATATTGCAGGAACCATGAACATGCTTGCAAGCATTATTTTCATGAATTGAAGATCTGCTGCCTTTTGTTTCTTTATTGTCTTTCACGTTTTTGCTTTCAGCGGTTTTCAACAAACAAAGCAACATTTTGGTCACAAATACATATATTATAACCTATTAATCAGTGTGTCCCAAACATGTTGTATTAAAAACCAAACACAATGTATACTATGTTTACGACAAGCTACAAACACGTTATATTTGCATCGAAACAACAAATAAAGTTAAATTCCTCAGCGTGTATAATATCAATGTGTGATCCGCACTATATCTCCGACAGAGTTAATTTAAAAAGGGACCACATACTTGTCAGTCATGAACATAAACTTTGTCAATAATTTATTTTCTAATTCATCAAATCGCAAAAGTAACGCCAAAACTGTTTGCTGGCGAGATAAGTAGCGGACAACACATTGTTCAATCATGAGCACGAGCATGGTTTATTTGGTGACATTCATTATCGTAGTATTGAATACCCCATGCCTAAGATTAGTGTAATCGCTTTTGTTCGTGTCACTGTCTTGCTGGCAAACTTTTTGATGTGTTAACATCTATAGCGGCGTATAGGGACTAAATCTATCAAAGTCAGATTTTATGCTGCTGCTAAAACCAGATTTTCTGCGACTGCGAAAGAGAATAATGACGTGTTAAACACAAATGAGCGAGCAAGAGAGCAATGAAAGAGTGGTGTGGCAGGGGTGAGGCAAACGAAATTGTGTCTATAGCGTATGTATTAACATAATAATGTATGTATGTACATGTGTCTGTTGCTGTTGTTGAATGGAGATATAAAGCATAGCCACGCAAAATTTAATTTGCAAGCCCATGGGCTTGCGCAGTCGACGTTATGGTGACACACTAATACGTCAGCTACTTCGTACAAGGTATGTGTGATGTTGTGTGTTTGGCTGTTTCGTTGCTGTTGATATCGCAAACATGTGGTTATGTGGCACACGTATACGTCAGCTACTTCGGACAAAGTATGTGTGATGTTGTGTGTTTGGGTGTTTCGTTGTTATTGCTATGGCCAAACAAAGCGAGTCATTTGATGTTCAGCATTGCCCGGTGTATACAAAAAACTATTATTTTTTATTTTCCAATGTAACATTTACTAATGTGTTCACAGAAATCGAACAGGTACCGTGTAGCAAAAAAGTGTTAACACATCATTCGTGAGTTCGAACACTCATTAATGTTTTTTGTAATCTTGATTCTATTGTTTAGCCAGATAAAGAGTTATCGACTCAGCTTACGAGTAGGATCATAAATGGCAACTATTGTATTTTTACAGAAAATTCATCGATAGTTTTTGTTTCTATAGACAACTAAACCAATCAACATTTTCCATGCATTCTTATCGTATATTAGTTTAAATATTATTATAATTAGAAAATATTTAGAAAATTGTATTCTAAATTTAATTTCAACAACATTCATTAAAATATCGCATTTCCCATTTTCAAAGCTGACAAATCATGGCCAAGGTTGAATAATTTGAATAACAGAAAAACCATTTGTCTACATACATACATACATACATTTTCATTTGAATACGAAATAAAACAATTCATTTGGAAGAAAATTGCAGAGATTCTTGTGCAAAGAAAAACAATCCACTTCACCATCAGGAACACTTAAGTTGAAGAGGTCGTTAAATTGCTTTCCAGCAAGCAAAGGAAAACTATGTGAATTTTGTACAAAGCTAGTGAGTGGAGGAGCAATCACATCAATAAGGAGCTGTGTATTTGTACCCTGAAGGCCACGGATAAGTTCTGAGAATTGCATTCATGTGGAAGCTATTGAAATGATGGCCGCTTATATATTTGCTCCACACTTGTATGGAAATCGTAAATATTTTTGCAAATTGTTTCCCTAAAACATTTTAAATTCTGCCGCTTTATAATAATTATTTATTTGTACAGATTAATGAAATACATTAATATTTATTTATTGCATGATTCATACTGTATTATAAAACAATATATCGAAAATATGAACAACAACAACAAAAAAAAAACACCCATTAAACCCAAACAGATTCTTTGAAGAAAATACCAAAATTTCTCTGAATCGCAATACAACATTTTCAATACTGTGAATAAAGCACTTTTCACATTGACAATTCAGTTCACAGTAGCAGTCTTATCCGCCAGATATGTCGGATCTGATGGAAATTTGTGAGTGTAGTTCTGTGTAAATAGACTTATCGATAAGTAGCATGAGATAAGTCGGTCACATAAGCGAACTGCAGGTTTGTCATTCATGAGCATAAACCTGAACATCATCATAATCTGCCACACATTTAAACGAACCACAGACTTGCCAGTCATGAGCATGAACATCAGCTATCGATGACGTTTATTGTCGGTTTACCGCCCGTTCTTGGATACCAAATAAAAATGTAATCAGTTTAGCCAATTTTTTGTTAATAACGGGTTTTTCAATAAGAGCGCTACAAAAGTTTTTTTAAATAAAACAAAACCGGTTTTAGATACCAATGAAATTCTTTATTTCTGTGAAACTACGTTCGATGCCATTATGTATGGAACTCGATTTCTTTTGCATGGCCACCACGGATACGCTTGCAGAAGTCCAGACGCTGAACCCAATTCTCGACGGTTTTCAAGCATAAATCGGCCGATACTGCTGCAATTTCACATTCGATAGACCATAGACCATAGACTTGACGTAGCCCCATAGGAAATAATCTAACGGCGTCAACTCGCACGACCGAGGCGGCCAATCGACTGGGCCATTTCGTGGGATAACACGTTCACCAAACTTGGTTACCAATAAATTGATTGTGGCATTCGCTGTGTGGCTTGTGGCGCCGTCCTGTTGGAACCACATGTCCTCCAAGTCCATATTATCCAATTGGAGCCAAATATATTGGGTTATCATTGATCGGTAGCCACTCGCATTCACAGTAATGTGCCGGTCTTGATCATCACGGAGGAAGTACGGCCCAATGACGCCGGCCCATAAACCGCACCAAATCGTAATTTTTTCGGGATGCAATGATGACTCATGGATTACGTGTGGATTGCTGTCTGACCAATAACGCATATTTTGCTTATTGACGAAGCCAGAAATGAAATTCAGAATTCAGAAATTGGACGTAGCGCTCTTAAAGTTGAGGCCACTGAGTCCAAATTTCGGTAGTAAATTTTAATAATTTCGACTCGTTGTTGGCTCGTATAACTTTCCATGATGAAATGGCAAACCCTACTGAAGAGAAATGTCAAAAGAGCGGGAAAAAATATGGCTTCGTTTGCTGTCCCTATCAATTTACTTTTGTAGCGTCTCTGTTGAAAAACCCTTTATTTTTCAAATTCATCAGCCAGATAAAAAGTTATCGGCCAAGCGCATGCTCATGAATGATAAGTCTGAGGTTCGCTTACACGTTAAAATATCGATATTTTTTGTTGTTTGGATGCAAATATAACGTGTTTGTAGTTTGTCGTAAATATACTATGCTTGTGTCCAAACACATTGTGTTTGCTATTCAATATTACATGTTTGGGACACAATGATTAATAGGTTATAATATATGTTTTTGCAACCCACATGTGGCTTTGTTTGTTGAAAACTGCGAAAAACAAAAACGAAACAGACAACAAAGAAACAAAAAAAAATAGCAATGCTTGCAAACATTTTTCTTTCAGCGTGTACAGTGAGCAAAACATTTGGTAATTATGAGCACGAATATCGACCATCGTTAAAAAAAAACTTTGTTTTAACCACATATCCTATATCACACAAGGAGATAATCGCAGTTGTTGGTATCGCTATCATGTTTACAAAATATTTGAGTAATTTTAATTTATATTGATGGAACACTTGAAAAGTTATCGATAAGTGTATGGTCATAAATGCTAAGTCTGTAGTCCGCTTAAACCTACCCCCCGATCGGAGTCGGGTTAAACACGTATGCCCGAACCAGTGAGTTTAAAAACGACCAGCTCATTGACTGTGAGATACCAGTACTTTGATGGGATGTAATGGGAAACTACGGCAACGAACAGCAAAACCCGCGTCATCTCGCACGTTGAAGGAAATCTCGTGACTAATGAAAGACTACACTGGGCAATATGAAGTTGTAAGTCCTACAAATCACCTGGTCCTGACAGCATAGCACCAGTGTAGTTATAAGTCTCTCATCTTTCCTTCTGAAGGCATTGTAGAGGACGATTGACTCATATCTGCACACAACGAGAGGTCCATAAGTCTCAGCTTTTCACATTCCAGCATGCTGACAAGAAAAGCAAACCTACGGAAACCGCTCTGCACGCTCTAGTGAGAAATCTATTTACATAAAGGAATACGCTGTTGTGCCAGTCATCAATATACAGGGTGCCTTTAACAATGTTTTTCCAGGATCAATTAAATCGGGTCTATCGGCACTTTATGCTGACCAGGGAACATTAATCCGATCCATGTATTTTTTACGCCAAGGGCCATATATTTCGACTCTGGGTCACGTGATTTTATCTCGAATGGTGAATAGAGCAACACTCCAAAGGGGAGTCATAACTCCACTTCTCTGGAATTTAGCACTTGATAGTGTTTGTTTGATGTGGAGGGATCCGTTTTCATTGTTGTAGCATACGCTCACGACCTTGCAATTGCAGTACAGAAAAAATCCTCTGCAACATGCCGTCATGTTTTCTAAGGCTTACTCAGGAGACTCAGGAGAAACCCCAGATTGTTATCGTTATCAGGAAGCAAAAGGTTCTGAATATTTTGCCATTGGCCCTATGTGGTAGATAAATTTGCTAAGGAACTATGGTACATATCTTGGTGCGATTCTTGGCAGAAGGCTAAGTTTCAAGTCAAATACTATGGGTATGGTCAGTAGAACCACAGTGGCCCTATCTCCGAAAATATTTTACTGGATATATACACCTATTACACTGTGACACAAATGAAAGGAATTTGTTTCGTGCCTCAGCCAAACCAAAAAATTGTGAAAGCACTTGGACGTGGTATCACAAAACCGCGATCGATTTTGCCCCTATACGTAACAATTTTTTGTTACATGCCGAAGAAAATTTTGGAGGTGGGTCAGAGCCCTATTTCAGATTTTACTTCAATAAATCCTAAACAGCTTGAAATATTGCATTACAACGTTAGACAATATTGTAGATATTATCCTATTTCATAATTCCCTCTAATATATTTCTAAGGAAAAGTACACTGTTAATGGATTATTTCACGAAAGGTCATGAAAAATTGGACATATTTTATATGTTATACATATTTTTTATGTGTTCAAAAGAATTGAAGCTTATTATTATTGAAGCTCTACGTTCATCAGGGTTGAGTTTTATTTTATTCGGCCTTTTTATTAGTAATTTTCTAAGGGCGGATCAATAAGTCCGTGACATTTTGAATGAAACACAGTTTTTTGCAAAATACGCTTAGTCCAACGTTTCTTCAATTTTTATATCCCTTCCAAAAAATAGGATTTTTCGAGGTCCATAAAATAGGTATTTGTTTGATCAATTATTTCATCGTTGGAGCTAAATCCCATTCCCCCGAGCCATTTATTTAGGTTTGGAAGTAGGTAATGGTCACTTGGGTCTAAATCCGGAGAATATGGCGGATGAGGTACCAATTCGTAGTCCAATTAAACAACTCCAAACAATCCTTTGAAGTTGTCACACGATTACGTTTATGGTCAATTGAGAGCAAACGCGGCACCCATCTTGCAGACAGCTTTCTTAAACCCAACTGATCATTTAAAATCGGAACTACACTGCCATATGAAATGCCTATGGCATCAACAATCTGACGCACTTTTGCTCTTCGATCGTCCAACACCATATCGTGGATTTTTCGCCATTTTCGGGTGTATTGACCTCAATTGGCCGTCCAGAACGTTCAGCGGCGACATTTGTACTTGTGCGACCACAACGAAAGTCAGTAAACTACTTCTTTTTACTATTGAAATCGATGGTACAGGGTCCCCATAGTATTTATCAAGCTTTTCCTTGGCTTGATTGACGGTTTTTTTCGCCAAAAAATAATGTTTAATGAGCACTCGAACTTCACATTTTTCCATTTTTAAAAAATTGCACGAGATTGTTTTGAACAGCTGTTAAACGCAAAGTAAATGACGGAACTTGCTCTAAATTTGACAGTAGTCTATTAACAGGTGGTACGTGATGGGAGCAGTGTTGCATGTCATATAACAACGAGGGAAGTTCCAAAAGTTACGGACTTATTGATCCCCCCTCTATTTAATTTATTTTCATTTTACTTGCATTCCCGGAAGAATATGATCACTGTTGTTCCCATTAACCGGACCATCGAAAATAAATGATGTTATCGATAGATAACATTTGTCGAATATATATTGTATTTATTTCACTTTACTATTATTAATGTTATTCGCATTAAGCGGATCACATACTTGTCAGTCATGAATATTTGATCTGGCTCATTTAGTCGAATCGATAGCAATAGTAGAAATCACTAACGTGCTTGCAAACAATTTTGGTAATCTTTGATCGAAATTTTGAGCCAGGAAAACGATATCATCCAAGCTCATGACGGACAAGTACGTGATTTGCTTAAGAGTAGAAATGTTTATTCACAAAAAAATTTTAATCTTGTTTCGAAAGTTATCGATCAAGGAATTGCTTCTGCTTTTTTAAACTATTGTTTACAAAATTGGCAAGACTCGTCAACGATAACCGTAACTCATGCGCATGATTGAGAAATATGTAGACCGTTTAATATTTGGTTGGACAACATTTTTGTTCAGCATGAGTGCCAAATCAAGATTAGATCGGCAATTAATAAACCGAAATCAATAAAACTAGGTATTCGACGCTGGGGTTTTTAAACAAATCAGTACTAAATTTATAGCTACAAAATTGAAACAGTACGGAAAAGATGTTATATCAAAAAATATTCATTATAATCGTTTTATATTGCCTGATAACATCAAGTGAGGTGAGTTGCCGCGATTGTCTTCTCTCCCATTAATCTTTTGAAACATTTTCTTAATTATTTGCAATTTTTGTTTAGACAGCAAAACGTCGTTTCAAATTGGAGTTCTACAATTATACATGCAAAAGTTTCAACAATCGCATAAAGTTATTTGAGTGTAGTTTCCAGAAACTGGACTATAATCTGTACACTTTCCACGAGCTGCTGATGTTTGACAAAGATTTGGATAAATATTTCGATATTCGTTTAAGAATCGACATAAAACAGCAACACATGAAGACTAATGTACGGTTTATTGACATTAGGTTAAGTATATGCGACGCGTTGGCCAACTCATTTCAAAATCTTTTGCTTAAGGGCCTTTTAGACGAACTAAGAAGGTCTAGCAATGTACCCTACATGTGTCCTTTCAAGGGAGTAAGTTGTTGCTGTCAAATAGACTTAACCTTACGTTCTCTTAACTAATTATATTTCAGAACGTTTTGTATAAAATTCAGAATTTTAACTTCAGCGAGAAAAATCTTCCCACCTATATGCCGGATTTGAATTTTACATTTACTTTGGAATTTTTCGAGAACAGCAAATTGTTTGGTATAACGAAGATAACAGGTGGTGCTGCACCCAAGTAATGCGCTCAACATTTAATGAATAGTGGAATATAAACTTTCTTTATTATTTTAAATAATACCATTTTAAATAATAATAAAAAAGAATATAAAATATATAATATATAAATAATATAAATGTTAAAAATATACGAGTATGTGCAAGAAATTCCTATACCTACAAGGTTTTTTTGTTTTAAAGTATGAATATTTTATAATATCGATAATTTGCTTACTTTGTGTTTTTCCAGTCGGCTATTTGACTGCTCAGTTTGAACGTCGCTTGTATTGCTTATCGACAATTTTATCGATAAATGTTTTCTGTGAAAAATTGTTACGCGGAAAATCTTTCATACTTGGGAGTTTGTTTTCCACATTAAATAAATCGATAATTTGCAAAATGCCTTGTTCATCAACGTCCTAAAATGTCATATATGATCGCAAATGGTCGCATAATACAAAAATATTGTTGTATTTTGCGTTTTTGTTCATAATTGTCATATCTTTAAAAGCCTTTTCAAGTAACCAAAACAACAATCGAGTCACCCTATTCGAAGCTCAAGTAACAGTCCTATAGACGGTGTACTTTAAATAAAGCAAGAAACGCATCATTTCTACACCAATTATTGAGCTCTAATTATAATTTTGTTGATTAGTGTATTTAAAAAAGTTATCAAGAAATGTATAAGCTGCAATTCTATTGAAGACAGCTACCGCAATTTATTTGCCGTTAGGCAAGAAATGTCAAAACATATAAAATATGTGAAATTTTTCATGACGTTTCGTGAAATAATCTATGAACAGTGTATTTTTCCTTACAAATGTATTAGTGGGAATTGTGAAATAGGTTAATATCTACAATATTGTCAAAGGTTGTAATGCAAAATTTCAAGCTGTTTATGATTTATTGAAGTATAATCTGAAAAAGAGCCCTGACCCACCTGCAAAATTTTCTTCGGCATGTAAAAGAAAATTGTTACGTATAGGAGTAAAACCGAGCGGGGTTTTGTGATACCACGTCCAAGTGCTTTCACAATTTTTTGGTTTGGTTGAGGTCCGAATCCCACTGTTGCACAGTGTTATCCACCCGATATTCCTGTACGGCATTGTCGGTTAGTAACCGCGACAGTAAAAAATAATTTTCCAATTTCTATTAATAAAAAGAATATAAAATATATAATATATAAATAATATAAATGTTAAAAATATACGAGTATGTGCAAGAAATTCCTATACCTACATGTTTTTTTGTTTTAAAGTATGAATATTTTATAATATCGATAATTTGCTTACCTTGTGTTTTTCCAGTCGGCTATTTGACTATTCAGTTTGATCGTCGCTAGTATTGCTTATCGACAATTTTATCGATAAATGTTTTCTGTGAAAAATTGTTACGCGGAAAATCTTTCATACTTGGGAGTTTGTTTTCCACATTAAATAAATCGATAATTTGCAAAATGCCTTGTTCGATTACTAGACTTCATGAATACTGTTGATTTGATAAACGTATTCGTAGAAAATTTCATCATAAGCTTCAACTAGTTTTGCTTTATCGACAATTTTATCGATAAATGTTTTCTCAACAAAATTGTTACGTGGAAAATCTTTCATACCTGGGATTTTGTTTTCCACATTAAATAAATCGATAATTTGCAAAATGCCTTGTTCGATTACTAGAATTCATGAATACTGTTGATTTGATAAACGTATTCGTAGAAAATCTCATCATAAGCTTCAACTAGTTTTGCTTTATCGACAATTTTATCGATAAATGTTTTCTGTGAAAAATTGTTACGCGGAAAATCTTTCATACTTGGGAGTTTGTTTGCCACATTAAATAAATCGATAACTTGCAAAATGCCTTGTTCGATTACTAGACTTCATGAATACTGTTGATTTGATAAACGTATTCGTAGAAAATTTCATCATAAGCTTCAACTAGTTTTGCTTTATCGACAATTTTATCGATAAATGTTTTCTGTACAAAATTGTTACGTGGAAAATCTTTCATACCTGGGATTTTGTTTTCCAGAGTAAATAAATCGATAATTTCCAAAATGCCTTGTTCTATTACTAGTCTTCTTGAATACTGTTGATTTTATAAATGTGTTCGTAGAAAATGTCATCATAACCTTCCGCACATTTAAGTGAACCACAGACTTGTCATTGATGAGCATGAAAATCATCATAAGCTTCCGCAGATTTAAGCGAACCACCATAGACTTGTCATTCATGAGCATGAACATCAGCTATCGTAGATGTTTATTGTCGGTTTATCAGGAGAATCCAATACGAATGAAGTCGAAGTTCACAAAATTGTTTGGAAATACTTTTCGAAATTCATCAGCTAGATAAATAATTATCGGCCTAACTAATGCTCAAGAATAACAAGTCTGTGGTTCGCTTAAAGATTAGCTGCTCATGTTAGCTACAATTATCGTTGATATTTACTATATTTTTACCATCATTCACTATCTTGTGATGAACTTTATGAAACGTTATCGATCATACTCCCATTCTCATGAATAACAAAGCGGACCACACATTTGTCAATTATCAATTGGTTATCGGCCACATACATTGTCGTTTTATCGTCAATCAGAAACGACATTGCAAACAAGAATGCAATTGCAGTTGTTCACATCACTAACTTGCTTGCAAATAATTTTTGTAACACTGTGTGTAATTTTTGAAGTCATGGAAATATAATCATATACGTGATAACAGACAAAAAAAAAGAACCGTGTCTCCCAGTTTTGCCCAAAGTCATGCACTTTTTATTTTATGGGCCCCCAAAAATTTGGGGCCTCGGTGTAATTTTGGCAAAAAAAGTGATATTTTGTCAGGTTCATATCTTGCAAACCGTTCGGAATTTTGATTTACTTTCTGAGGGAAAGTTGTAGCTCTTGTCATAAAGAATAAAAATTGTGAACATATAAAATCAAAAAACTTCACCTTCAAAATGAAAATCGCAAGATCTCCTAATATATCCTAAATACCTAAAATCTCAATAAACAACTTTCTAGAACATATGAACTTCCTAGGAATGAGTCTTATATTGTGTTTTGCGTTCCTTGTTGCGTGTGCTGAGCTTAGTGCTTTGCCTGTGCTGCTGCGGTCGGTGAGATAGCATAGTATCTCAATGTTGAAGTAAACGGTGCTAAGAATCATTGCTTACATTCATTAGGTACATTCTTGTAGTTGATTGTTTCCTTGAGTTTTGAACGGTTTGCTATCTGTGGACCTGAACAGGGGAAAAATCTAAAAACATCGAATTTTTTAAAGTTTTTTGCGATTTTGATCTTGAAGATGAAGTTTTTTTGAGTTTATATATTCTCAATGTTTATTCTCTATGACAAGGGCTACGACTTTCGCTCAGAGAGTAAATCGAAATTCTGAACGAATTGCAAGATATGAGCCTGACAACATGATCACTTTTGCAAAAATTACCCCGAGTCCCCAAATATTTGGGGCCCATAAAAAAAGTCCATGACTTTGGGCAAAACTGGGAGACCCGGGTCTTTTTTTTTTTGGTATTTTATGACGTAGTGGTGTTCATATATGGTTATATTTCCATGACTTGAAAAATTACACACAGTGAAATTAAAAAATTGTCGAGATATTTTTCACTTTTGCCTAAACGCTACCTAACCGCTACCTAAACGGTGTTAAGAATCATTCCTAGGAAGTTTATATGTTCTAGAAAATTATTTGCTGGGATCTTAAGTACATTCTTGTAGTTGATTGTTTCCTTGAATTTTCAATGGATTGCTACCTATGGACCTAAACAGGGGAAAAAAGGTAAAAAAACGAATTTTTTAAAGTTTTTTGCGATTTTGATCTTGAAGATAAAGTTTTTTTGATTTGATATATTCTCAATGTGTATTCTCTATGACAAGGACTACGACTTTCGCTCAGAGAGTAAAAAAAAATTCTGAACGAATTGCAAGATATGAGCCTGACAAAACTTTTTTGCGAGAATGACACCGAGGCCCCAAATCCAGTCCATGTCTTTAGGCAAAACTGGGAGTCACGGGTATTTTCTTTTTGTCTTTTATCACGTAGTGGTGTCCGTATATGGTTATATTTTTTCGTGTTGCACTGGGTAATCTTTGTTCAATTTTATAAGCCTAGAAACAGTTATCGATTGTTTTGCCAATTGTTTTCTGACTTGTAGTGACAAAACTGAACGAACCGATTTTCCCAGCGTTTGATTGGTGACGTAAAACGAACCACAGACTTGTCATTAATGAGCATGAGCTTGGTCGATAACTTTTATTTGACTGATGAATTTAAAAAAGTATTACCAAAAAATTTTGTTGTGAACATGATAGTGATGCGAAAAAATTCGATTATATTTGTATGTGGCATCAAGAAGGCCGGTAAACCGACAATAAACATCAACGATCGCTGATGTTCATGCTCATGAATGATAATTCTGTGTTTTGCTTAAAATAATATTGAATATATGAACAATAAAATGGATGGAATTTGGCAAGTGTGAGAAAATATTTGTACAATATAATAAATATATATTAATAGAATTTATTACATAGCTCAGTGAGGTCTATAACAGGGCAACAGATTGGAATGCTCAGTAGAGAAATGGAACAAAGTACGAATTTTATGAGACAAAGCCATAAAAAAATCCCTCTACCGGAAGGAATATTAAACAAATTGGCGTTCGATTTTTTTGGTGCCAGATAATACGATGGCGACCCCAACCCTAGCCGGCGTGACGTATAGATGGTGCCAGTAGTTTGAAATAAAATATTTTGGTGAAAAGTGGCAACCCTATAAAACATATGTTTGAAGTTTCAAGGCGCCACAAAGTGGTTCCGCATCGATTTCTATCGGAAAAAATTCAATATCTTTTGCTCTAGTAAACATTTTTAAGTTCTGTAGAAAAGCAATTGTAGACAAAAAGCCAGGGACTATGGCGATATATCAACATTGAAAATCACACAGTGGGGTATATTTCAGAAAAATTTCCAAAGTTGCCTATTTTTTCCTTTTTCGATTTCAAAGAAAACAAACCACAGACTTGTCATTCATGAGCATGAACATCAGCTATCGTTGATGTTTATTTTCGGTTTACCGCCCTTCTTGATACCAAATAAGAATGTAATCGAATTTCAAAGTCATCGACCAATTAAAAAGTTATCGTGAACCTGTTAACGTGTTTTTCACTTTATGTAACATTTGCCAATCTGATAACGTTAATCATAGTGAAGCAATCCATTCGATTACATGAAAGGCGGCTCAGATTATTAATATTTTTGGTGGCCTTTTTCTATAGAAGAGCTACCATGAAGTTCAATAGCTATGTGGCCCGCTTCAATTGTCAATTAACTATCTTTCATTGTAAATACTTTATATTTCTCTTTTGCCTTTTTATTCCTTAGACGTTCTAGATATCTGATTTTATTTTCAATTGCAAAGTGTTTGTAATTTCTTGTGCAAGTTGACACCTAAGTAAAGTTTCTAATCTGAATTTCAGACACGCGATTATGTAGTCAATTCAGTTTCGTTGGGCGATATCGCGATATCAACGTTTTTCGAATGAATTTCATTTAATTGAGTATTATTATAAGAATTTTCTATTACACAAATATAATAGACAGACATTTCACGAATACTGAAGCGCAATTATACAAAACTGTTTAAGGGATTGAAATAAAAACAGTTGTTAAAATATGAACTTTAAGATTAATCATCGTTATCGATTGATATTGATTTTAGAAGTTTCATGAAATGGTGGATAAGTGAACAGATTTGAAATATACACATGTATTTCTCTGAGATAACAATACACGGTATGACAAAAATGTGGTGTTGAAATGAGTCATATTGGGACGTATTGCATTTACATATATTTTGAAGTAACTTCTGCCTTTATTATTTTCTCTATCTCATATTCGTCAATTGCATTTTCTTAAAAATAATATCTACATTTAATGTTTTTAAAATTTTTACACTAGAGATATATTTATCACTATTTATACAAGGTGTTTCACAAGAAGTCATCCGATGTTGTTTGGCTCTCATTTTTTTTTTTCTAAATGAAAAACTTCGATTCTGTTTTTTGATTATGTTTATTTGAACCTTTAGAATTTTATTGGTTAAGTTGAGAAGATGATATCGTTTAAATGGGCGCCGTCACAATTGATTACCATACGGGCTCGTTTTATGACATTTTTCATCACTTCGGCGAGAACTTCGGGCGACAGATTCTCGCACTCGTGTCGAATGTTGGCCTTAAGGGCTTCCAGGGTCTCGGGCTGGTTCACGTAAACACGGGACTTCAAAAAACCCCACAAAAAAAGTCTGGAACGGTTAAATCGGGCGATCTTGCGGGCCAGTGCAAATCGCCAAATCGAGAGATGAGGCGACCCGGGAACGCCGCCTTCAGAATATCGGTTGTGGCTCGCACAGTGTGTGCCGTTGCTCCGTCCTGTTGGAACCACATGTCCTCCAGTCCTAATTCGTCGAATTGCGGCAGGAAAAACTCGGTTAACATGGCCCTATAGCGCGCACCGTCCACTGTTCGATGACTCCTCCAGCATGAACAGCGCACCATGCAGTCACTTTGAGCGGGTGTAATGGCTCCTCGTGCATCACTCGTGCCCCAGAAGCGATAGTTTTGCTTGTTCACGTACCCGCTGAGGTGGAAATGAGCCTCATCGCTCATTATGATGTTGGTGGAAAAAGCGTCCACTTCGTCCACGAGATTGAGGATGGCTTGGGCGTAGGTCACACGCGTTTGGCGGTCGACAGGCAGCAGCTGATGCACGGACTGGACTTTGTATGGGAACATGCGCAGGTCTTTGACCAAAATTCGCCATAGGGGCGACCAGTTGATGGCTAACTGCGAGGCACGGCGTCTGGTCGATGTTTCCGGCGACGGCTCGACATCCTCGGCAACAGCGGCGATATTCTCGGCAGAACGGGCGCTCCGGGCCGGCCACTCCTGCCAACGTCTCGTGTATACTCTTCAAGGTTACTGGCCAAACGGCGCAGTGTTTGCGCAGTCGGTGTCGGACGGCCGGGGAATCGGCGACGGTATTCGCGCTGCGCCAACACCACAGACGAATTATTACGCATCTGTCTACTTCATACTTGTATTCTACATCTGTCTAGTCCACAAATGTCAAAACAGACTTGACATTGACGGCCATTTGCAACAATAAGACCATCTTCCAATAGGGTGGTCACTTTTGAAACACCCTGTATATTACTAATCGAAATGCTGCTTTTGTTTTACAAACAAACAGTAATTAACAACGAATTTTCCACTTGAGCAACTCAAAAAATTTCAATATTTGTAAGAGATAAAACCCTTAACTTATGCAAATACCTGCAATTAGTTAAACCTATTATTCTACGAATATCTTGAAGATTTGCGACTCAATAACTTAGAGCAATTTGGTGCAGTTTTAAGTCCAGATGGTGGTTATATATATAATATCTTATTCACATCAGTTGACGAATTTAAATATTCAGGTCGATTCCTATAGTCACCTTCACCATCAATACGCGCCTCATTCGCTTTTTGCTATTCTATAATACGTTGGTGATGTGATTGCAAGAAATCATATGTTTTTAGAGATGTGCAAACAGAAACATGTGGTTTCTTTCACATCATATGTATTCTAACATAAGGGGCGTTTTTTTCGTAACTTATACACGTTAACTCATACAGAATGAATACCTGCATGTTAAGATTTATAATTTTAGGAGTTGAGAATAACCCCTATAAAAGTGTTACCAAGTTTGATTTTGTTGTATGAAAAATATAAAATGTATGTCATTCCAATTATTATATTTCCATGACGTTGCGAAAATTATGATGTAAATATATGGGGTAGTTATATTTTTTAACAAAATATTTAAAAAGTTGTATAAAATATTATTGATGTTTTCTTCTTCCACAAGCAGAATTCCAAGACAATACTGGAGACAAACAACAACTAAAGGAAAAAAGAAGTGAAGTGAAGAAGTAAGCCTAGGCATAGACACATATATAATTTCACTGATATTCTGCCATGACTCTATTCGCAAGAACGCCGTCAGTTCTGTCTGCTTGATGATCTTTGTTTTCTTTTTTGATGCATTTTATGCACGTTTTGGTAACTTTTTGTAATTTTTTGTGAACTTTATGTACTATTTGCATACACTTTATGTACTTTTAGTAGTAGTACATTTTAGTAGCGTTACGTACTTTTTGGATGCAGTTAACGTACGTTTTACTAGACTTCAAGTATTTTTGGTAAAGTGCTCCTGGTGTGTACTTTTTGGAAATTGTTGGTGGTGCAGGTTATGAACTGGTGTAGGTTATGAACGTTATGGACCATGATATGCACTACTTTGTAGTACATTGTCTGCACTTGTAAATAAATGTTGTTGTATGTACTTTCTGGTACATTGTATGTACGTTATGGTAAATTGTATGTACCTTTCGTGAAAATTATGGAGAATAAATGAGGACACCGATCCGCGTTCATCACGTGGAGCCATTTGCCCTTACTTCTCTCCTCGTTAGAGTGCCTACGAAAATGCATATAAACAAATGCACGTCGCATGATCGGGGATGCCTGGGTGTTTAGTTTTTTTTTTTGTCGCACGTGCTGACGAGTCGTATAGTTTTTACGACTCGTGGCGATCGAACGGACTGTAGGTATTCGTTTACGATCCGATTTTTAAACTCGGTGATGCCCCAATGTGGCATTAGAGTCCTGAGCCATTGCAATCGAAATCTCGTATTTGAAGATTTCGTTTACCCAAACATATGTTTATCAGTACATTAATTCACTGTTACTAACCAAGCGAGAGAATGCTGCTGCAATGTAAATGCTGTATAACCACCTTATATATTACATTGTAGTTTTTAGCATTTTGTTTTGTGCTTGACTTTTAAATTAACGAATTGACAAATAAGAATGAAGAGTTATTGGATGAAGCCAAGTTTATTATACTCAACGTCTATGCGTTTTTTTCGTAACAGTTGATGTTAACTTATATAGGTTACGCAAAAAACGCCCCTATACTGTCATTATGTCATTTTCGTTCGACATCAATATCCACGCGTTTGTTTCTGTTTTGATTTTGTCTTCTAATTCCGACAAAATATATTTGAAGGCCCCTTTGTTAATCCTAAAACTTTTTCTAAAACTTTTTTCGGGATTAAAAAGGAGCTCCATCATTTTTTTTATAAATATACCTGATGTCATTCATTGAAAATATTTCCATCGTGTTGTTTCTTAAGTTTTTAAGGACACTTCGTACATTTCCCGAGTTATCAGTAACATAAAATTCAATGGAATCCATTTTAAATTAAAGTATGAGGTTTTGTTTACAATTTTTTGTTAATGACGAATAATTTTGTTTACAATTTTTTGTTAATGACGAATAATTTTCCCAATCAGCTGATTATACCTACAGCTGATTTAATTAGTGATGCCAAAAATTTTTCAATTGAAGCCCTTGGTGGAAGAAAGTGTTAACTCACTTTTTTTTCAACACAATATTTTCCTTCTCTTAATGTTTTCATGGTATGGTGTCTGATTTAAAAAAAAAATTAAAAAAAAAAATTGTAAAATTTAATTTTAATTATTTAAATATCAGATGTTGACTTTTTTCTTATCTAAAACAAAATCAGATACCATGGAAACATTAACAGAAGGACAATATTGTTTTTGAAAAAAAGTGAGTTAACACCTTCTTCCACCAAGGGCTTCAATTTTTATCGCTAAGTCATCACGAGTACTATTTTAGAATGCATCGAAAACAGAGCGTCGAAAGTGAAACGTTGCCTTCGTCGAAGTGAAGCGAGTATTTAGGAAGAGTATATTTCGCAAGAGTTTCACACAAAAAAGAAAGTTATCGAACTTTTCAAATAGTGTCGATATCTTCTTATCTTAAATAAAGTCATCAATGGGAGCATTTGTTCTATTAATAGCAAAATTCCATATTTCATCTAAAATCTATGTAGAGTCAAACTAGAAATCTTATCAAGTCGGCTATTCTACTACTAAAGTTATCGAGTCGGTTACATTTGCATAGTAAATTGTTGTAAAGGGTGTCTCAGTAAGATTGCACTTTTTAAATTTATTCATGGTAATTTTCAACTTAATTTTTTGACCAAATTAAGAACCTGACGAATGATATTTGGTAAAATATTTATTGTTTATGGTATATTTTACATAAATATTAATAAATATCTTTCGGTAAGCACTTAGTTTGTTTAGTATGCGATGTCTAAAATGGCAAGTGAATGTGACTTGTATGACAAGGTCGTTAGTGTAATTTTTTTTTGTACAAGTGGCAACTCTGAAATTTAATAACTGTCACATATGTTTTTTCCGATTATTAAAAATGGAGCGCCTTACGAAAGAATAACGCGTTATAATAGTGAAACCTTATTACAAAAATTTGGAACATTATGCTGAGACCGCTCGCAAACTTCGAAGAATTTTCAGTCGAGAAAGTGTAACTAATGTGTCAACCATTCGAAGAGTGTTCAAAAAATTTTAACAAACTGGGTCGGTTATGGACAGTAAGACAGACTCCTGTGCGTCAACGTAGCGGTCAGTCTCTTGAAAACATTGCTGCTCTAAACGAGAGTGTCACCGAAAACCCGAAAACATCAATACGACGTCGTTCTCAACAATTTCAAATTTCACGAATCACTACGCACAGAATTTTGACAAAACACCTCCACCTTCTTGCGTACAAAATTCAACTTACTTAGGTGCTCATACCAGCAGATCATGAAAAGCGCCGGTAATTCCTTCAATGGGTAATGGAGCAAAGTGAAGTCTATGCCAATTTTTCAAAAAAACGTCATCTTCTCCGATGCAGCGCATTTCCACCTGAATGTCTTCGTGAATACACAAAATTGTCGATTTGTCGGACAAGCAATAGTGAGTTACGAATAGTGAGTTACGAAACATTTTAAGGCCTAATTTTTGACTTGTTATTTAAATTGGTAATCAGTTGATTTTGATTTATGTTTGATCTACGAAATACGAAAAGAGTTTTTCAGTGCTTTGTTAAATACATAATCTTACTACCAACATTGTCAAATGCCGCGAAAAATAACCGGTATTCATACATTTGTCGGCTAATCGTTACAATGCATCAAACTGACACCATTTGCAGAACAAAAGTGAAGTGATAAAATACAAAATATTTAATGAAATTGGAGAATATTTGAGCAGAAATAAAGTTCTAACTACACTTTTTTTTGTTATTTCAACTAGGATGGAGATTGTAATTCTTCACATTAACAATTAAAGAAGCTTTGTGTTTGTTCTTCTTGTTGTTTTCTGTCAAACTCATATGGTAACTTGATCATAGTTTAAATGCCCAACGTTGGCTGTTTAAACAGCAATTAACTATTAACCTAAAAAGTGAATTCAGACTTTAAATTATGTTTGATCGTTGATCAAAGATGATTTTCCACTCAAAAATTAGGCCTTAGAGAATTTTTCCACAGCATAACACATTTCTTGGACATAAATCTAGTGTAGCAACAATGCTCTGATTTACACTAAAATTTCACCACCAACGAAACCTTCTGCGCTGAGTCGGAAAAGTGTTTTTTTGCTGCGAACGGTCCAACTTCTTGAGATATAGGCCTTTGAAGCTTGAGTACATAATCGGTCATATCTCAGGTATTTATAATCCGATCTGCCTAAAATGGGTATCATTACAAAGGGCTTTGTAAACTCTATAAATCTGTGTAGAACCCCATTTTACCCATTGCGGGCTAATTTAAAAATGATACCCATTTTTTTGCATAAAAATTTACTATTTTGAAAAAAAATCTAGTGAATTTATTGTCGTGGTATACTTCGATAATAGAGAAGACTCCAACCTTGTTTTTAAGGTATAATAATCACCTATAACCTTTGAAATGTGCTGCTATTTTTCTACCTAAATTTCCGATGTTTGTGAAGCATCATCTTCATCAGCGTCTAGGCCGTTAAGTCACCGCAGTGGTGAACTTCTTTCAGTGTGTTTGAAAAATTATTAATTTTTTTGTTTTTTTTTTGTCACACGATCATACGTACCACAAACATTTTAGAGTTTAGCAATAAATATGAGCAATGTTTAAAAATATGAACGATTGCGAAAATGACGTTTGGTATTAAAATGTTGTGAGTGGTCGCACGTGATTAATTTTCTTGTCCCGTGGGAGTGCGTGATCTTGAAATGCTGAAATATTGTCGTGCTTGATTGTGCGTGAAAATTTGTTTAAACTCGCACGCTCCGTGATTGTGAATGAAAATTTACAACGCACACATCTCTAATGTGGACGACATGTGGTTTCATCAAGAGCCTGCCATCGCGAGATTTTCGAATTTTGGGACACCCCAATAAATTTGCTTAATCTGTATAGGTTGTCTCAAACTTTTTCATCGGATATTTTGAAATATAGGTGAGATATACACAACTTTTATTGGCATCAGAGAATATCAGTTATGAACTGAGTTCGTATTTACCCACCCATGTGTTACCCATTCGCATCGCCGTGGGAAATGAGTAACAATCGTTTACCCATTAACCACAGGGTTTGGGGAAAATAATGCGTAGTTACCCAAGACGATGGGGAATTTCCCATCACGATTACCCACAGAGTATGGGAATGCGGCCTTTATACTTTACCAGAGGCGATTGGTAATGGGTTATCCAGGGCAACCCATCCACATTTTTTATCGAAAATCTGAAAAAGAAAAATTTTTAAAAACGTCTATATCTTGAAAGCGGAGCTTCCAATCGAAAAAATAACCAATTTTGAACTCGTTAAACTTTTTGTGATCGGGTTTGCTTAAGTTGCAGGTTTATGCAAATTTGCCACAAACGAGTGGTGCCTTGAAAGCCAACATAACGCGTGTCCAGAGTCATCTAAAATGCGCGCCACCCAGCAAAACCGTGTCGGCGATTGAAACCGTATCATATTCCTCATTGATTTCGTTGATTTGATTTATTCATTTTTAACATCTTCCCGTGGCTATTGAAACTCCCTTTAGATATTGTTACGAATTTTCCTAATTTAGCACTATTTAATTTCGCATTAATAAAACAAGGTTATTTTTAAATTGAATCGCTAAATTCGAAAAGGGTTCATGTCGATTTTTTCACTTTTTTCAGGAGACACAGAAAACTGAATTTATCTCAGCCTGTATGGACTTTGAGAGCGCAAATATTTTTGAAAGAACTGCTTCAAAAAATATTGAAATATTTTTTTTATAAAGGGTTTTTCAACAGAGACGCTACAAAAGTCAATCGATAGGGACAGCAAACGACGCCATATTTTTTCCCGCTCTTTTGACATTTCTCTTCAGTAAGGTTTGCCATTTCATCATGGAAAGATATACGAGCCAACAACGAGTCGAAACTATTAAAATTTACTACCGAAATTTGGAGTCAGTTGCCTCAACTTTAAGAGCGCTACGTCCAATTTCTGAATTCTGAATTTCATTTCTGGATGAATGGCTTCGTCAATGCGCAAAATATGATTTATTGGTGAGACAGCAATCCACACGTAATCCCGAATAAATTACGGTTTGTTGCGGTTTAGGGGCCGTCGGCGTCATTGGGCCGTACTTCTTCCGTGATGATCAAGACCGGCACATTACTGTGAATGCGAATCGCTACCGTTCAATGATAACCGAATATTTTTGGCCCCAATTGGATAATATGGACTTGGAGGACATGTGGTTCCAACAGGACGGCGCCACAAGCCACACAGCGAATGCCACAATCAATTTATTGGAAACCAAGTTTGGTGGACGTGTTATCTCACGAAATGGCCCAGTCGATTGGCCGCCTCGGTCGTGCGATTTGACGTCGTTAGATTATTTCCTGTGGGGCTACGTCAAGTCTACGGTCTATGCCAACAAGCCAGCGACGACTGATGAACTTCGTACGAATATCGAACGTGAAATTGCAGCAGTATCGGCCGATTTATGTTCAGCGTCTGGACTTCTGCAAGCGTGCCCGTGGTGGCCATGCAAAAGAAATCGAGTTCGAGAGTACCGCTCTTTTTGAAAAACCCGATATAAGAGTGCTGAAAAAAACAGCTGCTACAGTTTTCGAGATGAGCCCTCTTCGATAAAACCGACATGAATAGTATGTACAACAAACTTATTTATTTTACTTGTACAGTACAAACCAAACAATGCATCAAGTCTTTGGGCTTGAATACTATTACTCGACGATTTATGTCTTTGCCCTTTTGAAATGTGACTTCCCCTTTTTCGCTGCAAATCGTCTCATTATACGAGTTCAGCCGTTTCGAGAACCATTTCGAACTAACGCTGTATGTTTTCGAAGATTCGACATTGACTTAATGATTGGTATTGAGATGCCATCTGTTGTCGGCTGTTTCAGACTATTCTTGCAATGCCATCGAAAATTCATGATGAGTACTTTTAGGCGTAATAAGCATTAGAAAATCAAGCTGGAATATACACCACAAACTTGCGACATTCTAATGTTATTTTGGCATAAATGGTGGTTAAAACAAGCATAAGTATAACTCATTGATTGTTCATCATTGATTGTAACAATATGTTATAATTTTTAATTGAAACAGCCTCTAGGTTGGAGCGTCATCTTATTATGTTCTAGAAAAAAATTAATTTAGCGACAAAAAATCAAGGGAAAAAAGTCACACAAAAAAGTGCTAAAATGCATTTAACATATTTTTTCCAAAAAGTGCAGAAGCCAATGAAAGCGCTAGATTTGGCGACATTACGTTTTACTGTATAATATTCATTTCATTAAACTCTGAACTGAGCATATTCCGCATATATTTATAACGACAGAGAGAGATGAGGTGATGAGAACCTTTGACAGAGAATGTTAGTTCATTGACAAAATATAATCAGCTCCAGTGTTACCATGTTGGCATAATTTGTACAGTTTTGGCATAAATGTTTTCGAGTTGGCACTTCTTGTTTTGAAAAATTATGCCAAGTGCCATTCAGCACAATTTCCCTAAAAATGTTCCAATATTTTTAAGCACAATTGTTTTGCAAAGGGCACAATTTTTCGAACTGAAATGTTATCCTTTTAATTTATGAGAAAATTATATTTTAACAGCATAGTTATCGGTATCCTGTGGTAAAGGGTGGTCCAACCATAATGCATAATGAGTCACACCTTAACGTCAAGTTTTTTGCCGTCGGTGGTGCAATGGTTAGTGTGCGCGCATCTTGTACATGAGATCCTGGGTTCGAACCCTGCTCTGACCACCTTAAAGAAAAATTTCTTACGGCGGCGGTCACCTCGCATAGTGACGACGACACTATCGAGTATATAGCCATGAAAAAGCTTCTCAAAATACCGTTCGGAATCGGTGTAAAACTGTAGGTCTCAATCATTGAGTGAAAACTGGAAAGCGCACAACTCAGTGATTGTGAGAAGCTCTCCCCTGACCTTTCATGGGATGTAATGGGAAACCATTTATTTTTTTTTATTTGACATATCTTTGTTGAGAAACACGTTAAGATTCTTGAAACCTTTTACGAAAATGGACGTTCAAATCAAAATGCATTTCGTGGAGTTCGTAATTTTTTTTGGTCTGCATGATCGACCAAATGTGTCCAGAATCGGGAGAATTCTGCAGAAATTTCAGCAAACCGGGTCTTGAAAAGCCCATGCATCCACAAAGAGTGACTGTTTGGTGCGGTTTATGGGCTGGCGGCGTCATAGGGCCGTACTTCTTCGAAAATGAGGTCGGCCAAGCAGTTACCGTGAATGGTGTTCGCTATTGCGAGATGATAACGGACTTCTTGTGGCCATAAATTGAGGATATGAACCTGGACGATATGTGGTTCCAACAGGATGGTTCCACTTGCCACAGAGCCAATGCAAAATGCCTCTTTTGCGCGAAAAATTCAAAGGCCGTGTTATCTAACGTCGTGGCGATGTTAATTGGCCGCCACGATCGTGTAATTTAACACCGTTGGACTTCTTTTTTTGGATCTATTTAATAGAAAAAGTGCACATCAAAAAGCCAAGAACAATTCAAGAGCTAAAGGATGAGATAATTCGGCACATTAGCGACATTGAACCTCAATTATGTCTCAGGGTTATGGACAATATCGACCATCGGATAGAGGTATGCCACCGAAGCCGTGGCGAGCATTTGGCCGATGTTTTGTTTCACACATAATTGCCATAAATCCTTCTATCATAATAAATAATATTAATATAATTCTCTGAATACTTTTTGTTTTATTTACAATTAATTAACATCGTGCGTTTTGGTTGGACTACCCCTTATAATACCACAGTTCCTACCCACATATGTAAGCGTATTTTCGACGCGGAGTTTCGGCGTCAACAAATTGTGCACAAAACTTATAATATTCGTCGCGGCAACTTGTTCGCATCAAATACGCACAATGCAATATGATTCCTTTAGGTTCATAAAGAGAAAAATGTCCGACAAAAAGAGTTGCGAAGTAGAGGCGACTTGATCACTGTTCTCTAGGATAAGTAGAACGGATTCCAAAAGAAATTATCCACAACTTAGGAAATTCTACATTGAAAGAATTTGTTAAAAACAACGGATCTCAAACAAAATAATAAATAATTTCTTTAAGATTTATTTAAAAAATATGATACATATTGGAGCTAAATGTGTGCCCCTAGTTTGACCTTTAATAGTGTAGAAATTCTACACTATTACATTGTTAAATAATAATAATACTTCTTTTTTGGTTCAAGAGCGAAGGTATACCAGCTGTTTAAATTTTCTAATGGCGATAAGCACCCATTTATTGTATGTGCTCTGAACACAGAATTATAAATCACACTAAAATTCCAATTTTAGCACATTGATTTCGTAAACGACACCAATTTTGAGGACATTTGGCAGAATTTTTTTGTCACTCTCTGCATAGAGAAATATACAAGAGCCGCTATCCCTATCTTCACGTTCTCTTGGTGACGACGAGGTAATAAGCCATTTCATCGAGTTCGAGTTGGTTTTGAAATTTACTCTTTGGTTGGACATAATGCGGACAGAAATAAAAGGGAATGCGTATTTTCATTCGATGCAAACATCATAGAACATATTTTAGCTGTCACTAGTATCAATCAAACACTATTTAAACTTAGTTTGCTGCATGGTCTATAACATAGACTAATACTTATAGTAAGTAGACCTAATAGTTCTCTCACCAAATTTATGACGTTTGACATGGTGTGATATGAACGTTGGATGTTGAAAAGAATTACTTCAATAATACCAGATAGAGGCAAAATAACAACAACGGCATTTCGGTTTGTGTGTTAAAATTATTCTGTAAAATACAACACAAATGTATGCTAACAATAACAGTCAATAAAAAAGTTTAAAACACATTTAAATTTCACAGTTTTTCACAAAAACGACATGAAAAATTAGAGCAAGAAGTTGTTGTAATTCTACCTGGTGTATGTCACTTTTCGTCAAACATCTCTCTATCACATCGACCGCGTTAAGAAGAGTGCGAAAGGAAACGTCAGATGAGCCAAATATTATCTCTAGCATGAGATTACTCTATGGGTCTATAATCTCTGTCTTCTTTGGTCTCTCATTCTACATAGTTTTCCTAGTAAATTTTCGATCAGCTCATGGCACACAACAAATACAAGGTAGTAGCGTCAGCCCATATGGTTGCCTTTGTTTACATTTCATCGTACCCAGTAAATGTCAAAGTTGTTTGTGTGAGTGCGTTCTCTTTTGATTTCATCTATCTATGTTCACAATTGTACATGTATGTGTACATTTTTATCAGCTGATTTTGACAATAACTGGGTATTGAAATTACAACAATGCTAATGCCTTGTATTTGTATCATGAGCTATGCCATAGAAACCCCCTGGTCTCTGGCAACACTGATCAGTTCGATTCACATTCAGTGTTGCCAAATCCACACTTTGGGTGCTTTTGAAAGAAGGTGGAGCAGGGATAGATTGTTTTTAACACTTAAATGAAAGGAACTAAACTTAATTTCTTTTGGTATATTATGACTTTATTAGAAATAAAAAATATTCCCACTATTTATAAAACACAATTACAAGCTTGTGCGATGCCGCGGCCGGTTTCGCAGTAGTTCATCCTAAGAGTCAAATTTTCCTAGACTTTGTTGATGGTTTCTGGTTCTAAAAACCGGTAGAACCGCTTTTTCAAAACAACCGAACCCGGTTTATTCGATTGACCGATTTTTTAATATTCTATTTATGCCTCATAGTACTTGTCAAATGCATAAACCTGTACATTTAAAATTTTACAAATCCAAAATTTCCAAATATCAAAATTTTAAAAAAGCTAAACGTTTTTGAATTTGTAGAGGTAATTCGAGTTATATACCATGTTTATGCCCGTTTTGAAAACGTTTTCATTCACTGAAACCCATGGCATAAACAGCTATAAAAACAGTTTTGAAATTTCGAAACGTTTTCACTGACACTGCGTTTCAAACCTGTTTGAGCCAGACCTAGCGTTTTCAAAATTGGGTATAAACGCATACGGTTTTGAAACCTTTATAAAAATCAGCTGCAAAGAATGTTCTGTCAAATTTATATACCATTTTATATTGGGTAAAAATTAAACAAATGTCAGAATCAGCTGTTAGAATCAGCGTATGAAGTTATCGTTATGAGTGAAATCGTTTTGTGCCCAACTGATTTCAAAACAGGCATAAACTAAGTAATAGTTGTACTACCAATTAAAAAACAAAACTCCCGAAACAAAAATTCAGGCAGCAAAAAAGATGAAAATTCAAAATCAAAATACATATGAATTTAACATGAAAAAAATTATATCAGCTGTGCTATTGCTTCTTCTTCCTTATTCTACCGTAATTGACGATTTTGGTTTTGAAACATTTAAATTTTTAAATTTTTGCCCTTTTTTGTTTTTGATCATTTATAAACATTTTTTGTCGCATTGGCAACACTGTTCCTGTGTGGAATAAAAGTTCACTGCTCTTTTATTTTATGTGCGAACTAGTGATGTCAGACGGTGCTAAACGGTCAAAACAAGGTGCAAATTAAATAGGGGGTTGCTGAATATTTCAAAACCAACAAATTTTCCTTCTACTTCCAGAATTTCGAAGTACGTCCACTTTCTTTCTCATTGATGGCAAACAAGTGTTAAATGCAAAAAGATGATTTTATTTTAGAAGTTTAATATATAATACATACATTAAAGTAAGCTCTCTCTCTACTGCTTTTTAAGTTCGAAGGTATTTTGTACTTTTTGGTTGCTTGTATTGTGGTTATACATTTGTATTACCAAACAAAGCCAACAATAAAAAAATTTTTGAAAAGGTGCCAAAAGAGGTCCGTCGGGTTCCAAAATATGTTAAATAGCTCTTAGCACCTTTTCAAAAAAAAAAAAATAAAAATACAAGACCAAAAAAAAAGATGCGAAAAAGCACCTAAAGTGGGGTTATGGCCACACTGGTGGGAACAGCTGATGTTACTCTCGCTTGTTTCGCCATCTCTCTTGCTAGCATTCTCACCGTGAGAATTTTTCGTACATGAGAATCTCATGCACATACAAACGAATAAACATGCAAAGAAATTAAAGCAAGTGATATACCAGCAAACATTTTCGATCGTTGAAAGATATACATATTGTTTTAAAAAGTTGTGAAAATAGTTTCAGCAGGGTGATTCGACTGGTAAACGGGAGAAACCTGTATTAAAATCCCGCAAGGTTACATCTTTTCATATTTTTTAAATTTTTTTTGGGTTTAGTTGTTATTGTTTAGATTTTAAAAATGTTTAAGCAAAACTACTGAAAAAATGACGAACCATGAAATTATTTAAATAACAATCTAAATTTATTATAAAAATTATGCTGAACGTTTTTTAGTAGTTGTTCGGTTCAAGATCAATAACTATTAGAAAGTACTTCTTCTGAAGTATGAAAAATATTATGCTGCTAATTATGCTGAATTTCAAAAAAAAATACAGCAGACAGTTGTCCCTGCAGGCTGTGTCAGAGACACGGCCATTAAGTTTAACGTAGAATACGCCATCCGCTAAGACAGAAAACATATATGTATAACAATAAATGACAAATAACATAAGCAAATGAATTTATTTATTTGATAGTTACTTTTGATAATATACATAAGATTGTGGTAGGAAAAATGGGATAAATATGTTTTTAAATTAAAAGAGTAAGGATAAATGATAAATAACAGACGCAAATCAATTTGATTTATATTTTTTATAATTATATATCCATGTTAAATTCAAATTCACATTTAACATTTTGTTTCACTTAAATACATAAGTAAATATACGAAATTTCAATATTTCATCAATCAAAACAACAGCCGAAGGTTTGTGTCCACACTGAAACAGCAGCATAGTTTGTGTTCACGCTACAAACTCAAACACTCAACCTCTCAATATGTTTGAGTGTATGTGTTTAAACAATTTTCATTTGAGAAATTTAAATATTAGGAAGATATCAACCAATATGAAATGTATATCAAACGAAAGATAACATCTTCATTTACCTACAAAAAAATTTTTAAAAAAAGTTATCTCGCCGTTTCCTCATAATCAATGAAATAAAGATTACAACAATAACAATCTGACATGACTCCCTATACCGTAAGGTAAGACGTATTCTACGCCAAAAGTTTTACTGAAAGGTTGTTACATACAATATTTTTAATTTTAAACGACAGTTTGAGTACATAATATTTCTCGCCCGGTAAGCAGTTCAACCCTGGCACCATCGTTACAAGTCCGTGCGTCTGTCCACAATGATATGGGAGCTATAGCATGAGGATGACAAATTATTGTGCATTTGCTGAAAAATAATTTAGAATTCGGTTTCTGTACGTTTTTCACGCATCGTTTAGGTGATAAAAAAAACGGATCGGAGAATCGTTGTGAGGGCATCCAATCTGCCAACCAACTACCTACTGAACTCAAATCGGGATTCAATCTAATACTAATTTCGGGCAAAACTAAACTTTCATATGAAAACTATATATTGTTTAATATTTCCATAATAGCTTATGCTGCTCTTGAAAGCTTGATTTCGACAAAACATTGATATTTTGTACTATGTTATGGGGAAACTCTTAGTTTTAAATTCTGAATCTCGAGTCAAGAATATTTTCTAGCAAGAAATTTATTTCCATACATTTAATAAATACGCGACAAATATCATGCCGTTTTTATGAATGTAGGGAAAAATAAGAATTGCTTCTGCAATGTAACAATAATAATATTAAATACGTAAGAACACAACAAGGGGTTTACATTGAAAAGTTCTTACCTAAGTCTAGTACTAATATAAAAATGTCAAAATAAGCAGTTGTAAAAAAGGCCAAAAATACTCTAAAAGAGCTAAACTGGCAGCACTGTTAGTACACACGAGTATCTCATGTACATACCCTGCAAACATTTTAGACGATTATTTTGTAGGTAAGCTGATTCTACTAACCTTCCTGGTGATACATTGAAGATGAGTCACTGTTCTATCGTATAAATGATCAAAGCGCGATTTGAGAGAAGTCATAAATAAATTCCTGTCTGCAATTGGAAGATGCTACAAAGATTTATCGAAGTTATTTATTTATTTAGCTTATAATTATAAATTACATGCTAAACTGGATATGAGCAATAGCGTCGGAGGCCTTCAGCTCAAAGATACATTTAGGATAATCTTAAACATTAGTATTACATTTTCAGATGAATTTGTTTATACTTATATATCTTTGTATAGATTAAAATAAATAAAATAAATGGTTTCCCATTACATCCCATGAAGGGACAGGGGACAGCTTCTCACAATCACTGAGCTGTGCGCTTTCCAGTTTTCACTCACTAATTGGGACCTACAGTTTTACACCGACTTCGAACGGTATTTTGAGAAGCTTTTTCATGGCTATTAGAAATTTTTAAAAACGCTGTTACTAATTCAATATTTTGAGGGGATGGATATAAAGGATCAGAATCTTGAAAAATTGTTGTGCGAGTAGCTAATATTTTGGGGCAGTCATTAAAAAGCAGTCCGGTGTGCTATTGTTGTTGAATAATGAACCGTGTGTAGCTATGGTATGTCCCAGGCGAAGTCTTTCGAATTTTGTATAGTCCAATCTTCTAACTATTGTTAAATCAGTTAAAAATCGTAAATGGTTTTTCGATCAACATTAATTCTCTTGTACCAGTTAGATGTTAAATTAAAAGTGTTAACCCGATCGTTATCGGTATAGTATTTATTGATATATCGTACTAAATCCTTCCTATATATCGAAGTTAGTCCCGATTTGAGTAATTACTCGGAATCTTCTCACGATTATTCTCCGCTTCGCTTATGTATCGCCTAAGCGATGCATACTCTTTCAGTACATGTAGAATGATTGTTTATCCTAATGCAATAGCTTATATTGCTCTGTGAATAGACACGTGGACTTGCAACCACGGTGCATGGGTTCAACACCTTATCGTGAGAAAATTGATATGTACTCAAATTATCATTTTAAATTAAAAATATTATTTGTAGCATACTTTAAGTGAAACTAATTTAAATTCAGCGCAATTTTCATAACAAATTTGGATTGTTATTTGAATAAAACGGGCGGTTACTCTCCGGTATATTTATTCAGCTTGTAGAACTATATCTAACATGCAATCGTTATTAATTAAAAATAAAAAGTTTACTTAACAAAAACAAATGAAAAACAAAATAAAACAAATATTGACCAAGCTGGATTTGAATCCCATCTTCTCACTTGTTGAAGTCGGATATGTTACCGTTATGAGAACGCTTTTCTCTTTTAACCGCGAATCGCTCACGAATCTTCCTGCCCAATCTCTTACATTTTTCAACTACTTACAACGCAGGATTCGCGAAATATCGTCAGATAACACTGAGTGAGTGAATCTAATTCAGACGCACACTCAGTCACCAAGTTCAAAAACAGTATCACATAAGTCACTCCGAGTTCAAGTTTGAATTTTGTACGCCGGCGTTGGGATTTTCATACTTTTTTTTGTGGAAACACGTGTTGAAGTGTCAACATTTCTTAACAAAACATACACATAAATTCACACCATACACCACAATGATGATATTTTATAATTTTCGAGGGGCCTTTTTTGTATTCTTCCGAAAGTACTTTTTTCGACGTAAAAATACTTTTTATGAAATAAATAAACAAATCTGTATTTACACCGAAAGATTAACGGGCTGTTTGTAGAACCTATAAAAAATTGTATTTAATCTATGTACGTTTTGTTAGTCTTTTGGTGTAAACGCAGTGAGAGCTTTAATTAGCTTCAGGCACACATATATTTCAGTCGTATTACACAAAAAATAACAATAAACAATTTCGATCAATTGAGTTTGACAAGGTCGTCGGCCCTTGATATAAAAACAAAATTCCTCCAATTCCTACTGCTTCTACCTTACATATTTTGACATGTGTTGTATTTAAAAACCTCTCACATAAAATTTGGTGAGTCAAACCCGAAAATACTCTTATTGGACCAAAAGCAGTTGGGGACTTTTTGAAATCGAAAGGATGTAAAAAAGCCCTTATCCACTACAAATATCATCCCTGATACACCATAGAGTAATTCTTATAACAAGAGTTTTTCTTTCGCTTTACTAATACCAGATAGAGGCAATGGTTCAAAACAACCTACAAAATAATAACAACATCCTTTCGTTTTGTGTGTTAAAATTATTGTGCTAAATACAACACAAATGTATGCCAACAATAACAGTCAATAAGAAAGTGAAAAACACACTTATATTTCACAATTTTTCACCAAAACGGCATGAAAAATTAAAGTCAGAAGTTCTTGTAATTCCACCTGGTGTAAGTCACTTTTTGTCAAACATCTCTCTATCACACTGACCGCACCACGAAGAGTGTCAAATGAGTCAAAGTTTCTCTCTTTAAAGAATTACTCTATGTTATACACCAAATCCACATCATCTGTTTGTTTGACTCTATTAGGTTTGAATGGATGTGCTGTTTTTTTATACCTAAATGAAACAAATTTTCAATATCTGGAACTCTACACTCAAACATTACGCTGAGAAATAGTTTCAAATTGTCTGGATATTTCTGACATTATTTATTAATTTTAATAACCGTCACTTGTATTTGTCATACATTCACATCAATTTTCCCGGTGCTGAATTATGACAGTTCATGTGCCGATTTAGTCACAACTGCGTTCGTTTCTCAACGCCGGTGACCGCTCCTACGTTTTATGTGATTACACAAGTGGAAAATGCTGTGATGGTGATGTGATTCGTTTTATGTGATAAGACCCTTAACATCAGCGCGAATCACGGAAGATGTTTGTGTTACCGAAAATGTTTGCAGGGTTATTAACAAGTAACATATACAACAAAAATATTTAAACAAGTGATATATTGGTAACAACAACAACCACTAATTTGTGTGAGAATATGAGTGTGTTTTGTGAGCACAGAGAATCCTGAGAGTGATTATCACAATATTTTTGCATGTAGTTAACTAATAGTTGGCACTCATTTTTCTCAGTCTAGCCTGGTAACTTGTTTCAAACAGACGTTCAGTACGGATAGCAGCAAAATTAAAAAGTTGTCAAGAAAACCAAAGATTTTTTGGGTATTTTTTTTAAACGCGTGTGAGAAAATTTTCTATATATACTAAAATTAACAGAGAAGAAGAAAAAAATTATGTGTATAATATAAAGAAAGAAAAAGCTCAAATGTGAAAAAATTTTACAAAAGTTTCACAAAATTTTTGTACAAAAACGAGTTGTGAAAAGAAGAAAGTATTACAAAAGTAATACTATTTAGAATTTTTCTAATATTCACAAAGTAAAATATTAAGCGATAAACAAAATTCGTGAAAAAAAATCGCGATATATCCAAAAAGCGAAAAAGTAAATCAGAAAAAAAATCCATTCAGTAGTTTCTCAACCTTTTTTATGGTATCTGCATGATTGAGTATTTAACACACTGAAAAAGGTAAAAACCTCGACAAAAAAATTCCAAATTAAATATAACAAAACGATACAAAAAAATTTGCAAACAAGTTTAAGTATTTTTTTTTTTTTGTTTTCTCTTTAATTTAATCGCTGAGTTGTCGTTTAAAAAAATGGAAAGAAAAAGAAGAAAACATCGTGTCGTACTCAAAGAAAACGAAATGCACATATTGTGCGACGACGAAACCGTCGAACTACGACGACGACTTCCGTGCGAGTGCTAGTGGGAGAGTGACTATCATTTGTGTGTAGTGTTGCCAAAGACTTTATATGGAAAGACAACTGTAAAAAAAGAGCAATGACAAAAAAGGTGCAAAATTATAGAAAAATCGCAAGTTACTTTAAAATAATGGTCAAAAAGTTAATTTTTATGAAAAAACAAATATTACGTGTGACCGTTGATCAAAAACAAAATCTTAAATAAGAAAACCAAAATTTGATGTAAAAGTTCTGCAAAAAGTAGCATTAAAATCGTAAATTGCATGTGAATGCAAATTTTTGTACAAATGGGTTTCTCTTCTACATACTTCCGTATAATGTTGAAAACTGAAACACAGATATTAAACACCGGCGGTTACATTTAGGATTCATTAAGGACTAATTTAATTTAACGTAACGTTATTCACTTCAGGAAACATCCGTGTAGATTTCTTAAAAGTGATAATATACAAATGGGTGTTTTTATAAACATATCAATGAGTTATAAACTCACTTGAATAATGTTTCCGAACAGTGAGTTACTGCATTAAAATATTCAGTGGTGTGCGATGAAATAGATTCACACACTCGTCAAAACTTGTATTCTCTGCAAATCAGTGGTCCAAGATGTTTCATGTCAAGAAATTCTGAACCTGATTGACCGGTCCTCTGCTGAATATAATGCCGTCATTTTTAATAAATTTTGTACACTACTGTACTGCAGGTCAGTGTCAGTATTTTAAAGGCTATGGAATGACGTGTGCTATAAAATAGAGACAATTACAACAAAATATTTTTTTTTGTAATGGTTAATGGTAGTTTGGATTTGAATTTGAAAACAAAGTTTAGCTTCTAAATATGATTAATGTTTATTAGTGGCATTAATAAATTGTCATTATTGACGTTCCAAAATGGGCCGATGGAAATATTGCAATCATGAGCGCCAAGAAAGAATAAAAGAGACGATAAAAGAATTCAGAAGCTACATACAAATTACTGACATAATTGGATGCTCAAAGAAAATGTTGGAGACCGGAATAAAATATAACCCCAATCCAGGAAACAGACGGCAAAACCCTGAAAATTACAGAACATTTGGAACCAAAAATATTGCGCCACGTAGAGTTCGACTTTTGTTACCTCTTCAGCTCTTAAAAGGCAATACGATCGGGATGTTGACACCTCTACATTAAGAAACATTCTAACTAAAAACAATTTAAAGGCAAAAAGTGTCAGAAAAGTTCCATTTCTATCCAAACGGAACGTTCAAAAAATGTTCCATTTTGCCAAGGAGCATATGAAATAGTCCGTACGCAAATGGCGAAATATTTTGAGGACAGCTGAAACTAAAGTGAGATTGGGGGGTAATTATGATAAGAGTAATCTTCCTGTACGAAGACCTTCCAACTCCGAATTCTGGCCCCAGAACACAATCCAAACAGTTAAACGTGGTAGCGGAAACATAATGGTACGGGGTTGTTACTCTTACATTGGGGCAGAACCTTTATTCCAAATTAATTAAACAGACAATGGACGCTGCATATTATACCACTGTATTAAAAAAACATCATGATGCCTTGTGCTAAATGGGAAATGCCGCTTCGATGGGTGTTTCAACATAAATAATATCGACCCCAAACACACATCGAAGCGAGCAAAAGCTTCGTTTGAAAATAATAGTGTCATAGTTTTAAGATGGTCTATGCAGTCGCCGGGCTTAAATACTATTCAGAATTTGTGGCGGGACATTAAAGTGTCTATCAAAGGAATAAACCAATTTAATAAAGATGAGCTTATGGCACTGGTACAATCGGCGTGGAAAATATGACTTGTGGAGACTTGATGATTCAATGTCAAGTCGTTGCTTAGCTGTGATAAAAAATAATAGTTATTTCATAAAGTACTGAGATAATATAAAGGATTAATGAAACATACATTTTATTTGACACAGCTATTTATTCTAGTTCAGATGATGAATCGCGATGACTCTATTTTAATTCACAGGCAAAACGGGGCATTTGGAAATATTTTGATTTATACCTAATGATTTAATTTTAAATTACGACATTAATGTTCTAAAATGTTACATCTAGTTCTTAATTGAACAATTAAAAATAAAAGTTATAAACAAAATTTAATATTTCTACATTTGTTTTTGTTTTGAAAATGTTGATTAGTGTTGACTCTATTTCATCGCACACCACTGTATTAGCCGTCGGTGGTGCAATGGCTAGTGTGCGTAGCTCGTACGATCACCCGCTCAGTGATGGTGATACTATCGAGTATTTAGCCATGAAAAAGCTTCTCAAAATACCTTCCGGAACTGTAGGTCCCTATCACTGAGTGTAAAACTATAAATCGCACAGCTCACTGATTGAGGGAAATTCTCCCCAATCGCTTCATGGGATGTAATGGGAAATAACCTTTTTTTGTTTATATATTACCGTCGGTGGTGCAATGGGTTAGTGTCGGTGGTGGTGGTATAATGGTTATGAGATGTTGTGTTCGACCCCTACACTGACCACCTTAAATTTCTATAGGCGGCGGTCACCTCGCCGTTAGAATGAGAAGGTAAACTCAGTAGACAGCTGATTTCAATTTGTTATTGTTAGGTGGCCGCTTCAAAAAGTACCGCACACAAAACGCAAAATTCCCCCTGCTCACCAGAGTGCTCATTTATGTGTTGTAGATTTGGGAATAAAATGATCATGGAATCTACTGTTGTAATTTTATTAATTTCTTAGCATAGTTTCGCACAAATGTACACTTTTATTATTATTATTATTTGTGTCCGTCGGTGGTGCAATGGTTATTGTGCGCGGCTTTTGTACATGAGATCTGACCACCATAAATTTCTTTCAATGGCGGTAACCTCGCATAGTGACGGCGTCTCTATGGAGTATTTAGCCATGAAAAAGCTTCTCAAAATACCGTTCGGAATCGGTGTAAACACTGAAGGTCCCAATCAGAGAGTATAAAACTAGAAAGGGTACAGCTCACTGGTTGTGAGAAAATTTCCTCAATTCCTTCACGGGATGTAAGGGAAAACCATTTTTTATTTATTTTTTTTTAATTATTAGGCAATATTCGAACTGTGGTTAATTAGAGGTTGAGTATTCATTTTGTTTTTCAATTGTGAGGAAATGTAATGTCGCATTTAGTTCGCAGTTTGTCGCGACCAGGTTAGCGACAACCTTGTTCTCTAATCTTTGCCGTTTACACCACCCAATTTGAAATTAAATTGACATTTTAGGTGGCAACTTTGTGGCTCCTCTGACTGCAGGATAACCAGCCAATATTGGATGGTTAAATCACTGTTAAATGACTAACAAATGCTGCTGGATGTTTAACCACAATTTAACTAAGAAACGAATATGACCACTGACTGAAAAAGCTGGTCATACGTGTTGCACATTCGAGCTACCCAGTTCGTTAGAATAATAATCATTCAGCCTTATTACGAATGTCGTTGTCGAATTTCGACTACGACAGTTTTGTAAAAGATTAAAGATAACACGCCAACTCTGTCTTTAATCTTTTACAAAACTGTCGTAGTCGACATACGAAAACGACATTCGTTATAAGGCTGATTATTCAGTCGAGTGCTCGAAGAACAACTCGATTTAGGCCCAATTTTTGATTGTTTACTTAAATTGGTAATCAGTTGATTTTGATTTATGTTTGATCTGACTTTAAATACGAAACGAGTTTTTCAGTGCTTTGTCAAATAATCTTACTACCATGTGGCTACAGTGGCAAATACTACCAAAAATAACCGGTATTCATACATTTATCGGCTAATCGTTACAATGCATCAAACTAACGCCAAAAGTGAAGTGATAAAATACAAAATATTTAATGAAGTTGGAGAATATTTGAGCAGAAATAAAGTTCTAACTGCACTACGAGTTAAATAATACGTTTTTATTGTTATTTCAACTAGGATGGGTGATTATTATTGTTCACATTAACAATTTGTGTTTGTTCTTCTTTTTGTTTTCTGTCAAAATCAGATGGTCACTTGATCATAGTTTAAATGCTCAATTTTGGCTGTTTAAACAGCAATCAACTATTAACCTAAAAAATTAATTCAGAGTTTAAATTATGTTTGATCGTTGTTCAAAGATGATTTTCCACTCAAAAATTAGGCCTCAGAGGTTTTGTTTGGGATCATTCCGTGTGTAGTGTCTTTTTGTTTACCTAAGTCTTGTTTTTTTGGGTTCATCGCGACCTCTACTGGGTGAGACGAGACTATGAGGGACTTCTGAACGTTGATTATAATAACACAACCTTATCATTGAATAATGGTTAAGACCTGGATTAAAACGAGATCTAAACTGATAACATTCGGGTATATAATATGCAAGGATTGTTGTTCAAAATGTACGTGCCCCACATTCAATAGTTGCTATGGAGGAAACTGCCGGTATCACAATGGGCTTCTTTAGCCTAAGTGTGCTAGACAGCGTGCTGTCTTGCAGCCTTTTCAACCAACCAACCAACATTCAAAACAAATGTAATATTTGGAGGTTTTTAAGCTCTACACTTTACCACGACCCTCTCGAGTTTTGTCACATCATCGGCTGGATTTTTTTTAATACTTTCTAGACAATTCTATCGTGTGGATCCGAAATTAGAATGACTTGTGTGCGTATGAACTTTCACTTTTGTGTTTCATATGAATTATAGTTGTAAATCTTGCCTTAGGGTTTTTGTGCATTCCATTGCAGATGCACATTATTGACCATATTTTGTTTAAAATAATGTGCTGCGATAAGTGTAATTTTTCAAATTTTTTTTTGCACCATTGTGAACTTTTTTCAGCCATGTAATACCCAGGAAACAGTGTCTTGATATCTGCCAGCAGTATTAGCTAGCAAAGTGTAGTTTAGTTATAGCATAGTTTGTCGAACAAAATATTGAATTTTGTTGTTTTCGTAAATTTTATGATAAAAAGTAATAATTTTTTAAATTCCAGAAACGATTTGTTTCCTATTCAATTTGACGTAATTGAGAATAGCGAAGTTTGCAGAGTGAGAATGACATTTAAAAATCATATTAATTAGCTCCTATACATATGATATCCGAATTTATTTGAAGTTGACTTGTTGTTTGTTATTTAAAGTGAAGTTTCACATTTAAATTAACTGTACAGCTTAAAATTATAAAATCCATAAAAAGAAAGTGCTAACCCAATACTAGCAACATTAAGATATGGCAAATCTGCTAATTCATCAAAAAGGTAAAACTGGCAACACTGACGAAGTGGTGAGTGAGTAAGCAAAAGAGACTACGTGCGCGATAGTGAGTGATTGTGTGCGTGAGTTTGAATGCGAGAGTGCCTGTGTGTGTGTGTGTGTGACCAAGAGCGACGAGCCCCAGTCTACAATAATTGTGAAGAGGTCGCTTGTCCGTCCATCCATCCGTCCCTCTGTCTGTATGTCGCGAGACAAACTGCGACAGACAGAAACAGAAAACCTTTGAAAAAGTAATCCAAAAGCCGAAATGAATTCAACTCAAGCCCCACCACAACGAATCGTAGTCACAATAAAACATAAAACAAATGCCTACGACTAAACAGCGAGAGTTTCTTTTATGAATTTAACAGTTTTAAGTGTCGTATCTGTTGTCTTGAGTAATTATTTTTTTTTGCTTTTATGGTTATTTTTCCCACTTTACCACGTATCTTTCGGATACGTTTTAAGCGGCGGCATTCAAAGCTTTTTCTCACCAGGTTTTGTTGTAAAAAAATCACATTTGTTGGTTAATTGTTTATTAAATAAAACAATTTTCAATTGGAAAAGTTCTAAAAAAATAAGGATATTTTGGTTTATGAGTAAGTTGACTGACGTGTTCTTAATTTGTACATAGATTTGTCAACTCGCTCATCGGTTTAATGATTGAAGGAAAGCGAACTTGTGGAAGTTCAGTTCTGTCGCTGAGGTTTTACAAACACAGCTGGAATTGGTACTGTGAATGTTCAAAATATGTAAATATATGAACATCGTGAATGCACAAAACTAAAAATGGAAGACTTTGTTCAATGTTCGCACAAATTGTAATTAATCAGCTGACAAAAGTTCGTTTCCTCATTGAAGAAGCGCAAAGAGAAACGTCAGATGAGACGGATAACAAGTCTATGTACTTATAAATTAATCTATGGGGTTTGTAAACAAACGATAACGTAAAACTTCAAAAACATCAACCAGGGGGTTTCTATGGCACAGCTGATCAAAAAGCCACTAGGGAAATGATTCTACATCAAAGAAGACATCCAGATTATAGACCATGCAGCAAACTAAGTTTAAAAATGTTTGATTGATACTAATGACAGCTATAAATTATTTTTGCATCAAACGAAAATTCGCATTCCCTTTTAATTCTGTTCGTATTAGAGTTGGGTAGTTCATGAACTACCTAGTTCATTTAGGGTGACCAGACACGACCCTCACGTATATAATGCACATCTTCGATATCGCGACTGTGTTCGTGATTGTTATGTCCGGGCACCTTAAATGAACGAGTTCGAGAACTAGTGAACAAGTTCGACACAAGTCTAGTCCGCATTATGCCAACCGAAGAGTAAATTACCAAAGCAACTCGAACTCGATGAAATGGCTAACTACCACGTCGTCATGAAACAGCATTGAAGAGAGTAATGGAGGCTCTTTAGTATTGCTCTGTGCATCAACATCCTTTGCAAAATTGGGTTTAAAGCCCGGTATTCAGTGTTTATGAAATTTTCGTTGCCGTAATAAGTGCGTGTATAAAAAATAACGAAAATTTCATGAACCGAAAATTTCGCACACTTTTCATTTCCTTGATACTCAGCTCTTTGCGAACATTTCGTAGGCAAAATCAAGTACAGGGTTGTTACTCTGAATTTATTTCGTACGTAAACAATTGTTTGCTAATTGTTTGGGACCGAAATAAATGGCCACCTTAAATTTATTTCGGCGGCGGTCACCTCGCTTAGTGACGGCGACACTATCGAGTATTTAGCTATGAAAAAGCTTCTCAAAATACCGTTCGGAATCGGTGTCATAACTGTAGGTCCCAATCAGTGAATATAAAACTACATAGAAAGCGCACAGCTCTCTGGTTGTGAGAAGCTATCCCCAATTCCTTCATGGGATGTATTCCTTGTATTCCCAATTCCTTCATGGGATGTTTTTCTATATATTATTTTTACTCAGTTCTTTTTAAATAGTCGTTCCCATAATAAGTACATGTATTAAAAATATTGCAAATTTCGCTCAGTTTTCATTTGATTGATACTCATTTTCTTTTGCTTGGTATCAATTACAATTACAGGGTTGTTATACGCACAGTTATTTAGTATGAAAACAATTGTTTGCGATCGGATTTTTGACATTTCGATTATTTCAACAAACAAAAGCAACACCATATGCGTTAAAAATAAAACAGAGCGTGAAGACGAATTAAGGAACTCTTTGCAAGGTAAATCAGAGATAGGTGATAACTCTCTGCAACAAAAATTTCGGTTTAGTGATAAATTACAAAATTTCTTATGAATATTTCGCGAGGACGTAATTACAGGAATGAAGTCTGTCAATTTTACCAAATAAAATCTCATATAGAAAATTGTAAGGAATATAATTCGATTTTGCTTAAAATCCCTGTTTATTTTCTTAGATTTAACCTCAATGAATCACGGGTTAATATTATCAGGTTGAGGTGAAACTTTTCATATTGTTATCATATTTTCATATATTTAGTCATATTAATATATAATATATTTTTAACCTATTAGCAACTATTAGATAGAAATTCTAAACTCGATGTTATGTAATATGTATTATACTCTCGTCCTACATTTCTTCAGGTAATACTGATAAAATGGTCTTGGCTTTAGTAACTTTCATCAGAATAACCTTCAATTAACATAAATATTGAAGCTAAGAGGTTAGAAAACAAGTCATGTAGAAAAAGTAAACTGTGAAATGATTGATTAACAAATTTTGGAACATGAATTTAATCGATTTTTAACAATTTACCTCAGGAAATATTTTACTTTTTGACGAAAAATGTTGTTAAAAAATAACTCTGGAGCAGGGTTTTTAAAATCTTTTTATATATATTTATAGTATTATAGTACATATTAAATTTTTAATATTATTTTTAAATAAATAGAATAAATAAAAATCATCCCTGATTTATTATTTTTATTTATTTTTAGTTTTAACGTAGGTATTCACTTTTATTTTTTATATTTTTAAGGCTTTGGATTTGGATTTTTCATTTAATTTGTTAAAAATGTTACCGTTTGAGTTCACATAACTATCCAAATCTCTAGCTATGTCTTCTTTTTCCTTTATCTTGATCCTTAATATCTTTGAAAATTAATTAGAGTAGAATTTAATTAGAGTACTAATTTATCGTATATGCTAGAAAATTTAAAAGCATTTGTTTACAAAAATGAAACCGATGACACCATTTCACCATAGGTGCTATCGTATGTCAGTTTTTTTTATTGTTGGCTAATCGAAGCCTTTAATTTTACACCGGGTTTTAATAGGTTATTGGTTAATAAGCTATTCTATGGTCAATTCCTCGTGCTAAACCAAGGCTGTCATTGATCTTTAACCGGCCCTTAATGCGGTTTCAACTCTCCACATTATTTTGTGTGTAATTAATCATTTTTGTTAGTGTGCTTTATTTCGAATCTAGTTCTTGTTTTACACACAGCACTTTGATGTTTCTTCTGATTCGCAATCGAGTGTTTTTTTAACTTCTCATTTGCTTTGTGTTCCTATTTTGTTACGCTGGTCTCATTGTTTTTTTTTAAATTTATTCATGTATTTAGTATTTATTTATTCTATCTGTCATGGTTGTGGTTCGTCTCGCCATTAACATGCTGCATGCATTGTTGCCCAAGCTATGAAAATTGCACAAATCCGGGAAAGTTGCAAGTTGTGTAATGGTGTGAAGCGAAGAGCGGATTCCGCTAAATGCCCTATTTAATAAGTAAAAATTCCAAATTCCATTATACAACTGTACAACGATTTCAGGTACGACATTTTTATTCATAAATTATAACTTTGAATCTAAAGCGACATTCAGGTATAACAAGATTTCAACGCACTAAACATATGTTTTGCCTTTCAATGAAATTAAATCCCGAAATTTGCGAAATCGCGCTTTGTCTGAACACAGCTTAGTCAGCAAAGGGTTTAAAATTATCCTGGGGGACTTATAACTCATGGAAGATTTTCAAAAATATTTTAAAATTTCATACTACCAGTTATCTCATACTGAAATACCTACATATGAAGACAATTTCCCCAGAAAACCGATTTGATGTATTTAAGCAAAAATTTAATGGGGCAGTTGCAATAGCTCTACCCCTTTCATTACGTCCAACGATACAGGAATCAGGAATCTGAAATTGCATTACAGATATTATGGTGTACTACCTGCCAATTCTCCGCCCAATATTTATATGAGAGGTACCAAAATGGGCAAGCGAAGTTCATCTGTTTTGACACAGTATTACACAACATATTGATCAGTACCAAATTTCGTTAAGATCGGACATATTCATATTGATCAGTACCAAATTTCGTTAAGATCGGATCGAATCTGAGATATCGAGTCGGCCAGCCGGAAAGGCGGCCAACTTTTGTATAGGAGGTACGAAAATGGGCATGGACAGTAGTTAATCTTTAACTTTTAGGAAAACATTGCTGAGCACCGACTTTCATTAAGATCGCTTGTAGACGATGAGAGTTATAGTGTCGGTCAACCGGTCATCCGCCCAACTTTTGTGTGCTTTACTTACTTTTATTGACTATTTTACAACCTCATGAGGTCAGACGTCTTACACATATTAATTAAACAAACAAATTTCAACATATCTTCCAACTGGCACTATCCTTCGCCTTTTCTCGCCATGGACATGGGACTGTCCTTGGAGGTGGAAAGTTTCTGATAGAAATGGCCAGAAATGATTTCATCATTGGGCAGTCCAAGCAACGCACTACTTCCATGCCGTATGTCCTGGGCAATAGCATACCGGAAACCTAAATTAAGAAGGCGAACGAATGAGGAACCTGAGTGGTAATGGGATCACTGATACGTCTCAGGATTATTAGGTGACCATGTCACTGAAGCTCTTCGTAGTAGTGGACATATTTTTCTGTCCTTCTGGATCAAAATTGAAGAAACCAAAATCCAGTTTCGACACACTGCATTCTGGTCAGCGTCTGATCCATAATGGGCGGCTGAAACATAATCATCCTGGCAGTAGGTAAAATGCAAATCACGGTGGGCTGGGTCTGCCTCCCGCCACCGTTATATTCTCAATGAAAATACACAAAGAAAATAAAGAACAAATACTTTAGTGTGCATTTGACTAAATTTTGTCTAGTACCAAACTTCATAAAGATTGGTTCGGGAATTATCCTGCCGTACAACCAGCCGGCCGCACAAGTTATCTTAGTAGGTCATGGCAAAATTACCCTTGTCTTAATCGATGACGTCTGGCGTTTGATGACACGAAGCCTATAACCTAATTTCATTAAGATCGGAAGTGTTTCACGCGACTTATCGCATTGACAACCCGGACGACCACCAAGCTTTTGTATGGGATGTACCAGAATGGGCGTGGCAACCTCGCGAATTTTCTCCAGTTAAGTAGACATTTACAGATTATTAAACAATGTTTCAGTTGAAGCTAATCATATCTACCAGAAAAAGGTTTTAAAAGAAACATGATTTCGTACTAAATGTGTCGATTTGAATGGGAGGTACCAGACACCTTCTATGATGGCGACACTATCGAGTATTTAGCCACGAAAAGGCTTCTCAAAATACCGTTCGGAATCGGTGTAAAACTGAAGGTCTCAATAAGTGAGTGTAAAACCTCAAAGTGCACAGCGCACTGATTGTGAGAAGCTCAACCCAGTCCCTTTATGAAATGTAATGGAAACTATTTTATTTTTATTTGTTGTTGCCATTTAATGTAAAGATCATACTCTCATACAGCTTTTGTGTTATCTGCTCTTCAAAGTAGTTCAATGGCAACCCTGTCATATGTGACGTCTTGCCTTGAGCTTATTCCTTGTCGCTTCATAATGTGTCACACATCCATATTAAGTAATTTACTATATATGAAATGTAAAAAAAAACCTGTACGGAAATTTTCATCGGGTGAACCGACTTAAGCATACCCTCACCCTAAGTCATTCATTGCGTCCGAGATATATTAAAAATCGTTTATATTCACCCTTCCGTTGAACGAATGGGCGTGGCAAATGTGCTCATATTCAATAGCAGTGTGGCGTTGCGCTAAATATTACCGAATACCCAACTTAATTAGGATCCTAAGCTGTTTTGGGGATGTATCGTGACTTGCAGCCAATTGTCCGCCCAATATTCATATGGGAGGTACAAAAAGGGGAATGGAGAAGTTGTTATATTGTTATTACTCGGTAGCTTTTGACAAAATATTGCCGAGTACCAAACAACATTAAGATCGGTTGTTGCTTTACGGGAGATATCGAGTAGGCTAACCGGAAAGCCGCCCAAGTTTTTTATGGGAGGTACGAAAATGGGCGTGGCACAGTAGTAAATTTTCATTTTTACCAAATATGATAATTGTCTAGTACCGAGTTTCATTAAGATTGGTTGTGGTTTACGAGAGTTATCGTGTGGATCAGCCGGACTTCCGCCCAACTTTTGTATTGGAGGTATCAGAATGGTTGTGGCAAAACCACTCATTTTCCACAGGAGAGTGGCGTCTGACTAAATATTGTTTAGTACGAAATTTCATAAAGATTGGTTCGGTTTTGCGGGTGTTACTACAACCAGCCGGCCGAACAAGTTGTGTATTGAGGTACCAAAATGGGCGCGGAAAAATCACCCTTGTCTTAGTCGGTGACTGGTGTTTTGATGACAAGAAGCGTAGTACCTAATCTCATTAATATCGGAAGTGTTTCACGCGTTTTATCGTATTGACAATCCGGGCGACCACCAAGTTTTTGTACGAGAGGCACCAGAATGGGCGTGGCAACCTCGTCAAGTTTTCCCAGTTAAATATACATTTAAAGGTTATTAACCAGTGTCTGCATTGAAGCTAATCACACATACCAATACAAAGTTTTAGAATAAACAATATTTTATACTAAATGTGTCTGTTTGCATGGGAGGTACCAGAAGTGTCGTGGTCAAAACGGCCATTTGCAATCCCATTCTAAGTTTGGACAAACAATAGTCACTGACAAAATGTCATTGTGATCGGTAAAGATTTACGGCAGTTATCGTGATGACCAGCCAGCGAGAAAGACAGACGAGTGGAGCTCAATCGTCTTTAAAAGCCCTAAAACGAATTTCGTCCAAAAAATACTAATGGCCAGTTTTTCAGTCAGTGGTGATCTTCGTTTCTTAGTTAAATTGTGGTTAAACATCGAATTGTGTTTTTTAAGTCATTGTTTAACTATGATTTAACCACCCAATGTTGGTTGGTTAACTTATAGTGAGAACCATATTATTTTGACAATCAAATTACTGAGTGTCAAAGGGAGAAATGAAGATTGTATAAAATACATGTTCCATATTTGCGTATTTGTACACATACGTTGAGTCTAGATCGTTAAATTGTTGCGCCTATATATGTAGTTCTTTACACATTGTTGTTAAACTGACTTTGATTTTATGCATCTATTTCTTATTTTACATAATTCCATTTTGTTTGTTCCCCTTTGTTGTTTTGGTATTTCTCCAAAACACACGTTTTTCCAATAAGAATACAAGGGTTGCCATAGTAGTTGACAATATGGCGACTTACATTAACTCACCACTGAAAAACTAAATGCAAAGTTAACCTCTAATTAACATAGAATTAAGATTAAGTAATCCGATAGTTAACTACCCACTAAAAAACTGGCCATAAGAGTCTAATATGGCTCCTTCCGTGCGTTATTTTTTTTGTATTAAGTAATGTGCATACATATATACATATGTATATAAAGAGGCATAATTGAAACCGATCAAAAAACAATAATATAACATCCAGTAATCGTTATCTAATAAGACTATTATTTATCTTTCAATATTTTAAAACAGGACTAGTTACAGAGTGACAAAAACTATCTTTAATTAGAAAGTGAGATGAGAGAACAGATTGTTGATTCTGATTCAATTTCTACAGGTTGTGGTCTCATAAAAAATACAAAACAATTAAAAATGTACTTGTCAATGTGTGAACGAACAGATTTTTGCTAACAAGTTGATAGATGTTGGTCTGTCAATCCCAATTGTCATGTGACATTAGTGAAATCAATTAAAATAAACGAACAAATAATGGTTGATATTATGGTTGCTAGATTCACAAAAACAAAATTAGATTAGAATTGTATTACTCATCATGCAACCCAAACAAAAAATCACAATTCTTGACAAAATGAAATGCCTTCACTAAATTGTGAATAAGATCGAAACGCATCCATAGATTTGTATGATCCATGTCTCATTTTCTTCATAGGTCATGTAACTTTAGAATGAACTAATAAAAAAAATGTATTCATTTTAATATGTATATATAAAGAATATAATATAACAAATTAGTCATTTTAATTATATGTATTGTTTACGAGAAAAAAAATATTTTTAATGCTCTATATTTAACCTTTAACTATTTCTTTAAAAAATTAAGATAGTTTTGGTAGTTTGTAATATTTTATTCGAACTGCAGCTGTTGGTTCTTCCTATTTTTACATTGCAAATCAGCTGTTTACACACAAAAGTTCTTATTGCTTGAGTGTGTTTACTGGATGTCGTTCGTGTACTTTTTGTGATATTTTTTATTGAGAGAGAAAAGTCATTCTTATTCGCCTCAATTTAGTTACTAGATAATTATTACTGGAAACACACTTACTAATAGTTCTCGAACACACTTACTAATGTCTGCGTACTGATAATTTGTAACAATTTGTACAAATTGTTACTGGATGTCGTCTGTTTACACAAGAAAACCAGTAACGAGAGAGCAAGAGAGATTACTTTGACAGTTCGATGATAGAGAACTTACAAGTTTTTACTGGAAAATTTGTTACCAGTAACAATTTCCAAGTTCGAACATATGTATACTTTAAAACATATGCTTTGTGTGAACAAACAAAATTAGGAGATATAAAGAATATAAAATAAGAAATTAATTATTGGAATTTTATTCGAACTGCGGTTGTTGGTTCCTTCATTACTTACATTGCAAATCAGCTGTTTACTTAGAACAGTTCTAATCAGGGCCGCTCTATGCCACAGCTGATCAACCTTAGAGTTGGGAAAACATGCAGGATAAAGTAAGAGAGAGATATAGCGATAGACGACTGGAAGTATGTCCCAACTCTTCTTAAAGATGGCATAACATTCACTGAACCGGTTGATAAAGCTAACCTCCTGGCTGAAATGTTTGCAAGGAACTCTTCCTTGCCGGATAGCAATCAACCACTTCCCGTGATCAATTACGTATCTTGTTCCATGCCCAAGATATTTTTTCGAACGCGAGGAGTTAAAAAGGTTCTTGCGAATCTCATAGTAAATAAATCCCCGGGCCCGGATCGGATATCAGCACTGGTCTTGAGTAGGTGCTCTTCGACGCTGGCACGTCCACTGCGCAACCTTGCATACCGTGCGGGAGTCTTCCCGGCAGCCTATCCCTAAAAAAGGTGATGCAAGTGACCCTGCTAATTACCGCCCAATTGCAATTTGTTCTGCGCTCTCGAAGGTTATGGAGAGGATGGGTAACCACCATCTTGTGAAATATCTTGAGTCCAATGACCTTCTTAATGATCGGCAGTATGGCTTCCGTAGAATGAGATCTACTGGAGACTTGATGGCATTCCTTTCGGAACAGTGGAGTCGATCCATCCACCGGCTTGGTGAGAGTAAGGTAGTGGCTCTTGATATTTCCAAGGCCTTTGCCAGAGTTCTGCTTTTGGTGTCGATGATAACTTCACTCGATTTATATCGAGTTTTCTCAGAGATCGCACTATACGAGTTGTTGTAGATGGGGTTTCATCCGACGAGCATAAATTGACTGCAGGTGTACCACAGGGCTCTGTTCTTTCTCCTTCTCTTTTTCTTATTTTCATTGACGATCTCCTGGGTCAGACTGTGAATCCAATCTACTCTTTTGCCGATGACAGTAATCTCTGTCATTCTTATTCATTTGATCGTAGGCCAAGTCTTCAAGAGATTGAAGTCAACCGCCGGACGATGAATGAAACACTCGACCGCGATCTGGTGTCCATTGTTGAATGGGGTCGAAAGAATAGAGTAGATTTTAATGCGGGTAAGACGCAGTGTTGTTTGCTGTCGCATAAACGTATTGCTGACCCAGGTGTGTCGTCATTGTCTATGGACGGTGTGGATGTTGATGAATCAGACGCTCTTGATGTTCTGGGCATGAAAATGCAATGCGATGTCCGTTGGGCAAAACATGTATTTGAAGTGTCGAAAGATGCATTCAAGTGTCTAGGCTTTTTAAAGCGGTGCAAGAAATACTTCACTCCCACTGATCTTCTCAATATCTACACCACCTACATCAGGCCAAAGATGGAGTATAACTCCCACATATAGGCAGGTGCTCCTCCTAGGACTTCTTTGGAGCTTCTCGACCGCGACGGTGTTAATAGGGGACAGTAGGGTATCCAACTCTATTGCCTCCCTCGAGCATCGTCGAAATGTGGGTTGCGTGTCGTTGTTCTATCAATATTTCCACGGTATGTGTTCATCGGACATCCGTCAACTTATGCCAGATGTGAGGAAATTTAGCCGAAGTACGCGGCTTTCCAGGAACTCTCATCCGTTTTTTATCGAGTGGCCGATTGACCGCACTACACACTATAGAGAAAATTCGTTCTTCAGCCGTACAGTCCGTATGTGGAATAAACTTCCGGCTAGTGTATTTCCCATCCATTATGACATACAAGCATTCAAGGCAAATATCAACAGACACTACTCCCTCTTTCCACCCTCCACTACCTCAATTTTTTGATAAAAAAAAAAAAAAAGAACAAGGGTTGCTCAATGCGTTTTTCTCACATTTGGCTTTGTGCATTGAACCAACAGTACAAAGCTCATCAACTGAGAGTATTTTTGTGATAATTAAATCGAGTAAAAAAGAGATAACAAGTGAAATAAAGCAAAATGTATTGAAGTGTTAGAGTAAAACTGTTTATAGAGATTGCAATTGAAACACAAATTTATTAAAATAAAGATTTTTCTCATTCTGTGGGGGTTGCCAAGTTTGTAAAACTCTGTGCTCTAACGTTTCCAGTGACTTTTCTTGGTTTCCGGTCCAAGAAAAACAGCTGTTGCAAACTCTTATGGCCATTTTTTCCAGTCAGTGGTGATCTTCGTTTCTTAGTTAAATTGTGGTTAAACATCGAATTCTGTTTTGCAGTCAATGGTTATCAATGATTTAACCACCCAATGTTGGTTGGTTAACTTGTAGTCAGACCCATATGATTTTGACAATCACATTACAGACTGTCAAAATGAGCAATGTTAGATTGTATAAAATACATGTTTCTGTTTTGAGTATTTGTACATATATGTATGTACTTTGAGCCTAGATCGTTAAATTGTTGCTGCAACATTATTTTTTACACATTTTTGATAAAAATTTCTTAGATTTTATGCATTTACTTCTTAAATTACATAATTCCATTTGGTTGCTCCTCTTTGTTGTTTTGGTATTTAGCCAAACACAGATGTTGTGTCCAATAAGAATATAAGGGTTGCCATAATCGTTAACAATATAACGGCTTACTTTAACTTGCCACTGAAAAACAAAATGCAAAGTTAACATCTAATTATCTTTCAATTATGATTAAGTAATCCGATAGTTAACTACCCACTTAAAAACTGGCCATTAGTATACTACTCCATGGTTCTAATTTCTTGCAAGGTTTTATTCGTGGTAAAATAAGTAAGGTAAACGCAGTAGGAATTGTTACAACAACAACAGGCATTTTGTTCTTGTTAGGTGTCCATAATATGTCAAATTTTCTACATGTGTGTATCTACTGTAAAAGTAAACAAAAAGATACAAAAACAAAATACATGTGAATTTGACATAAGAGAAACACCTAAGCAAGACAAATGCTCAAATCAGCTGTTCTAACGAGTTTACATTACTTATTTTACCATGGTTTTACTGGATGTCGTCCAAGATGGATTCATAGATGGTGAACGCATAAACACAGCTGATTTGCTTTGTTTACATTGCAAACCACTTTCGAACTGTCAAGTTCACATGTATTTTGTTTTTGTATGCGTTTGTTTACATTTATTGTTGGTAAATGAATGTTGTGGATTTGACACAACGTAAGTGAGTAGCAACAACAAAATGTGTGTTGTTGTTGCCATCAATTTTGCATCAGCAACAACAGCACCACTTGCGTCTACCAGAAGTATTTTTATCATGATGTCGCCAGTAATTTTTGTGATATTTTTTACTGGGAGAGAAAAATCTAGCTAACTCTCTCAAAAGTAGTTACTTGATATTTCTTACTGGAAAAGTACACTACTATCTATAAACCTATCAACAAAAATGTGTTCTCCATCTAGTGAGATGTGAATTTTAGTTTTTTTTTTAAATTTTCAGGAGAGTTACCGATGCTCTAGGTCGTATACTCGTTGTTTGTAAATTTAATTTGGAATACTTTTGTGACGAATTTGAAAAACAAAATGCCTGTTACATACAACAACTTCTACTGCTAGTACCTGTTTTAAATACATCTTTTTTGCTGGAAGTTGATCGATGTTATTCAGCGAAAGTAAATTGTGATGTGACAATTAAAAGAAGCAAAAGAAATAATGGTTATTAGATGTTATGAGATTCACACAAAAAGAGTCGCTAAGTATCTTTTTAATATTTTTTTTTATTAATAAATTATATTTAATTTATAACCCTGTATGACAAGTAGAACTGACTGAACAAAAACTACCTGTGAACAGTACTCAAAATGTGGAAGCGAGTCTTCTCATCGCTTTCAGAGGCTCCCTGACGCTTCTACCAATTAAACAGTGTTGCCAACTCTTGTGACATGAAAAGCACCAACAGTTCCGTTGAAAAGGGGTAAAAATTTGCCCGTAAAGCAAAAACCAAAGAAAATATTTTTGAATTTTACGTTTAGTACATTGCGCCATTGGTAATTGTTAAATGTGTATTAAAATCAATTATAAAAAAATCTTTAACCAGTAAAGTAATTAGCCGAATTTAAATTCGAATTTCAAAGTTACATATATGCACCAAACCCTTTGAGTAATGTAGTACGATTTCAATAAAAACGACTACCACGTTGGATACACAAACCCATTAGGTTTTGATAAAATATTCGAATTCAGCCATTTCCGTTTCAATTGGCATTTCTGAATATTGGGCGAGATTTCATCCAAAGAATCGACATTTCGAGCTTTCGTGCTGATATGTTTTAGGGGTGATTATTACAAATTACGGTGAAGGAGTCAATTTAAAGGTTTTTGTTTAAAAAGTCACTAAAAGAACTGGGAAAAAACCGCAAAACACTACTTTTTCACGATTTTCTGGCCACGGGTATCGCGAAATTTTAATTTTAGCACCAAAATGGCAACACTGCAATTAAACACTTGTGTGAAATGAAACAAGTGTCTGTATGTCAATAAACAGTTGGCTTGTGTTATCTGATAACATACAACTCTGTCATACTAATTTTAAAACAAAAAATTAAAACAAACAAGTGATTTAGCACTTAGCTTGATTCATACTCTAAAGCTCAAACGCAATAAATTTAATTTTGTTCAGCTCAATTGGATTTCTAAGGCAAACGTGTGGCTTTTTTTGTGGTTGTATTTCATTTTGCAATTGAAAATTAATAATTGATTACTTTTTAAACATATTACGGAAGATTTACATCGGTAATTAGTATTTTTAAAGTAAATTGTATTTTTAACGAGCTTCCTGTGCTCAGAAACGAAAACGTTTGGGAAAATTAGATTTGACATATTATTAGATAAAACTGAATGTGTGTGAAAAACGCCATACAAAAAATTCCTGCGAAATATCGACAAAAAAATTCCGCCAATGTATAAGATGGCCATATTTTAGTTCCTTCAAGGGATTTTTTTTTATTCTGTTCCGGTAAGTGATCAAATGCCTTTTTTAGATCACAGTTCCTTTTAGTTCCATTACTGGTTTTAGAAACGGAAAAGAAAAACTGAAAATGAAGTGAGAGTGATTGAACTTTTTTATGCAAATATCTACTACACGAACTGTAGTGCGATTCACAAACTTTTAGCGAACCGATAATCGCTAAGTTACTTAACGATTTGTGTCGCTTGCAGTAACGATTGTGTGATTCACTAACTCATACTTGACATAGTAAACAGCTGACTTTTTGCGTTTACTGAAATTGATATTAAGTGGCAGCTCTGTCCATGTAAATGTCAAAATATACGAAAAGCATAAAGAGGAATCGAAAAAAAACAAACAAATTTCTGTTATAAAATTGAATTTTTTAGTTTATTAAAGTTTTAACAATGTAAGTATGTTTATACATATTTGTTATTTGTGCATAATATATTTTTTAGAATGACTACAAATCCAAGTGGGAAACAGAACCGCGCCTCGCCGGAGCAACTGTTTTCTGTGACAAAACATATCCTAAATATTCGAAAGCCATTTTTAAACGAACAGTAATTAAAAAATTACAAAATTTAAATAAACAACCCCAATTGTAAAAGAAGGAAAAATTTGTTTGTTTTGTTGAACTTAACAACACAAATATAGTTGTCGTTAATTTTACGGTAGTCGAATCGTTAACTTCAACAGCTGTTTTAGCGATAGCGAATATCGTTATCAAACTGCCTGCAGAATACCAAAATCGTTAATTTTATCGTTAAGTGAACTTAACGATTCGATTATCGTTAAATCAGCTTACTGAATCGCACTACTCGATAGGATAAATAAGCGAAAAAATTTACTGTTCAGATATAGGAAACGTAGGAGGGAAGATCTAAATGAATGGAAAAATAAAAGAAATTAAATAAAGAGCCTAATGAATATAAAATCGAAAAGACCTTTCTACACTAACCACCTTAAGCCTGGTTTTCAGTTTTTTTTTTTTGGAATTTTCGTTGCCATAAGAAGGACGTGTATAAAAAATAGTGAAAATTTCATGAACCGAAAATTTCGCTCACTTTTCACTTGCTTGGTACTTAGCTATTTTCCTACATTTCGTAGGAAAAATCAATTACAGGGTTGTTAATCCAAAGTTATTTCGTACGAAAACAATTGTTTGATAATTGTTTGTGACCAGAATTGTGACATTTCGATTATTTTAACAAAGTAACACCACACATAAAGCAACTATTGTATAGAGAAGTAAATTTACTCATGGAGTGGAATGCCATCAAAGAAAACGAGTGAAGCGTGTCGTTTCTCTGCTCGCTCTCTTACTCTCTTCGTTGAATGTTTCAATACACGATCAGTTTTCTGATGATGTTATTCTATTTAACTATAGAAATTCCAACCGTATTTAAATAAAATTACATAAAGTATGTAAAAACTATGAAATAATCAAGTTATGACGCGGGAAAGGCATGTGTTTGAGTGATTCGCGTCGACTTTTTTGGTTCTCTTATACTAGGGTTGCCAAATTGCGGGGTTTCTTTCTTCTCTATTGCACCACAGTAAAAAGAAGAATTATTAATGAAATATTTGCAAGGTAAATCAGAGATATGTGGTAACTCTCTGCAACAAAATGTTCCGTTTAAGCCTCGTATTCTGTTCTTGCGAAATTTTCGTAAGAAATTTTGTCAATTTTGAATAATCTTCTAAGGAGATACTTAAATAATTTAAAAAAAAAACTAACATACATTTCGATCCTTGTAATAGGTCTTAAAAAGTATTCATTTAGGGGAGTCGTTGTATGCGACTCCCCACCGTACAATCACAGAAGCACGGTGATTAACTCTGAACTTTAGGAACCTGTTCTGATGCTTGCCGAAATGACTGATCATAGAACTCATCATTTTGTTTATTGAACGACTCTTCCACAGCAAAAATTGTCTAATCGGTAAACAGAATTCTTCTAGGCCCGTAGTCTGCAACAGCTGTTTTCCTTGGACCGGAAACTAAGAAAAACCACTGAAAAGTTGGATTAAGAGTTATACAAACTTAGCAACCCACACAGAATGAGAAAAATCCTTATTTTTATAAATTTGTGTTTCAATTGTAATCTCTATAAACAGTTTTACTCTAACACTTCATTACATTTTGCTTTATTTCACTTGTTATCCCTTTTTTCCTCGATGTAATTATCAGAAAAATACTCTCAGTTGATGAGTTTTGTACTTTTGGTTCAATGCACAAATGCAAAGGTGCGAAAAACGCATTGAGCAATCCTACCTACTTCCAGTCATATATCGCTATTTTTCCTTCTTACTTTATTCTGCATGTTTTCCCAACTCTAAGGTTAATCAGCTGTGGCATAGAACCCCCCTGGGCGAGGCAATGCTTTTGATATCTGCCGTAAGTAGATGCCCGTGTGTATAGAGAAGCAAGAATGGAGGAAAAATGGCACGAAGCGCCACCGCACTGGGTTTCATGCAATTTTATTGCAATTCTCTTTGTTCTCTTTCCGCATTTGTTATGATTTTGACAATTGATGTTATTGTTTCTTTCATTCTAGTTTTTCGTGTGTTGTGTTACATTGTTAGAGGTTACGTGAAATATTTTAACAGAAGTTAAAAAAGCAAAATAAAGTTAAACATAAAAATCAATTAAAATTACATACATTTTATTTAAAAAACAATTTATTAGAATTATGTAGAACAAACTTTGACAGCTTACAAAAATGAACAACACATATACATATATACATAAGAAAATTCACTAAAGATAAATGTCAGAAAAAATGGCAAGAACTAATATCATGAGATGGCAACGTGTAAAGGCACGAAGATTTACGCTGCAATTTCAAAATTGTTAAAAATGGCTGCTAAAAATGGCATCGTGTTAAGATGGAGTTACAGATGCGAGAAATGGACATCTGCGATATATTCATCTCCTGCGTCAATATGTTTTGCTTTCGGAGTGGATTTCAACTAATTTTCGGATAAATCTGTTACTCCACCAGTATCCCCAAACGGTTACACAGCACGATAAACAAAATTATCGAATCACCCCGAGCGGTTGATATGGTAACTGTCGCCTGGTTCCATTCCACATTTTTTTATGGCAATTACGACAATACTCGTACGGTTTTCAATATATCCCCATTCCATAAGTACAAGCAAGGCTGATCTAGTAAAGGTTAACGCAGTAGGATTTGTTGTAATTGTGGGCACCAACAACATGGATTTTGTTTTTGTTCCATGACTTTAACTGTCACATTCAACAGAAACACATACGATCAAACAAAGTAAACAAAAAAGTACAATAACAAAATACACTGAATTTGACAGATAGGGTCATTTGAAAGCAAAATCAGCTGTTCTAATGCGTCAACCTCCTCTACTAGATCAGGCTTGATATTTGGTGTCCATAACTTCTACTTGTAATTTTTGAGTGGAAAATCATCTTTGATCAACGATCAAACACAATTTAAACTCTGAATTCATTTTTTCGGGTAATAGTTAATTGCTGTTTAAACAGCCAAAGCTGCTCATTTAAACCATGATCAAGTGACCATATGATTTTGACAGAAATATTTTGTAGTTTATCACTTCACTTTTCTTTTGCAAATGGCGTCAGTTTGATGCATTGTAATGATTAGCCGATAAATGTATGAATACCGGCTATTTTTCGTAGCATTTTCCAATGTTGCCACATGGTAGTAAGATTATTTGACAAAGCACTGAAAAACTGTTTTCGTATTTAAAGTCAGATCAAACATAAATAATAATCAACTGATTACCAATTAAAATAACCAGTCAAAATTTGGGCCTTAGTTATCATCATACCGGAAACTTAAATTTGTAATTTCTTCGCACCATCTTATTAAAGTTAATCTTCTTGCATGGCATTTATTAACCCTTTGACGAGCAGACATTTTCTGCCGAAGCGATTTAATTTGTTGATTATTTTGTAATATCTACAACGCAAAAAATGGGACTAACTAATTTTTTTGTTTGATTCTTTGTTTTCCATATTAGGTAAATGGCACACATATTTGCCAATATGGTCGATCCATGTAAGCACTTATGGTCGATCCATGTAAGCACGTTAACATTCGACCTTACATTTTTTAAATCTTAAGGTCTGGGCTCAAAATCTACCTGACATTTCCCCCCACGTGTGACCCTTTTTCGAAGCGTTGCATTCCTTTGTACACGCAAAGAAAAAAAACGTTTATTGCTCGGTTGCCACAACAATACTATGATTGATTTGTATTAATTTATTAATCGCAACCGTTTATGTACTTCTCCCAAATAAACTCATATATCGCAAATGTGTATCATGTTGTTGCAAACGAGATCTCGTTTGCATTAAACGCGTACGAAATTACATTTGTCCCAAGTTAAAACCCGTTTTCGATAACTGAAATTAGCCTTTTTCTAATGAGTACGAAGAAAATATAAATTTTAATGTATAAGTAATGTTGTACTGAATAGAGTAACTACAACTACAACTCGGTTGCTGTAACTACAACTCGGCTGTTGTAAACGAAAGAACAGTTGGTGGAACCGTTTTTCGTTTATCACAAACGTATTTTCAGCTTTAATTTTTTATAACTCGTTTACTGCAAACGTTTTTCAGTTCTCGCAAACGTTTTTTTAGTTAGGATGAACTACAACTCAGTTGCTGTAACCGAGGGAACAATTGGCGGAACCGTTTTTCGTTTCTCGCAAACGTTTTTTCAGCTTATGGTTTTCATAACTCATTTGCTGCAAAAATTTTTCGGTTCTCCCAAACGAAATGATATGTATGGCTTAACAGAAGTTGGTTTCTCCCAACTACAGTACCCAAACGAACTTCAGTTATCTGAGATTTCGTTTGGGAGGAACGAGTTTTTTCTTTCCGTGTAGTAAAATCACTTTTTGACCCACTTTAATAGCTCATTGGGTTGAAATCGGATCAGTTAGAGAATTGACTCCTACTACACTATTGTTGCCACTAAGGTCTTCTATAAAACTCCCATGGATACATTTGCTCTATCTCCTATGGGTACAATTATAGGTGCCAAAAGCCCTAGGGCAAACATTGTTGCCTGTAGTCGCCAAAGGGTTAGGAGAAAATCACAACTATTTTTGAAATTTCAAGATATCGCCAAAATACCGCTTTCAGCAGGAAAACGTACTTTTTATAGAAAAATTATACTAAATATTTTTGTAATTTTGTCAAACTTTAACATCCGATATCTAGAAAAGTAAGCGAGATATCGCAAATATTCCGATATAGTACTCTCCGTGATTTGTTCATGACAAGTTTACTTTAGTTTTAAAAAAAAAGAAACGTCGCCATTATTTAAAATAATATCGTAGTCATGCAAGTACCAGCTGCATTACGAAACCATTAAAAATGAACAAATATAAAAATAAACAAAAACAAACGAGTAATTTAAAATAAAGTTAAATTTTATCACGTCTGTGGTGGATAAATGATAAACTCACGTACCTAGTGTAAACAAGAATTTCGAAATTATATTTTTTCAAACTTAATTGTTTAAAAATTCAATATTTTTCTAAAGTAGTAATATTATTGATAAATTTGAAATTATTTCTATTTAGATCGATATATGAACTGATTTGTTTACAATCGATCTGTGTTGCATGATGACAGTCGATAAATGTGTTGTTGTTTACCCTCAATTTGCTCTACTTTTTTCCGCATGACGTATTTTCTGATAATTTAAGTTAATTATTTAACAAGTAAAGGAAAAAATAAAAAAAATCACATTTTCATTTAAAGCATTTAGTATGAGAAGCATAAGTCATTTTAAAAAATGAACAGAACGCTGACGATAACGCTCTACAATATCAACGATAATATGTATTTGTCAATTTAAAGGCACCCAAGTCGAGAGAAGAAAAACACAAGAATATCATAAACAACTATTGTTTGTAGAAAAACTTAGTCATAAGACCGTAAAATTGTCTGATGTTTTATTGTTGTTGTTGGTGTAGAACCCAATAAAGGCACAATGGTTATTTCATAAAACGTCTCCATAAAGTTGATATAACAACAAAACTTCTGGAGAAACTGGTCTCTAACTGGAATATTTGTTGATTGTTTTGAAAAAAAAAGATAAATAAACAAGAATAATGCTGATGACTTCATATTTCGATTCAAATTCCAATTTCCACTACACTCCTTTAGAAAGAAGTATAGCGGCAAAAAAACATCACTCGATTATAAGAAAGCAATATAGTTATCGAAATGCTTGTATATAAAGATGCATAAATCGTGCAATCGAAATAACTGTTTCATAACTGAAATCTACACAAATTGATGATATTTTTCTTAAATTTTAAAACTTGTTTTATATTTGCACACCTAGAAGACACAGAGGTTCAATGTTCATTATTTAAGATTTTCTTAAATAGAAAACGGGCTTGACGTTTACGGTAAATATTATGAAAATATAAATACAAGAAACAACATTAAAAGACAAACAATAAATGTAATTAGACTTGGAAGGTATACAAAACTTTTGTCATAGATTGTGTTCTATGGAATGCCCTAGTTATTTGGTAATCAAAATGTGTTCACCGGTGACCACACCACCACGTACTTAACCTGTTTTAATTTGCCATCAAATATATTAAGAATTTTGATTTAATTTTTGTTTTCATATGAGCTAATCAGGGGCCAATTGCTCTAATTCCACAAAACAAAAATTTGAGAAAGTTGATAATTTAAGTGTCGTATGTGGATTTTTTTTGTGGTTTTGAGTTAAGATCGATTTCTTAGCTTTTCCGACCTGATCTTTCATTTGGCGTAATCAGTTTTTCGATACCTCATACGGTTTTCGAGATATGGAGTGTTGAGTTTTCGTATGTGGCATCTGCTGATGCAATTTTATAAGAGTTCAAACTTCAAACTCAATTTACTCGAAACTATCGGAATCCACATACAACAATTAAATTATCAGCCGACGATTTAGAGATTTCTGTGTATTATCATATAATACTAGCCCGATGCGAAAAATACTTCATGCTTACTCCTTCATTTTGATGATTATAAATAACGGGGGTTTTGAACTGGACAACATTAACATATTTTTGTTTTAATATCAATGAAATCTCAAAATTGTTAAAATGTGCAGTTAGATGAATTCCAAAAGAGAACTCGTTACGAGTCCCTAAAATCATAAAAAAGCGAAATGTGAGTTCTTGAATTCGTCTCGAACCCATTACGAGTCCGTAAAAATATAAAAAAGCGAATCAGTGAAATTTCGATTTGCCGAATCCGTCTCGAACTCGCTACGAGTCCGTAAAATCATAAAAAAGCGAAATGTGAGTTCTCGAATTCGTCTCGAACCCATTACGAGTTCGTAAAAACATAAAAAAGCGAATCAGTGAAATTTCGATTTGGTGGATCCGTTTCAAACTCGTTACGAGTCCGTAAAAATATAAAAAAGCGAATCAGTGAAATTGCTATTTGCCGAATCCGTCTTGTACCCGTTACGAGTCCGTATAATCATAAAAAATCGAAATGTGAATTCTCGAATTCGTTTCGAACCCGTTAGGAACGAGTTCGTAAAAACATTAAAACTCGAATCAGTGAAATTGTGATTTGCCGAATCTGTCGCGAATTCATTTTATTTCCATAAAACGAATCCGAAACGGATTCAAATATGAATTTCGTTACGAGTTCGACACGGATCCGAAAAAGTACAAACAACTATTCGCAGCTTCGAGAGGAATTTCATACGAAAGCGAATTCGTTATTATGGCACATTGGGTTGCCATCTGAGTAGCTCATATATCTGTGGTCACAAACAATAACAGCCAAAGTCGATTCTAAAATTTTTCAGGGAGAGTAGTTTAAAGTTTAATATTTTTACTGGAAATCAGGAGTCGTAGTTTTTGTGATAACTTTGTTACAGATAACAGTGAAAAGAATTCTTTTACTTACTTCTTCACAAAAAAGAGTTGCTTGTTTGAGCACGGTGACTTCTCAAAAAAATTTTTTCAATTTTGTCCTAACTCGAGTTAGGCTGTTATTGTTTGTGACGTTTGTTTTTGGTGTTAAAATTCAATTTAATGGTATGTTGACAACTTGAAATATGGCACACTGCACGCGTAAAGAAAAAACTCGTTCCTCCCAAACGAAATCTCAGATAACTGAAGTTCGTTTGGGGATTGTAGTTGGGATAAACGAACTTCTGTTAAGCCATACATGTCATTTCGTTTGGGAGAACCGAAAAATGTATCGGAATTTTGTACGAAGTTGAGTAGTAAGAACTTTATTGTAACAGTCTTCTAAGGCAAGGGATCGGGTAGCGTGACAATGTATTTTTCTAAGCCGAACAACGAGGAATGCCAAATTGGAACCCAACAAAAAAAGTACATCGAGGAAAAGAGGCAGTACAAATAAGGAAAAAAGCCTACACTTTTTTATTAAAAAAAAACAATGAGAGTTCGAACTCACGGGCGATATGTTAACACCTTTTCGTTACACGGTACCTGTTCGATTTCTATGAACAAATTAGTAAATGTTACATTGGAAAATAAAAAAAACAGCGTTCAATCATATGATGGATGGCATTTCATTTAAATAATATTAATACTTGAAATTATTTAAAGACAAGTGCCAGCACATGTGTCATTATTTTCTTGCTTAATACTTTTTGTTTTATTAGAATCCAAAGCAACAGACACATGTACATACATTGTGTTATGTTCGTATGCTTACGAGTAGCAAGACTTCGTCTTTTAAGACAACTATTCGCTGCCGCTGCATCAATACATTCATACTTATTTTCAGGCAGAGACTATTTTTGTACAACAACCGCATATTTTCAATGCTAACGCTGCATAGCTTCGACGTAGATAACGCTGTGTGTTATTTGCATGTGTTGACTTTGTTAGATTGTTACCCGTGTCTATAGATGTTAACACATCAATAATGCAATAATTCGCTCACTGAAATAATTGTTGTTGTTTTGTCATAAACAGACCGACTACGACAAAAAGCAATATTTGACCATAGAGTAATTCTTAAGAGTTTCCATTACTCTCTTCGATGCCTCTTCATGACGACGAGGTAGTAGGCCATTTCATAGAGTTCTATTTGCTGCTGTATTTTACCAATTTTACACTTTCGTTGGACATAAAATGTGCAGAAATCAAAGGGAATGCGTAATTTCGTTCAATGCAAACAACATAAAACATAATTTAGCTGTCATTAGTATCAATAAACACTATTTAAAATTAGTTCCCGTCCTCTTTGGATTAGTTTTGTTCTTCCACAGAGCAATACTAAAGAGCCTCCATTACTCTCTTCGATGCCTCTTCATGACGACGAGGTAGTAGGCCATTTCATCGAGTTTGAGTTGCTTTGGTAATTTACTCTTTGGTTTGGATAATACGTACAAAAATAAAAGGGAATGCGTATTTTCTTTCGATGCAAACATATGTTGTAGCCTCTCTGCACGAGTATTACTGATATCAAAACGGATGAAGGTAGTCAAGAGCTTGATCCGGTTGAAGGACATGGTAGCCTTGTAAATCGGCATATTGTAGCTCGCCCACAATTCTTTGGCAGGCTGGGAATTGGCGTGAAACACACCAGCAACCAGCAACAACCCAAAGAAAGCATACAATTCATCTTCGTTGGTCATTTCCCAAACTCGCTGTTTTTTACTGGGATGCGCTTCGTTCCATAGACGAAAAGATTCAAGGGCTTTCCGATTAGTTTCCCGTACAATAATGTTCACGATTTCAGAGGACAATAACGATTTGAAGATAGCTCGGTGATGTGGCAATGTTCCTCGTAATGGCCCTTTGCGGGTAAAAGTTGGGACATTATGCGAGCGTGGCCTTCCAGAAAGTGGAGGATTCGTATTCCATACCTTGCCGTCTTTCGAACGGTACACTTGATCCTGATTGTTGGATTTGCTGGATGATGCAATTACGGTTGGTGCTCTATATAATTCCTCCAAATCATCATCGACATCGTTATCAACCAAAACGACCTCTAACTCAAACCCTTGTTCAATAGCCGAAGCCTCGTCCTCATCCACATTTCCATCTTCCTCCGGCACGTAGTCTTCATCTCCCAAGTCGTCACCTGATTCGAATGAGTCGAATCCCAGCCCCATAACTCGTTCAACTTCTGCCTCAAGGCGCTTTCGCTCATCCGGAGTCACATTCGGTGCATTTAATTTACTAAGCAAACGCGCCATTATATCATCCACATCGATGCCACTTTGCTCCATTTTACTTGAAAAAATAAAGCACCTGTACTCAATAATTCTAAAAAACACGTGTTCACACTGGTTTCTCCACATCAACTGAAATATAGACTCTCTGTCTGAGCCTCTGCCAGAAGCTATAACTGGTCTCCGCATCAACTGAAGTATGTACTCTCTCTCTCTGCCTCTGCGAAAAATGTCAAACCTATTTTCTTCGAACAGTCATACAAATTAAGGTTGGGTCTGACCAGACCCATGTGTGTATGATTCACGAAAGTAATTTCAAATCCAATTTTTTACCTATACATATATCCAAAACGTATATTTTACTATTCCATTGGGTTCGGCACAATATCATTGAGGAAGTCATGGACTGGCATTGATCAGAAATTCCCCGAAGAATAACTAGACACACATAAAAATCGATTTGGTCTGGCCAGACCCATATGCACCTCGGAGGGTTAAGCTGTCATTAGTATCACTCAAACACTTTTAAACTTAGTTTGCTGACTGGTCTCTAATCTGTATGTCTTCTTTGGTCTCTCATTCTACATCAATTTCGTAGTGCCATTTCGATCAGCTGTGCCATGGAAACCCCATGATTTAGCTCACTGAAATAATTGTTTTTGTTTTGTCATAAACAGAGCGTCGACAAAATGTATTGAATAGTATAGAGAACTTATTGCACTCTTGCACTCTGAGCAAAAGAACATAAACGAGTCTTATTATCCTAATAGAATATTTCAATATAAATGCACCATTTCGCCAATGTTATTACATAAAACAATGCAAAAAGCATAAATGTTTCAATAGCCATCAATGTTTCGCATCAAAATTATGAATGGACCAAGTTATGACAAAAAGAGAGTAATACGTTTTGAATCATTCGCCAGATGTCGCCAGTTCTTTTGAGTCATACAATTCGTTCCATAAGTTCTCCATACTATTCAATACTCTTTGGCCGCCGCTACATCAATACCATCATACTTATGTTCAGGCAGAGACTATTGTTGTACAACAACCGCGTATGTGATGCTAACGCTGTGTGTTGTTTGCATGTGTTCACTAAGAGCCGAACGCCCACGATCGGAACCACACGAAGAAACTTATACTATACGTGTGCCGACAGCACAGAAGCAGCATTTTTCTGTCCATCACGCGTGTTATGGAAACTCACAATTTCGGCATCACTGCTATAGATGTTAACACATCAAAATTGTTCTAATAGCGCATTTCTGTTAATTAATGAAAGAAAGACTTTCGACTAAACAATTTCGATGCTATAAAACTGAGAAAAATTTATTATACTCGTATATTCGGATAATTTCATTTAGTTCCTTGTCTGGATGTCTTATCAAAGTTAAAATATTTCAAAATTTTATTAGCAGCAGTAATTAAATTTTACTGCAGGTGGTTCATTTACACAACTGTTTTGTCATCTTCAAGTTTTTTAACACTTCAAAATAATCACAAAACAAATAAACAAAGTCAGCTGTTGTGGGATTAACGTCATTGTATTTAGGTTTGCGTGAAAAACGAAGTAAGACATACATTTATATTTTGTTGTCTTTATTTTCTTATTTCTTCACACAACAAACGCAATTACTAACAGTCAGTTTGAACCAGTATTCACAGGTCATAGCAAGATTTTTACAAATAGACCCTGACAGAAGTCGATAACAGTGGTTGATTATGGGGAATAGTAGATATATGTTAATTGTGGTGGATTTTTCATCGTTGCTATGGACGAATTGATGATTTCAAAACAATTTCTTACATTTTTAGTCTTCAGTAATATTAAATAAAACTTTTAACGTCATTTTGAAAATAGCACCAAATCTTTTATTCTAGATTATATATGTCTCATTTAGACACATGTACTTTATTTAATTTTGTATTTAAACCAAAAAATAGCGCTGCTTTTTGGTGAGGTTAGTCATAGCTCAAAATTGGCAATTTTTGAACTGGAACTAAGTACCATAAAATACTCCACAGTGCGAGTACTTTCATCTAGCTAATTTGTATAAACTCATCGTAATTACTTTTAATTCGGCTGAGTGTATTTTAAAATAAACTTTTTGCATTCAATCCCAGAAAACTTGAGACTTTCAAAATCGTTTAACTCTACACTATGATTTTTGAGTTATGACGTTCTTGGAGGATTGACATTGTAAAGGGGTTTCCATGACAACTTTTTTTATAATAAATAAAATGCAAACCATTTGAGATATTTCCAAAACTTTATGACCGACTTGAAAGACAATCAAAACATTTATGAATGGAACTCGACTTCGTTCATATGGCCACCGCGGGCACGTCGGCAGCGGTCGATTCGTTGGACCCAATTTTCGATGATTCGGTCACACATTTCGGCCGTAACGGCCGCTATTTCGCGTTCAGTGTTGGATGTGAGTTCTTTCAACGCCGTCGGCTTGTAGGCATAGACCAATTATTTGACGTAGCCCCAAAGAAAAAAGCCTTGAGGCGTTAAATATCACGAACGAGGCGGTCAATTGACTGTTCCGTTTCTTGAGATAACACGCTCACCAAACGTACTCTTCAATAAATCGATTGTAAGGTGTGCTGTGTGGCTTTTGGCACCGTCCTGTTGAAACCACATGTCGTCCAAGTCCATGTTTTCCAATTTGGGCCAAAAATAATCGGTAATAATGGCGCGATAACGATCGCCATTCACAGTAACGTGACATTCGTTATTGTCGACGAAAAAATATGGCCCAATGATGCCGCCGGCATGCAAACCGCACCAAACAGTTATTTTCTGTGGATGAAGTGGTGATTCATGAAGCACATGTGGATTTTCACCAAACCAATAACGCATATTTTGCTTATTGACGAACCCATGGAGCCAAAAATGAGCTTCGTCACTGAAAATGATTTTGCGATGAAATGCATCATCTTGGCGCATCTTCTCCAGTGCCCAATCGGAGAACGTACGTCGCATCAAATGGTCCATCGACTTCAATTCTTGAGTCAGCTTGATCTTGTATGGGTGTAAACCAAGATCTTTACGCAAAATTCGCCATAAAGTGGTCTTGGCGATGACCAGTTCTTGATAACGCCGCGGAATCGACTGATTTGGATCGTTTGCTACGAACGCCTGAACGGCAGCTATATTTTCGTTACTTCGACCAACCCATTGTCTCACTGGCACGGCAGCATCACACAATGAATATGTAGACTCAAATTTTTGCACTAAACTTGTTATTGCTTGTCTACTAGGGCGAGAATAACGACCGAAATTGGAGTTAACGCTCTTAAAGTTGCGGTCACCGACTCCAAATTTCGGTTGTACATTTTTATAATTTGCATACGTTGTTCGTTCGTGTACTTTACTAAGATGAAAATGCCGTGTTTACTGAAAAAAAGGAAAGTAACAGTAACAGAAAGAAGTAACAGATGATCAGTGAGATGTAGTGCGTTCAGAAATAAAATTCAAAGTTGTCAAGTACCTATTGAAAAACCCATTTGTTGCTATTATCCGAGAATAGATTGTCATTTATCTTCAAATTGATTTCAGCAATTATCTTATTGGTCTCACAAGCTCGTTCTTTCTATTCCAAAGAAGAACTTTTTCCTCTACGCCCCATTATTGTCAAAATGTATCTTCTATAACTAAATGTTTTCCCATTGCATCCCATGACGTGACTGGGGAGAGCTGCTCACAATCAGAGAGCTGTGCGCTTTCTAGTTATACACTCATCATATACAATCCTATAGTTTTACACCGATTTCCGCACGGTTTTTTGGGAAGCTTTTCATGCCTAATTTTTCGATAGTGTCGCCGTCCGCAAGCGAGGTGACCGCTGGCAAAATAAATGTAAGGCGGTCAGATCGGGGATTGAACCCTCGTGCTCATGCACAAGAGCCTTATATTGTTACAAAATCAAGAATATTGTTGACGCTGTAGTTTCAACAAATCAACAATCCAATCAATCAATATCAATCCAACCAACAAATATAACCGTTACCGCGATTAGACTCCAATTGTTATTTTGAACCAATTACAATTCAAATTTACTACGTGATTTGAAAATTATTGGACAAGAACAAAATATGAAAAATCCGAATATTAATCAAACTGCCTGTATTCTTGTGGAAGTGAAAATTCCATTTCAAATAAAAACGTGGCTTAAGCTTTATGCAGGTGTGCCGCGACTTGATTTCCTTAAACTACCGATTTTTGTACGGCAAAAAATATCGCACCCTAACTACAAAAGAGTTGAGAACTCAATACTGAAAAATTTTCAGTAGAGGAAAATTGAGATTAAAGCCCCCGTATTCAGTTCTTGCGAAATTTTCGTAACAAATTTTGCCATTTAACTCTACACGGATTTTTTTTGTGGAGGGTTACCATCTATCTTTGATTTACTTTGCAAATAATTCAATATTAATTCCTCTTCGCACTCCATTTTATTTTTAACTCATGTGGTATTACTTTAGTTTGCTAAAATTATCGAAATGTCAAAATTCCGGTCCCAAACAATTATCAAACAATTGTTTTCGTACGAAATAACTTTGTCGCAACAACCCTGTAATTGATTTTGTCAATGAAATTTTCGCAAGAAGCTGTGTACCAGGCAAATGAAAAGTGAGCGAAATTTTCGCTCCATGAAATTTAAATTTTCGTTATTTTTTATACATGGCAACGAAAATTTCAGAAAATCTGAATACCGGGCTTAAGACAAAATAATAGACATTTCATACGGGATTTCAAAGTTGTTCGCATCACTGTTATGTTCACAAATTTTTTTCAAATTCATTAGACAAATAAAAAGTCATCGGGCAAGCTCATGCTCATGAATGACAAGTCTGTGGTTCGCTCAAGCAAAAACAAAAATTCAGAATTCTTTCTAAATAGAACGATACGCGGCGCGAGAAACGGAATGAAACATTTGAAAGAAATCGCGCGTTCATTCTGCTTTCGATTTACACTATCAGTTTTGGAGAATGCAAAAACATCTGTCAGCAAAGTGACAAGCAAAATACAACAGTTATAAAATAAAAATAGAGTAGAGAATCATCAAATAATAACCTCGACATATCCAACGATTTATCTAAGAGTCTAATGGCGCATTTACACGGCAGTTTATCGCGGCCAGGTTAGCGATAACTATGTTCTCTAATCTTTGCCGTTTACACCTCCCAATTTGAGATTAAATTGACATTTCAGGTGGCAACTCCATGCTTAGACCAATTCTGCGCCGAGACAAAATTATAGAAAACGGCGGCACAATAGAAAATTACATTGGCGACTATTGGTTTTGTCAGTTTGTATATATTTGAAATAACCGAACCTTTAAAATTGGATCAGTCGGTAAAATCGAGCCAGTAGATAAAATCGGCTCACATTTTAAACCAATAGGAGCCAACTAAATAGGCGATGGCATGAACTTCAAAAAATTTTTGGAGGTGGCGATGCGTCGGCAAATTTTCGATCGGCTTCCGTCTGTTAAACAGTTTGTTTTTGTGTATGTTTTTATTACGGTTTAATTTTTTTTAGTTTAAAGTTTTTAGTTTAAAATGAGGTTAAAAATTAAACATCAGTTTGTACAGATTAAAATTGGATGAGTAATCTGCTGGGTTAGCGTGGGTTATCGGAGTTAACTTTCGAAGTGCGTTAATCTTGTTTGGTGTAAATGCCATATAACGCGGCCTTAAAGGAATATTCGCACTGTAATCGAAATCTTGTGTTCGGGGATTTAATTCCATACAAATATCAGATGTTTTTTGTTTGCTGTTAAATCTCATACCAAATTTTCATAGAAAATTGAAAGTAATTTGAGGTTTTTTCAGGAGCAGCGGTTATTTTTTATCCATAATAAAATCAAAACAATAACCAGCTGACTTCGGCCCAAAGTCATGTTATTGTATTAATCACTCTTAGTAGAGACATAGTTCAAGTAATGATATTACTTTCTATATCTAAAGAAACTTCTCGCAATCCATCACCATAAGCTTGTAATTAAAAAAAACGTTTGAAGTATAGTGATTAATTATTCATTAGATAAATGTGGTATACAATGTTTGCAAGTGAATACATAGATATACTTTATATGTATGTATGTATATATTTAGTATACTCGTATACATATATGTTTATAAATATTGTATAGTTTATCTATATTTCCTCTGGATAGTTGGCCACAGTGAACGATTCGTGGCTCTGGTACGAGTATATTAATATATTTGTAAAACAAAGAGAATAACGGAGTATAAATAGTATTTACATGTTTTAGCTTTGTTATGTCATATGTCAACCCAATACCTACGAAATGCATACAGTCTGAATGTAGCTTAAGGTTCGGAACAAGGAAGATATCCTTAAATATAATATCAAGATATACAAGAATGGTGGGGAAATCTGCTTACCTTTAATTTTAAGTTTAGTTTGAAACCTTTGTATACTGTTGACATTTCAAACGGAATTAATAACAACAATGGCATTCACATGTACAAGTATTAATCAATTACACTTTTATAGATTAAAATGTCACTGACGCGTTTCAAAGTGTATTCTTAGAATTAAGGGAATTTTGCTTTTCATAAATATTGATAAATCTGAGGATTTTTTAGTAATATATCGTAATTAGTTTTGCTGTCAGTTTCCATTTTAAACATGATTGAACTACACCATTTCCAACTGAAATTAAAATAATAAATGATTTCAATTTAAAAATACCATTTGAAATTTAAAATACGTCAATGAAGTTCAATAATTGCACTTGAAATTTAAAAGACAAATAGCAATTTAAAAAAAACATCAACTGAAATTTGAAAGATGTCAATTGAAATTTGACAAACATTAATTGAAAGCAAATCAATTGATATTTAAAAGACATCAATTGAAATTTACAACACATCAATGATATTGCAATTTAAAAACATCAACTGAAATTTGAAAGATGTCAATTGAAATTTGACAAACATTAATTGAAATTTAAAGCAAATCAATTGATATTTAAGAAACATCAATTGAAATTTAGAACACATCAATGGAAATTAAAATGATATCAATTGAAATTTCAAAGACTACAACTGAAATTGAAATCACATCAACTGAAATTTAAAAGACGTTTATTTGAAATTTTAAAACCTAATACATAACATCGGTTAATGTTTTTTGAATTTCAACTAACAATATTAAATTTCAATGTTATAGGTAGGTATAGATTATCGACAGCAACCGATCCCCAGTTGCGTTGCCAGTTGCCGAAAATTTATGACATATGGCAACTTCAGTTGCTTGATAGTGGTTATATTGGCAATCACGAATTTTTGGTTGCTGTATACATTTTAAAACAAAACAACGTTCAGCTGGAACGATAAGAAGTCAAAAGCTTTGGTTCTAAAAGAAATCCTAATTGTTTAGTGTTCAGTTATAATGTTTATAAAAGTTTATATATAATACAATATTATTTATATAAAATAGAAAAACTTACAAAAAATCGAAATTATAGAAATATATAGGAACACAGAAAATATATTTTTTTTGACGCACCAGTTAGAGACGGCTAGAAACATCTAAATGTGGGTAGTCTAATGAAAGGTATTTTGATCACAAATTTTATGGGGTCTTTATTTTTGTTGAGCGGTATCTGTGAACCCAAATAACCCCAATTTACCATATTATAGTGGGTCTTGAGAATTGTAAAACTCCAAACACCTAGACCAGGTATTCCCAACAATATTTGTCCAAGGACCCCCTCATACATTCGCTATAATGACGAGGATCCCCACTAATTCATGACTTTGAGCAAAACTGCGAGACACGGGTCTTTTGTTTTTTGTCTTTTATCACGTAGTGGTGTCCGTATATGGTTATACCTCCATGACTTAAAAAATTACACACAGTGTAATCAGAGTTATATTTTCTAATATTTGCAGTAGGCTTAGCACTGATCTTGGACGAGTTAGGTTCAAGAGACGCCGACGAGTTGGGTTCGAGAAACCCCGACGAGTTGGGTTCAAGAGACACTGACAAGTTCCCTTCGACAGTCACTTAATTATTAACCTTAAGATCAGGGGCATTCTCTTCCTCTTCTTCTATAGGCCTATCTCGTTTTAACAATCCACTTTCCAAACAACGATCCATTTTTGGTTGGTTTTTTGTAATGTCTAATCTAATGATATCTTGCGGACTCCTCTGGTATGGACCCCTGGGAGACCACCTATTGGGAACCACTGATCTAGACAATATCAGGAAACTTCGCTTTCGAGTAAACCAGTTTTTATTTTGGGCCTTTTCTTTAATCCAGAACTTACAAAACCACCGACAACGCAAGTTGAGCCATATCAAGGTTGTAACACAAACAATACTATGCCGAAGCCGCGAAGCCCCAGAGGAGAATACCCCTAAGACCGGCCACGCAGAATGCCTTATAACAAAAACTTTATTGTAACTTGTGGGTTAATTTTTTTTGAAAACAAAAAAAAATATTCGATAATTTTTAAAAATTGAACAATTCAATATCTGGATAACTATTCGGACGTGATCTACTCAAAAAAGAAATTATCTTGAGCACTGAAGATGGTTCCACAAATGTAACGCCCTCCAGCACACTCAAACTTTGGGAATCCATAACTACGGAAATAGGAGTCGCCGACGATTTTTTTTATTTTACTAAACTACACGACAAAAAAACATTTTTTTTATGGTTGACCTAAACTTTATCTCTTCCTAGAGTAGTCTCTTCCACATCAACAAATAATACCACTGGTCTCATCGTGTTTGAAATTAAAAAAAAATTTTTTTGTTTTTCCCTAAAGACACTTTTATTTCTCAAACTCTATTTAGATTTATTGTTTGTTTACAATATTGTTGTAAAGTGTCGAAATTCTGTTATCGACGGCAAAAGCTTGTGGTATGAATTTCTCATTCATTAACCAAAAACTAACAAAATCGGTCATAAAAATTCAAATTCAAATAAACGTAACTAACACTAGCCCGGTCATCAAAAAAGCTGTCCCACGGAAAAATACAACTCTGTGATATAGATTAAAACGCACCTCAAAGCACTGCAACAATGCGTTAACGCATGAGGAAAAGAAGAACATGGTGGAAAAAAGCTGTCTGTTCTTGTTGTTGGAATTATAGGCCTTTCAGTGTATGTTGATACTTAGGGATCTTCGATCGATACTAATTCGCACATGTAAATTGATGAATTAAGTTTGTATATATACGATTGATGATCAACCGATGGTATCAATTCAGGCACAGTAGTTAGACCTTGTCACGACTTAGACTTGTCACGGAGTTCGAAACTAGTCTATTGTCTATTTTTTCAATTCGAAAAATGTTCATGACTTGTAAGCTTGTAGTATGAATTTCTCACACATTAACCAAAAACTAACCAAATCGGTCATAAAAATTCAAATTCAAATATAACACTGTTACTTTTGCCAGTTGCCGTACATAATACCAATTTTTATTTCAGTGACGTCAGTTGACAACGCAACTGAAGTTTGGTTGCCTTCCATAATCGACCCATAAGTCTTTTTAATTTCAATTGATATTAATATGTTTTAAATTTCAATTAATGTGTTTTGAATTTCTATTTCAGGCTTTTAAATATCAATTAATGCATTTTAAATTTCAATTGATGTGTTTTAAATTCTAATTGATGTAGTTTAAATTTCACATAGAATTTTTTAATTTCAATTGATATTTTTCAAAATTAAATTGATATTTTTTAAATTTCAACTTGAAATGGTGTGTATATTGGGCTCCAAGAAATAACCCCCAAGGAAATAACGCCCAGGAAATAGCACCCAATGAAATAAACCCCAAAAAAAAAAAGAAATAACATCCAAAAACAAAGAATGAAATAAACGCCAAACAAAAATGAAATTAACTCCAAGGCAAAATGGGAACAAAGGCGAAAAAATTTCCTTGTAAAAGGAAACCCCGATTGAAAGGAAAGGAAACCCCATTTTGAAACCCCGATTGGAAAACGAAATAACTTCCACAAAAAATTAAATACTTCCCCAAAAATTTGGTTGTTCTTTCATATGAAATAACACCAAAAAATGTGTGAAAAACATTGGAGATTATTTCATTTCTCGTTTGGTGGTTATTTCCTTTGGGGGTATTTCGTGGAGCCTGAATATTGTTATATAAATGCAATAAGATTAACGGGCTTGTTATTACTTAATAATTATAATTCAGAAAGTTAATTAGGCCACACACCAGCTAGGTTTTTTTTTACCGAACTGTCAAATAACTGAAGTCATATATGGCAAAAATAATTGAAATAAATTTATTTTTGTTGAATAAATAAAGTGAGCAGCACTTTCGATAAAACTTTTTTTTTTTTGCTTATTTTAATAAAATCTCATGTACGCGTTTTTTGTCTTTCTCACATGATTACTCGTACTTAAAATGTCTTATCGTCAATCATCCCATCGAGTATTTTATGACATTTAGCAATAGTTAAGGTTGAGATTTGATAGAAATTTGACAAATTCAGTTTATCAGTTTATATGAAGTAGTGGAGTATTTTATGACATTTGACAACAGATTAAATTGGCAATTTAGAACCTCATGGAAATAAATCAAGATCGAATGCACTTGAGGTATGTCGCATTTGAATATAATTAACACGATGATCTGATTTATAACATGATCTGATTTATAGCTATTGAAATTTGACAAATTGACATTAGTATCTTGTTAAAAGAACAAAAATTTTGCCAATGGCGTATTTGTTTGCCAATTAAGAGGCTGATAAAACAAATCAAGACAGAATGCACTTAGGTTTCCAGTAGAAAAACGTACTAGCTCAGCACTAGTATTTTGGTACCATACAAACAACTGTAGAAATTAACATAGCCATGTCATACGCTAGTTGTGTACCAGTTCAACAGTACTAGTTCGAAGGGACTTTAGATGGTTGTGAAGCATGGCTTTTGAACTAGTTCTATACAAGATCTAGTCCCTGTGGCAGTGGTTTGATACTGGCATTGAACTGACAAAATAGAACTAGATCCTGACCAGAAAAAAATCTGACTAGAACCACTGTAAATGGTTCTGCAACGGATTTCTCTGATTGTGGTGTATAATAATTATAATATATTAAATAACAATGTGTGACCGTCGGTGGTGCAATGGGTAGTGTGCGCGCCTCTTGTACAGGAGATCCTGGGTTCGATCCCTGCTCCCAACCACCTTAAAATTTCTGTCGACGACGGTCACCTCGCTTAGTGACGGCGACACTATCGAGTATATAGCCTTGAAAAAGCTTCTCAAAATACCATTCGGAATCGGTGTAAAACTGTAGGTCCCAATCAGTGAGTGAAAACTGGAAAGCGCACAGCTCAGTGATTGTGAGAAGTTCTCCCCGGTCCCTTCATGGGATGTAATGGGAAACCATTTATTTTTTTTTTTTTTTATTAAATAACAATGTGCACTCAGAAATGTTTATTTTTGTATAAGTAGTTTATTGTAGTGAAAAAAGTAAATAAAGGAAAATTAATTCATTTGAAAAAAATTAAAAACTGTTTTCTAGATATATCTTAGTTACCATCGGGAGTTTCAAATTAGAAATAGAAAAGTTGTTTTTTAATCTTCCAATACGGAAAAATAAAATAATAAAATTTGTTGCTAAATCGCTTAGATATCAAGATATCAGGCGTACAAATTTAGAAAGTCAATTTTAAATTTTTGTAAACAAATTAAATACAATTTTCGGACGGTTCGTTACTAGTAACAAACCGATGGAGGAGCGTAGCGGTCGCTGCGCTACTTTACTTACATACATGTTGTGCTCATTGAGAAATACTTAAGAGTTTCCATTACTCTCTTCGTTGCCTCTTCATGACGACGAGGTAGTAGGCCATTTCATAGTTTTTTTTTTTGCTGCGGTATTTTACCAATTTTTCACTTTCGTTGGACATAAAACGAATAAACACTATTTAAAATTAGTTCCTGTCTTCTTTGCTCTCTCATTCTCTATCGTCGGCCTAGTACCTTTTCGATCAGCTGTGCCATAGATACCCCCTGTTGTGTTGTACTCAAGTTTTTTCAATTTCTGATGATGTATTTCGACGAAATATTGAAAAATAAATTAAAATACATATATACAACAAAATTGACATCGAGCCTAATTATTTAAAAATTAAGATCTAACTAAAATTATTATTAAATTACACTCAAAATCGCTGGTTTTTTGATAAATTGAAGGTTTGATAGTATTTCTTCCTACAATTTGAGTGGAGTGTTACATTTTTTTTAGAAACATCATAATTTTGCTCATATTTTGCTCGGAAATTTTATTCGATGTTTATACAATGGCGTACGACTCTGTGGCTTTGTGTCCATTCTCTTTTGGTAACGCTTCGTAAATTCACGTGCATACAGGCGATGACTCTGAATACAACTATACTTAACCCTTTGTGACGTATTGTAGGTTAATTCTCTTTTGTATTCTGAACGTAAAAATCTAAAATTGATGATTTTAAAAAAATTATTGAATAATGGCTTATAAAATTGTATTGTATCGTTTTAATTTATTGAGAAATTGCTTTCAAACAATTTTCCCGCCACTTGTTGTACTTTATACAGTTGCATTAGCGCCATGTCAAAACACGAAAGAGGTGAAAGAGGAATACCGAAATGCCCCCTGAGTTCTCTTCCCCCTTTAGCAGGAAGCACCGTAAATCATGACTCGTGTTCCAGGGTCGTAAGTCATCGAATAAATTGTAGTTGGCAACACTGGTTTATTTGACAACCGATTTAATAGATGATAGTATATTTTTGTTTAGTTTGGTCAGGGGATTTCTATGGTACAGCTGATCGAAAAGGTACTAGGGAAATGATGTAGAATGAGATACCAAACAAGACATAGCGCCTATAGACCATGCAGCAAACTAAATTTAAATAGGGTTTGATTAATACTAATGACAGCTACATTATGTTTTATGTTGTTTGCATCGAACGAAAATACACATTCCCTTTTATTTCTGTCCGTATTGGTCCAACCAGAGTAAATTACAAAAGCAACTCGAACTCGATGAAATGGAAAGAGGTAATCAAGAGAACACGAAGAGAGGCACAGCGGCTCTTTTTTATTTCTCTATGGTTTGGTTTAGATAGTCTTACAAGAGAGCAGCGCTTACAGATTGTTGAAATTTTCTATCAAAATAATGGTTCTGTTTGCCATAATAAGCCTAAATACCTGAATAAGCACACACACACACACACACAATTAATTTACTTTTGGTGAACGAATAATTTAAGTTAATGATCCTGTTAATTGGCCACCAAGATATGTAGTCTGATTTAATCCCATTGGATTATTTTCTTTGGGGTTATGTAAGTCACTCGTCTTACGCCGATAAACACATGGAAATCAACATTCGACGAGCTGTTGGCGAAATACGGCCTCAAATGCTGCGAAAAGTGTGTGAAAATTGCAGTTCCAGATTCCGTCGTGTGCGCGCCACATGGCCCAAATGAAATTTAAAACATAATAGCATAAAATTATTCATCCACTTTAATTCATAGTAAAAGAATTGTTCTTTGCTTTATTTTAATTTAAAGTTCAATATCGCTTAAAAAACATCCTTTACAACACTGGAGAAAAATTTTCCTCGATTAGACAGCTGATCATGTTAGTACTTGCCATAGAGTAATACTTAAGAGTTTCCATTACTCTCTTCGATGCCTCTTCATGACGACGAGGTAGTAGGCCATTTCATAGAGTTTTATTTTCTGCTGTATTTTACCAATTTTACACTTTCGTTGCACATAAAACGGAGAGAAATCAAAGGGAATGCGTATTTTCGTTCAATACGAACAACATAAAACATAATTTAGCTGTCATTAGCATCAATAAAAAAATTACAGCAGACAGTTGACTGTCCCTGCAGGCTGTGTCAGAGACACGGCCATTAAGTTTAACGTAGAATACGCCATCCGATAAGACAGAAAACATATATAACAATAAATTCATTTGCTTATATAATTTATCATTTATTGTTATATATGTTTTCTGTCTTATCGGATGGCGTATTCTACGTTAAACTTAATGGCCGTGTCTCTGACACAGCCTGCAGGGACAGTCCGTGGCCGAAGGCCTCGGACAACTGTCTGCTGTAATTTTTATATTTACCAACGGCATTTGATTCAAGTCCGTTTAAAAAAAAAATATTATGTTCAATTTTTTTAAACTTAATTTAATTTATGTATTTTAATTAATATATTTATTGAAATAAGTTCTGCGAATGTTGAGAGGGCCGCCCTAATATTAAAAAAGGTTTACCTTATCGAGTCTTCGCATTAGCATTCGAGCGTTGTGTGAAAGCTTTACGCTTTACAATTCAAAATTAATGTTACAACAGCTTTATTGAAGCTTTCGCAAAAAAGCTTTATTACGTTAGCTTACTGTTTGTTTCACTTTTTACTAGATACATGTTGCCAAGCAACATTAGCTTGCTGTTCGTTTCACTTTTTACTAGATACATGTTCCTAAGCAATGTTGAGCAACCAAAAACACTCAACCAAACACCACACATATGTTTGAGTGTATGTGTTTAAACAATTTTCATTTGAGAAATTAAAATACTAGAAATATATCAACCAATATGAAATGTATATCAAACGAAAGATAACATCTTCATTTACCTACAAAAAAAATTTTAAAAAAATTCATCTAGCCGTTTCCTCAAATTCAATGAAATAAAGATTACAACGTTTCTTAGTTTCATTGAATTGGAGGAAACGGCTAGATGAATTTTAAAAAAATTCATCTAGCCGTTTCCTCAAATTCAATGAAATAAAGATTACAACAATAAAAACCTGACATGACTCATAGAGTAAATATGGGTAGAGAAAATCTTTCACTCACCAAATTTCTGACATTTGTCCTCGTTGGATGTATACGTTTGATGTTGAAAAGAATTGCTTTACTAATACCAGATAGAGGCAATGGTTCAAAACAGCGAACAAAATAACAACAATGGCATTTCGTTTTGTGTGCTAAAATTATTGTGTTAAATACAACACAAATGTATGCTAACAATAACAGTCAATAAAAATGTTTAAAACACATTTAAATTTCACAGTTTTTCACCAAAATGGCGTGAAAAATTAAAGCAAGAAGTTATTGTAATTCCACCTGGTGTATATCACTTTTCGTCAAACATCTCTCTATCACACCGACCGCATCACGAAGAGTGTGAAATGAAACGTCAGATGAGAGAATAAGTTTATCTAGGTATGTATTAGTCTGTGACATGACTCCTCATACCGTAAGGTAAGACGTATTCTACGTCAAAACTATTTAATCTTAGTTCCTGTCTTCTTTGCTCTCCCATTCTCCATCATCGGCCTAGTACCTTTTCGATCAGCTGTGCCATAGAATCCCCCTGTACTTGCAGAACTTATAGAGAAAATACTTTCAAAGAAGAAACGGTGATAGGTGACTGGGTTGCGTGGTACGATTTTCATAGCTTTGAAGCCGCGTGTCATGCCAAAAGTACAAAACACATCAACTGGGAGTAAATTTTGCCAATTAAATCGATTAAAACAGGGATATTCAGTGAAAAAAGTGTTGGAGTAAAATCATTTGCGTAGATCCCAATTAACACGCAAATTGTTAAAATTAAAGATTCCTCTCATTCTCTATATGTTTTCCAAGTCTTCCGCGGAATTTGTTAGTACATAAAACAGCTGTTGCAAACTCTTATTAATATTACTCGGTGATTAAATTACTTGAAAAAGTTTCGCTGAATAAGAGAAATATTAAACTAGGCAGTGCTAAAAAACACACCCAATGCAATAAACAACACATATTACACACACACACGTCTGAATATTTTGCATTGACATTATTGTCCTTGGCATGCAAGCATTTTATTGCCATCTACATGCATATACATACATACATATACTATCTGTTGATAAGCAATGTACACCAAGAGTAACAGGAAATGTGATCCCAATTGGATGGCACTACATGATACAAGTTTGTATATGCGGAGCTTAGTAACACGTCCTACTCTACTGACACCTATAGACACTTTTAGACGTTTTAGATCTTTGTTATACTATACTATAGTAGGAGTACTCACGTAGAAATGGTGGATGATTAGGATATTTTACACTGAACAACATTAATTGTAAAGTGCCCGAATTTCATATTTCTTTCGGCATTTACATGTATATAGACCGTTAGGGGGGATTAAAATGAATACAGTTTATGTGATTTCTGTGATCCTATTATTTTGTCAATTAGTTACTGACTCACATGTACGAATCGGCTTTCGTAATTTGTAATAGTACTAAATGCACACTGGCAATTACAGATAAAATCTGACATTTTGAGATTTTAAATAAATAAACAGTCAATATTTGTATTCATAAAGGCCCTGACTCATCATCGTTTTTAGTCCAACGATCTATCAAAAAAAATGTGAGTGCGCAAACAGACCTAAAGGTAAACACCGAGTAATATTAATAAGAGTTTGCAACAGCTGTTTTATGTACTAACAAAGTCCGTGGAATACGTGGAAACATATAGAGAATGAGAGAAATCTTTAATTTTAAAAATTTGCGTGTTAATTGGGATCTGCACAAAAAATTTTACTCGAACACTTCATTACATTTTGATTTTTTTCACTGAATATCCCTGTTTTAATCGGTTTAATTGTCAAAATTACTCTCAGTTGAATTCTTCCAGTAACCTATCACCGTTTCTTCTTTGAAAGCATTTTATCTATAAGCTCTCCAAGTACTTGATCAGCTGTCTCATGGGTACCCATTGGGTAAACATTTCAAAAAGTGAAAATTGTTATCAGAGTTGTATTTCAGTTTGCATCTTGTATTTGTGCAGTGATAAACACATTTGGTAAGATACTCTTGAAGTGGAACAGAATTCTGTCCAAGTTTGCTCGACAATTATCTAACGACTGTCTAGGAGAGTAAGTCATGGCCATTAGCAAATGTTTGACGTTGCAATGTGAATATGACCAGAATCTCTTCATATTTAATTTGTAATACACGGTCACGTAAATTAAAGCGCAAGGTATAAAACCTTATTTTTATGATATAAAAAAAACATACACAATTTGTTATAACATGAAAACTAGTACAGAGTTGTATGTAGGCTGTTCTCTCCTTTAATGACCAGTATTTCAATCAGTGGTTATCTTCGTTTCTTATTTAAATTGTGGCTAATCCTCGAATGGAGTTTTTCAGACAATGGTTAAACATTGGTTGGTTGGTTAACCGGTAGTCAGAACCATATGACTTTGACAATCCCACTACTGATTGTTAAATAGAAAAATGTAAGATTATAGGTATTAAATACTTGTTTCCGTTTTGAGTATTTGTACATACTCGTATACATTGGGCCTAGATCGTTAAATTGTTGCGCCTATATAGTTTTTTATACATTTTTGTTAAAATTACGAGGGCAGATCAATAAATCCATGATTTTTTGAGTGAAACAGTAATTTTTTTTGCAAAAAAAAAAATATATTTCAACATAATCTCCTTAGTCCAACGTTTCTCCAATTTTTGTATCCCTTCAAAAAAAAAAAGGATTTTTCGAGGTCCATAAAATAGGCATTTGTTTGATCAATAATTTCATCGTTGGAGCTATAATCTATTTCCACCGAGCCATTTCTTTAGGTTTGGAAATAGGAAATAGTCACTGGGGGCTAAATCCGAGGAATATGGCGGATGAGGTAACAATTCGTAGTCCAATTATACAACTCCAAACAATCCTTTGAAGTTGTCGTTTAGGATTACGTTTATGGTCAATTGAGAGCAAACGCGGCATCCATCTTGTAGACAGCTTTCTTAAACCCAACTGATCATTTAAAATCGAAACCACACTGCCATATGAAATGCCTATGTTATCAACAAACTCACACACTTTTACTCTTCGATCGGCCAACACCATATCGTGGATTTTTTTCGACATTTTCGGGTGTATTGACCTCAATAGGCCGTCCAGAACGTTCAGTGTCATATGTACTAGTGCGACCACTTTTTTACCATTGAAATCGATGGTGCAGAGTCCGCATAGTATTTATCAAGCTTTTCCTTGGTTTGATTGACTGATTTTTTTCGCAAAAAATAATGTTTAATGAACACTCAAAATTCATTTTTTTCCATTTTTTAAAAAATGCACGAGGTTGTATTTTTTGAACAGCTGTAAAACGCAGAGTAAATGACGGAACTTGCACAAAATTTGACAGTAGTCTATTAACAGGTGGTACCATAGACGAATATATTATAGACACATTTATTCTCTTAATAATTTAAACATCATAGGTATGGTTGCAAGTATATATTGGATGGTGGAAAACATGGGTTCAATAATACCAGATAGAGGCAATAGTAAACAGCATCCAACAAAGCAACAACAACCGCATTTCGTTTTTTGTGGCAAACTAGTTGTGTTAAATACAATACCAATGTATACCAACGATAAAAGTCAACAAAAAAAGTGCAAAATACATTTAAAGTTTTCGGTTCTACACCAAAACGACATGAAAAAGTTAAGTGAACATATTTTGTAACTCCACCTGGTGTAAGATAATTTTAAATTTAGTTTCTCTCATTTCCACGAACCTACGACGAAGAGTGTGAAATGAAACGTCAGATGAGAGAATTCGTCTATGGGTGGTAGTTGATTTTCACTCAAATTCCAACAAACACAAGGAGTGAAACCCTAGTCATTCTCTGTCCTCTCTCTTACTCTCTTCATTGAATATTTCAATACACGAGCAGCTTTTTGATAGTGTTATTGTATATAACTATACAAATTCCAACCATGTTGAAGTAAAATTACATAAACTAGGCAAAAAGTATGAAATAATCAAGATATGGTGTGAGAGAAATGCCTTTGAGTGAATTTCTAGCACTTTTGGTTCTATTTTACCAGGGTTGCGCACATATTCTGGTCGTCTAATTCTAAATCGTCTTTGATGGGAGCAGTGTTGCATTTCATATAACTACGAAGGAAGTTTGAAAAGTCACGGACTTATTGATCTGCCGTCGTATTTTGCCATTTATTTCATATTTTCCAAAATTCCATTTGGTTGCTCCTCTTTGTTGTTTTAGTATTTAGCTCAAAACAGATGTTTTTTCCAATAAGAATACAAGCGTTGCCATAATAGTTAACAATATGATGATATACATTTACTCGCCACTGAAAAACAAAATACAAAGTTAGCCTACAATGGACTCAAAATTAGGATTAAATAATCCGATAGTTAACTATCCACTTAGAAACTGGCCATAAGACAGACAGAGGCGACCACCAAAAACACCTACTTGAGTTGTCATTTAAGTGTGTCTTATGATTTTATTTGTCTAGAGGGGGTTTCTTTGGTAGAAACAGGTCTTGGTAAATTTGAGTCGTCCGTTATCCGAATGTGAATAGGAACAACAATGCGGACAACGACGTTGGGGACGTGCCATCATGGCTGGAAGAGAAGGCTAAAAAAGTGAAAATTTTTGGAATAAGTTATATTAAAGCTTTTTTAAAATTAAAGTATGTTAGCAGTACAAAAAAAAGAACATTGGTATGTAGGGTCACTCTCGAGTTTAGTACACTCGCTGGCATTAATTGGTGTTTCTTTCATGTAATTTGTCCATTTGCCGTTGAGAAAGTTAAATTATAGAGTAGGCTCGTGGTAATATCCATCATGTATGCATATACAGTGATGTTCAAAATAATAGCCCTTTTTATATATTTAATAATTTTGAAATACAATTAAGCTATTGAAAATGTTAGTACATATTTTAAATATAAATTAAAAATGCTTGTTTTAAATTATATATTTCACTCCATTGCGATTTTATTCAAAACAATCTTTTTTATCCTGTTCAAATTAATAGACTTATTTCAAAAATCTTACAAAAAAAACAATTATTTATAAATAAAACATTTATTGCCTTAATAAGTATGAACATATAATATACTAATATCCCGAATGTTGTCCACCATTTTACAGCACTGACTTCATTATTTATTTCTGCTGAAATGGTCTTTGATGACATAAATGGGTTCTTTTTGCGGGAATCTGTGGTTGAGCTGCTTTGTCGCGGCCTACCCCGAGTTTCAGTAAATGGTTTCCATTTTAATGCATTTCTAACGAATTTTTCAGATCTTCCAAGTGAACTAGCAATGAAACCCAGAGTTTTGCCCCCCCCCCCCCCCCCCCCACTTCGTAGTTGTTTAGCAACTCGACGTTCCTCAGCAGTGCAATGTATACTTCGGCCCATCTTTAACAACAACAAAGATTAAATATGTTTTGAAAGAATTGTATTTTACTTAGATACATCCTATTAGTAATTAAGAAGAAAGTACAAAAACACGGAATGAATTTCGTAATTTAACAAAGTTATAAAAAAAGGGCTATTATTTTGAACAAGTGAAAATTGCACTTTATTTTGATTTTTAGCTTAACGTACAAATGATTACGAATAAATTCCAAAATACAACAAGAAATATTTGTAAAGCCAATAACAAAACTAACGGTACACAAGAGATAAAGAGAGGTTCCCCTTACATGAGTTACGAGTGATCGCAAAACTTGGCTTTGTAACGGGCTATTATATTGAACAGCAGTGTACATATGTATCTCTTTGTCAGTGTGTGTGTTTTTTTTTTTGAATTTCTGTTGACCCAATTTACACAACTGTTGGTTTTTCTGCTCTTCCCTTTTTAATATACCTATGAATTTGTTCACGTTTTAGTCAATGTTTATTTTTTTGACAATCTTGTATTTGGAAGACATCTACGCATTGCTAAATGAGAATATTGAACTGTCAGACGGTATTTTAAAATTAAATAATCTGTCATACAAGGAAAACATTCATGCACTTTTATGCTGTTGGAATTAATGTATTAAAATCCCCAAACTTTTTTCGGTGTGAAACCACAATACCTAGTTAGTTTGAGTTTTATATTTAGTATGCGCTTCTTTTATTTGTACTCATATCTATCTATGGTTTTGTTTACATTTCATTTGACCTAAATTCATATAATCACCACCTCTTACCACAATCTCACCACCACCCACAATTATAAATCGATAACAACCCCAATTGAATGCATTTGGTGACCCAAATTTCTATGATACTCGGACCAGAATTATGTACGATAGTTAACGTACCTATGTATCTCACATTTAATCAGTGATTTAACGTTATTAAATGATTTATAACGTTTAAATGTTTCGCCGTAAAAGTAATATTTACTAAATTTCGTATTTTCGCTTTTATCTATTTACAGATTCAGCATTATTATTTTTAATTTACCCCATAACAAATTACTTGAACAACAATTCAAAAAAGTCCTTGGACCAAATATAAACGCCTTAAATTGTGTGTGCACAATTTGCCAGTTCCATTGAAGTTTGTCTTTAAACCGAGACGTCGGACAATTGTTTAAACTGTTTCACGTGGAAGGGTATGGTATATTTTCTGGGGGACTGGGGCATGGGAGATTCTGACTGTGCGTCATATCATCAACATGTTCCAAATACAGTGCAACAACATCAACACCAACCAAACCATCAATTCCATCATAATCAACAGCATGAGCAACAGCTGCAACAGCAACAACAACAGCAACATGTTGGTCAAGTTGCTCCTGCTATAAACCAATTGTCGCCCATACAATTTGGTAGCACAACTGGTTCTTCTTCGACTTTCTTAAGTCACAGCAGTAGTAGTGTTGGTACAGCGACAGCAACAACACCATCACCGTTGCCATCATCGGTCTCAACAGCTTTTGCAACAACTCCTTTGAGCGCCAACAGTAGTGTCATCGTCGTCACCACCACCCAACAACCTCAAAATGTTGCCACAAGCTCTTTGGTCACTGCCAATTTGCAACAATTGTCTGTAAGCAGCAACAATTTAAGCCAATGCACAACACCGTTGAAATCGTTGGCCGCCACATCGATTGACAACACCAGCGTCACCTCCATACAACTTCAGCAGCACCACCACCCGCTGCAGCAGCAGCAACACCACCATCATCATCGTCATCCACTGCAGCAGCAGCAGCAGCATACTAACCTGTTGCAGCAACAATCTCATCCGTTAGCTAGTGCCGCCGCAGCTCTTCATCAGTATTTGGGTCAACATCGACAACGTTCTGAATCGTGTGCTGGTTTTTCTACTACAAACAACGCCAGTGTTGCTGGCTTTAACAAAAACAGACAACATGTTGTTTCTGATTCAGCGACAACACGTTGCTGTGACAACATTAGCAATAATGCAGCAGCAGTAACACATTTGGGACCTTTAGATCCAACACAACAACAACTCCAGCAGCCACATCATTTGAAGACGCAGTTGAGCAAGGATCTTTTGGACAGCGAGGATGAAGTTGCTTTACAGCCGTTGTCTAATCAGGTAAGAAATTGCTATTGATGGTCACTATCAGGAGTTAAACGAGATAGCTAGAAACATAGATAAAGGAAATAAGTAGATATTGCATAGGCGTTGTCAAGTACAGCCACTAGGTGCTGTGTTGTATTTTTGTAACTTTCATTGACGTTTGTCATAACATTCACTGATGTTTATTCAACAGTGTGGGACATTTTTTCAATACAAAAATATAATCATTTTCCAGGTTGTGCTATTCGAACAACTAATTTAGTTTTTTTTTCATGTCATTGTGTTCCCCACTTTCTCATTCAAATGCATTTTGGTTATGTGCTTTTTTAGTGTACTCTTATTGCTGACTTGTACAGCATCGGCCCACTAAACAAAACAAAATGCCTGTTAATGTTGCCTACAACACCTACTGCTATCACCTGTTCTAAATACATCTCGCAAGGTATATTTTATTTAAGATCAAATGTTATAATTATTGATTTCAGCTCCATCTTGAAAATATCCCATTGAACAAGAAATTTCCCAAGGTACATGCGATATCTAGGTATTTTTCCTTTATCTATGACTAGAAATAACACAAGTTAAGTAGTTAAAACATAAATTTTTCCTAAATCATTGAGCGGTTTGAAAAATTTATACATTCAAAATTCCATTATCTAATTAAAAACTACAATTAAGGTCGCGTTCTAATATTGTTTGCATGAAAAATATTGAACAACTTGAATTTATTTCGCTGCGAAAGGAGGTAGCAACATATGAGTTTTGACGGCTTGACTTTTCTCTGTTTTTTTCAAGTTTTGTTTACCCTAAAAATCTCTTTTTTGAAGAATAGAATGGTGGTAGCTGACAACATTAATCATTTCTTTCATCAATTTGATTTGTCTAAATTTTTCAGTGATACATTAGGCGTATCTTGATTAGATTATCACTTATTTTGATTTAGATTATCACTTATTTTGTATGGAAAGCTAAGCGATGTTAAGCGGCAGTTGAAGTTACCGCTTCCATTTCAGTTCTAAGCAGGCATAAAGTTACCAGTCTTAAAAAAATCAGAAAAACTGTGTTGTATATCGTTATCGTTAAGGAGAAGAATATAAACATTTGCAAGAATAACTACAAGCCATGCGTTAGAGCAAGACGATTATATGTATTTCCGGTTGAAAAAGTCAGAAAGTTGCCAGTATGAAACAATCGTTATTGTGAGCCAAAGACGAGGAGAACAATATACACATATTCTAGAATAACTACAAACCATGCATTAGAGCAAGACGATTATATACTTTATAATAAACTATCGCTAGTTCGGCGTTTTGGTTACTAGCAAGTAAGCGATAATCGCTAGTTTGTCACGAAAACAAGCCTATTAAAAAGTTGCTCGATACATGTTGCTGATATTTTGTGTGAACAACTTAGTACTAAAAATAAATGGTTTCCCATTACATCCCATGAAAGGAAAGGGGAGAGCTTCTCGCAATCACTGAGCTGTGCGCTTTCCAGTTTTCACTCGCTGATTGTGACCTACAGTTTTACACCGATTCCGAACGGAATTTTGAGAAGCCTTTTCATGGCTAAATACTCGATGGTGTCGCCGTCACTATGCGAGGTGACCACGGCCGAAAGAAATTTTAAGGTGGTCTGAGCAGGGATCGAACCCAGGATCTCATGTACAAGAGGCGCGCACACTACCATTGCTCCACCGACGGCCACAACAACTTAGTACTACACTGGTGGAATTAATTTATACTCGTACTTTAGATAGTTATCTAAATTTGTACAGGAAATCCCACTTGACACTAAAGTCACTTGACATTTAATGCCCGTTTTAAGATCCGAAAGTTATATCGAAAAAGACACCTCGTCGTTGAGAGTGTGGCAGCAAATTGTCCGTTTGTGTATCCGCCAATCTTTTTAGTTACGGATCCACCGTCGGATGTTTGTCGGAGGTTTTTCGTGTTTCATAATTCAAAATTCCCTATGAGAAATGAAATTCTAAATTCTATTTTATTTTTCATTTTGTTGTCATTTTTGTTTCATCTATTACCTTATATGTAGCCTTTTCACACTAGCCTACATTTTGGCGAAACGCATAGAAGATGTTGAAAAAATGAAACATGCGTTCCCATTTGAACATCTTCCATCTGTCATCTTCTAATATTCATTTATTAATATGCAACATCGATGTAGCGATATTTTTGTGATCAAAAAATATTGTCGACATATATATTGTATTGTCTATTGGGGCCCAGGAGACGAAAGAGTGGAGAATAATGTTTGTCAATCGTTTATATTTTAACATTTCATATTACAATTGTGTTTTTCTCTATTTATTTCGTCAAGATGTATTTATAATAGGTGGTGTTAATGCGACAAGGACAATAGCTGGTTTATATTTGTTTGGTTCAAAGCATATTTGGTAACAATTGCAGTACAAGTCACAAAAAATAAATACATATGAATTTAACAGTCAGTTGGCCTAGTGTGAAAAGGCTATTACATAGTGTATTTTTTATTTCCCCCATTTTATTCATATTACTTCTTCTGTTTTTTCCTTTTTTACTGCTGACGTTTCACAGGACTAATGTTTCTACTAAACTCGAAAAATTAGAGACAATGCATACGAGCATACACAAAACAAAACAATCAAGACAAGCGAACGTTTTTTTCGGATGTTGGCGGAGTATCTATCCCTGTTTTACCCGGTCAAAGTGATCCTCCGCAAGCCAGCGGAATAAATGTCAAGTGGGATGTTGCTCTTAGTAACGGGCTTGTTGTTGTAACAGATTATCTGTTTTCCCTGGAAGATATAATTAAATGAAAAATTCCCCTATGCATCTCTGGAGCTGGCGGTGGCGGTGGGGTGCTGGAGAAATTGTGCTACCTCCATGGGTCTGTCCCATAGGTCCAGTGGGCGCTACACAGTAGGCCTACCAGGATAGTCGAAAATATAAATACTGTCATAAGGACTCTGTAGGTAGTGTGGGGACTGATCTAAAATGCCAGGGATAATACTCGATTTGTATGAATTCCAACCAGATCTAAGATGAGCCAGAATAGTTCTGTTGAACCGGGGCAGAAGCCTTTCATTATCCGAAATTGAGAGTGTGTGTTCATTATGGGCGCTGTTGGTAGAACTGCCATTTATGGCCTCCGACAGCGCCGTGTTGTGCAACATTTTCTGGGCTACTGCTATCGACAGTCTGTTGACGTCAGATGGAATGACGTCTTGAATTTCCGCGCTGTAGCGCCTGATGTACTTCCGGATGTGACGAGGTGGTGGATTCTGCATCAGGTGGATTCTGACTGGACAGATAACAAGCCAAAAGAAACTGTCTCGTCAACAACACATTATGTCGTTGCACTGACAGCATCTTGGTGTCCTCATGTAAGTGATCCACGTTCGTAATTTCTATGCATCCGGTTTCGATTCGAAGTGCAATATTTTGGATCTCCTGCATACCTTTCCATTGAGTTTCACTTAGGAATAAGGTCCAAACCTGGACAGTATAGTTGAAGACCGAGCGATTTATAGCTTTACAAGTCACTACAATTGTCTCCTTTTCCTTGCCCCAAGTTGTGCCTGTCTTTAGGACCTTGTTACGGGTGTGGACTTTTCTCCTAATGTGATCCGCATGTTTCGAGAATGTAAGGAGATTATCGAAAATAACTCCGAGATTTTTGGGGTTACGGACTGTGGGTATAGACTCCCCATTGATAGAAATGTCGAGCTCTCTGCTTACTTCTTTGGTCCAAGAAGTAAAAAGGGCCACAGAAGACTTCGACGGAGATAACTTTAAATTCCGTTCCAGGATAGACAGATAGCTGTTAATTCTAGCGTTTATGTCGTCTACGTTTACGCCCGAGGAGATGATAGTGCAATCATCGGCGTACGACACAATACTATATCCGTGAGTGGCTGCAGGAAGATTCGCAAGATAAATGTTGTAGAGTATAGGCGAGAGTAGTCCTCCTTGTGGTACACCCATTTTTGTCTTGCGGTAATGGGAATTCTAGCCCCTGAACTCTACAAATGCTTGTCTCCCATTGAGATAGTCACCAAGCCAACTCTTGGTAAAGTTGGGAAGGGGCGGGATAGGTTAGATAAGGTTTAGGGCACGTGACAATAGGAGACAGTTTACAACTGCCTTATCGTCACTACACTCGGAGGTCGGTCGACCCATTGTGATTGCCCATATATACGAAGAAAATTGATGAGGGAGGGAAGAGAAGGTGAAAAATAGTGAAAAATTCCGATAGATAGATAGACGTAGGACAAACAGAAGAACCAATACAATACATATAATACCAACCAAGATGAGGATCCACATGTTCAGGTCAAGGTTTACCATTCCAGATTACCAGTGGAGTAGAAAGAAGCAATAGACAAATCACCAGATGATGGTATCACCTGCTTGAAACCAACCAAAGCAACGGCGACGCCTACGCTTTAGGGCTGGGCAATGTTCTCCACCTCTTATTCATCACCACAAGCACGGCAGTAATCAACTCTGTCCACAATCCAGTTGCGATTGAAGCCTCGAGCATCACAGTGACCGGTGATTACTCCAATGAGAAGTTGCAAGTCAGCCTTGTTCAGTCGAAGAAGCGACTTAGTCCTCCCTGAGTCCACTGCCGGTCATATATCTCTTGAAATCTTGCAATCCAATCTGGCCAGCCAGGCAGCGTTGATCTCGACCAGGGATCGATCAAGCCATTTAAGTAACAGATCGGTGGATTTGCAGAGCCAATCAATCAGAAGAAGTGCATCCTGCTCTAGCAAGAGAGTCTGCTTCTACATTCCCTGTGACATCACTATGTCCCGGAAGTCAGCAGAGTCTTAGCTTGCCGGGCACTACACTGTTGTATTTACATAAGTGTGAACTGATTCCACTGAGGTCTGGCTCACTATCGACGCAGATGACAACTTCACCCCATAGATACAAGCACGAGTCCATTAGCTCAGTCTCAGCTCTCATAATCGCCACGATTTCCGCTTGGAAGATGCCGCAGTTCGCACTCAATCTCATCGAAAGCCCGAGTTGAAGGTCCTCACTAAAGATCTCTGCTCCTGTGCCCGATTCCATTTTGAAGCCATCTGTAAAAGTCAGATAACCAGAGAGTGAGGAAGTATACCTCCCAACCAGTCCCTCATATCTGGCATCATGATCTCCGGGCATTGCCCAAAGTCAACAGCCGGCAGCATGTAGTCACTGGCCTGACTGAAACACTTGTCTGGACGATTCTCAATCAACTCCTGGAGAATTTTGGCATGACCCTTCGGGGCATGTCTTCAGATACCCAATTATCTGATGCGAAGGGCGCTTCTAACAGCACACTTCTAACAGCTGGTTTCTACTGGTTGGTTCCAACTGGTTCTATCTTTCGCCTTTTCACGCCAGTTGGTAACACCAAGGACACGGAGGGATTCTTCAGCCTTGTCTTTCCATCGGAGTCTTGGTCGTCCCCTCTTCGTGCTTCCATCGGGTACGTTATAGAAACCCTTTGGCGCTGGCGTAGACAGCAAGAGTTGTAAAATTCAGGTTTATATCCAGAGTGCTTCTCCTCGTCCCACTTATACACATCGACGCAGTGCGCTGAACCTTACTGAGCATTTTCAACTGGTAACTATTCCTCAATGCGTTCCACCAGACTACTCAGCCATAGGTGATAATTGAGAGCACGATAGCCGAAAAAAAGCCAATGCACGATTTTCGGACAAAGACCCCAGCTTTTGCCAATCGAGTTCCGACAGGCGTAGAGAACGTTCAATCCTATCTCCATTCGCTGCTCAGTATTTCGCTTCCAGTTCAGTTTCTGATCAAGTACAATACTGAGATATTTCGCCTCAGAAGATAGATATAGCACTACGTCCTCCAACCTTGGTTTCCTAAAAAATCTAACCTTAATCAATGCATGAGGTCTCTGATCGTAGGCAAAGATTTTTCCACCAACAAGAATAACAACGTCGTCCACAGAGGCAACAAATCTACGTCCTCTCAACTCAAAGTCCTTAAGAACGCCGTCAACCACTAAAAGCCACAGCAGAGGGGATAACACTCCACCTTGCGGCGTCCCCCTTGTAGGCAGCTTTTGAACTGAGCTCACCCCAAGGTTCAAATTTGCAATGCAATCTGTAAACATGTTCGCAATCCGTTCGAGGACGAATTCAAGATGCCCTAGAGCAGGATGGAGTGATCAACAGTGTCGAATACTTTAGACAGGTTTTAAGCTGCGTTCAGCAGGTTAGCTTGTGGTTGTCGGTGGTGTGATGGTAGTATGGACCAAGGACCTTAAGGTTCCTGTAGGCCGATTCTGTAACTGTTTTAATGAAAACAATCGGGTAAAAGTTAAAAGTTACAGCATTAAATATAATTATTATGGATTTTCATTCAAGTTTGTAAATACATTCATACATATTATTCCTCGAAATTCTAGAATTTATTTTTTCTCTAAATATGCGGGTATTACGAGGTATACGAAGAACTTAAGAGTTTGAATTACAATTTTTTACATTTACAATTTGAAAGCCTACAATAGGCGCTTAGATTAAGTTTAGAATTGTCTACCTTATTAAGCGGTATTGCGATTAATTAGTTAAGTTACCATTAAAAGCTTCTCAAAATACCGTTCGGAACCGGTGTAAAACTTTTGGTCCCAATCAGTGTGTATAAAACTAGAAAGCGCACAGCTCACTGGTTTGTGGGAAGCTCTCTCCAATTCATTCAAGATCACTTAACTAAGTAACGGGTTTTTCAATAAGAGCACTACAAAAGTTTTTTTAAATAAAACAAAACCGGTTTTAGATACCAATGAAATTCTTTATTCCTGTGAAAGTACGTTCGATGCCATTATGTATGGAACTCGATTTCTGTTGCATGGCCACCACGGGCACGCTTGCAGAAATCCAGACGCTGAACCCAATTTTCGACGGTTTTCAAGCATAAATCGGCCGATACTGCTGCAATTTCACGTTCGATATTCGTACGAAGTTCATCAATCGTCGCTGGCTTGTTGGCATAGACCATAGACTTGACGTAGCCCCACAGGAAATAATCTAACGGCGTCAAATCGCACTACCGAGGCGGCCAATCGACTGGGCCATTTCGTGAGATAACACGTTCACCAAACTTGGTTTCCAATAAATTGATTGTGGCATTCGCTGTCTAGCTTGTGGCGCCGTCCTGTTGGAACCACATGTCCTTCAAGTCCATATTATCCAATTGGGGCCAAAAATATTCGGTTATCATTGAACGGTAGCGATTCGCATTCACTGTAATGTGCCGGTCTTAATCATCACGGAAGAAGTACGGCCCAATGACGCCTCCGGCCCATAAACCGCACCAAGCCGTAATTTTTACGGGATGCAATGATGACTCATAGATTACGTGTGGATTGCTGTCAGACCAATAACGCATATTTTGCTTATTGACGAAGCCATTCAGCCAGAAATGAGCCTCATCGCTGATTGTTGGGGCCTCTTAAAGTTGAGGCCACTGACTCCAAATTTCGGTAGTAAATTTTAATAATTTCGACTCGTTGTTGGCTCGTATATCTTTCCATGATGAAATGGCAAACCTTACTAAAGAGAAATGTCAAAAGAGCGGGAAAAATATGGCGTCGTTTGCTGTCCCTATCGATTTACTTTTGTAGCGTCTCTGTTGAAAACCCCTTTACATATGTAGTTAATTTTTAAACTTCAGTAATTAACGATATAAAGTTACAGAACTAAAATGCCTTTAATCTACCAAAAAAAGTTTATATAATTACTTATATATTGTTTCTAGTTTGTAGAATTTTACAACAGTATTAATATAATTTGAAAGCCTCGAACTTTTGTTGAAAATTGTCTTAATTATAATTGCCTTAGGTAGGTTTTTAATAATCATGGTTGTGACTGCCAGAGTTTACGACATATTTCTCAACAAGATTGCACTAATACAGAAATATAATTAAATAAACCTATTAAACAAAGAAAGTGTGTGAATTATTTGCTCATTAAACAAACAATAAACTTATATGAGGTTTTTTAAAAAAGCTTGTAAAAATTAATTATACACTGAAATGAACAATTTCCAAATGCAACACTATTTACATTTGTACACGTACTTTAAAGGGATTTTAAACCGATTGGAGCTTTAAAATTAATAGTTGATAGCATTCCTGTTATAGGCGTCAATAAACAGTTGTCGTTTTATAATTCTTTCTTGTTTCTGAATAAAATTAGAGGGAATCATAGTTAATATGTAGGAGGTTTTTAGCTTATTAACGCAACGCCACAACTGAAGTGTGAGATATGGCTAGTATTAATTATTGAACTAAACGAGCAATGTATCGTAAGTATTTACTTTACACTTTTGATAGCATATGAGGATTTTGTAAGCCTTGCAAATCTTTAACAACAGCTGTTTGCTTTAGTTTGTTTCTATATAACGATGAATGTCGTAAAATATAAACAATAAATAGCAAATAATGAGAAATTTGTAAAGAACTTGCACAGAATCTTACGCTTAATAATTTAAGTTTTCCATGTTTATTGTATATCATAGCCCAATTATTGTGCATATAAAGTATTAGGTCTGTCTGCGTAACTGCTGATAATAGGTCTGTCTGCGTACTGATAATTTGTAACAATTTGTACAAATTGTTACTGGATGTTGTCTGTGTACACCAAAAAGCCAGTAACGAGAGAGTAAGAGAGAGTTTATTTTGACAGTTCGATGATAGAGAACTTACGAGTTTTTACTGGAGAAATTTTTGCCAGTAAGAATTTGCAAGTTCGAACAGCTGTTTTGAATCATATGTTTTATGTAAACAAACAAAATAAAGTTGAAATTGAACAATAGCAGAAGTAAATATTTTGAGAATTGTGTTGTTTTTTAACGTTTATATGCAATTATTATAAATAAAGTGTTGTTGCATTTTCGTTTGGGGAAAAGACAATTGCGTCGTAGCTTTCTGTCCCTGCCATTTGAAGTGCTACAGCTTGCCTGTTTTGTTCATCTGCAACGGAAAAATATATTTCCAAATATTTAATTTGTAACATCATTATACTTACCATCTTGAACCCTCTTAAATGTTCCTGGCGAGCACTGCACATCGAGTTGTCTATCGCTACTTATTTTCAATTCAGTACTTTTGTTGTCTTTTAAGTTGTTTACATTGCAATCAGCTGTTTACGAACCAGCTGATTTTAATTTCTTCCAAGTTTTTACTGGATGTCGTCTGTGTACTTTTTGTGATATTTTCTACTGAGAGAGTAAAATTTTTTTTACTCTTCCAAAAAAGTTACTGGATATTTCTTACTGGAAAAGTACCCAGACAGACCTAATTTGTAACAATTTGTACCTTAGAGCAAATCTTACTAGAGAGAATATTTTACTCATCTGACGTTTCCTTTCACACTCTTCGTGATGCGGTCGGTGTGATAGAGAGATGTTTGACGAAAAGTGACATACACCAGGTGGAATTACAATAACTTCTGACTTTAATTTTTCATGTCGTTTTGGTGAAAAACTGTGAAATTTAAATGTTTTTACACTTTTTAATTGACTGTTATTAGTTGTTTTCGTTTACTATCCCAACAATAATTTGCAAGATTGTAGTTTGATAGAGTAAGAATGATTTTACGCTCTTTTTGAAAATTTACAGAAAAAGTAAACGAACAGCATCCAACAAACATTTGCAAGAAAACAGCTGATGAGTTTACATTTGTTTTTTAATTGTGATTAAAAAATGGAAAGGAAGCCACAGTTGACTACTGATGACGTCGTCGGCTGACCAGAATTTGCGGAATCACTCTGCACATCAATATTATCCATATTAGTTACAAATGCCTATAAAATATTAAAGAAATATTAAAGATAACAAGAATAAAACAAACATGATTCTATTTACTTCTCTTTGATAATTTATTTTTCATTTGCTTTGTTTACAAAACAGCCGATTTTAAACAGCTGTTCTATCTTGCAAATTTTGGTTTGCAAACTCTCCAACATCGAACTGTCAAAATTTACGTTCTCTAGCTCTTTTTTTGCTGGTTTTTTGGAGTAAACGAACAGAAAACTAGCAACAATTTGCAAGAATTTGCGGGTAATCGAACATACTTATTGTTAGCACAAATGTATTTAACATAATAATTTTAACACACAAAACGAAATACCATTGTTGGTTGTTTTGAACCATTGCCTCTATCTGGTATTATTGAAGTATTTTTTTTCGACATCCAACGTTCATATCACACCAGGCCAAATGTCATAAATTTGCTGTGAGAACTATTAAGTCTACTATACATAAGTATTAGTCTATGATTTGTACAAATTCTTACTGGATGTTGTCAGTTTACACCAAAATCCTGTAACGACAAAGCAGAAGAGAAATTATTTTGACAGTTCGATGATAGAGAACTTACCAGTAAGAATTTACAAGTTTTAAAACATATATTTTATGTAAACAAACAAAATTAGGAAGTATAAAGAATATAAAATAATAAATAAATCATTCGAATTTAATTTTTTAAGAGAAAATATATTCTCTGTGTTTAATCTTTAAGTAGTTCTGTTCAAAATTATGAAAATTTTGGTGATTTGTAATGTATTGTTCGAACTGCGTTAGTTGGTTCTTCCAATGTTCACATTGCAAATCAGCTGTTTCCATACAAAGTTCTTATTTCTTGCAAGTTTTTACTGGATGCCGTCTGTGTACTTTTTGTGATATTTTCTACTGGGAGAGTAAAATCTATCTTACTCTCTCAAAAATAGTTACTGGAATTTATTTTACTGGAAAAGTACGCAGACAGACCTAGCGTAGCTTATAGTAGGTCTGTCTGCGTACTGACAATTTGTACAAATTGTTACTGGATGTTGTCTGTTTACACCAAAAAGCCAGTAACAAGAGAGTAAAAGAGATATTCTTTTGACAGCTCGATGATAGACAACTCACAAGTTTTTACTGGAGAAATTTTTGCCAGTAAGAATTTGCAAGAAATAAAATATCGTCGTTCCGAAGTTATCTTCACGTATATCGTCGTATCGTATAAAAAAGATAAGATTATTGCCTGGGATACATTTTTTAGATCTATCCATCTGTTTAATCCCCACGTCCCTATCTCTTATGGTTTCTGAGATATTATGGAGTCAGTTTGTCGCTTCACCCTAATGTATAGTGCATATAGGTGAAGATAATTTTGGACTAAAAATATGAATGCGGGGTTTTCAGCTTATGTTAACGTATGTGCCATGAACAAAAAAAAATATTTTCCATATACAACAAAATGTGAAATTTTTTTTTAAAATAAAAATACTCGAAAAATTTCACCAATAACGTTGGCTATTTTTACTCCAATCGATGTTGAATTTCAGGCACTACTACTGACAAAAATATTGAACCACTTATTTCAAACCAATTTTTTTTTAAAAATTGTTAAAACTTTAGAGACAATTTTGGAGATATGCCAAGATAACTTCGGAACGACGATACGTTTTGAAACATAGTTTTTATGTTTTAACATAAAATAACAAAGTTTTATTTTTTCAGACAAACATATGATTTTTAAGGCTCCGTAATGAACTTTTAACTGTTTATTTGAAAACAGAAAACAGTTTTGGTTGTTTATATTACCGGCATTCATGCAAACGTGAAAGCCGAGAACTTTTGCTCAGCGCAAGTTTCCCTCGCACCGTTGCATGAGGCACCAGGTAAAGTTGCTCAGCGTATTTGTGCTCAAAACCATATCAGCTGACCAAGATGGATACATAAGATGGTAGCAGTAGCAATCGTATGTATTATGTCTGTGAACTTTTTCTATTGTTCTAGTGCTATCACCTTATTTATCCATCCTAGTCAGCTGACAACGATATGTCAAAAGTTTGCACGTTTCTCCATCCCACGTTTGCGCAGCAAATCTGACTTGAAGACTTTCCACTTTTGTGCAAGTCGCTTTGTATGGGAAATTTCTTTGTTTTGACGTTTGCCGCGTAAGTTTGCGAGGTTTACGCGTTTACGAGGCTCTTTCGAGTTTGCATGAGGACCACTAATGGTTTGTTGAAACTGCCGTTTTCGGGGTTTCAAATGTTTACATTAGAAATCAGCTGTTTAGACCCCTTTCACACTCGGCAAGTTACTTGCGCAAGTCTCTTGCCCAAGTCTTGGTTTGTAGATGACAGAGGTAAGGTCGGGGTAGGGGAATAAATTTGAGGTACAGACTTGCTTGTACTCGGAAACTTGAAAAACTGACTTGCGCAAGTAACTTGCCGAGTGTGAAAGGGGTCTTACATACAAAAGTTCTTACCTCTTGCAAGTTTTTACTATAAAGTAACTATGGTATAGAGAAGAAAATTTACTCAAAGAGTGGAATGCCAGCAAAGAAAACGAGTGAAGCGCGTCGTTTCTCTGCTCGCTCTCTTACTCTCTTCGTTGAATATTTCAATACATGAACAGTTTTCGGATGATGTTATTGTATCTAACTATAGAAATTCCAACCATGTTTAAATAAAATTACATAAAAAAAAATGGTTTCCCATTACGTCCCATGAAGGGACAGGGGAGAGCTTCTCACAATCACTGAGCTGTGCGCTTTCCAGTTTTCAGTCATAAAGCTTTCCAGTTTTCACTCAAAGTATGTATGACTTACATAAAGTATGTAAAAAGTATGAAATAATCAAGTTATGACGCGAGATAGAAATGCGTTTGAGTGAGTCGCGTCGACTTTTTTGGTTCTCTTCTACTAGGGTTGCCAAATTGCGGTGGGGTTTTCTTCTCTAATTGTACATCCTTTTTGTTTTTACTGAATGTCGTATGTGTACTTTTTGTGATATTTTCTACTAGGAGAGTAAAATCTATCTTAATCCCTAAGAAATAGTTACTGGATATTTTTTACAAAAACGATGTACAAGTAAACAGTCAAAATTTCTCTTCACTCAAATGCGGACAAATAAAACGAGTGAAACCCTAACCATTCTCTGCTCTCTCTCTCTCTCTTACTTTCTTCATTGAATATTTCAATACACAAGCGGCTTTTTGATAGTGTTACTGTATATAACTATACAAATTCCAATCATGTTGAAGTAAAATTACATAAACTATGTAAAAAATATGAAATAATCAAGATATGACGCGAGAGAAAAAAGCGTTTGAGTGAATTTCTTGCACGTTTTGGTTCTCTTTTTCCAGGGTTGCCAAATTGCGAACATCTACTGGTTGTTTAATGCTAGATAGTCTTTGTTTTTTACTGGAATAGTATGCAGATAGACCTAGTGTCTAGTGTAAAGTGAAACAGCTGACTTCAACTAAGTACAAGTTATCAAGGATTTTAGTCAAAGGAAATTTGGTATTTCAGAGGTAGTCGATAAAGAATCTTGTTTATTTGTTATAGCAAATATTAAAACGATTAATACTATATCTAAATGTTTTTCATTATTTATCATTATTTTGTTTTATATTCCAGGTCGGAGGTCATACCCGTCTACTACTACTTAACCAGTCAACTGTTATAAAACCCCTGAATTTGCGTGAACTGGATTTTTATCAAAACATTCCGCAGGATATACAGAAGTTTGTTCCCAAATATAAAGGTAAGAAGAATCTCAAAATATCACCTAACTACATGTTTTTTTGTTTTGTTTTCGTTTACATTCAACATTCTTCTTCGTATCATCGACATTCGCAATTTATTGAATGCTAAAATAAAGAAGTTATTATTATTATTATTATCTAATATTGTTATAATATTTAGTACATATATCAATCATAATTGAACTGTTGATGCTTCCTGCCCCCCCAATACTTGCATTTTGTTTTGTTTAAACCGTTTCATTATTTTGTAAATAAAGTATAAAAAAGAATTTTAAATAAAAAAAAAATTATCAAAACAAAACTACTGGACCTTTTCTCGGCATCATTATTATAGACCCCCGTTAGGGCTTAACCTAAAGCGGTCTACACAACAGTTAAACTTAAGATACAGATCTTTTATGCTTAAATAAACGTCAACTTTTGTTTTAATTTATTTAAAAAAAAATATATTGTAATTTTTAAATTAAATACGTTTGGAAATTAATTGTATGTAACAAAAAAGCATAGGATTCAAATGCTCGAGTTTTCTGTTTAAAGTGTTACCGTAAATTACTATATGACGTTTGCTCCCCAAACGTCATCTTGTGCTGCGCGCTTTCATTTAGGTTAAGCTCTATTACATACTACACCATTTTACCATTAATGCTGCAAAGAAAACATTTAAAAGTTATTCATTACATTTTAAGTAAATGTATTGTAACGGAGAACAAATAAATAAATAAACAAATACAAAAAAAAAACCCAAGAACATTATAAAACAAACAATAAACTACTATTATCTTTGTATTGTTACATACGAAATAAAGTCTTAGTGTAGTTAGACATTGCCAAGAATATTTACAAAGATCTAATCTGTGATAAAAAAAAGAAAAAGAAAAACCAAACAAATCAACATAAATGAAACTTAAAAGCGAAAAACCAAAATAGAATCTACAATGTGTATTACATATATACGATTTGCATTTATACCTTCTTTTATGTACTTTTAGCCAATTTGTATACATATTTACTACATAAACTGAAATTTATAGCCTTTTTTATATAAATATAAGTAAACCTGTGATATTTTAAAAAAAAAAATAAAAATAAACAAAAAACAGTTAAAAGATAGACTGAAACACTCTCTCCGTAATCAGTTTGTAAACTGGATATTTTTAAAAAAAAATATTTACCACATTTTCCAAATGTCGTGAAAAGTGTTCTTAATAAAAAAAATCGTTTAGTAATTGAAAATTTCTGGAATTATATACAATAACACTTTCTTTAACCCGAAGTGAATAGGAGAGTACACAGATTTGACCTAGATGTTGTTTTTACCCATTAGTTTTTGCTAGAATATATGCTTGACATCTAAGGCAGGACCTGAATGAAGTTGACATGTTATCAATACGTGCACTCGATACTAGGTCTTTTTCACAAAGCTTCACACTCAAAACCTTTTTAGGTATTGGAAAACAGTAGGGGGTTTTACAGCAAATACGGGATGTGGACCTTAACCGGTAAATATAGCGAAATTTGCTATAAACTTAAAAAGATGCTTAGTATTTGTAGCATGTAATTGCAGTAGATTTGTTAAACTTGCGTGATAGAATATTAAAACAGAAAATACTTAATGGATGCAGTGAAAATCTAAATATACACCCATGTGCTGCATTCCCAAAGACGATTTCCAGAAGATGTGCGCAACTTTGCAACCGTGGTAAAAGAGAACCAAAAAGTGCTAGGAGTTCACTCAAACGCATTTTTCTCTCGCGTCATATCTTGCTTATTTCATACTTTTTCCATAGTTTATGTAATTTTACTTCAACATGGTTGGAATTTGTATAGTTATATACAATAACACTATCAAAAAGCTGCTCGTGTATTGAAATATTCAAAGAAGAGAGAGAGTAGAGAAGTACTAGGGTTTCACTCGTTTTGTTTGTTGGCATTTGAGTGAAGAGAAATTTTGACTGTCTTCTTGTGCATCGTTTTTGGCATTCCGATTCGTATTTATTTCATAAAGCATTTTAAATTCACAAGTATTCGAGTTTGGTGTTCGGAGATTTCACTTTTCGAAGTTTCTTTTTAAGTAGCCGTTCTTACAGAGATGAATTGCAAAACATCTTTTGCTGCCAAAAATTAAAGAAGACAAAAACAAACAGAACGGTTATTGAATCTCCTCTTGACTTCAAGTCTTGTTTTCCCCTGTAAACACAAATCAAATATAAATAATTATTCATAAACATACATAAATTGTATTAAAATACTTAGGGTGGTATTCTATATGTCGTGAATCAGTCACTTCGCGTTACTTTTGTCGTTTTGGTAGTTTATAAAACGTTACAGCTGTTCGGTGACTACCTGCGTTGAGTTACGTTATTTAATGGGTAGTTTATAAAACGCAGCGCAACGTTTTTGATCACTTCAGCTGTCAAATTGAATACGCCACAATTCTTCGCGTTAGTTGAAGAAATTAAAAATTTAAAGAAAAATGTCGATCGAGGATAGGCAGATGGAAGTAATTTGCATTTCATTGCTTATAAGTAGTTGCCAATTTTGGATAATGCATTCGACGGATAGAGCTCAATTTTTTTTTTATAATTCAAAATTATACTGTTTACGCACTGAAATTCTTATTTACAATAATAAAATTAGAAGTGGAACGTTCAAATAAATAATGCGTTGCAAAACTATTATAATTATAATAAACAAAAGAACCAATACATTTCAATCAATACATACCGCCAAATGGCACGTATTTTTGAAAAGACAACTAATTTAATATAGAGGGGGAAATTTATTGGACATTGAACCCCAAAATAACATAGTGTTTTTTACACATTTTATGTGAATATTGTTGGTATGTATTTGCAGTATTATAAATAATAGCAATCTTAAAATCTGTTGATCTACTGAAATAGAGCTAAATTTGTTAATCTTTTTCATTCTGAGCATTTCACTCGAGATAACTTTTTCTGATCTATAATTCTTTATTTTAGTTTGGCAACTCTATAAACCGCATATGTCAGTGACAGCTTTCGTAAACAAACGCAAGCCCGAAGTGATATACATATGTATAAACTACCATTTTTTGACTTTGGCGTTCGCGTTGGCTTTTGCGTTGGCTTGCGTTTACGTTTACTTTCGGGACTTTTAGAATACTACCCTTATATTACTTCATGCAACTTCCTTGTTTATTTCCTCCAAATAATTACTTGCACATGTGCGCCAAAAACAAACAATACAAATGGCATATGAAAGAGTTGCCACCGTTACTCACATAGACTTTGAATGAATAATTATAATTTTTATTCATTTGAAAGAATAGGTTTTTCATTCTTGTCTTACAAATGCCGTCGTGTTCATATTGATATATTTACAATATAACTCTAAAAAATAAACAAACTGATTGTTCATTTACTTAAATCTACGGCTCTGGCAACGTCGGATTTTCGAACATGGAATACTCTGCTGATTTACATAAAATGGTACAGTGTATCACAAAAATAAGTATACATGTTGTAATTTCGACGAATATGATATTTTTTCGTACTTTGCCCTTTCGCACTCCAGTTTCTATACTTGTTGTCAACACTCAATATGATCCCTTTAATATTTGTGGCGAGATTTCTCAGAAAATTCCAATATTGTGGTCACAAAAGTAAGTATGCGACAAGTGGGGTTATCCATTCGGTAATTGACTTTAATCAAGGAAGTTTCCCTTTTTATGGATTCAGACGAATCTGAACAAGCTGTAAACTCCACAAAATAAGTCTGAGCATTTAAAATCAATTTTTGCTGCTTAGGCACAACGAGACAAAGAACTGTCTCAGGATTTGAAGGATCTGATAATAAAATTGTACAAAGACAAAAATTCTGTAAGAAAAATTGGCGGCATTGTAGACAAAAGTAGTGCTACTCTATAAAAAGTACTAGAAAACTTTAAGTCTGAGGGCTCCACGAAAAATAAGCCGTGTTAGGAGCACCCGAAAGTGTTTAACAGCCAAGAAGAAAAGATTATAGTAAGAAAAGTTACGGCAAACCCAATGAAAGGTGCACCAAAAATACAAGCAGAAATTGAAAAAGAAGCTGGAAAATCGTGCCATTCAGAAACTTTTCGTCGTGTGTTGTACAGACCTGGATATCGTGGCTGAAAAAAACGATTCATTAGTCACATAAACCGCTAAATGAGAGTAAATTTCACAAAAGGGTATATAAACCACACCAAAAACGTCCTGGAACACTATTATAATTTCTGGTGAGAAAAAAATAAATCTTCATGGATCTGATGGTGGTGATAAAGTTTAGAGAATGCCCAATTCCGAAATAGAGTCAAAAACCATGACTGTACTGTAAATCACAGTGGCGTTTCGGTATTAATTTGGGGATGCATGGCGGCATCTGGGGTGGAAAACTTGTATTTATTGACGGAATTGTGAACAAGTATTTATACCTCAATATTCTGGAAACCAATTTGCAAGAAAGCGCCATAGAATTACGACACTTTCATATTTTAACATGACAATGATCCGAAGCATACGTTTCTCATTGTGAGATGATCGCTGTTGTATCAGACAAAACAACTTAAAACTCCTCCTCAATCGGCAGTTGTCAATCTCATAGAGTACCTTTGGGATCACCTTGATCGCCAAATACGAAAACGGGATATAAAAGGCGGATTTGACCTCAAAAATTTTACTGTGGAATAATTTTCCATGTTCTGTGACCCCACAGTTGGTAGATTTAATGCAATCACGACGTCATGAAATCATAAAATATATAGGATACCCTACTAAATATTGATTTCTTAAAATATGGTAAATGAATCACATGCATCTTTAATACAAATCAAAATATCATACGTACGCATAATAACTTTTGTGATGTTAATTTCGTTCCTTTCGAGCTTTATCCCTCACAATTAAATATATAGTACACGTATCCCACTTTTTTTTTAAATTAATAGCGGCATTCATGCAAACGTGAAAGCCGAGAACTTTTGCTCAGCGCAAGTTTCCCTCGCACCGTTGCATGAGGCACCAGGTAAAGTTGCTCAGCGTAGTTGTGCTCAAAACCATATCAGCTGACCAAGATGGATACATAAGGTGGTAGCACTAGCAATTGCATGTATTATGTATGTGTACTTTTTCTACTGTTCTAGTGCCATCACCTTATTTATCCATCCTAGTCAGATGACGACGAAATGTCAAAAGTTTACACGTTTCTCCATCCCACGTTTGCGCAGCAAATATGCCCCGAAAACTTTCCACTTTTGAGCAAGTCGCTTTGTATAGGAAATTTGTTTGTTTTGACGTTTGCTGTGCAAGTTTATGAGGTTTTCGAGTTTACGAGGTTCTTTCGAGCCTTCATGAAGACCACTAATATTAGCGGCATTCATGCAAACGTGAAAGCCGAGAACTTTTGCTCAGCGCAAGTTTCCCTCGCACCGTTGCATGAGGCACCAGGTAAAGTTGCTCAGCGTAGTTGGGCTCAAAACCATATCAGCTGACCAAGATGGATACATAAGGTGGTAGCACTAGCAATTGCATGTATTATGTATGTGTACTTTTTCTACTGTTCTAGTGCTATCACCTTATTTATCCATCCTAGTCAGATGACAACGATATGTCAAAAGTTTACAAGTTTCTACATCCCACGTTTGCGCAGCAAATTTGCCTCGAAAACTTTCCACTTTTGAGCAAGTCGCTTTGTATGGGAAATTTGTTTGTTTTGACGTTTGCTGTGCAAGTTTACGATGTTTTCGAGTTTACGAGGTTCTTTCGAGCTTTCATGAAGACCACTATTGAATACTGCGTTCGTTTGTTTTTTGGAATAAAAATATTTTGTTGTGTTTTAAATAACTTATAACCAAATGTATAGGATTTACAGCTGTATACTAACTTTTGTGATACACTGTACATGTGTGAAATGAAAACAGAATGCAAAAATTAACATTTTTGGATAATTTTGTTTAATGACTTTAGTTTTTGAACATCCAAGTTAAGAAAAAACATTCTCGGCTGTCATTCAGAGATCTCATTTTGTACGTAATTTGCATTTTTGATACAGAAAATGTTATTTACTTTTACTTTCGCAAAAACATTTGATTGTGAAACATTTTCAGAAAATGTCTTGTGAAAATAATGCCAAGAACACCATTTTTCAATATATTTTCAATATTTTCAATTTCACAAAAATTCGGAATGCAGAACATGGGCGATAGATAAACTCTTCAGTTCAAAATTGTATCGAATCAACAAGTAGTGAGTACTCCACCGAAGCCTTATTGAGAAGCGTTAATTGTATATAAAAATTGACACGATACAACTTTTTAAACTGGCGTCTAAAAGTAGCAGCCGAATTTTTCGATAGATGGAAACTTTTGCATATTCTCTTCATAAATGTTTTCTAAAATACGAACACAAATTAAAGGATTCTTAATCTTAAAATAAAGTTAATTGTAGATTTACAATCCAGAGAAGAATACTACGAATTAGTCAATCAATGGTTTATATAAAATAATTTTTATAATCGCAACCCGTTGTTGTTTGACATTATACTTCTAATAAAATTTGTCAAATCAAATATGCGGTGTAAACGTATGTCCATGATTAACCGATAACTTTAGTACGAAAGAACTGAAAATATGATCATCATTGAACCCGATAAACTGTTGTTAACTGTTCGGAGTACATATGTATGTATGTATATATAATATTGAGTACGTTGCGTTTTTGTGTCATACAGGGTTTGTATTAAAATGTTGTATATTAAACGTTTAATAAGCTTTATTATTTCGGGTCAAAATCTTCCTACAAGATTTTTAAAAGTTAATTTTTTTATAGAAATTGAATAACCAAGTACGGCCTTATTGGCTCGAAAATTAAAAAAAAAAACGAAGAAATTGAGATTAGAAATTCGCATTCGCGTATTTTCCGGAGATATGCGTATTTTCCGGATAAGTCGCACTGCAGTTAAAATCTCGCATTTCGGGATTTCAAGTGGAAGAACAGCTAAGTTGTCTCTAAAAACATGTTTATACTGCGTTCGAAATCTAAAGATATCTTGATTTCGTGGCATAAACATTTGATTTACCATACACAAATCAGCTGTTCGTGTGAATGAAATCTAAACAATCGAGATTGCGGTTGCAGCATAAACGCGGTATAAAGAAACAGTTGTTTGACTGAAAGAAATCTCGAAACAAAAGAGATTTCGATTGCATTGCAAACGTGACCTAAAACAGCTGTTCCTGTCGTTGTGCAAGTGAAATCTCGAACAAGCGGATTTTGAGTGCAATATTAATTAGTCATTTAACCACAAAGAAGTAATTATTTATAATAGCGTGTACTCTCCCATATCTACTAATGCATTTGGTTTTTTTTTTTATTTGTAAAAAAAAAACAATTAAAAGATACTGTGATTTCAGAAAATACAAATTTTCAATTAGAATTGCTGTTAATTGTTGTTTTAATTAGAATGCAATTAAATTGTAATTCATTTGATTTTGACTTTACAGCTAACATTTTAATTGCTCTCACTCGCTCGTATAGAGTTCATATGTTAATTGCAAGAAAAGAAAAATAAACAGTGTTGAAAAGTGTTACCAATAATCTAATGAACGAAACGGGGTAAGTGCCAAAACGTTTCTGCAAAAAACCAATCAAACCATGAAGAAACATGCCTAGAAACATTTTAGCCAAATTAAACTATAGCAAACTAACCATGTGTAAAAGCCCACGTATGCTCCAACTAACTCGATGCTGAGAGATCACAGAGAGATTGATTGAGAAGCATTTCAAAAGACGGAACGTAACAGGCGGCGTGCTCTGATCCAAAGTGGATAAGCGTACCTACATACATACAAACTTGTGGAGGCTTTAGCTTTGAAGACTCGCGAGAACCGAAAAAAGCGTAATTTGTTGTAAAAAAAGACATTTATTTATATTCTTTAAACCCAAAGCTACACATAAAATATCTATTATTGTCTCTCGTTGTATTCATAAAATACAGAATGCACGTCAGCGCGTCCGTCATGAAGCTCTAAAACTTCTAAACGCTCGTGTTTACGCACTCGCTAATACGCCATTCTTGCCCTTGCCCTCCGTACCAGCGAGAGGACCAACTGAATGAATGACTGCAAAATGTTTCTGTGGTGTGAACTCATTTAGGGACCCCAAACCACGATCCAATTCACACAAAAATCTTGATAATCTCAACCGATTAATGATTGTGAACCGTTACAAAACGAAACATTAACCGAATGGAACGGGTTTGTATAATATTTCAATTTTAATATTATTGTTTTTTTTTTATAATTTATACAATATTTTTATATACTACTACCATACATTTGTTATATACACACATATTGTATTAAATAGTAAGGTACTGATTTGTTTTTAAATTGTATATTAATATATTTAGTTTTCGTTACTTTTGACAAGAAAAGTTAACATTTAGACCAAAACTATTTTGGCTGAAGGAATTCCCAATAGGAATTTGGTTTTTTAAGGATTTTCAAGTTTGGCATACAATTTTCAAAAATGGCATAGTTTTTTTTTTTTTAATGTAATTTGTATTTTCGGTAATCTGGCAACTATTTAAATTTAAAAAGTAACTTAACATACTCCCTCCCGTAACTAAGCGATGTGATAGTAGTGATTTTATTTAATTCAATAACTGAAAAATTATAAAAAATTTTGAGCATTGTTTTGAAAATTTTTATATTATTAACAGTTGTTATAGGGAGTATGTTTGGTTAACTATGAAATTGTTTTAACTGACTTTCGAATCTTTCAAAATCGTTTTCATTTCTCATTTAATGTTGGTTCTTCGTCTCTGCCATTCATAAAATCTGTTAAATACGTTTCAAAATATTTTGTTTTGTTTTCTTCATTTATATACATTATAAAGTAATCATAAACATAATACATGCATATGTTTGTCTCTTTCACGTTCACTTTTAGTATATCAGCATACTAAGTGTTTGTGTTTGTATAACAACATTTTCTGTTTCATTTTCTCGTCTCCAATAAAGATACATATACATATATGTCGCTTCATTAATGCGAATTCGCCAAAAAAAAATACGAAAATACGTTAAAAATCAAAAGTTATATTCTTCTTATTAACCCCCCCTGCGAGATTATATTACAAAATCAATCAAACACCCATTTACCCAACAGTTGTGTGAGTATTCTAATAAATCGCTTGTGATCAATTTATTTTCAGGAGTTATGCAAGCCACCACCATGGGAGGTTGTAAATTGGAAAAACGTTATTCGCCCAGTTTTCGCGATGAGCCCCAACGTAAAATGAGCGCCTCCAAGCGTAAACGGGATGACATCTTAAGGTAGGTTTAGGCAATGAAGATTTCACTTTGTATTTTTGACAAATAAAAAAATAAATACTAGAGATTATTATTTTTTGATTCCTTTGCAAAAACCATGTTTGTATTAAACTGTTTTCAATTTTTTAGATATTTTGTGGTTGTGTTTGTTGTGAAAAAGAGGGAGAGTAGTTGAGAAAATTTGATGGGTATGAAATCGAAATGAATTCTTTGTATATTTACCTGATCTATTCATATATATGATCTAAATATTTGACAAAAAAACACACGCTCTACATCTGGACAATGCAATAGCTTGTAAAATTATATCATTAAACAAAATTTAATATTTAAACTGATTTTATTGCGCCGTTTTGACCGCGTCGCCTTTTAACCGCGTTTTTTCGATTTTGAAATTTTTTTTTATACCACAATATTGGAATTTACAATTTACAATATTGGAATTATATTTAATACTGCGGCTCCACTATGCATCAGTTTGCATTGATTTTGGTTGTATCAGTTGTAATAATCTTGTAAAAAAAAGATCAAGTGAACTTGGAGATTGGAGCTTGGCCGTTGCCGGATTGGGAATAATGGTTTTACAGTAATAATGCAATTTATATTCACAAAAAAGTTTTTTTACTTAGTCAAATTTTTTTAAACTAAAACTTCGCGTCTGCTATTAGCCACATTGGCTCTTCTTTTTTTTTGGGATGTAGGGGGTGTGTGTTTCTTGAGCCTAAAACCAATCAATCTGCTACTTATTTTAGACTCCTCCCCAAGGGCGATATCAAACAAATCGCAAAATATTGACACACAACGCATGAGTCAGATCATATTTTCCAAACCATAAAGTATTTTTGGAGAACATCTGAAAGGGTTTTTATGCCAACAGAACATCTACGCCAATCGAATGTATTAATATAACTTAAATCTTATTTATTTGTTTGCAGAATGAAAGTTCACAAGAATGGCAATGCCGCGGATGTTATAAAGAGTATAGCACAATTGGATAACTCCAACAAACAATGTACGTTTTTTCATCTTTATAAATATTAAAAGAATTTCTTCCGAAATTTTCCTTCTTCACTTTCTTTACAGACTTCCTTATGCTGGAGAATATTACATCCCAGTACCGCAACCCGTGCATACTGGACTTAAAAATGGGTACCCGACAACATGGTGATGATGCCTCCGCCGAAAAACGTTCTAAACAAATGGCCAAATGTGCCGCGAGTACGTCTGCATCATTGGGAGTGCGCCTTTGTGGCATGCAAAACTATCAGGCCCATTTGGATCAGTATGCCAAACGTGACAAATATTGGGGCCGTGAATTGAATGAACTGGGATTCAAGCAGGCTCTACATGATTTCTTCTATAATGGTTATCGTTTGCGAACACGTGTTGTCAAGAAGATAGTACAACGTTTATTGCAATTGCGTCGCGTTATTGAGAAACAATCCAGTTACCGATTTTATTCCTGGTAAGTAAAATTTCTATTAATAAGAATAATAAGTGATCGGTATGGCCGTCGGTGGTGCAATGGTTAGTGTGCGCGGCTCTTGTACATGAGATCCTGGGTTCGAAACCGGCTCTGACCACCTTCAAAAAAAATTTCTTTCGGCGGCGGTCACCTCGCATAGTGACGGCGACACTATCGAGTATCTAGCCATGAAAAAGCTTCTCAAATTACCGTTCGGAATCGGTGTAAAACTGTAGGTCCCAATCAGTGAGTGAGAACTGGAAAGCGCACAGCTCAGTGATTGTGAGAAGTTCTCCCCAGTCCCTTTATGGGATGTAATGGGAAACCATTTATTTTTTTTTATTTTTATAATAGATCACAACTGATAATTGACGTCATAGTCTCGTAGTTTGGAACCAGATCTTAAGATTTTATTACTTATAAGTGTAGTTTTTTTTTATGGAGTGGGTGAAAAAGGCGCCTGTTGCTCTTTACTGCTGTAAAGGGCGATAGGAAAGCGCTGAGGACTGTCCTAAGATCACCATGTGGATTTATACGGCAATAGTCAGACCAATACTTTTCTATGGCATCGTAGTTAGGTGGAGGTCCCTCCAAAATAAATATATTCACCCCTACCCTGTAAGTCGTCGCCCAAGACGTCGACGTCTCAAAGTCGTGGTCACCTGATCACCTGCTAATGCAAAATCGGTACCTAGTAAGACGTCGCGGCCAGTGACGCCTGCGTATCGATTATTTACTACCAAAAAGTGTAATCCCTAACGTGTAAAGAAAATTTTTTCAATTTGTTTGCCAGCATGTATTTTATTCTTGATCTGAGTTCAAGTTCTAGTGATGAGAACAGAAAAAATTCCTTCTTCGCATAAAAAAAAATATAAGGCAAAGTTCAGATATATTTAACGTACCAGATATCAAGTAAATTTTATGATTTTTATATTTTGGGCCACGATACATGCCATTCATCAAATATGTCATTTATCAACAGGTTTCAAAACCATGTTCCCATCAATAAAGCAGCATTTAAATGCTTGATACTAGGTCTGTCTGCGTACTTTTCCAGTAGCAAATACTCAGTAACCTTTTTTGAGAGAGTAAGAACAATTTTACTCTCGGTTGAAAATATCTCAAAAAGTACGCAGACAGCATCCAGTGAAATCTTGCAAGAAAACAGCTGATCGGTGTGTAAATAATTGAAATAAAAAAGCAAAAGAATTTTAGCATATGTGTCGCACGGTCGCACTGTATATTTGCATGTTTCTAGCATGAAGTAAAATGTTTTGTTTATTATAATTTATTATAAACGTTAAAAATCAACACAATTCTAACTACTTACCTCTGTCATTGTTAAATTTCAATTTGTATTTTCATTTCACAAAAATTATTTCATTCAAACAGTAAATAAAAACAGCTGTTCAAACTAGTTGCAAAATCTTGCAAGCAGAAATTTCTCCAGCAACATTGTGCAAGTTCTCTAACTTCCAACTGTCAAAAAATTATCTTTTTGGCTCTCGCGCTGCAAGAGATTTGGAGTACGCAGACAACATTTTGCAACATTTTGCACAAAATGATGCAAAATATGTGTACGCAGACAGAGCTACTATTGCGCCTAAAATGAAGAAAAATATTCGTTCAACATCTGTGTCCGCATGGCTTGGGTTTTTCTCCAGTTCTGTTATTAAATTTTCGAACTGTGTTGCATTTGTAATTCTTAATTTTTTTCCATTTTATCTTTCATATTTGACTTTTCATTAATTTACAAATCAATCAAAACACAACTGCTTGCATCAAGGCGTAACAAGTCGTGTAAAAAAAGCGTGACGACCCGAAATACGTCGAGTCGACTCAATATGGTTGTAAAAACGCCATTGCGGGTACCAAGTACTCGACGTCTGCTGTCGACACGACTTCAGAGGTGCCAAAATTAACACGGCGACACAAGACGTCGATGTTAGCTATCGACGACGACTTACAGGGTAGGGGTGATTCTGAATTTCTTGATGAAAATTCAAAGATCAGCACTGATAAGCGTTAGTGGGGCAATGGGCACGACTTCAGGTACTGCACTTAGTGCTATCCTGAACATCTGTACTCCTGATATCATGGCCGAATCGGCAGCCGCTACATCCACGGGGAGAATCGGAGATTGTGGCGTTATGACATCGGGGCATTCCGGACACGCTGAATTGCTACACCAGATCAACTTTATTCCCGTAAAAACGGACTACTGTATACCCTACCTTCTACCAGCGACAAATCTAAGGACTTCTATTCCGAACAGGAATACCTGGGAAAAGTCACTGGAAGGGGACATCAATCAGTAGTATCAGATTTTTCACTGATGGATCAAAGTTGGACGAGCAAGTAGGCTATAGGGTCCATTCACCGGACCTAAATGTAAATATCTCCTTCAAGCTGCCTGATCACTGTAGAGTATTTCTGGCGGAAGTTTTACCGTCATACTGGAGGTTGCTGAACTACTGAAAAGTAGTGTCGCAACCCTCTGGAGAATATGTATCTACACAGACAGCCAGGCTGCCATCAAATCCCTGGAAGCCGTGCTTGCTACGTCCCTGACAGTGAAAGAATGCCACTCATCATTTAGCGTGATGGCAGAGTATTTTGACATCAGGCTCATCTGGGTACCGGGACACAGCGACATTCCAGGCAATTGCGGAGCGGATGCGTTAGCTAGACAAGGTACTACGCCACAGGTTATGCCGGCAAAAGAAGGTGTTAGTATGTTAATCTCTTCCTGCCGTTTGCAGATCAGACAGTGGGCCGATAATATGTTCAAGGACAAGTGGAGACTTCAACTTGCAAACAATCCAGGGTCCTCTGGCCACAGGTGGACAGGAAGAGGACTAGGCAACTACTTAACTTGCCGAGAGGCAGGTTATCCACAATGATAGGAATACGTACGGGACATTGTCTCATAGGAAATCACGCCCTAAGATTGGGATATAGAAACTCCACTCTCTGTAGATGCTGCATGGAAGAGGACGAGGAAACGACAAAACACCTTCTTTTGGATTGCCCTGCTCTGGCAGGACTGAGAAGTATGATATTCGGAACACATTTTGTTAGCATCGTAGCCCTACAGGATATTCCTTTATGTCTTATATACAAATTCATTGAAAGGGCAAATTGGCTAGACGACTAGTCAATAGTTGCTATAGAGGAAACTGCAGGTATCACAATGTAGCCTTTTCATCCAACCAGCCAAGTGTAGCTTTACTACAATTTCAAAAATAAATTGATATTATTGACGCGTCTCTACAGGTATGTTACCTTTCAAAAAGGATATTAGTGAATGACAACTGAGACAAATTTATACCTACGACAAAATTATTCTACATAAGAAAAGATTTTTTTTTTCGAAAAAAAGCTGCATTTCAGTTAGTAATCTAAAATTTTCTGTGAAAAATTCGCTAATTTATTTAGTACATAATATTCTCCAACTTTCTTCTTGAAACAATTTAAAAACAAAACCAACTTTTAATTTTTTTCTTCCAGCTCTCTTTTAATCGTATATGAAGGTTTCGAAGACAATCCCATGGTTCATCCCATGGATTTTGATGACTGGGCCACACCCTCCACGCCTACGTCTGCAAAGACTACAAATCCTAAGAAATCCAATACCTTTGACTATCATCCAGAAAATAGCATTGACGATGATGAAGATGACATTGAGGATGAAGTAGATCATGACGAAGAGGAGGAGGGTAACGAGGGTGGCGATGAATTAGAGCCTCATGATACCGACGAAGATTTACATTTAGTTGCAGTTGATAGTGGCAATGCTTCGGCCACCAATAGTAGCACTGGCGGCGAACAATGCTGCTATGATGCAGATGCTTCGAATGATTCAACTACAAATGAAATAAATCTCAGAACCCGCATTAGACATTTGCATAATACAACACGAGCAACGACAGCAGCGTTACAAGCTGCTACACCATCTACACCATCATCGTCTGCAACACGTCATTTTGCCAAGGGCAACATATCATCATCCTCAGAAACTGAGGAGGATCCTAACAACGTGTTGATGATTGAAAGTGATAGTAGATCTATGCCACCACCACCACCATTAGCCGGTTCTCATGTGGGTTCCAGTAAATGTGCCGACTTAACACGGCCTCCAGCGTCATCGACTCCCACCACTCCTGCACCATTCATTCCCATTTCTGAAGAGACAGTATTCTTAGATCCTGAGCCTCCTATGCCAAGTATAGCCACCTCATCGCCTCACTCCGGTGACTCGTGGATGAACTACAGTAGCAACAGCAGCGATGACTTTTCCGGTCTCTCGGAACAAATCAAAGCGGTGACCAGTGGTCGGCAAACGGGCAATAATAGTTCCGATGAAGCTTCCTCTGACTATGATAGTAGCATTATAAGCCAAACAGAGGTCATGCTGAAACGTTACAAGTCCCAGCAAGATGCATTCGAAGCTTCAGCGGCAGCAACGCCGCCCCCAACACCAAAATCTTTACTACATAGAAAACATCATAACAATTCCTCCTCCCGGACGGTCATAGTTTCGCCTACATCCTCGACAGCATCTTCCTTGAAATCTGTTAAGGGAGCGGTAAAGCGTTTAAGATGTAAAGAAGATGATGACGATGAGGATACACGCGATGGTCGAGGTGAAATGACAGTATCCTCCTCCGCCAACAAGTCATCGCAGGCTAAAAAATCTAGCCATAATTCAGCTGTAGCATTATCTTCCTCAACACCTGTATCAATAATGAGTTCACCTGCAAAGACACAACAACAACTACAACCACCTGCCTCAACATCATCCATGGAACAAGCACAAATTAAGCAATCTTTGTTAAACACAGGATTAGTATTGGGTAGCAACACAAAGGTAACTTCATCAGCAACATCAACGACCGCATCATCGGCGGCCACAACACCTACAGCCACTGGAATATCATCAGTGACACAGCAGCCACATCAACAAAAGGATTTCAAACAGTTATCAAAGAAATCATCTACTCATCGAAAATTTTTGCAACATATTTCAAAGTCACTAGATATTGACAATTCCGCGACATGTGACGATTTACATTGTCAGGTGGATGTTCGATTAATAGACTTTGCTCACACCGCGTTTGTGCCCCGCAATGGTTCAGCGCTATTCCCTCAACCGCCCACCACCATACATCATGGTCCAGATAACGGGTTCCTTACCGGGCTAGATAGTTTGAATCGTTTATTAACCGACATACTCAATGAAGAGATAATGTGTTAAGCAAAAACATACAATTTCTCACAAAAGAGGTATTAATTGCAAGAAAAGCTTTATATAAGTAAACCTGAAAACAAGGAAACTTCTAAGATAAAGAACCCCACAAATAATGGAATTCCTTAAAAACCCAACCAACCACTTATAAGAAAAGGTTTTAAATTAAATCTTTTGTAAACAAAACATTTTCTTTTCTTTTTTTTTACATACCTGCCATAACATTACAAATACGAAATGTATACTTTTTATAGGTTATATCCTAAAGATCCCTTTACGGCATGGATAATCTATGTTATAGCTTAGAAAAGAATAAACCCAAAACTTCTCCATACCACCCATCCCTCTTCTAATAACAAACATACATAAATAAAACTTAAGAGTGAAATCATGCCAATGTGATACTATATTCAGAAACAAAAACAAGATGAAATGATAAATTAGTCCCCCTCCCCAACCCAACACATAATATTTTTTTATTTTAATTAATATATTAAGACTAATACATAATAATATTTTTTTAAAACATAAGATTTTGAAAATAAAATAATAAACCTTATAAACAATTTTTAAACATACAAACGATAAACAAAGATGAAAAAATTTGATCTCTTAACACTCATCATGATGAACGAAGAGAAACCCTTAATTTTTCATTTAAAGTTGCTGTTTTAATTACAACTCCACTCCTGTTCAAATATGGTGACAAATATTGTTGATGATTTTTTTTTATCACACAATCTAAGTACATTCGTGCTGTGGATCAAACAAACTGAAAGTTTAATGAATAATTTAGAAACATTGCTAGACATAAATAACAACATGTTTATAATAAGTCTGTTCGCGTACTTTCCCAGTAAAAATTATCAAGTAACTAGTTTTCGGAGAGTAAGAATGATTTGGCTTTCTCAGTAAAAAATATCAGAAAAAGTACGCGAACGACATCCAGTAAAAACTTGCAAGAAATTAAAATCTGTTTGTAAACAGCTGATTTTTGTTTACGTTTTTGCCTTTCGTCTTATTGTTATTCCGACGTCCAAACTTACAGGTTAATAAATTTCAACAAAGTGAACTCCACGATCACACTGCACTTTGTTGGGAATCTATTTTATGAAGGAATTCCAATAAAATGTTAATAAAAGTTATTTTTCGTACTTACATCTGCCATTGTTAAATTTCTTTAATTTCCCAATTTTGTTTGTTTACATAAAACAGCTGTTCAAAACATATGATATTACATACTTGCAAATTCATACTGGTAAAAATTTCTCCAGTAAAAACTTGCAAGTTCTCTATCATCGAACTGTCAAAATAATCTCTCTCTTGCTCTCTCGTTACTGGCTTTTTGGTGTAAACGAACACTATCAAGTAAGAAATAGTAATAATTTGTACAAATTATCCAGTACGCGAACAGATTTAATAACACTGTAAATTTTGTTTTTGCTTCTTACTTACGTTGTGTCAAATCCGACACATACATACGTATACCAACAATAAATGTAAACAAACACATCCAAAAAGAAAATGCACATCGAGTAACACAGCCTTTACACGATGCCATTTTTTAACCATGCAATTTGCGTTTGTTGATAAGGGGTGTAGAGAAGCAAGAATGGAGGAAAAAATGGCATGAAGTGCCACCGCACTGGGTTTCATGCAATTTTATTGCATTCTCTTTGTGCTCTTTCCGCATTTGTTATGATTTTGACATTTGATGCTACTGTTTCTTTCATTCTAGTTTTTCGTGTGTTGAAATAATTTAACAGAAGTTAAAAACATAAAGTTAAACAAAAATTAATTACAAATAATAAAGAAAATATGGACCAGACAATTTATTAGAATTATGTAGAACAAAATTTGACCGCTTACAAAAAGGAACTACACATACAAGAACACTCACTAAAGAGAAATGTCAGAAAAAATGGCAAGCACTAATATCATGAGATGGCAACGTGTAAAGGCACGAAGATTTACGCTGCAATTTCAAAAGAGAATTGTTAAAAATGGCATCGTGTAAAGATGGTGTAAATCATAGTAGAGAAAATATTTGGCTCATCTGACGTTTCCTTTCCCACTCTTCGTGATGCGGTCGGTGTGATAGAGAGATGTATGACGTAAAGTGACATACACCAGGTGGAATTACAAAAACTTCTTGCTTTAATTTTTCATGTCGTTTTGGTGAAAAACTGAAATTTAAATGTGTTTTACACTATTTTATTGACTGTTATTGTTAGAATACATTTGTGTTGTATTTAACACAATAATTTTAACACACAAAACGGAATGCCGTTGTTGTTATTTTGTTCGTTGTTTTGAACCATTGCCTCTATCTGGTATTAGTAAAGCAATTCTTTTGAACATCAAACGTAAATATCACACCAGGCCAAATGTCATAAATTTGGTGGGAGAACTATTGGATCTACTATAAGTATTAATCTATGAAAATGCATGTTAACTTGACAGTTCGAAAGTGGCTTGCAATGTAAACAAAGCAAATCAGCTGGGCTTATGCGTCCACCATATATGAATCCATCTTGATAGAGAACTTATGTATAAGTTTTTATTGGAGAAATTTTTGCAAGTTAAGAACCGAAATTTTGTCATTTATCTCTAAACTGAAAATGTTATTGCAGAGTCCACCTAACTTTGATTTACCTTGCAAATATTTCATTAACAATTCCTCTTCGCACTCCATTTTATTTTTTCTCACGTAGTGTTACTTTTGTTTGTTAAACATAATCGAAATGTCAAAATGCCGGCCCCTAACAATTATCAAATATTTGTTTACGAAATAACATTGTCGTAACAACCCTGTAATTGTAATTTTGCTTACGAAATTTTCCCAAAGAACCGAGTACTAGGCAAATGACAAGAGAATACAATTTTCGGTTCACGAAATTTTCGTTAATTTTTATATACACGTACTTCTTATGTCAACGAAAATTTCATAAAAACTGAATACCGGGCTACAACAACATTAGGAAATAGAAAGAATATAAAATAACAAATTAATCATTGGAAGTTAATTTTTTAAGAGAAAAAATTATTTCTTAATGATCTGTAATGAACTTTCAACTGTTTATTTAAAATAAGAAGACAGTTTTGGTAATTTTTAATGTCTTATTCCAACTACGGTTTCAGGGTTTTCAAATGTTTATATTGCAATCAGCTGTTTGTGATATTACTCGAAAATTTGTGCAAATTTTTACTGAATCGTGTGTGTTTACTCCAAAACTGCAGTAAATGAGAGTCAGAGAGCGAACAATTTGACAGTTGAATCAATGTTAGTAATCTTGCGAAATTTGGTTGGAGAAATTTTAGCCAACAAAAATATGCTATATAGAACACCTGTTTCAAATCAGCTGTTTTATGTAGACAAATATAAGTGAAAAATAAATTAGCAACGGCAGAAATATTTACAAATATTTTTTTTATTTAATATATCAACGAAATTGAGAAAGAAAATGGAAAGCAATAATGGGGAGTGGCATTCCGCAAAATCTGGTGATCTGGCGACGTCATAATTGGCCATCTGTTGCAGTATATACTATGTATGTAATTTTACTAGCCAAAATATATGTAGCAAAGGATACATCTATCTTCTTTGCAAATTTTTACTGGAAGTCATTTTCGTACTTTTTGTGCAAATTTTCATAACGAGAGTAAAATTGTTCTTTCTCTCACAAAAGTAGATTCTTGCAAATGTTTACTGGGAAAGTAAATGAACAAAGTTATTTTCTACTGGGAGAGTGAAATGTATGTATGTATCTTACTCTCTCAAAAATAGTTACTGGATATACGCAGACAGACCTAATGTTCCTATACACACCGATGTATTAGTAAATACAATTGGGAACTGTTGTTAAATAAATAATTGACTAAATTTGCAATTCACATATAAAATGTGCTCCAGAAATTTTTGCCTAACATTTTTGTACTATCCTCATAACATTCTAAAATATTTCTGGATAAAGCCCGGAATTCAGTTTTTATGAAATTCTCGTTCCCATAAGAAGTACGTGTATAAAAACTAACGAAAATTTCGCTCACTTTTCATTTGCTTGGTACTCAGCTCTTCGCGAAAATTTTGTAGGCTAAAACAAGTACAGGGTTGTTGCGCCGAAGTTATTTCGTACGAAAACAATTGTTTGGGACCGGAATTTTGACATTTTGATTATTTTAGTAAACAAAAGTAATACCACATGCGTTAAAAATAGAATGGAGTGCAAAGATGAATTATTAATGAAATTTTTGCAAGGTAAATCGGATATGTGGTAACTCTCTGTAACAAAATTTTCCGTTTAAAGTTAAATGACAAAATTTCTTATGAAAATTTCGAAAGAACTGAATACGGGGCTTAAGAGACTAAACATAATCATATACGCTACAGACGACGACGTTTTTTCTACATAGGTTTCTTATGGCAGGGAAAAATCGTCACGAAAATCTGCTGCTGCTGACGACTTGCCGCTGGAATAGAATCTTTTCTAATTTCTTGGCGGCGCTCTCACGAAATCTCTCAATTGAGTGAATGAAGTTGCCACATGTTCATGAAAATCATAAGAGAAACCAACACATAAATACGATGGTGAATGTGAATGCAAACGAAAATTAAAGAAAAATTAACAAAAAAACATAATTTATTGTTAATCGCAATACAATAAAAGTGAATTCATTTTTAAATGCAGTAAAAACAATTTAATTCCCATTCAACTATAATATTATTTGTCCAAACTTTCAAACAATTCCAGAAAAGAGCCGCAAATATATACGACGGAAATAATCAATCGAAGTCGCCAGACGCTCTCTCTTCCATTTCGTTTAGAAGATCTTTTTCGTCGTCATCTGAAACGTTTCTGGTTCTGTTTGGACTCTAATGTTGCGTGAGACATAATTTTGAGTTTCTCACAGATAACACAAGTCGAAAAACGACTTTTTTTCACGAAAGCTAAAATCTATTTTATTTTGCTTGCGCGCTCAATGGATATTAATCATACATAGTTGTCGACACCGATGTATTGCTGGACAATTTCTGGGCGAAAAAATGTATGTGGCTCAGATTTTTTTGCGTGTGCGAGTTAACCTAGGGGCTGCCTCACCAAATTTCGATTACGACGGTAGTCGATTTGTATTTAACAGTTTTCGTCAATCATTTGCCTTGTTCGCTCAAGTCGTTTGCTTACATTTGATTTATCATGAAGTTGGAATCTTCTCTTCTTCGGATGCTCTGACAGATTAACCGGGTTTGTGAATGTTTAACACCGCCAATTTAGGGTGGTATTCTATAAGTCGTGAATCAGTCACTTCGCGTTACTTTTGTCGTTTTGGTAGCTTATAAAACGTTACAGTTTTGCGGTGACTACCTGCGTTGAGTTACGTTATTTAATGGGTAGTTTATAAAACGCAGCGCAACGTTTTTGATCACTTCAGCTGTCAAATTGAACGCGCCACAGTTCTTCGAGTTAGTTGAAGAAATTACAAATTTAAAGAAATGTGTCGATCGAGGATAGGCAGATGGAAGTATTTTGCTTATAAGTAGTTGCCAATTTTGGCTGAAATGCATTCGACGGATAGAGCTCAAACTTTTTTTTTAAATAATTCAAAATTATACTGTTTACGCACTGAAATTCTTATTTACAATAATAAAATTAGAAATGGAACGTTCAAATAAATAATGCTTTGCAAAACTTTTATAATTATATTTAATAATTGACAAAAATTGATGTTGGCAATAATAAACAAAATAACCAATACAATACAATCAATACATACTGCCAAATGGCACGTGTTTTTTAAAACACAACTAATTTAGTACAGGTGGGGAAATTTATTGGACATTGAACTCCTAAATAACAGGTTTTTTACACATTTTATGTGAACATTGTTGGTATTTGCAGTATTATAAATAATGGCAATCCTAAAATCTGTTGATCTACTGAAATAGAGCTAAATTTTTTAATCTTTTTCATTCTGAGCATTTCAATCAAGATAACTTTTTCTGATCTATAATTGTTTGGCAACTCTATAAACCGCATATGTCAGTGGCAGCTCTCGTAAACAAACGCAAGCCCGAAGTGATATATAAACTACCATTTTTGGACTTTGGCGTTTGCGTTGGCTTCTGCGTTTACGTTCACTTTCGGGACTTTTAGAATACTACCCTTACATATTAAAGTTTGGAAAAAAAAAACCTAGTACCAGCCTTAACTGTTTGAGAAATGTTGCAAACATTGTTCCTGCGCACACATAATATTTAGGAAATGTTTCTAGGCAATGTTCTGTTCAGTTCACATGAATATTTTGAAGTGTAACGTTCGTAATTGAAGTATTACAAATATTTCTGGCTGTGCGCTTTCCAGTTTTCACTCACTGATTGGGACCTACAGTTTTACACCGATTCCGAACGGTATTTTGAGAAGCTTTTTCATGGCTATATACTCGATAGTGTCGCCGTCACTATGCGAGGTGACCGCCGCCGAAAGAAATTTTTTTTGAAGGTAGTCAGAGCCGGGTTCGAACCCAGGATCTCATGTACAAGAGGCGCGCACACTAACCATTGCACCACCGATGGCCACAGAAGAAGAGTTTGTAACTAAACTTATTTTAAATAAGAAGTTGATTAACGTTCTTTCCCCATCGAACATGACTTTAATTACTTATCACAAGGCACAGCGTCAAAAAGAAACCAGCTTATGTCTTTCATTTAAATACCAAACTTCGCAAAAATAACAAACATTGTTTACAATTTTATAACGTTGGACATGAAAAACAAAAGTTTTGTACCTAAACATACATATTCTTATGTACATTGGGCATTGAAAACCGGATTAATATTACTGATTAAAATAAAAAGCATTATTTTGAATTAGAATCCTACACTGATTGGAATTTATATTAGAGACAACAACATATTCGGAACAGTAAAGAAGGTAGTAAAAACAAATATATTTCTAAGAATAAAAACAAATTTAAATCATATTACATTGAGTTAAAAAAAATAGTAGTTATTGGAACACAAGCAAAAAATAATAATTATAAAGCTAAAATAAATTGTATATTGAGTACACGAACCTTGTGAAATTTATTGTGAAAATGCTTCCATTTACATTAGAATTTAATATAATCCAACACTTAACAATGCACAGATTTGCTACTTAAGCAAAACTTAAATAAAAAAAAATTTCTGAAAAACGTAGCAACAGTTGACTAAATTCAAATATTTTGAAAAATTGTGTACGATATCACTTAAATTCAATAACTGCTTATCTTTAAATATTTAATGATTTTAAATCTTCATGAGTTTAAAAGGTATTCAACGTTTTAGTACGCAGAAATAATGTATAAACCAGTTTACGTAGGTCATAGATCCTAAAATTTTATCGCGCTTTATTCGGATGTTCATGTGAAATTATTTAATTTCTTTGAAATATTTGCTAAGATTTTAATTTTCTGTAAAAATAAATTTATATTCACTTCAGGTGGAATTTATTTGATCACATCTAGTTTTCTATATATTTTGGGAGACACTTGTAGTGTAAATCCATAGAATAACACATACTATAGAAGTTTTTATTCGCTCAATAAATTAAACGTCATAGGTACGATGGAAATTACACAGTGGAGGGTGGAAAATATGGGTTCAATAATACCAGATGGTGGCAATAGTATACAGCGATCCACAAAGGAACTACACCCGAATTTCGTGTTTTTGTGGCAAACTAGTTGTGTTAAATACAATACAAATGTATACCAACGATATAAGTCAACAAAAAAGTGCAAAATATATTTCAATTTTTCAGTTCTACACCAAAACGACATGAAAAAGTTAAGTGAACACATTTTGTAACTCCACCTGGTGTATGTAAATTTTAAATTTAATTTGCTCTCATTTCCACAAACCTACGATGAGAGTGTGAAATGAAACGTCAGATGAGCGAATAAAACCTTCTACGTATGTGTTATTCTATGTGTAAATCCTTGTGACATATGACAAACGTTGACTTCCAGAAATGTGTCAAAAGCGAAGTCGAGTTACAACTTTTCGACGTATGCTTGGAATGTCGACTATCTAGCAGCAGTGTGTTGTGAAAGTTGGTCCTTTCAGCAATCGTATATCATCATAGATAGCCAGCAGTCTACAGTATACGTGAGTAAAAACATGTTTATACTGCACTCGAAATCTAGAGATATCTAGATTCTAGAGAGAGAATCTAGAGATATCTAGATTTCGTAGCCTAAACATCTGATTTTCCATACACAAATCAGCTGTTCCTGTCAATGAAATCTAGATAATCGAGATTTCGGTTGCAGCGTAAACGCGGTATGAAACATATTTACAATTAGTAACAAAAATATTCACGTTAAAAATTTCCCTAACTTTTGGCAGAATGACGAATGGAAAAAATTAACACAAAATCGAAATAGGAATTCAAAAATGTATAAATTAATACATCCAAGCATCTCATATTCAGTTTAAAACGAAAGTTTCTTTAGTTTATAGTTTTCTGATGCTAATAGTGAAACGTTAATCCCAAAACACAAACTAAACAGAGTTTGAAAATTTACAAAACTCAAGTTTATAATAAATCTTTTGTTTTCTTTTTTTTTAAAGTAGTATGTACATAAAGATATTGTTTTAAAAACAATTCAATATAATCAATTATACTATCAATTTAATACTGCAGAAAAGAAGAATAATACTCACCCCTATTGTGTATAAAATTCCCCTCGAAATGACAGCACGAGGAATTTATTCCCATTCACCTTTGGTGTGTTACGTAAATTTATGCTGATAAAAAAAATTTCGAAGAGAGTTTCATTCACAATATAGAGTTGGATATAATTGTCTTATCTTCGGTATTCCATGGGCCTTATTCATAAAAAGTTGTGAGAGGTTTGAGAGACGATTTATCATACAAAAGCACCTCTCTAAAACCTCTCATAACTTTTTATGAATAAAGCCGTATTTATTTAAGTACCACATATACATATATAATTTTCTTTACTAAAATTATATCTCTTCTTTCCATTAGAAAATGTTGTATAAAATTCAAACTAACAATTTTATAGATAATTCGAAATTACCTTTTTTCTCAGCATATAACATACAAATGTATTAGCGTGGCCGTTGGTTGTATGGAGAATTTTATTTTTGATTTCTTACATTCTCTCCCCCCAAATCGGTTCAGTTTTATGTAAAAAAAAATACAACAAAATTTCATAGCGATAAGTGGCGTTTTAGGGGGTGCGTCCGCCCCTCAAAGTTGACCTTTTTGCTTTGTTGTTATTTTCTTCAATATTTTCTAAAATATTAATTTTAGCAAAAAACTTTCTTTGAGGCTAATGTTGTTGACTAGAAGAGCTAAAATATTGCCCTACATCATATTCTTGTAAAATGTTTTTTTAAAAAGATACTCATATTCAAACAAATTACATTTGAATAAATGGGATTGGAGGCCAAGTTTGTGAGTCGGACGCACCCCCTAAAACACAACTTATTGCTATGAAATTTTGTTGTATTTTTTTTTTCCATAAAACTGAACCGATTTTGGGGAGAGAATATAAGAAATCAAAAAACAAATAACGGCCACGCTTAAATGTATATTTTTAAAATTATGACAAATTTTCATTACAGAGAAACAAATTTGGTTCTAGACAAAAAATTAATGGCAATTACGTTAAAATCAATTCTGTAAAAAAAACAAATTTAACCGCTTTAAATTTTACTTAAAAAAAAACATTTACAATTTTTAAATCTTCGTTTTTTAAGCACATTAAATTTATAATCTATGAAGAAAAAATAGTATACAATCTAAACAAAACAGATGAACGAGAAACCCCCTCCCCTTAAATTACAACTTTAAAGTGTACGTGTAGTAGTTATGTAAATAAAATAAAATAAAATAATATTTAATAATAATGAAAATAAATTTAAACAAATGAAAACCTATAAATTATTATTAATTAAATGCAATAAAAACTATACTTACATGTTTCAAAATATAAGAAATAATAAATAATTGTCAATTGTGTTTTTCTTATTGAAAAAAGATAACGTAAGAGTTATGGTAAGTCAAAAGACTGTCGCCCATGTACTGTCACTTTTTTCATGTATACTTTATTAATGCAATCCATTATATAAATATTGGCCCTTATTACGGTTGTACTCATCGATGTCGGTGAAATTTTTATGTCTACATCACTTCGTGTCAACATCGTCGTCACATCAATGCTAGTTTTGTATTCTGTAACCGGCTTCAGACGACGTCGACTAGGGCATCCAATATCGATAGTATCGTTTCCGAGATTCGGAAATATCGGACATTTTTATTATATCGGAATTAGTTTGGCTCAGTATCGATATTTCGATATTGAAAATATTGTATTGTGTTTGCGTTTGTATTTGTTTTTGTGTGTCTACTAAGTCTTGTATTTTGTATCAGCGAGGTAACACTTTACCTGCGGTTTTGCCCAAACTCGTTACTGCCGTTCAGCGTATTCATAGCTTCTTCGGAATTGAGAATGTCTCTCGAGGCTCGGGGTTTTGAAGTTTCAAAATCAGCAACCACAATTCGAAATATGGTGGTGGATTATGTAAACGCCCTTTAAAAGATGGTGAAGTGTGAGCTGACCTTTCGTCGGCCTCAAGGAACTCGATTCAGTCTAACGTTTGACGAATGATCTTCGATTAGAAATTGTAGATACTTAAACGAGGAAGTGCTGACCCAAAAAGGTTTTTGGAATCTTGGACTGGTCAGAGTTTTGGGGTGCATTGAGCTGGTATAACAAGTGCTGCGTCCGACGATGCGTCGGTTATGCGAAAGTAAGACGACTGAGCATTTGCGATGGATAACTTTGCATTGTTCAGGGCATTCACTTAGATATAATTGACGCCTTGAATAGACAACCGAAAAAGCACAACCCCGCTGACGTATGTAGCATTGGATGGAAGTGACGTTGATACCACTGCCGACACTGATAAAGAGAATTACACCGATGATGATATGAACGATATGGTGGTTTTGAAGTTGCTTTTGTTGAAACGGATGACGAAATTGAGCTGGTTAACGTTTTGAAGCAGTTATTTGCAAAAGTGCACATCATTGTCAAGTTATTTCGTCGTTCCCCATCAAAAAGTGACGAAACTATCCAACCGATAAATTCGGCAATCCCATCCCATTGGTTTTGGACACGAAAACACGATGTACCAGTCTGCGTGCAATGCTTGACCGCTTCTTGTAGTTAAAAAATTGCATCAGACAATCACTGATTGATATTGACTCAAAAATTAAGATCAGTGATTTTGACCTTGACACCATTTCATCGGCTGTCGCGTGCCTTGAACCGGTGAAATTGACCGTAGAAGCGTTATGTCGAAATGAAGAAATGATCTCTTCATGCCCACAGTTTCTGCAGTAATCATGAGCTGCCTCATAAGCAGTGTACAGTGATCACAACTACTAGCATAGAGATATCTTGTCTAGGAAGGGAAATCAGGATTAACGTAAGATTTATGTCACAACTTGGCTACACTTGCCAGGTGATCCTGCAGTTTCTGCCACGAGACTATCCCTCATTCGCATGTCTGAGAGCTTCGGTTTTAAGCATGAGCAAAATGCTCCATATCCAGTGGAATAGGTAAGGTCGTTCCTAATCTTGCCATATCATCTGCTATATGGTTCCCTGGAATGAATATCGAACTGTTTGGCTGTCTCAGAGATGCGCGGCAGTTGTGGACAGTTCTTGAAGTCAGGAATACATATTGTAGGGACTATCAGAGAAGATGTTGATACCTCAGGCAATGTTGAAGTTTCGTCCCAAATAAAGGGCAACGTCTCCGATTGCCACTTCTGCCTGAAAGACACTACAATGGTCTGGTAGCCTTTGTGCAAAGTATAGACTAGAGTGTGGAAAACGAAATCCGGTGAAACCCGATTTCTTTATTTTAACCTTGTGTCGGTTTTTAAAAAATCGAAAATTGCGAACAAAGCGAAAACCGGTTATTTGACATCTGTATTCGTATTAAATATCCCTAAAAATTTACGAATAAATGATATGATTTTAACGAAATTTTCTATGAAATGACTTCCATTTTCAAATATGATTTTGTAGCTTAACTAAATCCTAAATATGATTTTCCATAGAGTAAAATATAAAGAGTGTGCATGTGTGTTTCAGTTCCACCAAATTCTCGTCGAAAGTCACTGGTATAACGACTGTTTTGATACCGTTATTTATTCTAGTTGTTTCTGCCAGTAAATTTTGTGTTCTTTAAATCAAAACTAATTTATTGCATATAAAGTTATTTTAAAAGTCATAAGTGGCAATAAAATCCAATTTTTATCAGTTTTTTCAATTCACATATCGCTCGTTCTCTTTCCAATTCTATCATGTATGAAATTTGCAGCAGGAGGTCGATCAGCTGTTTCATCGAAACCCCTTGAGATTTTCGAACAATTATGTTTGGCATATGATTCAAATGTTACTTTAATATTGAAACGTGATTGTAAAAATCAAAAAAAAAATTTTGATGTTTTGAGATATAAACACGAATTAGGGAATTTAAACACGAATTTATTGTAAGTGGGACGTTTAATTACATTTTGGAAAAAATAGAAATAGTACCTTGTTTCACCGGTTTTTGTTAAAAATTAAAAGCCAACGCCGATTTCCTGAAAAATTTAATTTTCGAACAAACCGCAACCGGGTTTTAAAAAATCCCGGTCTTTTGAACACTAGTCTAGACCCAGCTCTAGAACTGACTTCAAACCCTACCTTGGAATATAGTTTGGAGCCGGCAGTATACCTTCTATATCCTGGTATGTATCCCTTCCAGTCCTTTCTGTCCGGTATATGAGTGGAGAAGTTTCTCTTAAAGGTTGAAGTGGGTGCCATGTAGTCGCCTTTAATGTGGATTACCCCAAATCCCTCAAAATCGACCCTTGACCATATGAACTGGTGATCCGTTGAAGAATGTCCTCGGCGGATTGACGTCATTTATTTTCCAGCAAATCTAGTGGTAACATGTGTAGATAACAGACCCTTCGTAGGATATGTGGGAAGGGCACTTGTGATATACATCATTGCCATTATCTGGACTTTTGTCAACAGACTTAGGTAAATGGATTTTCCAGTACTGGTCAGCAAACAACAATGCATTAAGAAATATCGGGGATAAGTCGGATAGGCCCCATCGTCCTCCGATGGCCCTTTTACACGAATATAGGTCCACTGTGGCTCTACTGCTCCTATTCATACTGCTTGACTTGAAATTAAGCAGAGTTATCCAGATATCTTACACTAACCCTTTAGGCAAATTTCTCTACCACATAGAGACAAGGGATGAATATACGGAACCTTCTGCATCCTGGTAAAGAGTTAGAGCTTGGTTTTCTTTGGATTGACACCCAGTCTATTCGCCGTGGCCCACTTAGTGTCTCCTGATTAAGTTTTGGAGCACATCTCTGCACGTGTAAGGGTATTTTCCCTGCACTGCAATTTCGAGGTCGTCAGTATATGCTACGACTGTGCTACCTGATCCCTCCAACTCTAGCACAATACTGTTGAGTACTAAATTCCAGGGGAGTGGGCATGTGACTCCACTTTGGGGTGCTCTTCTATTCATATTTCGAGTTAAGGCGAGGGACGTGCTTCAGAGGAAAGATGAGAGACTGATTGTTCTAAAGTCCTTTCGTATAAAGTTTCAGTACCCAGGGAGCCAAAATATGTAGTGCACTGGTGCTATGCCGTCAGAGTCAGGTGTTTTGTAGGGGTTACAAATTCCTATTGCCCAGTCAAATGTTTTTCTTAATATCTTTTGATGCACACACATACCACGAAGAGATATCGTCGCTGTGCCAACGAAAACAGTTGTGTATTTTTTTGTTAACTTTTCAAGAAAGCAAAAAAAAAACAAAAATTTTCCTGGAATAATTTCTCTACAGCTTCGTCTTTGCTAGTACCATATACTTTGAAGCCGATGCAAATATCGATATAAAGCTACGTGAGCGCATGTAGAAATAACCCATTTCACCGGCGCAGCGACGATATGCTACATTTGACCATCTTTACTTATTCGGTATCTAACAACCCTGGGGCCGTCGGTGGTGCCATGGTTAGTGGACGCGGCTCTTGTACATGAGATCCTGGGTTCGAACCCTTCTCTGACTACCTTCAAATATACTTTCGGCGGCGGTCACCTCGCTTAGTGACGGCGACACTATCGAGTATATAGCTATGATAAAGCTTCTCAAAAATACCGTTCGGAATCGGTGTAAAACTGTAGGTCCCAATCAGTGAGTGAAAACTGGAAAGCGTACAGCTCAGTGATTGTGAGAAGTTCTCCCCGGTCCCTTCATGGGATGTAATGGAAAACCATTTATTTTAACAACCCTGGGGGCAGGGACCTTACAAAACAAAGATAACATATCTCGCCAAACAGTTCTATCTTTTGCTTTATCTCTCCAGTTGACAATAGTAAGTGTACGCAGGGATTCGTCAACTTGATCTCTCCAGCGGAGTCTTGGTCTTCCTATTATTCGTCTTCTTTCGAGTTCGGTTTCGAAAGCCTTCGTGCTGGTTCGTCCTCATCCATCTACTGACATGGCCTAACCAGCGCAATAGCGTTAGTTTGATCGGCTTAACAATTTAAATGTCGGGATAAAGCTCATAAATAGGTTGTTGGCAGCCCTAGTACTAGGATCGGATGCGGTGATCTAATGAATCACTTGTATTCAATTTCAATCATTATAGAAACGACAATAGATTTAAAAAAACATCCCCCTCGATAACTACATTTTGACTTTAAACAACAGTTTAAGATTGGAATGTAAGTTATCTCTCCGAAAAATTGAGACTCGAACAGGTTAGACGAGTTATGGAAAGCTACAATGTGGACATCCTAGACCTAATTAAATAAATAAACAAATGGTTTCCCATTACATCCCATGAAGGGACCGGGGAGAACTTCTCACAATCACTGAGCTGTGCGCTTTCCAGTTTTCACTCACTGATTGGGATCTACAGTTTTACACCGATTCCGAACGGTATTTTGAGAAAATTTTTCATGGCTATATACTCGATAGTGTCGCCGTCACTAAGCGAGGTGACCATCGTCGAAAGAAATTTTAAGGTGGTTGGAGGAGGGATCGAACCCAGGATCTCCTGTACAAGAGGCGCGCACACTACCCATTGCTCCACCGACGTTCACTAGACCTAATTACGTTGGCTTAATACTGGCAAATGTCAATTACATCCTGGTCATTGCTTTATATGTATACTACCGCAATGATAGGCAACGTATAAACGGAGTTGGCCTTCTTCTTTCACCTAGGGCTAGAAATGTTATAATATCATACAAGACGATATCTGATCGCATCGCCATTACGAGTTTTAATTCGAAATTCCGCAGGATTATACTCATTACACTGAGCCTGTTGAGGACATTGTTAAGGTCGAGTTCATGTCAATTGGTGGCATTAAAATATTTCTGGGAGATTTCAGTGCCAAAGTGGGCAACAACAAGAACACCCTATAGAAAATTATGGGAAGACATGGTCTTGGAACTGTGGCAATTGACAATGGTGACAGGCTCATAGATTTCTGAACTCGCCATCAATTGTTTATCGTCGGAACGAAATTCCCCCATAGAATTATACACAAGTATACATGGGAATCGCCTGATGGTCAAATTGACCATATACTTGTCAGCAAGATGTTTCTGGGTTCCTTGCTGGACGTCAAAGCTAGACGTGTTGCAGATATTGGTAGCGACTACCAACTCTTAGTGGGCTCCGTCTCCGTCAGGCAGAGGCAAATCGTAAAGTACAATACAGACCGTCTGCAGGACCTATCCATAGCAATGATGTACAATCAAACTCTACACTCCAATTTGGCACAGGACACTCAAAATAAGTGATCAGACGTTTTTCGAAATTTGAAGGAACCCACCATGGAGGTCCTAGGTGAGAAAATATGTGTGAATAAATCTTGGTCCAGAATCCTGGACTGAAATTCGGAATCGGCAACGCCTGTACAATAAACATATACGATCAAAGACACCAAATTTGGATAGACAGTAACTCAGCACGCAGAGTGGTTTACATGGTCCGTTCAGATTACGATAATTATCTGAACAATACAGCGGAGGAAACCGAAAAAGCTGCAAACACAGGTAACCTCCGTATTGTGTACTCTTCAATAAAAAAAAATATGAGCGGCAACAAGATCAGGAGTACTGCATCGTTAAAAGCTTATGATAGCACGGAAATAGCATCACCAGAGGGTCGATTCTGTTTCTGTGAAACTGTGAAATGAAAAAAATTTCCAGTGCTGTTTTAAGTACAAGAATTATCACTGAAAAGTTTTCACAGAACCAGAATTCACCCCCAGATCAGCATGTGCACCAATGCCGTGAAAACTTTGCAACACAATCTAGACTTCCGGACCCTCTTCCATATGGGGAATAACCACCCCAAATTCCATGATCCTATCTATAGCTGTTTAGTCAGAGCTATGATGAATCACCCAGTCAGTCACCAATAAATTGTATATATATAGACGATAGAAGCGATATATATAGACGATATTATTATGGGCGATAAAACGATTTGTTAATAAAGGGGCATGGCCCCGCCCACTTTTCACAAAAAAATTAATATTCCTTGTAGGACCAACGTATGTACAACCTCTCATCCTCGTACCTCTCGCTAATGGTCATTGAGGAATGGTCATTTCAAATTTCGATTTGTGTGGGTAGTGCCAGGCCTCTTTTTCTAATTAGGTTCTTATATAGCCTATGATAGAGGCCCGACCGACAGTACCACACTGCGAAAATTTCATTACAGTCGGTCCATTAATTTGGCCGGTATAACGATTTTTAGAAAGGGACCGTCCACATTCCACATTCCAAAAGTAATTTTCCTTGTATGACCAACGTATGTACAAACTCTCATTCTCGTAGATAAGGTAATTTCAAACTGTGTGAGCAGCGGCACGGTTTTTTAAAAAGGGGCGTTTCCACAAACAAGTAATTTTCCTTTGTCCGAGCAACGTATGTATCTCTCATCCTCGTACCTTTAATGGCTCTTGATATATAACCATTTCAAGTTTCGAGCTGTGTGGGCGGTACCACGCCCTTTTTATCACCTTGATGTCCGAATTTTCAAAAATATCTTATCGCACGTTATAAAAGGAACCTATATCCCAGATTTGAAGGTTCTAGCTTTAACCGTGCGGGCTGGGGAGTGATCAGTCAGTAACGTAAGCCTTTTATATATACATAAGTACAATACTTATATATATATTGCCCATATTGTGTCAAAGGGTTCTGGCTGTTAATTAAATACATATTTAAACAAAATCGGTAATATCCAATTAATTTTCACAAGAAATTTTGTGAAAATATTTCGAGAATAAAACCTCATTATCTCGTAAAACCTGTTAAGGTCACGTATGTACCAACTAACTTAATCGATGATTAACCCGTTGATACTATGCACGGTTGTATATTGAGAATAGAAGTTAGGTAGAGTTAAAGAAAGACAAATTTGGAGCGTTAAGGTAAATAGAGTATATAATGTTAAATAAATAGACCCCAAGATCTAATCACCATATAATTTATCGTCATCAATAAATAATACTAAAAAAACATGTAAAAGGTGATTTGTTGGTTTCACATTTTCAAATTTGCAAAAATGTAAGTATTTTTTAATGGAGTCGATAAATCAATGTTTACCACTCACTTTTTAATGATCGTTTCATGTCCATACGAGGTGTCAAATATTGAACCACTTTCATTACTGAGGCTGGTATCCACTAATGGGTTAGGTTTCGGACACGTGATAATAGGAGGAAGTCGATGACTGCATTATTATCACTTCACATTTATTTGGCCTTGAATGACCAATGAATGAATATTACCGATGCTTATTTTTTCTGGGTATATTTTAGAGATACGTTTACACAACGTTCAGGTATAATGAGATTTCGAAGTTTTTGGGATTTCAATCCATCCATCCAACCCAGTTTAGGTTTGGTGATTTTTTTGTATGAAGACAAGAAAAGGTGGCATTATTGCCTAATCCGAAAGTGCAAACCACACTACTATCGACAATGCTGAATTTACATATCCACGTTGGCAACTCTGCATTTTGTTATTAGAATGTAAACAAACAAATTTGTGGTGAGATAAATACCACAACTGTGGACTTTTCTTCTTCAGAAACTACAGAACTTCTTCAACAAGAGGGACTATTGCGATTTAACTCTTAAATTCTTCGACAATCCGCAATGAAACACATCGCTTGGTGTTAATGCCTCAACTAGCGACGCCAGATTTGAAATCAAGAAAAAAAGTACATTGAGGAAAAAAAGGCAGTACAATTAAGAAAATAAAAGTACACGTTTTGTTATTAAAAAATCATAAAGTTGAGTACAGTAAAGTTACATTTTATGTTAAGTAATAAAACAAAATCAGTTCATAACAGTAACAATTTATAAATTAAAGAAAAAACGAACTAAGAGACCAGAAATATTTTTTTTAATAAAAACTGGTCAGGTGTTTCACATTTTATTTTTTTTAGAATGTAATCTATTCTATATTAATATTGTTTAGTACTGAATATAACCTTTTTATTTTAATAATTTAATAATCAAAGATATTATTTTACAACTTTTTTAAAGAATTTTAAATATTTATGGTTTTTGTGGCCTTGATTAACAATTCCGTTTTTACCACCTTCTGTTTTTGAAAAATTCACAAACTCATTACAACTGTACGTAAAATTATTTTTTATTGTTAATTCGCTTGTGCGTGACAGACCGGACTTTTCATTTGGACTTAGTACAGGGTTTTTACTGACGGGAAACGGGTCTCTTAATGAATTTTTGCATAAAAGAGCCCTGTCCGACACGGCGGACTGTGACTGTGGAAGTGAACCGGAGGACTGGAGACACGTACTTACTGACTGTACATACTATGACGACATTAGGGATTTAGGCACCATGGGAGTTACTCAGACAGGGGCGGGTTGGGACTTTAGTGGTGTTTTGTTGGACGATCGGACAGTTGGGGGGTTGAGTAACTTCGCACGTGAGGTGTTTGATAGGAGGAGGAGGAGAGTGTTGTAGTGGTGGTGGTTTTCGTAGTTGTCTATTTTGTTGTATGTAGATGTTAACTGTTGTGGTTGTCCTTGCGGTTCCCGGCAGCATTAGAGATTTTTTGTTTTTCTTTAATTGCTCGGCCCAGTTTTAGTGTTTTTGCTGTGGTTGGGATGTTCCTGTCAGCCCAAGATCTTTTTGTTTTGTTTTTATTTTTTCTTTTGTTTGTTTGCTTGGCGCTTGTGAGCGTATTCTGAGTGAACTGGCCGCATTTTGGTTGTGATAATTGTTGCATGTTGTGTTGTGGGGTCACCAGTCCCCGAACCATTTGGGGTTCGACTGGTAGTAGTTTCGGCTATGAGGTCTGACCAGAGACTTAATTCTGGTACCACGGGAGTCAGGTGCCCATGGAACTTTTGTTCCATCCTGTCTGTTGTGTGGCCCCTCGGGGAAACACGTGGTGGTTGTGGTTTATACCCAAATCGCGGGGAGAGCTTCTGCTCGATGTGGAGTTGTATTGCAACCGGGTGCCGTGACCCATAGATCGGAAGGAGTTTAGATAGGCTCCGTCCCTAACCAAGGGGAAAAACTATGTCCAAATACATGGTTTTAAATTGGTACTCGGATGCTTCGGCATACGGGGGCGCTGGTCGACGCATTGTATTCACCCTTTGTTAAGAGCACTGTGAGATTGAGCCATTGTGGCAGGTACTCACATTAATCTAGTACACAATCTGTTAATTCGCTTTCTAAATTTTAAATTAGAAGTTTATTTCATTCTATTCTCCAAAAATTAAATTTCAAACTAAATAATCTTTCAGATGCCGCATTAGAATGAGGAATTCAAAATACAAAAAAAAAATTCGACATTTTTAAATGACCCACTTCTGGGATCTCTTTCCGATTCTCTGAAACAGTTTTTCTTTTGGAATATTTTCAGCAAAAGCTTTTACGGATATAAATTCGTTAAAGAGTTGACTCAAGCCAATTCATTTGATTAAAAATAATTCAATAACGCCTTGAATGAAATGAAATGTTTGAATTAAGGTTAAAAATGGAAAGCCTTTCAAATTTGTTATTTTTTAAAATAAACAGTTTTATGTAAATGCTTATATACGATTTTTGTTATCAATAATATGTAATATTTTCTTATTTATTGTTGGCATAACAAATAAAAAAGTACAAAAGGAAGTACAGAGCAAAGACGATTTACAATTAGACGACCAGAAGATGTGCGCAACTTGGCAACCCTGGTAAAAGAGAACCAAAAAGTGCTAGGAGTTCACTCAAACGCATTTCTCTCTCGCGTCATATCTTGCTTATTTCATACTTTTTGCATAGTTTATGTAATTTGACTTCAACATGGTTGGAATTTGTATAGTTATGTACAATAACACTATCAAAAAGCTGCTCGTGTATTGAAATATTCAATGAAGAGATTAAGAGAGAGATTAGAGAAGTACTAGGGTTTCACTCGTTTTGTTTGTTGGCATTTGAGTGAAGAGAAATTTTGACTGTCTACTTGTACATCGTTTTTGTACAGAGGCTAAAAAGAAGTATTTTTGCGTACTTCTCTAGGTGTTATGCAGTCAGAATTACAATTAGTAAAAGAAAATACGAGTACTGCTGAAAACAGTACGTCTGGCAACCCTGCCTCAACCGAGTATTGTAATGTTTTTGAACAGAATTGTGAGGTTGTAGACGATGATTGTTTTATTCAAACTGTACGAAGCCCAAAGGCGTACAATGGAAATGCATCCACAGAAATTTGAAATGGTAAGTAATGTAATCGAGGAGATTTATTACGAGAAAGTAAAACTTTTTCCCATTCTATTTTTTCGGCAACCAATAAGTCAAAACTTACGCCGAAAAGCAGTACTTTCAAACAACACGGGCGCCACTGCCAATGCAGCCGGCCGTTCTTTAATACAGCAACAAACACGTATTGTGGTAGTTGACAATATCCCGCAACAACCTCAAAAGCTACAGCGTATTGTGCAGCAAAATCCCAGTGAAACAGCAGGTAATCTGAACAACATTTACGCGTATCAAACAGGAGTGTAAACAAGATGAGATAGTCGGTGGTGGTCATAATATCTTTAATGGCCAGTTTTTCAGAGTGAGTTTAAACCGCGGATTACTAAAACTGAGATTAGATTTAATCTTAGTTTAACTGTCCATTCTGTTTTTCAGTGCACAGTTAAATACATCACAATTTTTTTACTCTTTCATGGCATCCTTGTGCAAATGTCAAATATATCAACAGTTGTTTGTTGTTATTTGTCTTTTTTTTTGTTTTTTGTTTTGGTAATTGTTCTATGTGGTTGCAGCTTCTTTTGTTCAACTGAGGTAAGTAATTTGCATTAATATAAATTCATTTGAAATTGGTGTAATAAAATATAACTTTGTGTTGCAGCTTACTTTTAGTGTAAAATATGAGTCCAAAAATAAGTGGAATATCCAAGCGGACGGCAAAGTTCACTTCAACCGACGTGACCTTTTTGGTATTTTGAAGTGATTTTTCCGTGTCATTGATGTGCGTTGTTTTCTTGTAACCTCATTACAAAATTCTTCGCACATTTCTTGGTCACTAATGTCTTCAAGATCCGAGGAAAAACTCATTTTCACAACTCCAAAAAATATCAACAAAATGTTTTATTGTTTACATACACAAAATTCTTCTTCTTGTTTTTCATTGCTGCTGTCAAAAGCCAACACAATCTAAACTTAGTTTAACTCGCACAAATTGGAGAGTTAAACGTAGTTTTTCCTTTGGCTGATAAAATGAAAATCTGGTTTAAACGTAGTTTAACTCATATCCGAAGATGATCTCCGACTGAAAAACTGGCCATAAGAAGTTCAACTATGGTAAGATTATCTCAGAAATTCTTAGGCAATATCCCCATTTGGTGAATAGCAACAAGAATATTATAAAATTGAAAATCATGCCAAACCCAGGGGGTAAACTGCAGAAAATCATAGTTAAGAACGAGCTAGCTGAAACTGAGAACCCACCTAGTGTTGGTGCAGCAGCAGTCACAATCGGACAGAGGTTGTCCGTTTTGCCAAAGATGGAAGAAAACAAAATACTACCAAATTTTTCCTCCGGCTAACAAACCAAAGCATTAACCAAGGTGGTTTAGCCACTTTACAATTAAGTGGGCAATCGCATTGATCTACAAACTTTGATGTAGTCGGCAAGTCGATGATTTTCAGAACCGCCCGAATAAACCTGTTGATTAAATATGACATATACATATTAAAGTTTTACGTGATTTTCTTAATTTGATTTAAATATGTTTTTATTTCAAAGTTTTCCATGCGATTGTCCTTTACATTTTGATTATAAGCTTAACATATTTTATAATATAAAATATATGTATGTCTGTATTCAAATTCACATTTTAAATCACCCGCAGTAAATTTTGTTCGTTGAACTTTTGCATTGGGTAAATCTACAAATATGCAATGCAAATTTCTGTATTGTTTGTCAATGTGAAATTGCCTACGTTTATTGGTAATATTGCCCAATTAAATAGCTGACCCTATGTAGCCCAGTGAATTGGCTTATATCCGACCATGAATTTGGGTAATATTACACTAGGGTTTTTTCTGTGTATGTTGTGTATGTTTTTCTGTGTATGTTCCGATAATCCGATGAAATCCGATACACTACGAAATCCCGTTATACCTGAACATGGCTTTACGTTTAGAGATAAAACAGAGGGTTTCAATGAAACAGCTCATGGTACAATAATAGTCATGGTAAAGTCTTTTGAACAGGTCATTTAATTTTTTCATAACAGGTATACGTCTGTGTGGAGTTTGGCCATAGAGAAATTATCTGCCTAGAGTAGGTTCTACTCTCCGTAAATTTACGATATAGAATAGGTTGCATATACACTCTGAAAAGAATTGATTTAATAATAACAAAATAACCAACAAGAAAACAGCAATGGCATTTAGTTTCGTGTGTTAAAATTATTGTGTTAAATACACTTCACTTGTTTTCTTTGTTGGCATTCAACTCCATGAGCAAATTGTCTTCTCTGCTTCTATTCATCCGCTTTGAATGAAGCGCAAAAAAGATGTACAAGTAGACAGTCAAAATTTCTCTTCACTCAAATGCCAACAAACAAAACGAGTGAAACCCTAGTACTTCTCTACTCTCTCTCTTACTCTCTTCATTGAATATTTCAATACACTATCAGGTTTTTGATAGTGTTATTGTATATAACTATACAAATTCGAACCATGTTGAAGTAAAATTACATAAACTATGCAAAAAGTATGAAATAAGCAAGATATGACGCGAGAGAGAAATGCGTTTGAGTGAACTCCTAGCAATTTTTGGTTCTCTTTTACGAGGGTTGCCAAGTTGCGCGCATCTTCTGGTCGTCTAATTGTAAATCGTCTTTGTGAAGCGCAAAGACGATCAAGAAGGAGACGACCAAATGATGTGCGCAATTTGGCAATCCTGGTAAAAGAGGACGAAAAAGTGGTCACATTTCACTCAAACGTATTTCTCTCTCGCGTCATATTTTGATTATTTCATACTTTTTGCATAGTTTATGTAATTTTACCTAAAAACGAAGTACAAGTAGAAAGTCAAAATTTCTCTTCACTCAAATGCCAACAAACAACACGAGTGAAACCCTAGCTATTCTCTGCTCTCCCTCTTGCTCTTTCTTTGAATATTTCAATACACGAGCAGCTTTTTGATAGTGTTATTATATATAACTGCACAAACTCCAACCATGTTAAAGTAAAATTACATAAACTATACAAAAAGTATGAAATAATCAAGATATGACGCGAAGAGAACTGCGTTTGTATGAATTACTCGAACTTTTTGGTCCTCTTTTACCTGGGTTGCCAAATTGCGCACATCTTCTGGTTGTCTAATTGTTGATCGTCCTTGTTTTACCTCAACATGGTGAATTTGAAGAGATATAAGCAAGAGAGCAGAGAATTGTTAAGGCTTCACTGCTTTGTTTTTGTTGTCATTCGAGTTTTTGAGCTTTACGAAAACGTTATACTAAAGTCGACAGCCAAAATTTCTCTTGACTTAAATGCAAACAAATAAAACGAGTGAAGCGTTACAACCATAGAGAAATGACGTATAGAGAAACGGCTTGACTCAGAAAATTTACCAAGTTTGGTGTGTTGCATATGGGCTTTGCATGTTTGAAAGTATTGCTTTCATAATACCAGAGAGCCACGCAATGGCTCAAACTAACCAACAAGAAAACAGCAACGGCATTTCGTTTTGTGTGTTAACATATTTGTGTACATAACATATTTGTGTACCACAAATATCTACTAACATTTTCACAGTTTTCGATCAAAACGACATGAAACATTTAAGTTACAAAATTTTGGAATTCCACCTGGTGTAAGTCAATTTACGGCAAATAACTCTCTATCGCACCGACCGCACCACGAATAGGGTTAAACGAAGCGTTAGATGAGAAAGATAGCAGCTCTATATGGCATTACTCTATGGTCACGACCGAGGGGTACCGATGTGACAGCTGATCAAGTTAGTGCTTCGAGAACTTAACTTATAGAAAATACACTTTCAAAGAAGAAACGGTTATAGGTGACTGGAAGAATTCGGGTTGCGTTGTGTGATTTTCATACCTTTGCAGCCGAGTGTCAAGCCAAAAGTACAAAACACATCAACTGGGAGTAAATTATGCTATACTAGGGATATTTAGTGGAAAAATCAAAATGTAATAAAGTGTTAGCGTAAAATTATTTGTGTAGATCCCAATTCACACACAAATTGTTAAAATTAAATATTTCTCTCATTTACTATATGTTTTCCAAGTGTTCCACCGACTTTTTTAGAACATAAAAGTTATTGTACATCACTATAGAAATTCCTCCCGATGTTTGGGTAAAATTACATAACGTATGTAAAAAGTATGAAATAATCAAGATATGACCCTAGAAAGAATTGCATTTGAGTGAACCATGTCGACTTTTTGGTTGTTATTTTCGAGGGTTGCGAAATTGCGCGCAACTTCTGCTTCCTGCGTTTCACAAAGACATTCAATCAGTAGACGACTGGAAGTTTTGTGCAATTTTTCAACCCTCGTAAAAGAGGGCCCAAATGTCGACACAATTCTCTCTAGCGTCATATCTTGATTTTTTATACTTTTTACACACTTTATATAGTTTTACTTAAACATGGGTTGAATTTGTATAGTTATATAAAATAACATCATCAAAAATCTGCTCGTGTATTGAAATATTCAATGAAGAGAGAGCAGAGAGTCGTAGTGCTTCATTCATTTTATTTGTTGGCATTCGGTCTAGAGAAATTTTGATTGTCTACGTTATTACATAGTTTTTGTAATTGTATGCTCCAACCATTGCACTGACTTTCAAAGGCAAAGACGATTTAGAATTAGACGACCAGAAGATGTGCGCAACTTGGCAACCCTGGTAAAAGAGAACCAAAAAGTGCTAGGAGTTCACTCAAACGCATTTCTCTCTCGCGTCATATCTAGCTTATTTGATACTTTTTGCATAGTTTATGTAATTTTACTTCAACATGGTTGGAATTTTTATAGTTATATACAATAACACTATCAAAACGCTGCTCGTGTATTGAAATATTCAAAGAAGAGAGTAAGAAAGAGAGTAGAGAAGTACTAGGGTTTCACTCGTTTTGTTTGTTGGCATTTGAGTGAAGAGCAATTTTGACTGTCTACTTGTACATCGTTTTTGTCAAAGGTTTCCGACATGGCAAAATAAGTAAGGTAAACGCAGTAGGAATTGTTACAACAAAAAAAGGCATTTTGTTTTTGTTTGGTGTCCATAATCTGTCAAATTGTCTACATGTGTGTATCTACCTTAAAAGTAAACAAAAAGGTACAAAAACAAAATACATGTGAATTTGACATAAGAGAAACATCTAAGCAAGAAAAATTTTCAAATCAGCTGTTCTAACGAGTTTACCACCGAGTAATACTTTAAGAGTGTGCGCTAGTTGATTTTTGTACTAACGAGTTCCGAGACCTACGAGCAAAACATATAGAGAATGAAAACAACCGTTAATTTTAACAATTTTCGTGTTAATTGGGATCTAGACAAATAACTTTACTCTAACACTTCATTACATTTTGATTTTTTTTCACTGAATAACCATTTTTTTAATCGATTTAGTTGGTAAAATTTACTCCCAGTTGATGTGTTTTGTACTTTTGGCTTAACACTCGGCAGCAGAAGTTTGAAAATCACACCACGCAACCCAGTCCCTATCACCGAGTCTTCTTTGATAGCACATTCCCTATTTGTTCTCCAAGTACTAACTTGATCAGCTGTCTCATCGATACCCCTTGAAGTTTACCTTACTTATTTTACCATGGTTTCCGGTCCAAGAAAAACAGTTATTTCACACACTTGGTACATTACTTTACGCGGTAAACCATGTTTTAACTACTTTTAAATTTTATTTGATTGATGATAATGCATTCAAAATTATGTATGATGCATGGTTTTTCATCTAAAAGTAGAACTCCATGCGAAATCCAACTATTCCAGTAAGATGCAGCTCAAAGAAATGCAGCTGTTACACTCTCTTGTTATATTACTCTATGAGATGCACGACAAAATTTCGCAAGAACTGATATCAGAGATAAAAATATCGTTGTTTTCTCTTATCGTTGGTATTAACTCTTTTATCACACTTAATTCTTGTGCGCCCAGAAAATTGTTGGTTGGGTAGCTGATTTCCTTCAAACGCCTTAAATTATGCTATAGCATAATGACCATTTCTGAGAACATTTTGATATCATAACAACTGCTGTAATTCACATGAAATCAACCGCATAGAACAACAGCTGTTTCATGTCATTTTTGGTTATTAAATTGTAAGTTGGTTGGATTCTTTGACCATTCCTTGTGTTCGATTTTGCAAAGGAAAAAAAGGTAATTTTCTACACAATTCAACAAAATATTAAGTTGGCGAAGATATTTGCCAATGCTAAAGGAACGTGGCAATAATTGACTTTATGTGTTAGGAAGCTAAAGTTTCGAGTAAATTAAGCAAAAATAATGCTGTCAAACTTATGTAATCTCAATTGTAAAAACACAAACATATTTCTGGCGGAATATAAACAATTGCAATAGGAAAAGCTAAACATCGTATTAAATTCTGTTCCCTTCCAGCAGTAATATGGGAGGTCATGGACATGGTCACGGTGATCCCTACAAGATACCAGATCCCTCTATCTATAAGGTTGAAGATGTTCCCCAATTAATGGAAGTTAAAGAGGCTCTGGCTAGACAAGGGCTTAAAGACCCCTGGTTACGGTAGGTTGAACGAAATTTATTACATATTTCGAAACAAATGTTTTTTCCGCCCCTAGCAATGAAGTGTGGCGTTATGACCCTAAACAATGGGGTACACATGGCACACGTATTAGGGCAGTTTTGGGGCGCGGCTTTCTTTTGGGTCTTGGCCTGACAGTTGCTACTGTGGCGTGTGAAATAGCCTTCGCAGGTGATGATCATCATGGACATGGTGAAGGTGGACACCATTAGGAATTTAATGGACGGACTAGAGTTAAACCACTGCTTTTACTGATAATTATTATAATAAAGAGAAACTCGTGAAATGTATAAACTTGAAACCATCAAAACTAATGGATTTTGATTTATTTTTGTATTCTTCAGCAGTTTAACGCTTGGAGAAGGGAAATTACAAAATTTCTTATTGTATAGCCAATATGATACGTAAATATTCATTTTGAATCAGCTGTCGCAGTCTATGTGGAACGGGGTTTCAATTCTTCATAACAAGATCTCAAGAAGATTTGTGGCTTCTTGGCAGGATTGAAATATTCATGACCCTTAGACCAATCATATCCCACGGCATAGGCAAATATTTGGCCCAATGCATTAAAACCACATTTGGTAATAGATTGATCCATAGTTTCGGAAGACTTTAGTTTAGTTCTTGCGTCTTTATCCCAAAAGCTGAATGTACCATCAGATCCCACAGTCACGAGAGTGCCATGTACAGGATGGAATGAAATATCGTTGACCGCATAAATGTCTTGATAACCAGCAGTACCTGATGAACGATGGCATTTGAACGTGAAATTGTCTTTAGGGTTTACGGGATTGACATATTGGATGGCTACTCGTCCCTCAATGCTGCCTAACGCATAACCTGCAAAAAAAAAATAAACAAGATATAAATACTATTCAAATAGACAATAAAACTTATCGTCTAAAAAACTAATCATGGGTATTATAAATAGACTGGGTTGGTTAAGTGTAGTCTTAACTGGAAATATACTAAAGAAAACTTTTGCGTTTTCTTTTCTGACAAAAAGTTAAAAAAAATTCTGGCAGAACAGTATTTTTAAGTTCGGAACATAGAGGCAATATTAAAGCAAGAGGGGCCTCTTCGGAAATGCATCGCCGTTCTGAATTTGATGCGCAACATGTTCGTAAATGCATCATCCTACAACTTTGCACGTGTTTTCAACTGGTAATTGCAAATAAAATGCGCAATAAACAAGCATCTGTTTCAGTTGCTTCCGAACACGTCCAAGAGCAGAAAAAAACACCATTAGATTCAGTCTGGGCTGAAATAATGACAGAAAACATGGCCTCACCATGGAATAAATTGATATTGAAAATTGTTCCAGGTTAGCTATCGGTGGAAAAAATAGTTACATTGGGATGTGTTGTAGATACAGCATCGTTGGATTCAATGGAATTTGTTCAGACATTCTGACAAAGCAATAATTTTGTAAATCGTGAAAGATCCATGACGATTATGTAAATATTTTGTGCAACATGAATCTTTTAAGACAGGACAGTAAAATGAATTCCACTTACTGTGAATCTGGAATGCAAAACACCCCCGATTAAATATATATTTCCCACAAAACGCCTGCACTAAATTATATTTCGTATTGAAAGCAAAGTATTTTATTCATTATCTCAATTACTTACCTGTTGGTTTCTTATTCTTATCCTTAAATATCGAGATAGCCCGATGCTGATGCTTTAGCGGGCTCTCCTGGCGCTTAAACTCTGTGGGACTATTCTCCAATGAGTAAACTATCAGACCCCTACCAGCCGTACCCACTACAGCCATGGGAAAGTCAACATCAGCACAGTAACAACGTTCCGGCAAATTTATGGCCATCATTGGATTTGGTGAACGCGTATCCCAGAATTTTAGGGTTTTGTCCCAGGAACCGGTCATCAAACACGAGTAATTTGTACCCTTAACCCAGTGGCAAACTTGGACGGGGCCATCATGGGCCGCTACTTGCATTTGCTGATCGGACGCTAAATCCCATACCTTGACCTGTTTCTCACTGACAATGAACACTTTGGTACCATCATCTGCCCAACTTACGTCCAGTACAGGGCCGCCCATGGTTTTCATAGATTTGGGCACAGTTTTTCCCGTTTGTTCCACCTCCCAACAACGGACACTGCAATCCCAACTACCGGCAATTAGAAAATTTTGTGGTATTGTCGCAGGACTAAACTCTAAGGCGGACACGGAATCTTCGGGAGGTGATACCACTTCAAAATCGTTCATACGATTTGTGGACGCAGAAGTGGCGGCAGCACCAAATGTACTAGTGCCTCCTAAAGTTGACTGACCAAACATATTTCAGGGTTTTATATAAAGTTGAGTAAAATTTACGCGAATTCTCGCTACAACTTCAGCTTTTTTGGAAACAACGTATTTTCGTAATCTTCACTCGCAGAATATGGTCTGCAACCACTAAAATTAAGGAATTCGTACAGAAATTACTTTTTTCTCCTAGACGGAGGTTTGTTTTTGTTTCTGTTTTTTTTTTGTTTTGCATGCCGTTTGCGCATTTTTGCCGAAACGTTGTCAGCACTGCATACTATTAATTACAGCTCTGTAAACATCGGTTGCTTTGTGGCTGTTTTTAGTGGTTAATTGATAGTGCTATTTTATAAAACGCAGGTAGTTTCATTATTTCACTTCATAAAAACACCGTGGTTATACTTCCAACTTTTGGTTGAAAGACTTTACACATACTACTTGTCAGAATTAGTTAAAACTGGCAGTTGTGACGTAGGCTGCACGCAACAGGTTGATCAACTTTATTTATATATATATATATATACATATATCACTTTAACAATCATTTAATTTACAATCACTTTAATACATTTACCACTTTAACAATCATTTAATTTACAATCACTTTAATTTTTGTTTTAAAAAACACAAACGTTTTACTTACTTTTCCACCAAACAAAGCAGACGAATTTGACACACATGTTACAAATCAACTGTTTAGTTAAACAACTGGTCCAAACGCTGGTTGAAAGAGAAAATCGCAAGCAACATCCTTTCAACTTTAAAATGTGTGAGTGGATTAGTGAAAAATGCTGACTTGTAAGCAACTAGTTGAAAGTGTAACTCCCGGGTAATGGTGTCCATAGACGAATCCCGATTCAACCGTGCATATGTTGATGCACGCTTTGCTACACAGTTATTAATTTTCGTATAATCACTCATTTTCGTTCAGCTTCCGAGCCGCAAGGTTGTTGCATTGAGTGCGATGTATTTTGTCAAAAGACGTTTTAGTTGCCATGACCGTTGTAATTAAATAAAAACCAAATAAAGTAAAGCAAAAAACGCTTTGTACATCGCACAAAGTAGTAAGCGAACGATATACATCAATAAATTCCAAAAGACATTTTTTCGTTTCTTCCGCAGACATGTTTACACTTTCGTTTTTCGACAGAAAATGAGCAGTTTTACCACACACAATGATTCGCGAGTGCATCAGAATCGCGCATCAAGCCAAAATATCAAAATATTTTGATTTTCGAGATTCATGCATACATCATGTCGGTGAGACACATGTATTCATACTTTCACTTACACACACATAATAATTCATGATTCAGAAACATCGTGTATGCACACTGTACGGAGCAAGCAAAGTCGCAGTCTACCTAAATTCATAATATTGTTATGTATCATTGCTTTTGTTTAATTCGCCGTAAATTACTAACGTACATTACTAACTACTAATGATATGAGTAAGAGCTAACTGTATGAGAGAGTAATTGAGTCTTTTTTGCCAGTATACTTTGATGCTGCCGAAGACCTTTTTTGTTTAGCTTCAACTTCTGTTTGTTAGTTGCTTACCGACTGTCGAAATAAATTGAACATTGTTCTAAAGCACACATCGTCATTCGTTTTTTTTTGATTTTGGAAAGTGGCTGCAAAAAACCTTGCAGTCTCGAAACACACACTTTAACTAGATATCGCACAGACGTTGTCAAGTACTGAAAATAGGTGCCGTGTTGTCGTTTTGTAACTGTCATTGAAGCTTCTCATAACATTCATTGACGTTTATTCCACACTGTGGGAACGAGTTGCTATAAAGTTCGGACACACATTTATATTCTCCAATTGGCTTATTAAAAACATTTCGCTGGCTAATGGCCAGTTCGAGTGTTTAACAAGATCGAGTGTTTAACAAGAGACATCCAAGACATGACACTTCGAATTACACAAATTTGACAACAGAATCTTGGCCAATGCAAATGTGTTGTCTATTAAAAACACTAGGAAATCAAATTTTTACTGACAATTCTTTATGAAATTGAAAATTTGCACTATTTTTTGGAAAATTGAATAAAATGAACGCTGAGAAACTTTGGCAAAATTTCTTTTTTGTTTTTCCTTTCTCAAATTGATTGTGTACATACACAGCGACACAGTAGTAATAGAAACTCGTATAGCTTTATATTCGTCTCGCTTTAACGCACGGTGTCTAGTCGGTATGCTGCTGCCTCGCTGCAGGTCTTGATATACAAATAAGCAGGGTATTTGCCAACATTAGAATGTAAATTCAGCATTGCTGTTGGTAGTGTATTTCACACTTTTGATTTACGCAATAATGCCACCTTTTCTTGTCTTAATACAAAAAAAAATAAAAACGTGTCATTTAACTCGTAGTGCAGTTAGAACTTTATTTCTGCTCAAATATTCTTCAATTTCATTAAATATTTTGTATTTTATCACTTCACTTTTAGTTTGCAAATGGCGTCAGTTTGATGCATTGTAACGATTAGCCGATAAATGTATGAATACCGGCATTTGGCACTGTTGCCTCATGGTAGTAAGATTATTTGAAAAAGCACTGAAAAACTCTTTTTCGTATTTAAAGTCAGATCAAACATAAATCAAAATCAACTGATTACCAATTTAAATAACCAGCCAAAAATTGGGCCGAAATTGATGAGCGAATTGACAAATCTATGTGTTAATTAATCTATGGGTATACCACATAATACCATCACTGACAGACGAAAAGGTACCCTACAAGAAATGAATGATGGAAACTAACACACACAATATTTTTGCACTGATGCACTTGCAACTATTTTATACTGAGTTCCATTTGCCAGAGTGAAACAACCCTACAAGAATAGTTTCGGTCATTCAACCGTCAGTGTTGATGGAAACTTGAATTTGTTGACGTTTAAAAAGTAAAATTTGTGAATCCTCGACAAAGTGCAACGACAAGAGTTTCGTTACAAGTTCATTATCGTTAAATATCGTCTAATAAATAAATGGAATAAACTTATGTGATCCAAAAAATAAAGATAATGATTATGAAAAATAAGTCATTTAAAAGGCATCAAAAAGTAGTGGAAGATTCTGTCTGGCATGCCTGGCCAAACTCAGGACAAAATCATTGATGAAGTCGGCAGCATGCTCCTTTTTCTGACCATTACAGCGGTGCAAGAGGTAGAGCAGAAATTGGGAACCCCAGATGATTTTGCTCAAGCAATATCAACAAACTAAAATTTATGGTTCGATATTTTAATATTTTGATATTTATACATACTTCTTCACAGGAAATATACTGAAAGAGGCGTCAGAGGATGTCAGCAGTGTCTGCCCCCCAATGTTCACGGATAACCTGCTTGATATATACAATTGGGATGAGAGGTGGGAAAAGCATGCGATAGGGAAGCTTATGTGGTTCAACAAGACTGCGTGGTATGTACATATTTTTGTGTATAAATGATTAAATAATTATTAATTTATATACATTCATATATACTCATTATTATTAATATATTTATATATCTCCTTTTCAAATTTTAGATGTGCGAAAAGACAATTGAACGAAGCCACCATAGGATGAAGCCGAAGATTTATTAAAAACAAATTGTAAATAAGTATTTTATTTTGCCCAGTTACTACTTTATTCATTTTGAATCAATTATTCTTATTCATTCATTCTCATTCTTTCATTCTTAGTCATTCATTGTTTGTACTTCATTCATTTATTATACAATTCGATATTAAAAATATATAAAAATAATAAAAATATACCATAAAATCATTAATCATATTATAAAAGGTATACCTATCACCTTTGACTGATATATCCATAAAATTTGATTGGTCAACTGTGATGGGTATATCCATCAAGTATGATTAGTCCACTGTGATGGATATATCTATCAACTGTGGCTAATACTCATATAATCTTTGATTAGTGAACAGCACTAGAGTGAGCAGCTCAGATATATGATTTATAGGCGACCGAATTCATAAGTTCGAGGGAGATACAAAATCACACGTACACAAAAGTTTCCATAAATTTTTTCATTTCGGCTTTAAGAATGTGATAGAAACTTTGATGGATATACCCATCAACAATGACAGTCAATTGACCTGTCAAATGACTGTCACTGTTCTTGTAGGGTAATGACACGAATATTTAACAACAAAATCATAAAATTAGCGCACAAACCTAACCACGTACGGAACAAACTACAGAAAACAAAAACACGAATAGACGAATTGAGACAGCAATGTCATTTATGAAATAACTAGCTGAAAAGCCCGATACTTCGTTATCGGTAGTTTTAGCAAATAGTACCATATCCGAATTAACAAATATTGAAAATTTCAGCTTTTTAACCAAAGGTGTTTGGGCAGGCCGCCATGGGAGAGACTTTTCCGCTGTTTGCCCCGCCCCGTTGGAATTTCCAAAAATCTCGTCTTAGCGGACGTCAGCGCTAGAGGATGGACCTCCATGCCAAATTGCAAGTTCCTAGCTCCAGCGGTTAGGGCTGGGCGATGTTGAGTCAGTCAGTAACGTTATTCTTTTACATATATATATAGATAGGAATATTTTAGGGGAATTAAGGATAGAGTAATTTATTCTCTCAATATTTATAACGCCTAGGTATGGTTTCAATTGAACATTGGATGGTGAAAAGTATGGTATCAATAATACCAGATAGAGGCAGCAGTACAGAATTGTCCAACAAAGCAACAACAATCACATTTTGTGTTTTAGGGGCAAAATAGTTGTGTTAAATACTATACAAATGTATACCAACGATAAAAGTCAACAAAAATGTGCAAAATACATATAAATTTCACAGTTCTATACGAAAACGAAATGAAAAAGTTAAGTAACTCTACCTGCTGTAAGTTAATTTTCGAAAGTCGAACACGATAATTGTTTCAATTACAATAATAATTGGAACAATTAAACCCCTAATTGAAAATATTTAAAGAAAACTTGATTAGTAAGTTGTACTATATTCAAATAATTTTTTGATTGAATCAATTAACTTGGTCATTGAATTTATTATTGAAAATAGCAAAGTCCTTTATCAAAAATGTAGAAGTGATAATTTTTTCTGTGCGGATGATGACTCACGGGGTTGAACCATGAGACCAGAAGTCGCAGTCTTTTGCCAACTTCAAATCCTCAGCCAAAATCATGTGCCTTTTTCATGGCTGCTGTAGTATATGTCACAGTTATTCTTCCTGCCCATCGCATCTCCTGGATAGAAGTAATGCCAGCCTTATAATTCTCGAGGAAACCCATTTCCGACTCTATAAAAACTGGAGCAACAACCGTACTTGGATTTGAAAAACCGCTTCGCAACAAACCATGGTACGATGAAGAGTGTCGCACTGCAAATGATGAAAAGAACGCTGCACGTATGGTAACGCTGCAGTCAATTGTAACGCGAGCTGCGACTGAGCGGTATAGGGAAAAAAGAAAGGAGGTAAACCGTCTCTTTAGGCGTAAGAAAAGGCAGTAGAGAAAGCGCGGGAGCGAGAAAATTGAGACATACAGAAGGAAGAACGAAGCCCGAAAATTCTACCAAAAAGTCAAAAACGGGACTAATGAACATGGTTTAGGGCCCCCCTTTTGTAAAGACAAGGGCGGAACTCTCATCGCAAATGTACAGAGCATGTTGGGAATATGGAGAGATCATTTCTCCGCGCTACTGGTATCTGAGATATCCAATGACGATGGGACAATCAATCACAATTTGGACGACGACGTCGATTGCCCAACTCCTAACCAAGACGACTATTGACCGTGCGATCTCTTTAACATCATAATGGGGATCATTCTGAGAAAAGCTGCAGTCAACATGAATAAAACCATCAGCAGCAAAAGTCACATGCTGCCCGCGTGTCATGATGATATAGATATCATTGGGCGCACAATAAGAGAAGCTACTGCGGTTTTTTCGAGAATTGAGAATGAGTCAGCAAAAGTGGGTCTGACGGTAAATGAGGACAAGACAAAATTAATGGTTTCAACGAACAGGGCCTCCACGCGATTAGACCATAGCATGAACGTTGATAACCGTTATAACTTCGAGGTAGTGGACGAATATATATACCTCGGATCTGCCGTAAACAAAAACAACAACGTCAGTTTTGAGATCAAGAGGAGAATTGTGCCTGCGAATAGATGTTATTTTGGGCTAAGCAAGCACTTTAGAGATAAAGCCCTCTCTCGAGTAACAAAAATCCAGCTGTACCAGACTCTCATTCAACCTGTTTTGCTTTATGGCGCAGAATCCTGGGTCCTATCGCAAGCAGACGAAACATCTGTAGGAGTCTTCGAGAGAAAAATGCTCCGAAAAATGTATGGCCCTATAGTGCACAACGGCGAGTATCGGCGACGCATGAATCATGAGCTGTATGAGCTTTATCCTGACATTGACATAGTTAAGCGGATCAAGATAACGCGATTGCGCTGGCTAGGCCATGTCAGTAGAATGGATGAAGATGAACCAGCGCGAAGGGCTTTCGAAACCGAACTCGAAGGAAGACGAAAAATAGGAAGACCAAGACCCCGCTGGAGGGATCAGGTTGACGAATCCCTGCGTACACTTGGTATTGCCAACTGGAGAGATGAGGCAAAAGATCGAACTGGTTGGGGAAATATTGTATCTCCGTTTTGTAAGGCCCCTGACGCCCCGGGGTTGTCCGAGACCGGATAAGTAAGTAAGTAAGTGGACGAATTTATATACCTCGGATCTGCCGTAAACAAAAACAACAACGTCAGTTTTGAGATCAAGAGGAGAATTGTCCCTGCGAATAGATGTTATTTTGGGTTAAGCAAGCACTTTAGAGATAAAACCCTCTCTCGAGTAACAAAAGTCCAGCTGTACCAGACGCTTATTCAACCTGTCTTGCTTTATGGCGCAGAATCCTGGAGAGAAAAATACTTCGAAAAATTTATGGCCCTATAGTGCACAACGGCGAGTATCGGCGACGCATGATTCATGAGCTGTATGAGCTTTATCCTGACAGAAGAGAAATAAAGCAAAAGATCGAACTGGTAGGCGAAAGGTCCCTGGCCCCCCGAGGTTGTCCGGGACCAGATAAGTAAGTAAGTAAGTAAAGGGTTTTTCAATAAGAGCGCTACAAAAGTTTTTTTAAATAAAACAAAACCGGTTCTTTACTCCTGTGAAAGTACGTTCGATGCCATTATGTATGGAACTCGATTTCTTTTGCATGGCCACCACGAGCACGCTTGCAGAAGTCCAGACGCTGAACCCAATTTTCGACGGTTTTCAAGCATAAATCGGCCGATACTGCTGCAATTTCACGTTCGATATTCGTACGAAGTTCATCAATCGTCGCTGGCTTGTTGGCATAGACCATAGACTTGACGTAGCCCCACAGGAAATAATCTAACGGCGTCAAATCGCACGACCGAGATGGCCAATCGACTGGGCCATTGCGTGAGATAACACGTTCACCAAACTTGGATTCCAATAAATTGATTGTGGCATTCGCTGTGTGGCTTGTGGCGCCGTCCTGTTGGAACCACATGTCCTCCAAGTCCATATTATCCAATTGGGGCCAAAAATATTCGGTTATCATTGAACGGTAGCGATTCGCATTCACTGTAATGTGCCGGTCTTGATCATCACGGAAGAAGTACGGCCCAATGACGCCGCCGGCCCATAAACCGCACCAAACCGTAATTTCTTCGGGATGCAATGATGACTCATGGATTACGTGTGGATTGCTGTCTGACCAATAACGCATATTTTGCTTATTGACGAAGCCATTCAGCCAGAAATGAGCCTCATCGCTGAAGATGATTTTCCGATGAAAATCCGAATCATTTTCAAGTTGTTGCTCGGCCCAATTCACGAACATACGACGCTTATGGTGGTCAAGCGGCTTCAGTTCTTGCGTCAATTTCATCTTGTAAGGATGTAGGCCAAGATCTTTTCGCAAAATTCGCCTCAACGACGTCACAGAGATGCCCAACGCTTGAGAACCACGTGTGAGAGACACATTTGGGCTTTCTTGAACTGAAGCGTCAGCGGCAGCAATATTCTCGACACTACGGGCACTTCTTTGTCTCACTGGCACGCGAACATTTTGTACTGTGCCTGTGGATTCAAATTTTTCCACTAGACGCTCAATAGTTGATCTGGTAGGACGATTATGACGACCATAAATTGGACGTAGCGCTCTTAAAGTTGAGGCCACTGAATCCAAATTTCGGTAGTAAATTTTAATAATTTCGACTCGTATATCTGAAATGGCAGATGGCAAACCTTACTGAAGTTAAATGTCAAAAGAGCGGGGGAAAATATGGCGTCGTTTGCTGTCCCTATCGATTTACTTTTGTAGCGTCTCTGTTGAAAACCCCTTTATGTAGCACAAACCAAAATTTTCCCAAAATCTCTCCTTTAAAACATACCATCGCTGGGATTATTTTAATTAACTTTACATGATGCCAAAAACCTTCTTAATTTAAATTACTTCTAAAATAAAGTTTAAACGGACATTGGACTTTGAGCTGTAAAATAAAAATTAATTAATTTGCTTCCTCTAATGATTATTAGAATATGGAGAATTCAACGTAACCACTAGTCTTTTTTTACAATCATACTAATTGGCAAAAATAAAATGGTTAGAAACTTTTTTTAATCTAAAGAGTGACGCAATATTTATTAAATTTGTTATTGGAATTATTAGCATTGGAACAAAACAATAATGTGTATTAAATTATGTCAAGCATTGTCATTTCCGTCCAGCAGTTTACATTTTTTTTTATTTTTTTGTTAAAGGAAATCCCCTTTGATGCCAATGTAAGCAATAAATATTACGTTCGTTGTTTTTACTTTCCAAAAGTTACCGACGAGTGTTATTTATTGGTCGTTTAAGCATTTGGAAAACATTGAGAATCCGTTTTAAAATATCTTACATTCTTGATAAATTAGTAATTATTAGCGCAATTGCAGGTTTTTAATCAAAACAATAAGTTTTATCAGAAACCACACTCAATTTCATGAGCATGATGTCCATAAAGGTGTAAACGCTCATGATTCTTTAAAAAAGGTAAAAAGTCCCCCACTATCATACATAGTTTAGCCCATAACACTGCAATGTTTAACAAGTACTAAACATGCAAAGGTCGCCAACAACAACTTGGTCGGCAACAACAATAGTAAGTTTATGGGGACTTTTCTTATTTCCCGTAAGTTAAAATATTGTCAATAAACATGTTATACTCGTGTAGTTACTTTGAATTGTTTACATCGAATATTTCTTGGAAAGTTTTCCCAAGGATTTATGAATCATTTTACGTAACGTATAAAAACTGTATATATTTCAAACTCTACTTGATATTTGGAATGCAACGTCTTTATCGGGGATTTCTTAAAGATAAACTGACAAAGTAAAGATTTCGAGAACTATATTTCAGTAAAAGATCTGGATCTTATGATACGCATCCGTTTAGCATCGGAATTATGGAAGTTCGATAAAATGGAAACTTGAATTAAAACTTAAGTAATAGTTGTATGAGTCAAGTAAATTGAGGAATAGGATTTCATCAGTATTAATATTTTAGAAGTTCCGTCAAATTGGTCCTTTCGTAATTGAGATTACGATACGAAACGGATGCGATAATTAGACCCCTATTTTTTGTGCGGAATAAAGAACCGTATTCAGTTCTTGCGTAATTTTCATTTGCATAAGAAGTACCTGTATACAAAAAATAACGAAAATTTCGTGAGCCGAAAATTTCGCTCACTTTCCATTTGCTTGGTACCCAGTAGGGTACCCAATTAATCGGGGTTTTGATTAATCGGTTAATCGTTAATCGTAAGTTTCAATTGACAATTAACCGAACAAAACGCAATCAAATTATTCGATTAATCAATTATTCGAATAAAATAAAACAAAGAAAGAAAACAGTGTTCAAACCATAGACGAATTTAGTATTGACACATTAATTCTTTCAATAAATTAAATGTCATAGGTATGGTTGCAAGTAAACATTGGATGGTTGAAAGCATGGGTTCAATAATACCAGGTATAGGCAATAGTACACACCGTCCAACAAAGGAACAACAACCGCATTTCGTGTTTTTGTGGCAAAATAGTTGTGTTAAATACAATACAAATGTATACCAAAGATAAAAGTCAACAAAAACGTGCTAAATACATTTAAATTTCACAGTTCTATACGAAATGAAAAAGTTAAGTAAACAGTTCTTGTACCTGCTGTAAATTACATTTTGTCGAATTTCTCTCATTTCCACAAGCCTACGACGAAGAGTGTGAAATGAAACGTCAGATGAGAGAAATAATGTGTCTATACTAATAACAGGTGGCGCAAAAGTAATCCTCCTATCAGAAAATGCTATAAATTTTGCGATTGGCCCCTAATGTCAGTTCTGTTTTGACATTTGTGTAGTAAACACATGCGAAATACACGTTAATAAACAATGTTACGCTACACTGCTCCAGAACGCGGAATATTGCTGAATATTTATTTGACCAATAATCGGTCTGTGACTTTGGCACAACGTGAATTTCGTCGCAGATTTCCCGGCCGTCCAACGCCTACTGGTGAAACACTGCGACGTTTAGCCGCTCGCCTCGAAGAGACTGGCACAACACGAGATGCTGCCAGGCGTGGCTGACCCCGGAGTAGCCGTTCTGCAGAGAATATTGCTGCTGTAGCCGAGGATGTCATGGAAGCGCCGTCGATGTCATGGAAGCGCCGTGAGCGCTACAGAGCAATGATCAACGAGTTCTTTTTGCCGCAACTTGATGAATTGGGATTGGAAAACATGTGGTTCCAACAGGACGGTGCAACGGCACACAATGCACGTGCCACAACCGATATGCTGAAGGGTGCATTTAAAGGCGCCTAATCTCCCGTTTTGGCGATTTGCACTGGCCAGCAAGATCGCCTGATTTGACCGCTCCAGACTTCTTTTTGTGGGGCTTTTTGAAGTCGCGGGTTTATGTCAACAAGCCTCAGACTCTTGCAGCTCTTAAAGACAATATCCGTCAAGAATGTGAGGACGTATCGCCGGAAGTTTTGGCCAAAGTGATGGAAAATGCCATAAAAAGGGCTCAAATGACAATCAACTGTGGCGGCGGCCATTTACATGACATCATATTCTCGACTTGATGTAAAAAAAATTAAAAGACCAAATGAAAATAATCCACAAGAAGAATCAAAGTTTTTAATTTTTTTTTAAATTACAGCCAAAAAACATCGGAAGTTTACTTTTGCGCCACCTGTTATTAAATACATATATTAAAAAAAAACAAAACGTAACAAAAGCAATGTAATTATATAAAATATATGTGGGCACAATTCACAAATCGTAGTTGCAGCAACATGAGAATTAGTGAATTTTGGTACCATGCCAAAATGAAGAAAATCTCAAAGTTTAGACGCAAAAGTGCCACGCCTTCGGGTATCCCCCATACAAAGGGAAGGGTGGGCTCTAAAACTATATCACACTACAACACCCTATTGGATTGATTAATTTTGAACAAATTTTGCGAAAGGTAATTTTCTGACTATGTATTATCCTTATTGTACATAGTTTGAGCAGAATCGGACCAGTGGTACCCCCCATACAAAGTGGCCAGTGGATCTTGAAATTTCATCAGACTATTACATCCATTAATGAGCCAATTTTGAGACAATTTTCTATTTTCATTTATGTCTTTGGGCAAAACCACTGTGCGACGTTTTCTCTCAACAAACTATAAAATCTGTTCGAAATATATGTAAAGTTATGAAATTTGTTGGCAAAACGTTGTCATATGAGTTGCCACATTGTAGAAGTGTTTCAAGAAGGACTGCTTGCCATAACCATGTACTTATATTTTATTAATCGATTAATCGCAGTGATTTGCTCGAGTTAATCGAAAAATTAATTATTAAAATGTTCGGTTAATTTTATAACACGATTAGTCGATTAACTGAATAATGATTAATTGAATGGGAAACAATTGTTTGATACTGGAATTTTGACATTCCGATTATTTTAACAAACATGCCTTAAAAATGTAATGGAGTTCGAAGAGAAAATATGTATTTATGAAATATTTATTTGCATGGTAAATTGGATGGTAACTCTCTGCAACAAATGGTTCCGTTTAGAGGTAAATGGCTGAATTTCTTAGGAAAATTTCGCAAGAACAGTCAAAATCTACGTTTTCTGTTAGTTTAAATCTGCCTCATTCGCTCAAACAGCTGATCTACCTGTTAGTTAGAATTTTGATACGGCATGCAATGTGAAGGAGAATGAGGGAGGGACTGGTTGGAACATCTGACTTCAAATTCAATTTTATTATAGCTTATCAAGGGTGTTTTTTAAGCGCGATAGAAATTGAAATTATAAAAAATAACACAACAAATAAAATGTTAATCAAAAAATTAATACAATATTTGAAAATGATTTCGGGCATATGACCACCGTGGCCATAGAATAACACATACCATAGAAGGTTTTATTCGCTCAATAAATTAAACGTCATAGGTACGATGGAAAGTAAACATTGGATGGTAGAAATATGGGTTCAATAATACCAGATAGTGGCAATAGTATACACCGATCAACATAGGAACAACAACCGAATTTCGTGTTTTTGTGGCAAACTAGTTGTGTTAAATACAATACAAATGTATACCAACGATAAAAGTCAATAAAAAAGTGCAAAATATATTTAAATTTTTCAGTTCTACACCAAAACGACAGGAAAAAGTTAAGTGAACATATTTTGTAACTCCACCTGGTGTAAGATAATTTTAAATTTAATTGCTCTCATTTCCACAAACCTACGATGAGAGTGTGAAATGAAACGTCAGATGAGAGAATAAGTTTATCTAGGTATGTATTAGTCTATGACCGTGGCTGTTCATGACGAAGCGCATTCGGGGCATCCAATTTTGGGTCACTTTTTCTAGCATTGCTGGGCGTATGTTACGAATAACACGAACAATTGTGTCCTCCAAGGCGTCAATTGCATAAACCAGTAACTTCACGTAGCCCCACAGGAAGCAATCGAGAGGTGTCAAATCGCATAACCTTCGGGCCAATTGACAGGTTCATTTCTCAATTTTGATTTCTATAAATCGATGGTTGTGGTCGCCGTACGGTACGTAGCGCCATCCTGTTGAAACCATATCTCGCCAGGATCAATGCCATCCACATTTTCTAACAAAAAATCATTGATCATGGTGCGGTAACGGTCTCTATTGACCGTAACGCGAGCTCCAGCTTCATTTTTGAAGAAATTGGGTCGAGTGTGAAAACCGCACCAAACGTTGCATTTTCCTGGATGTAATGGAGTCTGCAGGGTCTATTGTGGATTGGTCTTGCTCCATATGAGGCAATTTTGTTTATTAACAAACCCGTTGAGCCAAAACTGAGCCTCTTCGCTGAACGTAATTTTGTTATAAAACCTCGAGTCAGTTACCAACAGCTCTAGAGCCCAATCGGCGAAAGATCATCGCATATGATGGACTCGCATATGATGGACTTAATTCCTCCACCAGTCTTTGCGCAAACATTTTTCACGTAGTGAACGGGCATAGCCCCAATTCCTGTGACTGACGACGAATCGATAACGTTGGATCTTCTTCCACAATTTCGTTTACAGCGGCGATATTCTCTTCAGTACGCACATTCCTTGGACGTGTTGCTGGTACTCGTATTTCCTCATTTAGAGGTATGAAATCTATCCACAGCAAACCATCCGCTCAGGTGGACGATTATGTACGCCTTTATTCAAGGGAAATATAGAAATATACCAAAAAAATAGCACATTTTTGGACTTTTTTTATAAATTGCTCAAAAAAGTTATTTAGTTAAGGAACCACTATTGTCATGATTTTTTTATATCTCAAGAAGTCTAGCTTCCATTTCCATTTTAAAATTTTGCAATCGGTTACAAATTGCAAAAGATACAGGCTGCTGAATATGGAATTTTTAGTGCCTTTAAATAAGTGAACCGGAGTGTAAATATTCCAATTTTTATTGATGATCAAATGTTCAAATCCCATTTAAGAATTCAGCTAAATAACTCGGCATGACATTAGATATCAAATTGTGATGGAAGGAAAACGTTAAAAATTGTGAGGAACGAGAATTAAAATATAGAAATATACTTGTAGTAGGGATCATAGGAAGGAATTCATGCTCTCCATCCATAATAAACTAATGATCTACAAGCAGAGGGTTAAACCCGTCTGGACCTATGGGATTCAGTTGTGGGGATCCGCATATAATAACACATTAAAAGTTATACACAAATTTCAAAATAAAGTAGTTCAGAACATGGTTAAGGCTCCTTGGTATATCGTATTATAAATTCCGATACATGACCTACAGTAACACAAGAGGTACCGCGGTTTGCAGAGGCTCATAAAATTGGACCACATAAATGATGAGATCCCACCCCTATTAAATACAACTGCTTTGGCGAGAAAATTAAATCGTTTGAAGCCACATGAACTAACCACCCCACCCGTTTTAATCAGGGGTGTGGAGTCGGATTCGCGGTGTTTTTGCCGGAGTCGGAATCGCTAAAAAACCTCGCGACTCCGAGAAAGAATTTTTCAAATATTTTCCTAAATAAAAATCCTTCGAATTTTTTTTTTCAATATTTTCTATTTTCAAATATTTGCCTTTTTTTACAGAAGTTGACTAAATCTTTTGTAATGAATTATTTTTTGGTTTATTTAATTTGAATTATATATTTTGTTGAGTTTTGTTGTGTTTTTGATTAAATAAAACCGTAAAAATGTACGACTTAAAGGAGGTGAAGATCATCTTCAGCGATGAGGCTCATTTCTGGCTGAATGGCTTCGTCAATAAGAAAATATGCGTTATTGGTCAGACAGCAATCCACACGTAATCCATGAGTCATTATTGCATCCCGAAAAAATTACGGTTTGGTGCGGTTTATGGGCCGGCGGCGCCGTACTTCTTCCGTGATGATCAAGACCGGCACATTACTGTGAATGCGAATCGCTACCGTTCAATGATAACCGAATATTTTGGGTCCCAATTGGATAATATGGACTTGGAGGACATGTGGTTCCAACAGGACGGCGCCACAAGCCACACAGCGAATGCCACAATCAATTTATTGGAAACCAAGTTTGGTGAACGTGTTATCTCACGAAATGGCCCAGTCGATTGGCCGCCTCGGTTGTTCGATTTGACGCCGTTAGATTAATTCCTGTGGGGCTACGCCTATGGTCTTTGCCAACAAGCCAGCGACGATTGATGAACTTCGTACGAATATCGAACGTCAAATTGCAGCAGTATCGGCTTGAGTATTATGCTTGAAAACCGTCGAAAATTGGGTTCAGCGTCTGGATTTTTGCAGGCGTGCCCGCAAAAGAAACCGAGTTCCATACATAATGGCATTGAACGTACTTTCACAGGAATAAAGAATTTCATAGGTATCTAAAACCGGTTTTGTTTTATTTAAAAAAACTTTTGTAGCGCTCTTATTGAAAGCCCCGTTATTTTCTGCACTCAGAATCATCATTTCCGACTTGAGAGCATCAATGAAGCCCGATATTATTGAGGCTATCCTATTTTTAAAAACAAATGCAGAATAAATTTTTATTTTAGATTTATTACTTGAAGTTTTGTTATTTTATTTGAAGTTTTGTTATTTTAAGTTTTCGTTCTTATAGTATTTTGTTTATTATTAAAAGAATTAGTAAAAATAAATAAAATATTTGAAAAATAAAATGTTATGTTGATTCATTTTTGTCTTTGGTCGGAGTCGGACTTTAAAAATTTCGGCAGTCGAAGTCGCAACTATTTTTTGATGACTCCACAGCCCTGGTTTTAATGCAGATTAAGTTTAGTAAAAATATTTAGAGTTTCTGTAAATTAACTTGAAATCACAATGATTAAATAATGTTAATGAATATAACTATATGTTAGTCTGGTTGGTTTAACAATAAAAAAAAAACTGTTTCATATGAATTTGCATATGTTTGGGCCATACAAATTTAATTTAAATATAACATAACTTTTTAGTAGTTTAATTTGCAGAAGTTTAAAAATTCATTGGCAAAAAACTTAAAATACGCAAATTTTTTAAAAAGATTATCCACCATTTCGCATTTTAAAGTACAAAGTCAAAGCCAACATAATTTATAATAACATTCACAATTTATCTCGCAATCTGTTTTAAAGTGTTTACTGAAATAAAATTAAAAATTAAGCGTTGTCAAAACAAACAGAATCTATTCTAAAGGCAATGTTGAGGAAATTACAAAGCCACAAATTAACCCAGTTTAAAAGAGGCCCATGCAAAAAATACACATCGTCGAAAACTACAAAATCACAATACTGACAACATTGTTTGAAATTTTATCATCAGAGGTGAGATATTTACACAGTCAACTCTCAAAAAACTCGTCTATCGTATGTTTTAAATTTTGGTGCCATGACATAACCTCAAAGGACATAATCGCAAATAATATAAAAATTCGTTAGTTACCAGTACGATTCTTTAAAAGCTATTATGTAAACAATTTCAGCAATATATAGTGCAAATAAACGAATAGAATCTATAACCTAACCGCGGAAGATTCTAATTTTAACTCATAAAGGTTTTGTTGACATTGAATACAAAAATGTTGTAATTTTTACAAAAACTTATGAATTTGTCATAAATTGCACGAGCGAGAAAAAAACTTGAAATTAAAAGTTTCCTGACCAACGTTCAATAGAGTTTTCACTCTATCAGAACATCGGTCGGTTCCAAGAAACGTTCGTAAAACAAACTGGTCCAAGTTCAAACAAAGTTTGATCGGCATTATGCAAACGGTTCCTCTGTATGAACCAGATACTACCTCTGGAATTGCGATCTGGCCGATGCTCCCACCTCAGCTCTTAACAGATCACATGATGTCCGATGTTCCAGAGGTTCCGATCGAGGTGAGAAGCAACCTCCACCACTATTGTCTCATTTGTTGATATAGAGGGTGCATTTAACAAGGTCTTACCGGTATCGATAAAATCGTACATATATACTGACACTTTGTGTTGACTAGGGATCATTAATTTGATCTATGGATTTCTTACGCGAAGACGCATAACTACAAATGTGAATTGAGGAACCTCGCAAGGGGAATTCTAATACCAACTTTTTTTGGAATTTAGCACTGGATAGATTTTTGCTTGTGATGGAGGGATCAGGTTGCACAGTCGTAGCATATACTGACGGCCTTGGAATTGTGATACAGAGATAATAATCTTCCACATGCAGAGATGTACTGCAAGTATTATCAAACGACTCTCTAAATTGTACACGGAGAATGGGCTCGGTGTGAATCCCGAGAAAACCGAGCTTGTACTCTTTACCGGGAAGCAGAAGGTTTCGCATTTTCGGCCAGTATCTCTAGATTGCCTATTGGATAACACAGTGCAACACGAAAAAATATAACCATATACGGACACCACTACGCGATAAAAGAAAAAAAAAAGACCGGTGTCTCACAGTTTTGCCCAACGTCATGCCCTTTTGTTGGGGCCTCGGTGTAATTTTTGCAAAAAAGTGATCATTTTGTCAGGCTCATATCTTACAAAACGTTCGGAATTTTGATTTACTCTCTGAGGGAAAGTTGTAGCTCTTGTCATAAAGAACAAAAAATGTGGACATATAAAATCAAAAAACTCAAGGTCAAAATCGCAAAAAACTTTAAACAATTCGATTTTTTTACCTTTTCCCCCTGTTCAGGTCCATAGATAGCAAACCGTTCAAAATGTAAGGAAACAATCAACTACAAAAATGTACCTAATGATATGAGCCTGACAAAATTATCACTTTTTTGCAAAAATGACAACGAGGCCCCAAATCTTTGGGGCCCATGCATGACTTTGGGCAAAACTGGGAGACACGGGTCTTTTTTTTTGGTCTTCTATCACGTAGCGGTGTTTATATGGTTATATTTCCATGACTAAAAAATTACACACAGTGTAATGCAAGATATCTAAGTGTGATTGTCGACATAAAGCTTAGTTTAGAGCACACGCTAAGTATATGATCAGTAAAGCCACAGTAACTCTACTGCCCACCCACAAAATATAGTTTACTGGATATACATATATACGAGTAGCTCTACGACATTGACTTTTGTTGGCCGGTACTGGAAAATTTACTTACCTAAGTATAATGACAAAAGTCCACAGAATGGCAGTGGTGTGTATCACGGGTAACCGTCGCACACCTCCTACCGAGGGTTTGGCGGTTATTCTTCACATGTTACCACTAGGTTTGCTGGAAAAGCAAATAGCTGCAACGTGGGCAGTATGGTGATGCCGGGATTTAAGGGATTATACGAGTGCGGTCCCAAAGTTAGATGACATGACGTATAGATGGTGCCAGTAGTTTGATAATACAAGTAGTAGTGGGGAAAGGCCGCATTTGGCGAAAGAGAAAGTGTTGTTTCATCAAGACAATGCTTCAGTTCACACATCCACTATTGCGATGGCCAAAATTAATGAATTAAATGTCAAATTGCTTCATCACGCACCTTATTCGCCAGATTTAGCTCCCTCAGACTATTTTCTATTTCCAAACTTGAAAAAATGGCTCGATGGTAAAAGATTTGCCAACTATGAAGAGGTGGAGTCTGAGGTTGATGGCGATTTTAAGGAGTTTGACAGTTCTTACTATAAACAGTGTAACGAAGCTATTGCATATAGCTGGAAAAAGTGTTTCGAGCTAAAAGGAGATTGTATTGATAAATAATGAAAAATTTTCCCAACTTTTTTGTGTCTTCTTTGTTGGGTCGGGTAGTTTTGGGACCGCCCTCGTACGCTAACCCTAAATAGAAGTGGATTACATGACACCCATTTCTAACTTTGAGAGAAACAACTCCACTCATATCTCGGAAAGGCATAATTAGAAGGGACGCATACCACGTTATAGAAAGTATTTATGCTTCTACACTGATGGTTGCAAACTAAATGGCAAAGTAGTTTTGGAGTCAATTCTAAAGAGGTGGATCTAGACCTTGCACAAAAGCTACCAGACCATTGTAGTACCCTTTAGGGAGAAGTCATGGCTATCAGAGAAGTAACCTTTGACTATATCAATATCTACTCTGATAGTCAGGCTGCTATAAAAACTGGGCAGTCTGTATTCTTGAATTCATGAACTACCTACCACTGCCGCGCAGCTCTAAAGGAAATTTCCATGCAGTTCGATATCTACCATATATGGGTGTTGTGGCACAAGAATGTTCCAGGTAACCACCCAGCGGATGTGGTGCCACGATTAAGGGCTGCCTTATGTGGAGAATGTGGTTACGAGGCGGATAAATAAGTCCGTCAATCAAAACAAGGAAAAGCTTGATAAATACTATGGGGACTCTGCACTATCGATTTCAATGGTAAAAAGTGGTTTATTGACTTTCGTTGTGGCCGCACAAGTACAAATGACGCTGAACGTTGTAGACGGCCAATTGGGGTCAATACATCCGAAAATAAAAAAAAAATCCACGATATGGTGTTGGCCGATCTAAGAGTAAAAGTGCGTGAGATTGTTGATGCCATATGCATTCCATATGACAGTGTGGTTTCGATTTTAAATGATCAGTAGTGTTAAAGAAAGCTGTCTGCAAGATGGGTGCCGCGTTTGCTCTCAATTGACCATAAACGTAATGGTGTGACAACTTCAAGTTTTTGTGGCGTTTTGTAACTGTGGATGAAACATGGATCCATTACAACACTCTGGAGACCAAGCAGCTGCTAACCAATGGGTTTCTCCGGGTGAACCGGCTCCGAAGAAGGCTAAGGTAAGTTTGTCGGTCAATAAGGTGATGGGCAACAGTTTTATGGGATGCACGCGGGATAATCCACATCGATTACCTTAAAAAGGGAAAAATAATAAACGGCAAATATTATGCCAACTTATTGGACCGATTTAACGAAGATTTAAAAAAACGACCCCATAACGCCAAGAAAAAAGTTATTTTTCATCAAAACAATGCACGTGTGCACACGTGTGTACTCTCAATGGCAAAATTCCATGAACAAATTTTTTAGTTTAGAAATTTGGAAAAGAAATTTGGATTTTTGCCCACAAAGTACTGCTTGTCATTTTTTTTTTAGAAATTATCTGTGAATTTCTTCAACTACGCAACTTTATAATTTTATCACTGTACTTTTTGTACCAACTGTAGTGCTGTGGGATTCCTATGGTCAATCGTAAAAAGCACACCAATTTGATTGCTTTATATGATATCATCAAGCATTCAATCATTGGAGATTTTGGCATTATATGCCAACCGAAAGTTTTGCGATAACAGAAAACTAACACAAGGAAATGATAAGACAATTTGTTGTTGTTTTCATTTAATAATCATATTTAATAAATACAGAAATATATTAACTTCTGTGTTGTTTTTTTTTTCATTCAATTCTATTACTAAACAATTCAGTCATACATCTATGAATGGTACTAGATAGACCTCATATGATATAAATACAATATACTTTACTCACATTATATACTTATACATATTACATAGTATTATATGTTACTATATTGGTTTAACTTGTTAAATAAAAATTGTACTAATAAATAAATAAAATATATATGTTTTTTATTATATTTAATAATACTCTTTTCCAGATTTTCCTCCGTAGGGGAAAAATAACTATTATTTACCTACTATATTGAAGCCCTGAACACACTGCAATTGAAAGCTCGTGTTTAAAGATTTCGTTCAACCGAACATCTGTTTTTCAATACAATAATCAGCTGTTAATTTAATCGAAATCTCGAAACGACAGAATCCTGCTGCAGTGTGAATGTATTATTACGCACATTGTTTAATATAAATTATAAGTAAAATTTTCTTAAGATTACGGCAAGTTTAAGTTAAGATGAACCAGGGTTAATCATTTTTTTTATATTATCAGCCTACATGTGAAAAAGGGTGCGTCCCATAGCCACTAACATAGCATATGACTACAGCTGTATTTTAATGGCATGTTTAATACATTTAGCAGATGTTTGCAATGTACAGTCTTTGGTTACAAGATTATTTATCTAAATTGCAATTCCAAGTGTTACTACTTTTGGACTCACTTTAAGCAATGTTCAGGTATACCGAGATTTCAGACCACCAAACATACAATGTTTTGCAGAACAAAAATCAGCTGTTTATTAAAATGAAATGCCGAACTCGCGCTATACCTGAACATAGCTTTAAACACGCAGTTGTGGTGTTCCTTCGGATTTGGTTTGGTATTCATTAATATCCATATAAAAACATGTTTATCTAGATTTCGTGGCCTAAACATCTGATTTTCCATACACAAATCAGCTGTTCCTGTGAATGAAATCTAGACAATCGAGATTTCGGTTGCAGTATAAACGCGGTATAAGCTAATTAATAAATTAGTCAGTTTTCCAAAACAGACGCTTGAATCGTATCGAATTTGTACTAAATAACAGCTGTTGTGAGGGAAATCTTAATTTCGACATCTAGATTTCCAGTCAGCATAAATAAAGGGCTAACTATAAAGTGCATGTGTGGGCTTAAGGCAGTTTAAGCAACAGTGGGAACACATATGTTTTGTATGCGGCAAACTATAATGTACTTAATAAAAAGTTTCGTCAAATGTCATTTGCTTAAGCAAAGAGCCAAACTGAACGCACATTCCGAACGTAAACAGCTGTTTGTATATGGTATACATAAAAAACAAATATGAAATGGAATTCAGCTATTTTTGTTAATGTGCACATTTAAGCAACTTTAAACTTTTAAAAATATTTCAGCTTATCTATTTTTCACCAAATAAGGACAAAATCTGAATTGTTATTATTTAGTAATTTAGAGATGCACACTGATGCATTTTTAGTACTTTTCTCAATAAATTACACAAAAAAAAATGAAAAACGTGTGCAGTTTTGCATTCAAATTATTGCAAAAATTAATAAAATTGTCGTTAACATTCATACTTAAGGTATGATTTATATATATTAAGGTTATTCAATAAGTTTTTGTTAACAAATTTCATATATTTACGAAACATGAGAGCAATTAAAATTACTGCAAACCTACCAATATTACGTTGATGTGCAACTGTCTGTTAATAGTTCAAAGACGATTTACATTTAGACGACCAGAAGATGTGCGCTACTTGGCAACCCTGGTAAAAGAGAACCAAAAAGTGCTAGGAGTTCAGTCAAACGCATTTCTCTTTCGCGTCATATCTTGCTTATTTCATACTTTTTGCATAGTTTAAGTAATTCTACTTCAACATGGTTGGAATTTGTGTAGTTATATACAATAAAACTATCAAAAAGCTGCTCGTGTATTGAAATATTCAATGAAGAGAGTAAGAGAGAGTAGGGAATTACTAGGGTTTCACTTGTTTTGTTTGTCGGCATTTGAGTGAAGAAAAATTTTGACTGTCTACTTGTAAATCGTCTTTGAATAGTTTCAACTTCATGTAAGTACATTATATGTAGTCACCTTAAAGTCTTTTCTGAGTTGGTTAAGCATTTGACAGGCTTTTCGTTCAGATTTGAGAGTAACTTAAGCCAACACATGCACATTATAGTTAGCCCTTAAGGGTTTAGCATAAAATCAAGATTTCGTGTATGCCATATTTATGTTGTCACGTAACCTACGATTCCTACTATCAAAAACTAGATTTCATCACCAACGATTTAATTAGCTTAGGTCTTTTAGAATTCTAAATATCTTATGTTAACTTTAAGCTTTTGTTGTAACATTTCTAGAATATGGGGTTATACAAATATTTGATGCATTAGCTATAACAATATTACCAATAGTTTGTATAAAACTTGACGGTTGCTCCCGATTACAAAATCCCATCGGCTCGTAAGTGTGACCCGATATATTTGGCATCGACTTTCGGCTGGATTGTTGAAACATTTGGTTAACCGTATTCCATTTTGATTGTGATGATTTGGCATGGGTAAAACTTGGTGCCCCACTGTATGAATGGGATTTTTCTTTAGATTTGCAATTTTTGCTGCAGCAGACGTTTGTTGTGGTTTTTACACTCGTAGCAGGCTTAAACTTTTGAGTATTTCCCACACATGGCAAGTGGCAATATAATTTTGTATCTGTTGGTTTACAGCTGCTACTATTTCCGTTAACAGCGGTCTCTTTGTTTAGATTTGTATTATACTCATCATTTACTTGGTTCCTCGAACATTTTGCTTTAGTTGCAGAAGATTTCATGGAATTGAATATCTTTAATACTCCATTACAGCCAATGTAATCGACTAGTTGTTGCTGGGATTGATAACCTAAGCTTATGCGTCCATCATTTCCGGTGTATTTGATGTGACCATGATTTTGTTGGATTTTCAGTCTTGTATTGTTGCCAATGACAATTACATCACCCGTATTAATGGTAATCCGTATGCGATTATTGTTGCCTACTATGCGTAGATTGGATGTATTCTCTTCGATACGCACTTCCTTGCAATTGCCAACAATATCTTTGTATGCACTGTTAGACATGTAGTAGGAGGAATTGGTGTTGTCGTATGAAGGGATTGAGCCACAGTGTACTTTATGACTTTGGCTTGAGGTGGTGTTGGTGCAGGAGTCGTGACAGGAACTACAGGAACAGGTGCAAGTAGCGGTGACATCTTCATCGGAAAACATATCCTCACTATCGTAGACAGGCATACCCATATTCTTGGAATTCTTGTATTATGAATTTATTATAAACTCATTTATTGTTACAAACACATTAAGTGCAAATTGTTTATTTATGTTTTTGATTTTATTCAAAATTTCGTTTAAAATTTAAATTTTTTTTCAAGATTAATTTTCAAATTTCCTCAGTGATATTAAAACACTTTAAGTAATTGTTTATTTGCTTTGCGTAATTCCAGTTCCACTGATTTTTTGTTACCGTCTGAGATTTGTTATATCTCTCTTTTGCTTCTCTTATATGACGCTTTTTTATAAGCGCCGATGGATGTATGACGTATTATTTTCTCATTAATTCATCACAGTCATTTGTTGTTTTAATCAACGAACCGTATTCATGTCTCGGTTCTTTTTACTATATAGGGGGGATTCACTTTTTATGTCAGGTTACGAACAAAATATTGTTGTTGTGGTTTCTCTTTGAACTACCGAAAACGTGCGATCGTTTGTATACAACACAATACGCTCGTTTAAATGTTTTTCTCTCAGTGCGCGATGGTCTGTTGCATGGTACAATAATATCTTCATGGTAATAGCAGCGCGTGTTGTTGTTGTTGTAGGCAGCAACAACAGGCATTTTGTTTTTGTTCTATTCGCTTCAGCTGTCAAACTCTACACAAACTCATACCAACAACACAAGAATGCAAAAGAGTACAAAAACAAAATACATGTGAGTGTGACAGCCGAAGCGAAGAACCTCATGAAAAAAATTAAAACAGCTGTTCTTACGACTTTACCATGAACATATTATTGTACCATGGTCTGTTGTTACGCGGTTACGTGTTGGCTTTGCAATGAACTGTTTTCTCAGCCACTACATTTGTTTTATACGACTATTGGATACGAAATCACAGTTTTGAGTGTTTTTGCGGGAGTTTTTTTTTCGATTTTGTTTAGACAATAATAACAAAAACATAGTGCATTTATTGTTGATTAATAAATACAAATTGGCGAGTGGTATTAATAGGTGGGTTTTGGGTTCTAGGGTGAATTTTTGTGTTTGTTTGTTATACATAGATATTTGGCTAATTTTTGTTTCCCGTGGGGATTAAAATACAACTACAGTCAAACTTCTCTATGGCGAATTCGCACGGGAAATCACTTCGTTAAATAGAAATCTCGTTATACAGAAATGATAATATATTTTCTTTACTTTAATTTAAAGTAATAAGTAATTTTAGTTTTCATTAATTAAACTCATCCATATTTCTACCTCAACAAAATCTTAATTCATTTACATTTACAAATTACTCAGTTCATTGGTCCCCATCTTCAGAAAGGTTCGAAATACGTCATTTGGTGAAGAAATTTATCCCAACGTTGATAACATCTTATCAGCATCGGCAAATTCTTCTTCATCGTTATCTGAGTTTGTAAATGGAGAAGTAATATACGACACATATTTATTTAACAATAGGGTTACAATTTTGTTATATATTTGCACACAAAATCATAAAATAGATACCCGAGGTAGCCTGAACACCACGATTTTCCAAAACACTAAGAAAATGTAATAATTCCCAAACCCAAATTTTTTTTCAGATCAAATGAAATCAACTTTGTTAAATAGTCCGAAGCGATAGTATCATACAACCATATCCGCAACGTATGGCGTTCGGTAATAACGCCCAAGCATAACGCCTAAAATGAAAAACGAAATACTGCCCAAAAAGTGGCATATCACCAAATCCCGAGTGTTGCAAAGCCCGAATTATACGCCACAACGCTTAAAAATGATTTGGATTTTATAAATTTTTGTTTGGAGTTTAGACATTCCGCATCTTAAGTTTTGGGCGATATGACGGGTTTTGGTCATAATGACATTTCTAAAGCCCTTGGTAAAAAACAGTATTATCATGAAAACAAAGTTTTTAATATATTTAAATTATATTATGTAAATAAAATCATCTTCTTGTAGTAAAGGGACTCAATAACCTTGAACGAGGTATGTTGCGTTTGTTGACACGTTTTGTTGACAATATCTGCGGCGTCCTTTGCATTATGTACTAGTCTTAGTACTTTGTACGTTCCTGATTTTTCTAAAGTTTTAAAAAAATAAGATACGTCAAATTATCTTGCCGCGATGCTGGAGCTCGCCGGACCGGGCGGCAACGCGTGCGTCCAGCGAACAGGCTGCTCGCGTGGAACGACAACGCGTACGCCCCGCGATGTACGCGCTTGGCCACGCTGAGCATCTTTTATCCATTCGGACGTAAATTTTCAAATTTCACACCACTAAGCTCGGTCCTTTAGTTCTGAAAACATTTCGTATATCGCTTAAAGTATTGCAGCAACTTTGAAGAAGCGTGGAACTCAGCTACTGTCCTTTTGATGTTTTCAATCGAGAACAGTAACAGTTATAATTTTTGTGTATAAAAATCAATGTTCAAGAATTAATTTATATTTTTTTTAAATCTCTCTACAAACAAAAATTATATTCAAGTTTTATAATATCTTCCGAAGTAACAATTAGTTCTGTTTTTTTTATATATAATTTTTTTATTTTGTCATCTCTGGACAATAATTTTGATTTATATTCCGGTTTCTCTTCAATAACAGTTACTGAGGAGTTTTCCAATAATAGTTACTAAAAACATCGGGCTTCGTGCGGAATTGTTCCGAGTTACGTAGGTACTATCTACACGCCCCCTCTTAATCAAAACGAAGACCAGCTAATCGCAACACAAACAAATTCAAAACACTGTGGCTCCATTGCGTTCATTCACTATCGCAGACAAACTTGGAATGAACACAATACGTTTCTTGAACGGTCAAGGATTTAACAGTAGCTTCAAGTCTGAAATGGGAAACTAAATTCTGTGTAATACTGCATACCAATAATGATGTTAGGCCGCACCTACTGAGCTCTTCGATAGATCCCTGCTCTGGTTCAAGCCACACGCAACTACAGAATAACGGTTGTAGTATTTTGCATTTTTATTAATTGTTCATTTTATGCAAATGTCATAATGCCCAACAAATTATTTGGGCTTTATGACGATTTTCCCATTAGAATTTGGGCATTGTGCCAATTTTGGGCATTATAACATTTCTTGATGTAGGCATTATGACAACGAAAATTTTTAAAATAATGCCGCAAAATCCAAAAAATATGACCGACAGCCCAAAAAATCTATAATTTTTACAACAACAAATTACATGTCGTTTTGACATTGTTTGTGACATTGTTTGTTTTGGGCGATATCCACTTGGGCGTTATTACCGTACGCCGCAACGTATGACACAACAACGTCATAACGCCCAATATTAAGAGAAAAATATATTCCCATAAAAAATCGCGCGGAAATTTTTAAATGTTCATCTAAATCAATACTTGGTTTCAGTACAGTATTAGAATTAATAAATATATTGAACGGGAGTATTAGCGTTTAATGAAGCTGAAATGAGCGCCGCAGGCAATAAATGGTGTGCCCTTAGAAATTTATTGCTTGTGGCCCTCACTGAACTTCAATAAACGCCATTAGTCTCAAATAAAGTAACCAAAGTTTACAGCTAACCAACAGCTACAGATGCGACTTCACTCTGAAAAATGTGTCCCTTTTTATTGTTTGGATGCAAATATAACGTGTGTGTAGTTTGCCGCAAAAATATAGTATACTTGTGTGCAAAGACATTGTGTTTGCTATTCAATATAACATGTTTGGAACACAATGATTAATAGGTTACAATATATGCATTTGTGAGCCAAGTGAGGACTTGTTTGTTGAAAACTGCTGAAAACACTACTGTCTGTGACAATAATGAAACAAAGAGCAGCTGATCTTCAATTCACGAAAACACTGATTTCAAACATGTACATGGTTCGTGTATTTGGAACTTTTAGTTATAGTATGCTCTTTATGATAATGCCCTTTATTCTTCATTACACCTAATATTGTCATTAATTGCAATAATAAATTAATGAATAAATGTAAAAAAGTATTTCTTCCCTTTCGCTAATTAATTCGTTATTTCAAATAATTGTTAAGCACATTGAACTACACTCAGTATTGCATGCGATCCGTCGTCCACTGTTTAATTGTTGTTCCATCAAATTTAGCTGTGGAAATATAAAATGCAAAAGTGACCGCGGTGAAGTTTCGCCAATTCCCAATCGAATCGGAGGTTGAAAACCCATTTTCTACATGAAGTTTGACATAGCATTTTTTACTATATAGACGAATTATTATGGTCTGCACTGTTAACACCTTTTTGTTACGCGGTACCGTCGATTTCTATGAACACATTAGTAAATGTTACATTGGAAAATAAAAAAAGAATAGGTTTTGTGCTGAAGGCTTTTGCTACTGCACTTTCTTTTTTCTTACATCTGCTTTAACATTAGATGGAATATTGAATAGATGTATTATTGCTCACTGAAATAATTGTTTTTGTTTTGTCATAAACAGAGCGACGACAAAAAGTATTATACTATTCTTACTTCTTATACTATAACTTATTGCACTCTTTTTCCGCTGTCATGTAGAGAGTGTGAGTAAAAGAGCATAAACGAGTCTTATTCTCTTAATAGAATATTTCAATATAAATGCACCATTTCGTCAATGTTATTACATAAAATAATACAAAAAGCATAAATGTTTCAAAAGGCATCAATGTTTCACATCACAACTATGAATGCACCAAGTTATCGCAAAAAGAGAGTAATGCGTTTTGAATCATTCGCCAGATGTCGCCAGAGCTCTTGAGTCATACAATTAGTTCCATAAGTTCTCTATACTATTCATTACTCTTGGCGACGTCGACCTGCTTGTTTGATCGATGCCGCTACATCAATACCATCATACTTATTTTCAGGCAGAAACTATTGTTGTACAACAACCACGTATGTGTTGCTAACGCTGTGTGTTGTTTGCATGTGTTCACTTTAGATGTTAACATATAGATGTTAACACATCAAAAAAAATTTTACCGTTATCTCTAGTCTTTTTTGTTCTGATTGCTGGAATGTGCAATTAGCATCTTTTGTTTTGGACAGTAAATTAGCACAACGCGAGCGGAACCGTCATAAAAAGCTTTTTGGTGCGTATTTTGTTTCCAACGGTACTTTTTAAATTTTTCCGCAATTTCTCTAAATTTTCCTAAAAATGGAACGGGGAAAAGATTGTACTGCAGAGGATTATTGTAGTAGTGAAGGCTAAAATGTCATGTGAAATTTTAAACATTCTCAGCCGATCTAGCAAATTGGTCTATAATATTATTTATTCCATTAAAACTAATAAAAATGTAATAATAGGAAACAAAACAAAAAACCCACGTAGTAAAAAAAACAACTGAAGTAGTGGACCGATATATTGTCCGGAAGTCAAAGAATGATCCATTCACGTTATCACGTGGCATTGTCAACGAAGTTGACTCTGAGTTTGAGTTAAATTTGTCAGACAGGCTTATCAGAAGACGCCTCAATGACGCTCAGCTCTTTGGACGCGCAAGCTAAAAGAAACCACTCCTTTCCAAAAAAAATATTATAACTGGAAACTTTGCTAAAATGTTGTTTGTATTTTAAGAGACCCCGTTTTAATGGAACTTGGACCCTATGGATGACTAAGGGAGAGGGTATGTTTAAGACTGTTCACCCGACTGAAATTTCTGTACTAGTTTTAATTGATTTAACTAGTGTCACATGACAATTGGCAAAGGCTGACCAACATCTATCAACTTAGAAGTAAAAATCTTTTCGTCCATCTAGTGCCATGTGCATTTTTGGTTTGTTTAGATTTTTAGTGAGGGCTATTGACTTTCTAAGTCATATACCCTTTGCCACCGATAACGGTTGCCTGTACTTTATAAGGCATAAGACCCTTTATCGACAAATATTGATTCAACTTCACGCTGACAAATTTCATCAATTCTCTGAAAAATTTCTTCCATTTGAAGATTGCGCTTTTCTTGAACTTTTTCAGTTTCACTGAATTGATGACCTTTCTTACATCATTCTTCATCATTGGAATTTGGAAATAATTAGTGAGATCGATTCATTTTGTCGTAGTATTGAAAAATATAATTAAATTAAATACAAAAAAAGTGGTAGAAAATTGGAAAAAAACATAATAGAAAATAGTGCAATGGACAGAAAACATTATCCACGCAGAAAAGATTATCCACGCAGAAAAGATTATCCACCTTACATCTAATTGACGGAAAATGTACCGCATATTGATGAACAAGTTACATCAAAATGGTGAAAAATGTACTACAACTTTATGTGACATTGTCGTTGAATCAAAGTAAACTATTGATGAAATATGTTTGAAAGATTGATAAAATGTTCTTCATCAATTCAATGAAATGTGCCGTAGGTTGGAAAATGAGGAAATGTTTCATCAAATTTATGAAGGAATTCATATATTTGATGAAGCTTTTCCTATATGTGTACATATTCTTTCTATTCTCTTTCTATTTATGCTGTGGTAACCGAATTGCACCGTCGGTGGTGCAATGGTTAGTGTGCGCGGCTCTTGCACATGAGATCCTGGGTTCGAACCCGGCTCTGACCACCTTAAAATTACTTTCGGCGGCGGTCACCTCGCATGGTAACGGCGACACTATCGAGTATCTAGACATGAAAAAAGCTTCTCAAATTACCGTTCGGAATCGGTGTAAAACTGTAGGTCCCAATCAGTGAGTGAAAACTGGAAAGCGCACAGCTCAGTGATTGTGAGAAGTTCTCCCCAGTCCCTTCATGGGATGTAATGGGAAACCATTTATTTTATTTATTTTTTAATCGAATTAAAAATGCATTCGGTTGTACCTACAGAAATCGTGAGAAATTCGGTTACAGAAAATTCCGTTATTGAGGCTGAATCGGTACCAAATTCGATAGGAACAACCGATTTGATGCCAAATTCGGTTGTTGCACCTGAATTGATGTCACATTCGGTTACTCTAACCGACTTTGGAAAAAATTTCGGTTGTTGCATTCGAATTAATTCCAAATTCGGTTGCTCCAAACGAAATTTTAGAAAAATTAGTTGACAACACGAATATAATTGAATATTCACTTGACACAGCCGAATCAATTATGAAATGAGGTTGTTTCAACCGAACTAAATTCGATCGTGACAACCTCAATTCGGTTGTGGCAACCGAAATTCGATGGTAACATCCGAATTTACGGTAGCTACAACATCTTTTCAAACCTTTAGTTCGCTAAGCGGGGAAACCTATTGCTTACAACCCTGCATAACTATTTATTTGAGGTATTTTGAATGATTATCTTCTAATGATGGGAAGGGGTGGGGAACTACCTAGAAAATGGTGGATGAGGCTTCAGGAAGTCATAAGAATCAGCAGTAATGTTGTCAGGGCTCGTTTTTTTTTCAATTTTGCAGACCAGTTAGATTGTAAATTTGTAAATGTTCGCGTTTTGTAACACTATTTGATATATCAAATAAAAGTATACAACTTTGAATTCAATATTTACCAAACTCAATATTTCACACTGTCTCTGTATAAAACACATTCAATATTTCAAGTATTTCGATATCATGCCGCGAAATCATAAGATTTTCAATAATATATTAAACATAATCTACGTAGTTTTTTTGCCATTTGACCAGATTTTAATTATTTTTTAATAATTAGATTTCAAGTTTAGTCGCCCATGATAGAGGTTTCCTTTGAGTATTTTCAATAGAAAAATACAAAAAATTAGAGAAATATCCAGTACAGATAGAACTTTTGACTAAATAGCCAAATATATTTAGCTCAAAAACTAATATACTCTTCCAACAGAAGAGTGAAAACAACACAACCCACTTTTGCAAATCACCATTGACAAAAGGTGAGACCGTTTAAGGGTTAATCGAGCTCTGTCGAAACTTTATAAAATGTACTTCTTTGCATGAAGGGCACTGTAGGTATAATGTATAAACATCTTAGATGACATTTTTTAAATACTGTGGCGGTTGGGTCATGTCTGTGAACAAATAATGATGTTACTCATACCATAGAGTAAATATATCTAAAAAGGAACTTTTCTCTCATCTGGCATTTCATTTCACGCTCTTCGTGGCGAGGTCGTTGTGATAGAGAGATATTCGACGAAAATTTACATACACCAGGTGGAGTTACAAGAACTCCTGACTTGAATTTATCATGTCGTTTTGGTGAAATTTATATGTGTTTTACGCTTTTTGTTGACTGTTATTGTTAATATACATTTGTGTTGTATTTAACACCATCATTTTAACACACAAACACGAAATACCATTGTTTCTGCTATTATTAAAGTAATAACTTTCAACATCCAACGTTCATATCAAACCAAGCCTAATGTCATCAATTTGTTGTGAGAAAATTTCTCTCTAGGTACATATTTTTTGTATGACTCATACTCGCGTCTGTGTTTGCACTGTCACCATGCATTCAAACGACGCGTAAAAATTAAATACTTCCCTGAAAAATTACACAAATTTTGAAAACAGTGTATTTAAACAAAACACGGGATATTTCCAATTTGTTTCTTAAAAGTTACGTAATGAGATGGAAAAAATTTTAAAAAATCGCTGAGAATAATTTTGATCTACTACATCTATCAAATTTTTGAGGTTGCATAATTTCACATAAAATATACATATAATATTTTGAAATTTCGATAAAAAGTATAAAAAACAAAATTAAAAAATAAACCTAATTTTTCAACACAAACACGAAATGCGGTTGTTGTTGCTTTGTTGGAGGAACTATTCTAATGCCTCTATCTCGTATATTCAATTCCAAGCCTAGAAACATTCAACGTTTACATGCAACCAAACCTATGAAGTTAAAATTAGTGAGAGAATAAACTTCTCTATACTAATTTGCTCTATGCTACTGCCATGTATTTGTTGGCACTGGCTACAAAAGTGTTGTCGTATCGTATATTTTGTCACCCATTACAGATAATGTTGCCACATTTTATAGTTTTAAGTGCAGTTCGCTTTTTTAAGTCATAAGTAGCAATAGCTTTACGACATACACCGACCAAGATTAACGCATTTCGAAGGTTAACTCCATTAACCCGCGCTAACCCAGAAGATAACTCATACAATTTTAATCTAAAGTTTAATTTTTAACCTCATTTTAACCCTTCTGCACAAATTGGGTCAAAATGACACAATTTTGAATAACAAACGGCTAAAATCATGTCTTAGGATGGCTACACGTTTATACAACTTTTTCATATCCTCAGTCAGGACGTAAAAACAATTTTTTCGGGACTAACCAATTTTTTTTCATTACATTTTAAATACTTTACCTACGCGTATACAATTTATGGGTCATTTTGACCACCAATGCTCGCGAATCCTTCTGCGAAAAGATTTATGGCAAAGATTCAGGAAGCTGTAGTAGCCGACACGCCCAGTTCATCGAAGATCATTCAATTTCAAGATTTTCCCTCATACGTTTTGAGTAATTGGGAAAAAGACAAAGATGTTTTTGTTTGTCCACATACCAAAAACTCATGCAAGCATTCAATCCGTTGCAATACATGCAAAAATTGTTTATGCAAAAAACATTATGTGTAAAAATATAAACAGCCACAATTAATCTTCTTGTCTTAAAATAAATTTGGGATTTGTATATTTTATGTTCAAATAATAAAAAGAAAATTTAGTTTACCGTTATACCGATGTGTTTTTGATATTGGGTCAAATTGACCCACAAATTGTTTATGGGGGGTATAATCTGAATTTGTGCAGAAGGGTTAAACTGGGCTACATTTTGATACTGTTAACTCGGTTGATCGACACGATAACTCTCGTAAACTACAACCGATCTTAAGGAAATTAGGTACTAGGCAATGTTTTGCTAAAAACTAGTGTATAATTAAAAATCCCATACAAAAGTTGGGCAGTTTTCCGGTTGGCCGACTCAGTATCTCCCGTAAACCAGAACAGATCTTAAAAGAATTTGGTACTGATTAATATTTTGTCAAAAGCTACTGTGTAATAACAAATGAACAACGTGGCCATTCCCAATTTTGTACCTCGATTAAAATATTGGGCGGACAATTGGCTGGTAGTCACGATAAATCCCCAAAATCACTTAGGATTCTAATTAAAATGGGTATTGAATAATATTTGGCTCAATTCCACTCTGCTATTCAATATTGGCACATTTGCCACGCCCATTCGTTCAACGTAAAGGTGAATATATTTGTATTTTCAATAGAACTCGGTTGCAATGTATGACTTAGGGTGAGGGTATGTTTAACTCGGTTCAACCGACTGAAATTTCTGTACTGGTTTCTTATGTACAAGGTGGCGCAAAAGTAAACTTCCGATGTTTTTTGGCTGTAATTTAAAAAAAATGAAAAACTTTGATTCTTCTTGTGGATTATTTTTATTTGGTCTTTTAATTTTTTTTACATCAAGTCGAGAATATGATGTCATGTAAATGGCCGCCGCCACAGTTGATTGTCATTTGAGCCCTTTTTATGGCATTTTCCATCACTTTGGCCAAAACTTCCGGCGATAGGTCCCCACATTCTTGACGGATATTGTCTTTAAGAGCTGCAAGAGTCTGAGGCTTGTTGACATAAACCCGCGACTTCAAAAAGCCCCACAAAAAGAAGTCTGGAGCGGTCAAATCAGGCGATCTTGCTGGCCAGTGCAAATCGCCAAAACGGGAGATTAGGCGCCCGGGAAATGCATCCTTCAGCATATCGGTTGTGGCACGTGCAGTGTGTGCCGTTGCACCGTCCTGTTGGAACCACATGTTTTCCAATCCCAATTCATCAAGTTGCGGCAAAAAGAACTCGTTGATCATTGCTCTGTAGCGTGGCACGTCGTCTGGTCGATGTCGACGGCGCTTCCATGACATCCTCGGCTACAGCAGCAATATTCTCTACAGAACGGCTACTCCGGGGTCTGCCACGCCTGGCAGCACCTCGTGTTGTGCCAGTCTCTTCGAGGCGAGCGGCTAAACGTCGCAGTGTTTCACCAGTAGGCGTTGGACGGCCAGGAAATCTGCGACGAAATTCACGTTGTGCCAAAGTCACCGACCGATTATTGGTCAAATAAATAGTCAGCAATATTACGCGTTCTGGAGCAGTGTAGCGTAACATTGTTTATTAACGTGTATTTCGCATGTGTTTACTACACAAATGTCAAAACAGAACTGACATTAGGGGCCAATCGCAAAATTTATAGCATTTTCTGATAGGAGGATTACTTTTGCGCCACCTTGTATTTCAATACCTCGTATGTTGTTAAGTTAATGGATTATTCAAACGTGCATTTTACAACTGTAGATATATGTATGTACATATTATGATACTATTTCCGTATGTTTCCATTGTGCACAATCCTGTTTCTACGAAAATCCACATTACATAGAACCTGACAACAAAAATAAGCGAAAAGTCAAAAAAATGTATATCAAATGTAGACATTTGTACAACATGAAAGTTTATTTCGACTTTTTACCACAAAATGTCGAAAGTCGATTTATAGTGCAGCCCTGACTTGGCCCCAATGAGATTATTTTAATCTCCCACACCAAAAATAAATTTTGAGGTCAGGCTCAAGAAGAAGCGGTTGTGTTTAAAACGCTGAGTTTGGTATTACCTCATTCGATTTAGAAAAGGTACTTCGACGATTCTGTGATGAAAAGAAAAAACTACTTATGTGCATTTCCACTATATTTAGGTGTGCATCTTTAGGAGGTATTTTTCGTGTGAAGTTCTAACATTTAATTATATAGATTATATATTAATATATAGATCAAAGTAAACAACAGCTGGATCTGTCGGAAATTGCGACTCCAATGATCATCATAGTATACTTGATCAAGCTTTACTAAGAGCGCTTAAGACGTTTTTCCGTTTTGACCGCATGGAAGAGTGCATTAAGCTTCATGGGGAGAAGATTATAAAAACATAAATGGTTTCCCGTTACATCCCATGAAGGGATTAGGGAGAGCTTTTCACAACCAGTGAGCTGTGCGAGTACCAGTTTTATACTTATATATATTTATATATTTTAAACAATAAATCCATTTCCGATATTTCTCAAAACTCGTAAAAAAAATTACGCACGGACGAACTTAACAATCTTATATGGTTTAGAATTTGATTGACAAATGTATTTTGGTTTTCAAAATAGAGCTATGCTTAAGCATAAGCGATAAATTTATTTGAACTGAAACATGAAAATCCCCTTCAGCAAATTTACTTTCCTGGCGCAAAAAGTACTGCTGCAAACGTCCTTGGACCTCTCCTCCTCTTGTGCCGGCACACTACGCTTTCACTTTATCTGTTGTACTTTCCCTACCAAAGACGTAACATTAAATAAATACCTCGATCATAACCCACTCATTCATTATCTAAATATTGATTTGTTTCTATCAATCAACAGTGCTTTCGAAGTACTTTTCTTTTATCGCCGGAATCTTATCATATGAATTTGGGTGATTTTTCTATTTTGGAACGTGTACTGTTAATGACATTTGATTTTCTTTTAGAAATTGAACAAAGCCGTAGCGATTTTATTAATAAATAAATATATAGAAAATTTTCTGTTTTGCCAAAAATTGGCCGACATTTTCAAGGTCTTTCTGAGTATTTAATAGGATATCGTTTTCAGGTTATGTTCACATTGCTCATCCTTTGCTTAAAACAAAACAAACAATATAAAGAATGCAATATGAGCATATTCATTGAAAATATTTTCGGAATGGAAATTTACTAAACGCAGTCAAACATAAAACTGTACCCGCCACATGCGAAAATACGCTTCCCTGGCCGCATTTTTCATTAATAACAAAATGTCGTCTCAAAAGTTATGCGAAGTGTTGTAGACACGTTACATTCAATAATAAGACATGTGTCTATAATTGCATATATGCATTTGTTTTATTAAAAAACATTCTCACAGTTAAAATACTTTAATTCATTATACTTAGGTAAAAAGTTGATTTTCCTTAATCACTTTAGCGGGGAACTTTTACTTTATCAATATAGATTTTCGGTTACAAATTGTAATTTAATTACATTATAATTCCTTGTCTTTCTAAACACACAAAGCGTGACAATTATAAATGAATACAAAAAAAAATATACAAATAAAAACAAAACAGAAATTAATACAAGCTAATTAGTGAAAATATTTTGAAATGAAAATTAAATAAATTCTTATACTGCGATTTTATACACCTGATTGGCACATTCAAAATGTAAATAAATACAATTTGACTCACTAAGTTTGAGTTTAAAGGTTTGTTAACAAAATACCAAAAAATTAAATTCACAAAACCCATAGTCGAAACAATATTTTGACTTCATTTAGTTTTGAATTATTTTACATTCAGGTTAAAACACCGGGAAGATACGAGACGGATCAATAAGTCCGTGACTTTTTAAATGAAACACAACAAAAATTTCTCCAATTTTTGTATCCCTTCCAAAAAAAGGATTTTTCGAGGTCCATAAAATAGGCATTTTGTTTGGTCAATAATTACATCGTTGAAGCTAAATCTCTTTCCACCGAGCCATTTCTTTAGGTTTGGAAATAGGTAATAGTCACTGGGGACTAAACCCGGAGAATATGGCGGATGAGGTACTAATTCGTAGTCCATTTCATAAAATTTTGCCATTGGGACTACACACGTGTGCACCCGTGCGTTTATGGTCAATTGAGAGCAAGTGATAATTTAAAAAAGAAACCACACTGTCATATGAAATGCCTATGGCATCAACAATGTCACGCACTTTTACTCTTCGATCGGCCAACACCATATCGTGGATTTATTCGACATTTTCGGGTGTATTGACCTCAATTGGCCGTCCAGAATGTTCAGCGTCATTTGTACAACGAAAGTCAGTAAACCACTTTTTTACCATTGAAATCGATGGTGCAGAGTCCCCATAGTATTTATCAGGCTTTTCCTCGATTTGATTGACGGTTTTTTCGCAATAAATAATGTTTACTGAGCGCTCGAAATTAATTTTTTCCCATTTTTTTTTAAATGCACGAGGTTGTATGTTTTGAACAGCTGTTAAACGCAAAGTAAATGACGGAACTTGCTCAAAATTTGACTGTAGTCTTTTTAAAGGTGGTACTTGATGCAAAAAGGATGTACAGTGCACTCGCGCTAACTTGACTACTCGCAAACTTGAATACTCGCTAGCTTGAACATATTTTTCTGCCAATGGACTATCTTCTAACTTGAACAAATGCCAATTACACTATAACTTGAACAATTTTTTTGTTCATAAATGCAAAAAAATGTGATACATACATACTTTGTTCGTTATTTTACCGTTGGTTTTGATGTTGATAACTTTACCCCCTCAATTTTTCAAATCAACTTTAAAGATTTTTCTTAGTCCAAAAACAGTAAATTTTGAGTTATAGCAGTCTTCTAGTAAGTGAGCGATATGTTAGGTTAGGCATACCAAAAAAAAAAACCTTTTTTAATATAAAAATATAGCATTCGTAAACTTTAACAAATTCACTATCTTGAACTGGCCTGGTTTTAATTAGTTCAAGTTAGCGCGAGTGCACTGTACACGTAAAGAAGAAAAACCGGCGCAATTCGGCAACCCTAGTAGAAGGGAACCAAAAAAGTCGACGCGATTCACTCAAACGCATTTCTTTCCCGCTTCACAACTTGATTATTTCATAGTTTTTACATACTTTATGTAATTTTATTTAAATATGGTTGGAATTTCTATAGTTAGATACAATACCATTATCAGAAAACTGCTCGTGTATTGAAATATTCAACGAAGAGAGTAAGAGAGAGAGAGAGCAGAGAAACGACACGCTTCATTCGTTTTATTTGCCGGCATTCGAGTGAAGAGAAATTTTGATTATCTAATTTATTACATAGTTTTTGTTAGTCTATGCTCCAACTATTCCACTGACTTTCAAAGGTTTCCAGTCCAAGCAAAATAGTTGTTGCACACACTTGGTATATTACTCTACGCGGTAAATCGTGTTTTAACTACATTTAAATGTTATTTGATTGATGATCATGCATTTTAAATTCTGTATGATGCATGGTTTTTCATCTAAAAGTCCAACTTTTTGCGAAATCCAACTATTCCAGTAACTTTCATAGGTTGTTGGTCAAAGAAATGCAGCTGTTGCACACTCTCGTTATATTGCTCTATGACAGTGGTAGACAAAACCGAACGCACGCACTCAAACATTATGTTCTTGTGTGCGGTCGCAAACAGAAGCGATGTCGATGTCGAAAGAACTTTTAGGTGGTCAGCGCAGGGATCTCAGAATCTCATGCACGAGAGGCGCGCAAACAACCCATTGCACCACCGACGGCCTCACACAATTTAATTTGAGTTAGAATTAGATGTAGAAGTATAATAGTAATAGAATTATTTGGTTAAATATGGAATTCTCCTTTTAGAAATTCATTTAAAAAAAGTTAGTATATATTATTAATAGAACAACTATAGAATATCATATTGGGAATGACTAACGAATTTTTAATTGTTAAAACTTAAATAAAAAAGTGTAAAGTTTCTTTAAATTTAAATTATCGTATGCAAATTATTTAGTGTTGAGTGTAAATATAATTGAACAAAAATTACTTACACGTAAATTAATGGCAAATGAAGCGATCGCTGCATCCCTTTGTAATTGTTTATGTTTGTAGTAGATTTTAACTGTGGTTTGATAATTTTTATTACCTATTTTCTACAATTATTTAAGTTAAAAAAGTATTAACAATTAAAGTTAGTGAAATGAATTTCATATTAAAAATGCAAATTAACGATGCAAACTGAATGAGGAAAAAGATTTCCTTATAAATCATAATAAAATTTATTGATAATAAAATTGTTAGGTTCATTATCAAGTAGTAACTGTATCTGCTTACGAATCAAGTTATAAATGACACTATTATAAATTCGGGATTGGTCCATTTTGGAAATCTTCATGGACTTTTCTTCCCTTCGTCAAAATTGGAAATGTTCATCAGGCTTGAAAATTCAAATGAAATTTCCCATAATGTCAAATTCTCTGCCAATCACAATCCTTTTTAATGGTAAAAGGAGAAGAATCACTCGCGGGATACTATTCTAGGTTTCTAATTAAAACGTTTTTATGGTAATTTAAAACTGTTACCTAAAACTAATTTGCCAGTCTTTATACACTCCGGTTCACTTATTTAAAGACACTAAAAATTCCATATTCAGCACCCTTTATGTTTTGCAATTTGTAACCGATTGCAGAATTTTAAAATGGAAATGGAAGCTAGACATGTTGAGATTTAAAAAAATTCGTGACAATAGTAATAGTCTTCATGAATGCTCGAAAGAACCTCGTAAACTCGAAAACATCGTAAACTTGCACAGCAAACGTCAAAACAAACAAATTTCCCATACAAAGCGACAAAAGTGGAAAGTTTTCGAGGCAAATTTGCTGAGCAAACCTGGAAAAAGAATCGTGAAAACTTTTGACATTTCAATGTCAATATTTTTGTATTGAAAAAAGAGAGGGTTTTTGATTTATGTGAAAAAAATAAAATAATGAAATCGGTAAAGCATATACGTATGAATATGTACAGTGGCTCAAAATTAAAATGGGACACCTATTAATATTACTTATGTTCTTAACTTAAGAGAACAAATTTATATAACGTTTTAATGCTAATGCGATGAATTTATTGAAAATATAAACAGAAGTCATTTTCATTAGTACAAAAAGTAAGAAACAAAGAAAAGTAAAGTAATTCATAGTATTAGTGTCAAAGTAATAATGGGACATGAATTAAAAAATAAGTAAATAAGGTATCATATTCAAAACTTCAATATTTTGTTGGGAGGCCCTTTTGTTGTATTACCGCTTTCAAACGTTGCGGCATCGATTCAACCAGCTTTCTGCAATAGTTAGGTGATAGCTTTTCCCATTCTTCCTTAAGAGCAAGTGTAAATGTGTTTTTGTTGTTAATGTGATAATTTTTTAATTTTGTTCCAAATAACTCCACACGTGCTCAATGGGGTTTAAATCCGACGATTGTGGTGGTGTTTCGAGTACATGTGGGCAATTATAGAGCAACCAATTCCGAACATAATAAGCCTTATGCTTTGGATCATTGTCCTGGTAGAAATAGTACTCGTTGAAAAGGCCTAATTTTTCAGATGTTTCTGAAAGGTTACATCGCAAAATGTTTAGGTAGTACTTGTGGTCCATAATTCGTTCAATAATATGAAGATTCCCAGGACCAGCTGCCGAAATTGCACTCCATACCATTACTGACCCTGACCCGTGCTTCACAGTCGGTCGTAAATTTCTTTCGCACAGCTCTTCGTTCGGCTTTCTCCATACGTATGACTGCCCATCTGACAGGAAAATATTAAATTTACGTTCATCAGAAAACTCACTTTGCTCCAAAACGAAAAATCTTTTCCTCTGTGCTCTTTTGCAAATGATAGTCGTTTCAGCTTGTTGACTTTACTGATATGAGGCTTCTTCCTAGCTACTCGACCGTTGTATTGATGCTTTCGTAAAATATTTCTTATGGTTTCGGGATTAGCATTTTTCCCCAAAAATATTTCTGCTTCAGCCGCCAGTTTAGGTGCGCTAAGATGTGGGCGTTTCCCAATGTTTTCAAAATTTTCTGAGTTTTTATATCTTTTAATAATATTAAACACTGTAGATTTTGGTCGGTTTACTATTTCCGCGATATCTCGCACTGATTTTCCAGATTTTGAGTGGGTAATTATTAATCTGCTCAGCTCTGGCGATGTTGGGGAACAACGTGGCGCCATGATGGATATTTATAATACAACTGACTGAAATATTCTATACAGAGTTCTCTTAAAAGTGTCAGTCAAAAAAAAAAAACATTTGGTACCGTTATCTAAAGCTAAACTGAAAATGGTTGCCATCTGTCCCATTATTACTTTGAGGGTCGTGATCTGTATTATTGTGAATGAATGCGTATAAATTTATTCCAATTGAATATAAGGCAGCAATTATTTCCGTAAATAATAAACACTAACGTGGCAATATGAAATCATAAAAATAAAGTCAAATTCCGTTACCATATTTTAAAAATAATATATATTTTATTATGTGGGTTAGTGTCCCATTATAATGTTGAGCCACTGTATGTATGTATATCTACTTTATCAGCCTTTTTTGACAATTGCTGCACAGATACACCATAGAATAACACATACTATAGAAGAACTTATTCTCTCATCTGACGTTTCATTTCACACTCTCTCGGTAGGTCTGTGGAAATGTTTACATACACCAGGTGGAGTTACAAAATATGTTCACTTAACTATTTCCTGTCGTTTTGGTGTAGAACTGAAAAATTTAAATGTATTTTGCACTTTTTTGTTGACTTTTAACGTTGGTATTCATTTGTATTGTATTTAACACAACTAGTTTGCCACAAAAACACGAAATTCGGGTGTAGTTCCTTTGTGGATCGCTGTATACTATTGCCACCATCTGGTATTATTGAACCCATATTTTCCACCCTCCACTGTGTAATTTCCATCGTACCTATGACGTTTAATTTATTGAGCGAATAAAACCTTCTACGTATGTGTTATTCTATGAGATACACTGAGCAACTTTATATGGTGCCTCATGAAACGCTTCGGGGCAAACTTACGCTGAGCAAAAGTTCTAGGTTTTCTTGTTTGCACGAATACCACTAGTTGTTTCTTAACTAAAGAACTTTTTTGAGCAATTTATAAAAAAAGTCAAAAAATGTGCTATTTTTTTTTGGTTCACTTGAATAAAGGCACTTTAACTAATTTGTTTTTAATAACTTCAAATATACGGGTTTCCATTGAGAGATAAAGATAATTTTGATTCCAAGCATCCTTAATAGCCTGAATTAGTGACAGACATTTTCAATAATGTTTAGATCTGGCGAATAGGGTGGCCAGTTAAGAATATTAATATTTCGGCTTGCAGTGAAGTCCTCTACTACTCTGGCGTTGTGTATAGGGGCATTATCCTGTTGCAATATCCAAGATATGGGACCAAATAGTTCACTGAACCTCGGAAAAGCCGATTCTAATAACGTTTTACAGCTTGCACCAGTCATTTTTGCATTTTGAAATTCAAAATCGATGGTGACATAGTACGTAATAGCACCCCACACCATAACGGGGCCCCCTCGGCTGTGATGTCGGTTCAAAAAACGCTTTTCTTTGCGCAGATCATGGAAATAATAGTTGTAGCCATCAGGCCCATCCAAATTAAATTTATTCTCATCCGTAAATACAACGGTTCTCCAGTCATTTACAAGACCTCTTGGCTGCACATCCCATACCATGTAGTCTCTTGAGAATTGAACCCGCTTTTCCTTACGAGGAGCATTAAGTGGCGGTTTTTTTTGTAATTTCAGGTATTTAAGATACTCACAGCTCTTAAATACTCTGCGAACTGATGACTTGCTCGCTTCCACTCCACCTTGAGCCCTTATTTTTGACAAGGATAAGGCAGAATTAGAAGCAATTCTCATGATTTTTCTTTTCTCATATGTAGATAAAGACCTTGAAAATTTTTTCCATACACCTCGGGGTCATTGATGTAATTGTCGACAACTGTTGGGCTCCGTCCAATTTGTTTAGCTATTGCGCGGTTAGAATTAGTGGTGGGTAACGCAGGCAATTTTGATGCGCTGATACACTAACGCAAACGCAGTGTTGGGTATTAACGGAATGCGCTAGCGCAATTGCGCTATGGCGCATTTGCTTCAATGATACCCTCTATGATCGATGTAAACAAATCCGTGCGATTTTTCTTGTGCGCGCCGTCAATAGGGAGTCGCCTGCTTCATATAATTTTTTATATATAATATTTTAAACGAAAGAATTAAAAGATTGTTGACTGAAATGAAAAATAAATTATTTAAAGTTTTTTTATGATTCACTATATTAAAATTTAAGAAAACGAGTACACTCTTCATGAAAAGTAAATTCTAAAATATAATTTTAAAATAATAAAATAATAATAATAATATAATTGATACTTTTTTTTTTTAATTAAAATTATGAAATATTAATTTTTTAAATATTTTTTTCATAATTTATTAAAATAATAATAATATTATTAATTTTTTTTTTTATTTAAAAAAAAAACAATATTGTTTTTATTGAATTTATTTGATTCCCAAAGTTTCGACGAATCTCGTTTTACCATACATATGTCATACATTCGATTTGTCAGCCAACAACAAGCGCAGCTAAACAAGGTATCTTTTGTCTGAAATCTTTATCTTAACAATTTATCTCTTTATATGAATAAAATCAAGAAAAAACACGAGCCTCCCTGATTTGTCTTTATTATCCTCTCTTTGCGTTATTGGCCTCTTCGCGCTGTATGCTCTCTTTGCGTTATAGGCTTCTTTGCGCTGTATGCTCTCTTTGAGTTACTGGGTTAATTGCTCCGACCCATTTGCGCTGCATGCTCTTTGCGCTGAAACTGAGTTGTGACAATTGCGTTACTATTACTTTTCTTAGTGTATCAGCGCAGGTAACGCAACCGTGGGTATCAGCGCAATAGCGCAACGCAGCGCTGCGTTACCCACCACTAGTTAGAATATCCTTCAGAACGGTAAACATCGATTTTAGTTTTTTCCGATAGACTTACAATTTTTTGTTTTTCCATTTTGACTCGTAAAATGATTAAGATGTAATAAATTGCAATAAACAAAAAATCATCGCTTACTTTAAAAATAATAAAAAAATAATAATTGCTCAAAAAAAGTTATGTAGTAAAGAAACCACTATTGTCATGATTTTATTATATCTCAAGATATCTAGCTTCCATTTCCATTTTAAACTCCTTTAAATAAGTGAACCGGAGTGTATATTGAGGCGGTAGAGGGTTAAAGTATTCCACAAAAATGTTTCTCGTAAATTTTTACACAAAATTGCTGAACACATCCTATACCTAAAATCTACGGTTAACATGGTTTCCTATGCTGAAGAACTAGAAATGTGAAAAATAGTGAAAGTGAAAGTAGTAGCTTATTCACATTTACCGCGTTTCAGCTGGGACGCCGGCGTTTCGCTCTCTTGAGATCATTTCGAAACCATGGTGTTCACATTGTGCTTTTGTTAACTACTGTGGTTTCATGTGACATTTCTGTTTTGTGTTTTCTGTATTGACTGTAAACAACACAAACGCACATTTGTGAATAAAGAAATATAAAATAATATCAAAAAATTAATGTAATTTTTATAATATTAGAATTTATATCATTGTATGATAAAGCAATGAATGCATTCAAAGATATAAATGATTATATTCATAAATCACATTGCAATAAGTACTTACCACCACAACGCAAACTAGAAATGTAAACAAACAGATTTGTTTTCCCTCATTTTTCTGACATTTGCTTTGAACCAGCAATGGAAATTTTTTCATTTTACTCCTTTTTTTAACTACTATTGGAGTACAACACTGTGCTCTCTCTCATTTTGACTGTGGTTTCAAACAAACTACAGTAAAAAGAGCATAATGTTTGCGTTTTTTTTTTGTATGGAAATAAGTTCCAATTAAAGTGTGTTTCGCTGAAATCATCGAAAGATACCGAAACGCCGGCGTTTCAGCTGAAACGCGGTAAATGTGAAAAGGATATAAAGTACATTTAAATAGAGAATTTTCAACTGTGAAACTGGTCATAAATGAACGGAATTGTCTATAGAATAAAAAGTGAGGCCATTGAGGCCTTAAACAGCGAAATCGGCACTGCTGTTCACAAGATAGAGGCCCAAACAATCGAAAATGTACTGAAAAATTGTTTATATCGAATCAGGACTGTCAAGCAAGTCGTGGAAGCCATTTGAACGATGTTGTGTTTCATTCGTACATACTGATATGCCAATGTATATAGTATATTTTTCTAAAGCGAAATTAAATTCCAAATTTTACATGGCCCACCCTATACAAACGACCACATATTCATAGTAACAAAATGTTCTTATAAAAGTAGTATCAATTCCTTATCGGTACACTGTATTTATGTACTGGTTCAATTAGGGATAACAAGTGTGCACTTTCTACATTATTATCAGTCGGCGTTGTATAAATGTTTTATGATTTTGTAAAAATATATCGATTATGACAGTAAATCCCCCGTCAAAATTAAGTTTAATATTTGTTAAATAATAGCAAACAATAACAAGAATTTAGTGATTGCTGTCATTAAATGAAATCATCAAACTGATCAGGATTGAATGTCGATGCCAATAAAAAGATATAAACAATAAAACATACAAACAATATAACAGAGTGGGAATTATAGTGCATATGTAGATGCTAAATGGTGTTTGCAAAATATTTAGACAATCAAAGTGCACTAACCTCCTCACATTATTTAATAACCAAAATTGTAAAACCACTTTTATTAAATCTTGTTTTTTTTTATAATTAGCATGTGTACGTACATCTGTGTGTGATCACAAACAAGTAAATAGAGCAAATGTTTTTAATATAAAAATAAAAATATTTATATGCAATAAGACAAATGGTGCTTCCCATTTCAAAATGCGGCACAAGCGTCACGACCAGCGACGTTTGATTTAGTAATTGATACAATATGATTACGAGTGTTAAGTCAATGATTTTACCAGCTGCATGCAGCAAAAATATCTTATACTGAAATAACTTTCTTGACGTTATTTTCTTTTTATAGAATTGATATTTTTTTCAGTTGTTTTCCAAACGATGCTACGAGTATTTACAGCTCTCAAACTTTGTGCTAAAATGTCATCATTGATAAATAAATGTAAGATCAACCATAGATTAAGTTATACTTAAACTTGTCAACTCAAGCGAACTTGTGGAAGTTGTATGTAACTTGTGGAAGTTGTATGTTTGAACGTCAAGAGAAGAATTCTGTCGCTGTGGTTTGATAAACATAGCTGAAATTGTTACTGTGAATTAGACTTGTGTCGAACTCGTTCACTAGTTCTCGAACTCGTTCATTTAAGGTGCCCGGTCGTAACAATAACGAACATACTCGCCGTATCGAACATGAGCATTATGTTCATGAGGGTGTTGTCTGGTCACCCAAAATGAACTAGGTAGTTCATGAACTACCCAAGTCTGCTGTGAATGTTCAAAATGTGGAAATATGTAACTATATGAACATCGTTAATGCACAAAACTAAAAATGGATGATTTTGTTCGATGTTCGCACAAATTGTTGTAATTAAACAGCAAAGCAGCTGACACATGTTCGTTTCCTCCGTAGAGGAAGTTGGAATAGAGTAGTTTATTCTCTCAATATTTTTAACTTCATATTTATGGTGCTAGTAAACATTGGATGGTGGAAAGCATGGGTTCAATAATACCAGATAGATGCATTAGTTCAAAATGTCCAACAAGACAAAACCAACGATATTTGGTGTTTGAATGGTAAAAGGTTGTGTTAAATCAGGAGGTACTATGGCACAGCTGATCGAAAAGCCACTAGGAAAATGATGTAGAAGACATACAGATTATAGACCATGCAGAAAACTAAGGCCCAAATTGTGACTGGTTATTTAAATTGGTAATCAGTTGATTTTGATTTATGTTTGATCTGACTTTAAATACGAAAAGAGTTTTTCATTGCTTGGCAACATTGGCAAATGCTATGAAAAATAGCCGGTATTCATACATTTATCGGCTAATCGTTACAATGCATCAACCTGACGCCATTTGCAAAATAAAAGTGAAGTGTTAAAATACAAAATATTTAATGAAATTGGAAAATAATTGAGCAGAAATAAAGTTTTAACTGCACTACGAGTTAAATGATACGTTTTATTGTTATTTCAACTAGGATGGTGATTACAATTGTTCACATTTTCAATTAAAGAAGCTTTGTGTTTGTTCTTCTTCTTGTTTTCTGTCAAAATAATATGGTCACTTGATCATAGTTTAAATGACCCACTTTGGCTGTTTCAACCGCAATTAACTATTAACCTAAAAAATTAATTCAAAGTTTAAATTATGTTTGATCGTTGATCAAAGATGAATTTCCACTCAAAAATTACGCCTAAGTTTAATAGTGTTTGGTTGATACTAATGACAGCTAAATTATGTTTGCATCGAACGAAAATACGCATTAACTTTTATTTATGTCCGTATTATGCCAACCAAAGAGTAAATTACCAAAGCAACTCGAACTCGATGAAATGGCCTACTACCTCGTCGTCATTAAGAGAATACGAATAGAGGCATAGAAGCTCTTTTCTATTCCTCTGTGGTTAAATACAACACAACTGTATACAAATAATATAAGTCAACAAAAAAAGTAAAAAATACATTTAAATTTCACAGTTCTGTACCAAAACAATATGAAAAAGTTAAGTTAAGTAACTCCATCTGGTGTAAGTTAATTTTCGTCGAATATCTCTCATTTGCACAAACCTATGACGGAGTATGAAACGAAACGTCAGATGAGAGAATAAACTACTCTATTCTAATTTCCTCTATGGTTTCCTCATTGAACAAGCGCAAAGAGAAACGTCAGATGAGACGGATAACAAATCTACATATATATAAATTAATCTATGAGGTCAACAATCATTTCACATCCATTAATTTCTAATTTATTCTTTTCAATAAATAGCTGCAAAAAAATCCCCTAATAATATTAAAGATGGTGACAGACTATTGGATACAATCGTTAGATGTGTCAGGAGTATTGCTTCCCACATACAAATGTATACTAATTTGGACAGATACAATGCAAATCGTTTAATTTGATCGGATAGTCTGTCAACATCGTAACCAGCATGTGAACACTAAACTAATTAGTAAAATTTGTTTATAAACATCAACCCTAGCTACATAGATACAACAGCAAAAACGAGAGCGAAGAAGATATTCGAAATGTATTTCTGAATTGGTAAAGAAACGGATCTCAGTCATTTACTACCTAGAGAGATAAATGAACTTTTGAAAAGTTAAAACGAAATGCAAACCAAAAAAAAGCAAAGATAAATAATCATTCTGCCAACACCTGTTTGACTGCGTAAGGTGTGAATGGGGGGGACTTTTTTTTGGTAAATTTATGCGAAATTAAGCATTTTGGTGAGTTTTTTTGAAATGACCTCAGTTCTTCAATGATCTTTAAAAAATTTAACTAGGTAATGATTTATATGACATATTAGCGTGTACTGAACCATATCTTTTTGGAATGGGGTTGAGGTAAAATTAAAATTTTAAAATAAAAACGAATTTTAAAGGGCAACCATAAAATAAAACATACATTATGTCAACATTTTTCCCATTATGTATCCGGCGTGGCACGTCCGTCCGTCGTCCTCGTAAAAACACATTCGACATTTAGCACATGATTTTAATTAAAACCAAAAAAATCGTTTTTAGTACACTCTAATATATAAGCGGTTTTTATTTTTTGGAATTTTTCTGCTTAAAAATTTGTTTCTTTCTGTGGGTTACACCATGATTTAGCAAGCGTTGTTAAATGACTAATGCTAAAAATATGTACTTGATCTCACATTCCAAACAATATTTGGGGTTCGTTCTCAATAAATACCGTGATTCACTAGCCATCAGGTTCAGTCCAACTATCTGACAGAAAATGCGTGTGAGCAGAAAAGTCCCCCAGTATGGACAGCCGTGAGGGCTTTACATGAATTAGGACAGAAAGCGGAATTTTACTCACAATAAGTGCAAATAAATGACATGTTGGTTTAGCGATCCCTATCCCGAAATACGCTTGCACAAAGCCGCCAAAATAAAATAATTAAAAATAGTTGATATTTAAAAAATAATTCAAGAGTAAATTAAATGTATGGCAATTATAAATTGTACCCTATTTTGAATTGTGTAAAGAAAAACAATAAACAAAGCGCAGCAGTTGCAGCAGTAATTCTCGCTGACGTCTCGCAAAATTGAAAGATTGCATTGCCGCCTTGATAGATGCAATGGAGGGAGTGATCGATACTATAGGTCGTTATGGTGATTTCCATGACGTGAGAGAACAAAGTTTAAGGACAATATTTTGAAATATGTTCAAAAGCACAGTTCGAGTTCCACGTTTAAAGTAGACCCGGGACAACTTAAAGGTAATGCATTTTGTGAACCATGGTTCTCATAGAGTAATAGTGTATAGAGACACAATTGTTCCTTTCACACTATTCGTGGTGCGGTCTGTGCGACAGAGTGTTATGTGCATAGACGAATATAGGTAAAGATACATTTATTCTCACAATAAATTAAACGTCATAGGTAAACATTGGATGGTGGAAAACATGGGTTCAATAATAAAAGATAGAGGCAATAGTAAACAACGTCCAACAAACGAACAACAACCGAATTTCGTGTTTTTGTGGCAAACTAGTTGTGTTAAATACAATACAAATATATACCAACGATAAAAGCAAACAAAAAAGTGAAAAATACATTTAAATATTTCAGTTCTACACCAAAACGACATGAAAAGTTAAGTGAACATATTTTGTAACTCCACCTGGTGTAAGTTAATTTTAAATCTAATTTCTCTCATTTCCACAAACCTACGACGAAGAGTGTGAAGTGAAACGTCAGATGAGATAATAAATGTATTTATACCTCTACTAGTCTATGGTTATTTGACGTAGATTGACTTAAACCAGGTGGAATTACAAAAATGTTTGACTTCAATTTTTCATGTCGTTTTGATGAAAGACTTTGAAATTTAAACGTATTTTGGACTTTTTTGTTATATTTTGTTGTTGGTATATGTTTGTGGTGTATTTACACAAAAATTTTAACTCATAAATCGAAATGACGTTGCTGAAGTATTGTTGGATGGTTTGAGCCATTGCCTCTATCTGGTATTATTAAAGCAATACTTTCCACCATGCAACCGCCCATATGCAACACACTAAATGTCATCAAAATACTGAGAGAGATGGCGTCTCCAAACATCATTACTCTATGATGGTTCCTTTCTTTCCTTTTCCTGTGGGAAACTGTATAATAATTCTATTAATTTTAAGTATTTTTAGAAGAATATTTGTCGATTTCCTTTAAGCTATACCATATTCCAATAGATAAGAGTTGCCAGCCATCCTTCTCTTTACGTTATCTCGATGACGACGAGGTAAGACATAGATTGAATTAGCCAGATCTAAACATCGAGCCTGTTTTTTTATTCCCTGGTAAACTAAATTTTCGACCACTTTGTATGGGGAGCTAAGCGATTTTAAGCGGCTCCCCATACAAAGTCGTCGAAAAATTAGTTTAGCAGGGAATAAAAAACAGGCTCATTATCGAAAATGTCTGGGGTTAGTTACCTCGTAAGGTCTATGAAGGAGGTAGACAATTTGATGACAAGCCATTAAGGATGCTTGGAATCAAATTTCATTGGATTCCATAAATTATCTTCATCTCTCAATGAAAACCCGTATATTTGAAGTTATTGAAAACAAAGGGAGTTATACCCATTACTAATAGTTCTTAAATAAAGTAAAATAAATTAAAAAAACAAGAACAACTGTCTTTCATTAAAGTGTTAGTTAAAGTGTTTTTATTCAAGTGAACCAAAAAAAAATAGCTTCAAAAATGTTCTTTAGTTAAGAAACCACAATTGTCATGATTTTTTATATATCTCAAGATGTCTAGCTTCCATTTCCATTTTAAAATTTTGCAATCAGTTACAAATTGCAAAAGATACAGGCTGCTGAATATGGAATTTTTAGTGCCTTTAAATAAGTGAACCGGAGTGTATTTACATATTTTGAACATTAAAAAAAAACTGTTTCCCATTACATCCCATGAAGGAATTGGGGACAATTTTGAACATTCACAATAGCAATTTCAGCTGTTTTTTATCAAAACTCAGCGACAGAATTCTTCTCTTGACGTTCAAACTTGCAACTTCCACAAGCTCGCTTCCGTTCAATCATTAAACCGATGAGCGAGTTGACAAATCTATGTATAAATTAATCTATAAGGTAGTAGGTCATTTGCATTGTAGAATTATCTATTAAGTAGTTGCATTAGAAATCCTGTGGTTAACCTGTCAAAATTAGCTGAATAGTAAAAAACACTATGTACACAAAATGTGAAAAATTTAATAAGCTTGTCTTACTTGATACAAAATCTATAAATTGCATTTTGATTAAAATTCGTTGAAGTTTTATTAACAAACAAAAAGAAATAAAATCAAATTTGACAGCTAACCCACGAAAAATATGAAAAAGCCACAAATCAGCTAGGCTGACGCGTTTACCTGATAGATAATTTTACCATGATCATTTGCCTCATAGACGAGTTTAGTATAGTCGTAGGTTTATGCAAATGAGATATTAGGTTTGTGCAAATGATAGAAATTCGACGAAAATTAACTTACAGCAGGTGGAGTTACAAGAACTCTTGGCTTTCCATCATCCAAGGTTCACTTACAACCATACCTATGACGTTTGATTTATTGAGAGAATTAATGTGTCTTACTAAATTCATCTATGATATGGCTATACAGATTATGGCATAGTAAAATAACCAAGTAGTAGCAGTCGACGTTGTAGCTGTTGTAGGCAACAATAACTGGCATTTTGTTTTTGTATCAATCGCTTAAGCTGTCAATCTATACACGTAAATATACCAACAACACAAAAAGTACATACGAATTTTTCGCAGTGACCTTATTTCCGTTTGATTTGAATTTGAATGTACGAGAAGTTCGCTACAAGATTTTAAGGTCTGATACATTTTTCTAAGTGAAAAATGCTTGGTTTTTCGTTGGAATAATACACGCTGAAAAAATCTGTCTAATTCAGGAAAGCACACTCGCTGGCATGACATACGAGTTTGACAACTTAAACGATTAATGCCATGGAAAAACTGAAATCAGCCGTTCAAACGAGTTTACCTTCTCCAAGATTTATTCATTCAGGTTTTTGCAGCAGCATCTGTTGATGTTAGTTGTGTTCGTTTACTTTCCCAACAATAATTTCCAAGATTGTTGTTTGAGAGAGTAAGAAAGATTTTACGCTCTTTTTGAAAATTTACTGGAAAAGTAAACGAACAGCATCCAACAAAAATTTGCAAGAAAACAGCTGATGAGTTTATGTTTGTTTTTTAATTGTGATTAAAGGCTCGTTCACAATGATAGCAACAAATTCAACAGGCGTTCACAATGCAAGCTACAAATTTGTTCGAATAAGTTCGAAAAAACAGCTGACTAGCAACATTGTTTACATTATACAGCAGTATACATATTTGGGGATTGAAAACCATGGAGAATTGCAATACAAACGAAAAAGCAAACAGTAAAAAATAGAAAAATTAAATGTGAGAGACGGGCCTCAGATTTGTACCACTACCCGGAGCAAAAAGTATTAAGTGTTTTTCTTTAGAAAACTTTTCTAAAGAAAAATTTTTCTAAAGAAATGTTTTAAAATTTTTCTATAGAAAAATTGTAAAATTTTATAGAAATCTTTTAAAATTTTTCTATAGAATTGTTTTAAAATTATTCGATAGAAATTTTTTGAAATTTTTCTATAGAAATGTTCTCAAATTTTTCTATAGAAAATTTTTAAAATTTTTCTATACAAATGTTTTAAAATTTTTCTTTAGAAAAGTTTTAAAATTTTTCTATAGAAATCTTCTCAAATTTTTCTATAGAAAAGTTTTAAAATTTTTCTATAGAAAAGTTTTAAAATTTTTCTATAGAAAAGTTTTAAAATTTTTCTAAAGAAATATTTTAAAATTTTTCTATAGAAATACATATTTTCAAATTTTTCTTTAGAAATGTTGTCAAATTCTTCTATAGAAATGTTTAGAAACTTATGTTCCATAATATGTTATGGCCTTGGACGGTTTCGATAAACCTGAAAATGTCAGCTTTTTTTAAACTTTTTTCTTTTGTTTATTAATAAAATTGGCGCGAACTACACTTACTACAAAAAACTACACATTTCACATTTGCATCAGCTGATTTGTTCGAAAGCCAGCGACAGTGTTGTATTCTTGGTAATATAAAATTATAATTATATGTGAAATTATTGTTATTGGCAGATTCTACAGATAATATTATTTATTAAAATATTTGTTTTGAGACAAAATGTTTACATTCTCATTCATACTTTCAAGTTTTAAAACAAAATTCGAAGTAATTGATTCGAACAAATTCCAATTTGAAGTAGAAGTAGAACCTACTTCTATGACAAATTTGAATTCCAATTTCACGAAAAACATGAGAGGGCATTATATGCAATACTGTGAGTGGGAACGAGAAGGCTTGAATTACAAATCCGTTGCTGCCATTGTGAACGCTACTTAAAAAATGGAAGGAAGCCACAGTTGACTACTGATGACGTCGTCGGCTCACCAGAATTTGCGGAATCACTCTGCACATCAATATTATTCATATTAGTTACAAATTGCTATAAAATATTAAAGAAAACAAGAAAAAAAAAAACATGATACTACTTACTTGTCTTTGATAATTTATTTTTCATTTGCTTTGTTTACAAAAAAGCCGATTTTAAACAGCTGTTCTATCTTGCAAATTTTGGTTGGCTAAAATTGGCTTGCTAAACTCTCTAACATCGAACTGTCAAAATTTACGTTCTCTAGCTCTCTTTTGCTGGTTTTTTGGAGTAAACGAACAGAAAACTAGCAACAATTTGCAAGAATTTGCAGGGATTTGTTATTAAAGTGCCAACATGTCAAAGCCAGCTGATGTAATCAATATTTAAGAAATTGTTTTCACAAATAAATCAATCCACTTTATTATAAATTCGTTAAAACTTTGTGAACACACTACCCAGCAAAAAAATTTTTAGGGTTTTGGAAGCACTAGCCATTTTTTCCCCATACTGAAGCGCTTACTAAGAATTCATTACAATTCCGGCATACCAAACAGCAATGAAGTATGGAATCACAAACGAAAAGACCATTCTATAGCATACAGTTGTGCTACCGAGATAGCGATATTGTAAGGCAATGCTAATTCTTTTCTTGTCGCTCGCTTACTGCACTGCAATAAAGTAAGGCAATAATTTTCATATCTTTCATATCTTCTAGACTGCAATGAATGAAGTGCCTTGTCGCCTTTAAGTAGTGCTTCCAGGTTGGACATCCCATACAAAAATCATGCCTTATTTCAGCAGGTTTGTAAGCGATTGCCACCATGTTTTCGCCTTACAATTCTGCTTCCGGGTAAGCAGTGTTTTTTGCTGGGTAATGGTCAGATTTTAAGTGGGTGGTTAACTATTGGACTACTTAATCGTAATTTAAAGTTAATTAGAGGTTAACTTTATATTTTGTTTATCAGTGGCGGGTTAATGTAAACCGTTGTGCACTATAGGACCATACATTTTTTCTCTCGAAGACTCCTAAAAATGTTTCGTCTGCTTGCGATAAGACCCAGTATTCTGCACCATAAACCAAGACATATTGTATGAGAGTCTGGTATAGCTGAACGTTTGCTACTCCAGAGAGGGCTTTATCTCTAAAGAGTTTGCTTAGCCCAAAATAACATATATTTGTAAGCACAATTCTCCGCTTGATCTCAAGGCTGAGGTTGTTGGTTTTTTTACGGTAGATCCGAGACATAGAAATTCGTCCACCACCTCGAAATTATAACGGTTATCATTGTAAACGCCTTTGTCTAAGCTCGTAGATGCACTTCTCGTTGAAACCATTAATTTTGTCTTGTCCTCATTTACGGTCAGACACACTTTTGCTGACTCCTTCTCAATTATTGGAAACACCGCAATAACTTATCTCGTTGTGCGCCCAATGATATCTACATATATCATCAGGATACGGGAGCAGCATGTGACTTTTGCTGCTGATGGTTGTTGACCGGTTTGTTGACTGCAGTTTTTCTCAGAATGATTCTCCATTAACATGTTAAAGAGGTCGCCTTGCCTGAGACCTCGCTCAGTTTCAAAAGGTTCGGTAATATCCTTACCAACTTTCACTACGGATTTGGTGTTCGTCAAGGTCATCCTGCAAAGGCTTATGAGTTTTGCAGGAATACCAAGCTCAGACATTGCTTCGTAGAGTTTTTTCCGTATCGGGCTACCGAAAGCCATCTTATAATCGACAAATAGACGATAGGTGTCCATTTGTATTTCGTGGGTCTTCTCCAGGATTTAGCGTCGCCACACTAGTATGGTCCAATCAGGCCAGCGATAATTGGTTTTAGTCTTTCGCATATTATACTCGATAGGATCTTATATGCTATGTATAAAAGCTTATTCCACGGTAGTTGGCACAGAGACTCGGGTCACCTTTTTTAATCCGTTACAACCGAAAAAACACATTTTGGTGGGGCTTACATGCCGAAGGCGTCATAGACCAATTTGTCTTTAAATCCGAAACGAGTGGCAACATTACCGTGATTGACGAACGCTACAGGCAAATGATTCGTGATTTTTTTTATTCCTCATGTCATTCCAAATACACAATTGTGGAAAAAAATATTATGAACAATATTTTTTCAGTGTACAAATGGGAAATGACGCAACCACCAATGCTTCGATTGCTCTTTCTCAACTTACCTTTTCATGCAATTAAACCCGTTTCCCATTACATCCCATGAAGGGATTGGGGAGAGCTTCTCACAACCAGTGAGCTGTGCGCTTTCTAATTTTCCACTCATTGATTGGGACCTACAGTTTTTAGAAGCTTTCATGCAATTAGACTGTTAAAAAACAGGGATTTTCGAATAATCGGTTTTCAGACTATTCGAAAAACTTGTTTCACAAACTGGGAAAAACCGGTTAATTTTCGGTTTTAATTACGGTTATTTTTCGGTTATTTAGTTTCGCATGGAAAACAATATGTTTACATTTTTTAGAAAAATTAATTCAATATCAACAAAAAATAAATTTTCTTGTATTGTTTCGTTTGCCCGTAAAAAGAAACGTTATTATTCTGCAAATATAACATTTGTCAGATTTTAATTGGTCCATTCACAAGGTCTCCTATTGTCCTATTGTCGTACTTTATTTTTGTACGACAATAGGACAGTTGTGAACACACCATCATTAAATTTTTTGTCGTACGTCGTATTTTTCCAGCTGATTCAAGAAACAGCTGATTAAAAAAAAACATCAATCGTCAAATCGAATCAAACATCAATGACAACGATTTTGCAAAATTTTAAACATTTAAACATTTGTTTATCTACATTATAACTTACCTCAGTATTTGCCACAATTTCCACCTCAAAACCATCCAGGAACTCTGTATCATCGGCAAACATTTTTCGGTGTGTTTAAAAATGTACAAAAGCTTTAAAAAGCGCGGAATAATAAATAACAATAACAGCTGTTATGATAGTGATGTTACTTATGAAATGTATTCTGTCTTAACAAACTCGGTAAAAGAACAGCACTAGAAAAGTACGACAAGCAGTAAACATACCTTTCGATGTCGTATTGTCGTACATTAGTTTTGTGTGGAAACCAGCAACAAAATGTACAACGACTGTCGTACCAAAGTACGACAATAGTACATGTACGAGACCTTGTGAATTGGCCAAATATTTTTAAATTCTCCGTTAAAAAACACGTCAGTTAATTCAATTTAATTAAATTCGATTTAATTCAACTCAACGCAGTTCAATTCAATTCAATTCAATTCAATGCAATTCAATTCCATAATCCATAATCTAATCCAGTCTAGGCATTGGTTTATATTGAATTTAATATTCCTATTGGTGTTTCAATCTCAAAATTTCACAGCTGTTTTTAAATTTAACAATAACAATTTATTTTTGAATTAAAATAAAGTAAGTAATTCATATTCACATTAAACTTATTTAAATTTGAAAATCATGTTCGAATTTGAAAGCAATTTTCATGAATGGATAATCTTATAAAGTGTAAAATATTAATTGATTACTAATTTAAATTATTTAATTGTTATTCAAATGATGAAATCATTGGGAAAATATAAACTGTTTAAAATCTTATTATTATTATATTTCAAAATAGATGTTGTGTTATTTAATTCAAAATAGTAGTTAATATATGAAAATTATATTTTTTTTTGTTTAATTATTAAGTTTATAAGGATTTTTAACACGAATTGAGTATAAACCGGTTAACCGACGCTAATAATCGGTTTTATGTTAATTCGAAAATTACGTTTTTTAAAAAACCGGCACACGGTGTATTGTAAGACAACCGGTTTCTCCGGTTTTTCGGTTTTGAACACTCTACATTCAATTGATCTCTATGAGAGCTGTTAAATTCACTTGATTTTCTGTCACTCTAATCGCGAACATGTGTTTTTGACGCGTAACATGCAATTCCCCCCGGTTTTATTATTGTTATAACCGTTTGGGGAATAACATAATTTGGGCAATTTATGTTTATCTTTCTTTTGGTTTCTTCTGTTAGTTGGTTCAGTTTTTTTTACTCTTTTGTTATAAAACTATACGAGTAAACTATTTTAACAATTTGTTTACATTGTGAGCCAATGCAGGTTGTGCAGGGGGATTTTATTTTTTGATTAGTTTGGACAAAGAAAACGTGTGTCTGCCTAATGGGTTGTTAAATTACACATGTGTTTGTTAAATTGATGTGTGTCGATAGAAGTCTGCCTGAGTACAAACATGGGGATTTTCTTCTAATAGGGTGTTGAAAGCCGAAATAAAAAAAAAACGATTAACCGAGAGTCGGTTGTTCAAAGAATATAATTTTCAAAAAGTCGAAAATGCAGTACACAAATTAAGCAAAGAATTAAATTAAATTCAGTTTAAGGATGGATGGATGGATGTATGTATGTATGTGTGTATGTTGCGAATGGACTCGAAAACGGCTGGACCGATTATGATGAAATTTTTAGACAATATTCAGAAAGAATCATCTAGCGGGCGACATATGCTGTATAGCCAGGGTGCCACGCCCCCTTTTCAAAAATCGCTCGGACGGCCTTTCTAATAGAACAATTGTTATGAAAGTTTCACAATGTGGTAATGACGACCTGCTGATAGTACTTGGCTATACTTGGTTGTGATTGGATAAAGGGGCGTGGCACCGCCCAAACAACTTGAAATTTAAAATGGTCATATCTCTCATGAACTATCAGAGGTATGAAGATTAGATTTGGTATATATGTTGTTGGAACAGTATGAATTACAGCCATGGTGGAAGAGGGCGGTGCCATGCCCCCTTTGAAAGAAATCGATATAACAGCCATAACTATAGTTTGAAACGTATTGGAACAACAAATTTTGTTCACCCTTTGGCATTACAAAAACTTTGAAGGCAACACGTAGTATGCCGGGTCCAGCTAATATTCTATAGAGAGAATAAGACTCGTTTATGCTCTTTTACTCAGACTCTCTACATGAGAACGGAAAAAGAGTGCAATAAGTTCTCTATACTAGTCAATACTTTTTGTCGTCGCTCTGTTTGTGGCAAAACTAAAACAATTATTTCAGTCAGCTAAATATTGTTGTATTTATTTTAACAATATTACATCCAATGTTAAAGCAGATGTAAGAAAAAAGAAAGTGCAATAGCAAACGAGCCTTCTGCACAAAAACTATTCTTTTTTTATTTTCCAATGTAACATTTACTAGTGTGTTCATAGAAATCGAACAGGTACCGTGTAACAAAAAAGTGTTAACACATCGCCCGTGAGATCGAACACACATTGATTTTTTTTTATATAATTTTTGGCGCAATAAAAAATAATATGGAAGGATATTATAATCAATTCCGTGTAGAAAGTTGAATTTGTTTATGTAGCAAGTTGAATTTGTTATGAATCCAATTAAACTAAGCCCAGTAGAATGTGCCCACAGTGGGCGGCAATCTGGCCATCGTCTCTTCCCCATGTTAAGGCCGCTCGAAAACATATCCATCCATCCACTTGATAGGAATTAAGTTTTCCCGAGGGCATCTACTGGAATTGATGTCAAACCGCAGTAGTGGTTCTAATCAAAACTTAATCTCCTAACCCGAAGTGTCAAACATACCATGCCTAACTGATAGTTTGCAATTGGTAATATCTGACTGTATTTTTGCGGAGCCTCACAGATACCCGTGCGTCCCGGTAACTGCCAGGCCTTCTTGTCGTGCTGGTGGAAGCAATGATGTGCACGACCTCAAATTCCCTACATTCAAACAATTCAAACAGATGGAGGGCAGATCGCTAAGCCAAGTGTAGGAAGAAATACGAAGTCATTTTGGCTGAGTCCTCTGATATGGTCATTTGGCAGAGTCCTCTGATATGGTCACAATTGAAGCGCAACCTGATAGAATGTTGCTAGTTCTTTGGGAAAGGTAGGAGGCATATCGGAAACGAATGCAACTTTGATCCCACGCAAACACGTTTGTCTGATATACATGTTGCTGCGCCAGTCGAAGGTGTAATGCCACATTACCATCTTGCCAGTAGAAAATTTTCGACCGTCGCACGGTAGTTAAAAATCGATTTCATCGACCAATATTCAATATATTTTGATTGTCTAGAAAACCGATTACAGTTAAGGAGTCAAGGATTACTTTGAGATATTAAGATTAAGAACAAAACAAAAGCAGAAATTTTCGCTGTTTTCTTTCTATGTTTTTTATTATGTCAAAATATAAAGTAATTGTTCATATTCATAATGTGTACAAAAAATTTATTTTTTTCCCGTTTTTTTCGAATTGTCAAAATCGAATAAATGTAATGTATATTTCCGAATTGTGTATAATCACAAACATGCCGATAACGTAGGCTTCAATTAAAAAATCGTTGTCGATAAACACAATCACTTGGCACTTTGACTTTGGTTGATCACTAAACATACACACAACTCTGAGGAATTCTTCTTAAATTAGTATATTTACAGGCCGGACCCAATGTACCATATGAATCCGTTACGAATTCGAGACGGATCAGTTTCTTCGTGCATTTTGTCCGAAACGGACATCCGTTACGGACTCATAACGAATCCGTTTACGTATGAAATTCCTCTCGAAAACGCAAATCGTTTTTTGTACTTTTTAGGATCCGTCGCGAATACGCAACGGACTTCATATTCGAATCCTTTTCGGGTTCGTTTTTTGTTAATAAAACGGATTCGAGACGGATCCACTTTTATAATTTTTTGCGGATTCGCAACGGATTCCTTCTGATATTTAAAATTAAAATAGGTAATGAACTATATTCTCAACTTATAATCCACTGAAGTTGTTCACTTACATTGGAAATTAAGTTATACAAATTTAAAAAAAATCCTTGTCTGCTAAATTTAAATCGTTTTAGTATTTTTTACATTTTTGTGTTTTATAAACTCATATATGAATCTACGATATTAAATATTTCCCTGATTCGCTTTTCTATGTTTTGCCGAACTCATAACGAGTTCGAAACGTATACGCCAAATCGCCATTTCACTGATTCGCATATTTTTATGTTTTACGAACTCGTAACGGGTTCGAGAACTCTCATTTTCCTTTTTGTGATTTTACGAACCCGTAATAGGTTCGAAACGGATCCACATCCATTTTTGTGCACATTGGGGAAGGACACAAATCACATCGACTAAAATTTTTCACCCTATGGAATATAAATTTACCATTTTCGTTCATATTTCTTAGAAAATTTTCAAATATTTTAATTTGTATTGTCGCGAAAATAGAAAAACGTTTTTCAACACATTCTAATTTTTGTATGACAACAATGTGTCTTGTTGACGCCAGAAACATAAAATTAACTCTAATTTTTGTGGCCTACGCCAGAAACGACGTTAAATACCAGCTCTTGTACTCCTCCCATAAGAATGAATGTAAACAATTTTTAACGCCACGTTATCGCTCCGATTGTGTTCGTACATTTCCTTGAACTGTATCTCATACAGCTTTGGTGATATCACACTCAAGTTTGCTTTATTGGTTTCTTAGGTTTAAATTTTGTTTATACCGAATATAGTTTGGTTGTTCTACATATGTTAAAAAATATCGTTTAAAAAAAATCACTTTATACCAACATAACTTTTTTTGCACGAAAAGCTTTCAATGAATAGTATAATACACATTTGGAAAGGTTCATGTGGTTGAAATTAGTACGCAGTTGAGAAGATGAGAGAATTTTCATTCTCATAAAGGTATATTTTATACCAATAGGAGTCCATTTCCGGTGTTATGCCCACAAATCCCACATAACACACCATTTAGCAACTACATCGCATTACTGCAGGTGAATTGCATACAGGTGGTACTGAAATTCATTAAAGATCAAACATTGCCAGAACTACAATGATCTTTTACCTGAATATCAATATAATTCACCCCAGTGACCATAAAATAAGTCTGCGAGTGTTATTGAGCTGAATTTTACTGATATTCAGATATAACAACATAAAAAACTTCAAAATGTTTACTAGATCGATCAAATGATATTATATTTTGACCGATGGACCACTGTGCGTCGGCAAAATCGGGATTATTAAGAGACATGATGATGTAGACCAGCAGACTCTTACTTTTTAACAGAGAGATTCTTAGGAATAGGCTCTTAATTTTATTAAGTGTGAATACAGCGGCTTTCGGAACATGGGGAGAAAGCGCTTCGCTCACCAGATAACTAACCACAGCATAAAATAAATCAGTTGATCAGTTGGAACTCTGGTCAAAAATCCTTTATTGAGGTTTTAAAGAAATGTTTAGTAATTACCGTTATCAACAAAGGGGAGGAAGATGGAATTCATTTCATATTAAAAAGTTTCATGAAATCTATAAAAGGTTTAATTTCATTTGGCTTTCTTTTTACGAAAATTTTCCAAAATAAGTTGGTTAAACAAATGTAGTTAAATTAATTTTTTTTCCATAATTTTTTGTTCGGCGAGACTCCGTAATCCAAGGGGAACCGATGAGACCACCGAGTAATACTATAAGAGTGTGCACTAGTTGCTTTTTGTACTAACGAGTTCCGAGACCTACGAGAAAAACATATAGAAAATGAGAGCAATCTTTAATTTTAACAATTTTCATCGGTACATCGGTACCCCTTGGATGAGACAGCTGTTCAAGTTAGTACTTGGAGAACAAATGGAGAATGTGCTATAAAAGAAGACTCGTTGATAGGGACTGGGTTGCGTGGTGTACAAAACACATCAACTGGGAGTAAATTTTGCCAACTAAATCGATTAAAAAAAGGGGGTATTCAGTGAAAAAAATCAAAATGTAATGAAGTATTAGAGTAAAGTTATTTGTGTAGATCCCAATTAACACGAAAATTGTTAAAATTAACGGTTGTTTTCATTCTCTATATGTTTTCCTCGTAGGTCTCGGAACTCGTTAGTACAAAAATCAACTAGCGCACACTCTTATAGTATTACTCGGTGCCGTAATCAACAAGTTTGTGCATTTTGTCAGGGTTGCCTTCCATTTCTTACCAATAAAACATAAACCTGTGCATAAAAAATACAAAATTCAATCAAAAAAATTACAAATTAACAACAATAAAAAATTGTGAGAGATTTGAGGGATAATTATTGTAAGATAAATCACAGAGCAATAGACAAGAGTCTCTATCCGTCTCTTTACGTTCTCTCGATGACGACGAGGTAGTAGCGGTGATGTCACCAGTGTAGGCCAAACTTATACAAGGGATGTTAAAAAATTATCCAAAATCACTTGAAATTCCTCAAATTTGTTTTATTTTTTTTCAACGAAGAACACTTTTTTCGGTTTAATTCAAAATAAGTTACCATTGATTGCACCTTTCACAGTGCATAATATTTCCGGGCTTTGAAATACTGACGAGTCACAATACAGCTCAAAGTCTTGGCTATAATCTCATTCATACCAATACTCTTTTCCGTTAGAAATTATTGTACTCTTTACCAAAAAGTCACTTCCCAAAATTAAAAATTTCAAATTTTTCTGCAATAGAAGAATGAAATCTGAAGTTTAAATAGTATTTTCACAAGCTTTCTACACTGAACGTATTTTTTAAATCTGACGATATACGGGGAAGGTATGTCAGAGTATATATCCCGACTTTCGAGACCAATATATTGGTACAAGGAACTACCACGTTAAGAAGTAAAATAGATATGTCGACGAAAAATTCCAACCAGAAAACACTAAGTTGTATATAATAAATATAATTATTTAAATATAGTATTAAATTTATTTTGTATATAGTTTATACAATATCTTAAATATAGTTGTCAAACTTGGCATGTTGCTGGTAAACTATATTCCAAAAGCAGATCTGTGGATCAATGATTCCCTGCACACAGAGATATTATGACGGAGATATTAAAAAGATTTAATATTTCAACACATGAGATTTCCTGATAAGTGAAATTACAGAAAAATATAATTATCCAAAAATTATTCAAACAGTTTGAAATTTACCTATTTTTGGATAATTATCCATAAAGTGGCAACACTGGGTAGGCCATCGAGTTGGAGTTGCTGTTGAATTTTACACTTTGGTTGGACACAAAATGGACAGAAGTAAAAGGGAATGCGTATTTTCGCTCGATGCTACCAACATAAAATATAATTTAGCTATCATTAATATCAATCAATCGCTATTTAAACTAAGTTTGCTGCATGGTTTGCTTTTTGTTGCTTATCGCTCTCTCGCCAATCCACTCAGCTTTCTATTAATTTCCTACTACATAGCATGGTAGAAATATAATGGTAGATGCAGTACGACAACAAATACAACAAGCCAAAAACAACAGGCATTTTGTTTTTGCTCAGTGTCTGTGTTGTGTCAAGTCAGCTGATAGAAAAATGATGAAAATGTAAACAAATTTGCAAAAAGTGCCATTTAGAAAATGATTGAGAGTTATTTGATATATTGAAAGTGTGAAAATTAAAACGTTTCAATGTAATTTTTGCAGAGAAATATTTCAAAAGCAGCAGTTGCTGGCGAACGGGGGTTGCAGACAAACAAATGTAAACAAACTTTGACATAAGAGGAAAACTTACTCATACTCACTCCAGAAAAAACTTAAAATCAGCTGGGCTAGTTCTTCTACCATTTATTTGTACCATATACATAGTCTATAAGCTGTGTCATGGATACTAGAGCCCTGCAACGGCACACATTTTCGCATAAACGAAAACATTCGTATTTAATATACACACACTACTTCACTTCAGTTGTGTGTGCGAAGAGTGGTACAACCCCGTACCGACGCTTTGCATTATGAATAGGTACGAGAAGATAACAACGAAAGTACACTGACGTATTCGCATTCGTAAGCGCCGGGTAAACCGAAGTAAGAGTTGCCGGCAACTTGTGTACATGAAGCGAATATACGAGTAATATTCGGTTATTATCGAGGTGAATATGGGGAAACGTCATATTTACAAATTGGTGTGTTAAGATAGATCATAAGTAAAATAATTAATATTAAATACCTTTTGTAGATTTTTATTATTTTGTATGGTTCTGAAAATATGTTGTTCAGTTTTATATTTGTTTAAAAGTTGTGTTTTACTGTTTAATTTAACAAATATAGTTTTCAATAACCAAACGACTTAACTTACCATTCTATTAACAGTGATTCAAAAAATATGAGTAAATTTTTATTTTATTTCATCATTTAGAATTATTTACATACACCCCGCGAAATAAATATAAAGGCAACACCATTTTTTGTTTTTTCTAAATTATGTGAGGAATTTTCAAGTTTTTAATTTATATTGTATTAGTCCTTTCAAAATTAAATACTTTTCATCAAAACATACTTTGACTATGACTTCTTGAAGGTGAATCAAAAAAAAAAACTAATTACCAGTGCGAAATATTTATAAGGGCAAAAGATTTATATAAATATTCTAAAAAGTTTCGTAAGATGTATGATCTCCATTATCGCTGATAGCTTCTACTAAGCATCTTGGTATTGAGTTTATCAACGATTGAATATACGCAGGATAAGTTATCTTCGAATTTCTTGTATCCTTGACATTCTTCAACTGGCGTCCTTGGTGGTAAACTTGGGAGGTAAAATAGACCAGAGGTGCTTGATCAGATAGAGATTATAACTAAGTACAGGCCAGTCGAGTGTTGGTATTACTTCAGGACTCCAGAAACTTTGAAGTTGCCTTAGACCGATGTACTGCTGCGTTGTCCTGCTGGATGATAAATTCTTGGACTCAAATTTCCTCTCCAGAATTAACTAAGACGACATCCAATAGTCGAATATAATACTCGGAGTCCGTTTTTGTGGAAAGGAAACTAATTGGAGTGGTTCCCCTATAACTCATACCTGCCCAAAGCATAAGGGAGCCACCGCCAAAATTTCGCCGCTGACGCATAATTTTGAAAAAATCTCTGGAAGGCCAATATTTGTCCGAGCCATCAGGGTCATTGAAATTTAATTTTTTCCATCGGAAAATATTACCCCTGATCCAGAAATATGTATATTTCAGCGAATTTAAATCTGCCTAATTCGTGTCTTGACGTGAGACCAAGTTTTCTATACTTTTTCTAATATGACAGTTTCGAGTCGCGTTTTATTATTTGTTGAACACGACGCAACCCTGCTCCCAAGGTCAATTCAGCAATAATTTCCTTATCGCCGAAGTTTTCTTTAACGGCAACCCTTTTGATCTCTCTTTTAGCGCTGCCACTGATCAGTGGTGTCCTTCTTGGTCGTTTTGTGTTTCCATCGTGGTCACCCTATTTTATAATTGTCAATGCCATAGCTAGGTTTTTCCAATTGCCTCGAAATTTCCCGATTGGACAGCCCTTCATCGTGATAATCCTAAATTTTTCCCTCTTATTCTATACTTAGGAACTTTCCACCAGGTATTCTATATAAATTATTATTTTTTAATTTGACGTACGTTAATTTTAAAACAATAAAATAACAACCAAAGAAAACTCATTTCTGTTTAAATTCCTACTTACTACTGTTCGAATTCGGGTTCTTTTCCATGTTGCCTTTATATATATTTCGCACCAGAAATAGAAAAAACAGCGTCACTTTTCATATAACTTGTAAAAGAGATCGAATAACTACATTCTCTGACATAATATATCTCCTGTCTCATATATACATTAAAATTCTACACCAAAAACGCAGTGCATTGAGAGTGCCGGAAAAAAATATATTGCCTTTATAATTATTCCGCTGGGTGGTTCTTCAGTTCGCTTCACTAAAACACACTAGCGGCATTCATGCAAACGTGAAAGCCGAGAACTTTTGCTCAGCGCAAGTTTCCCTCGCACCGTTGCATGAGGCACCAAGTAAAGTTGCTCAGCGTAGTTGTGCTCAAAACCATATCAGCTGATGAAGATGGATACATAAGGTGGTAGCAGTAGCAATTGCATGTATCATGTATGTGTACTTTTTCTACTGTTCTAGTGCTATCACCTTATTTATCCATCCTAGTCAGATGACAACGAAATGTCAAAAGTTTACACGTTTCTCAATCCCACGTTTGCGCAGCAAATTTGCCTCGAAAACTTTCCACTTTTGAGCAAGTCGCTTTGTATGGGAAATTTGTTTGTTTTGACGTTTGCTGTGCAAGTTTACGATGTTTTCGAGTTTACGAGGTTCTTTCGAGCTTTCATGAAGACCACTACTGAGCATTGCAAAGAAAATAAAGTAAACAAACTCACGGTATATTCTACGTGTTCGGTGTAGTTTGCTCTGTCTCGTAGTATTTTATCACATTCTCGCTTACAGAATACCGAATACCGAGAACCAGTGTATGACAATCGGAGCGAGTACGATGATCTGACCCATGGACAATAATATGTTCATGGTAAAGTCGTAAGAACAGCTGTTTTCATTTTTTTCATGAGGTTCTTCGCTTCGGCTGTCACACTCACATGTATTTTGTTTTTCTACTCTTTAGCATTCTTGTGTTGTTGGTATGCCTTCGTGTAAAGTTTGACAACTGAAGCGAATAGAACAAAAACAAATTGCCTGTTGTTGCTGCCTACAACAGCAACAACGCGCGCTGCTATTACCATGTAGATATTCTTGTACCATGATCTGACCGTACCGGTATGCTGTGCTTTAGACAGTCAAAATTTCTCTTCACTCAAATGCCAACAAACAAAACGAGTGAAACCCTAGCACTTCTCTGCCCTCTCTCTTACTCTCTTCATTGAATATTTGACTACACAAGCGGCTTTTTGATAGTGTTATTGTATATAACTATACAAATTCCAACCGTGTAGAAATAAAATTTCATAAACTATGCAAAAAGTATGAAATAATCAATTTATGACACGAGAGAGATATGCGGTTGAGTGAATATCTGGCACTTTTTGGTTCTCTTTTACCAGGGTTGCCAAATTGCGCTCACCTTCTAACAAACAGAAAATCTTCATACATGGCGGCATGGCTCTAATGGATACCACATAAAGCAACTATTGTATAGAGAAGAAAATTTACTCATGGAGTGGAATGCCAACAAAGAAAACGAGTGAAGTGTGTCGTTTCTCTGCTCGCCCTCTTACTCTCTTCGTGGAATATTTCAATACACGAGCAGTTTTCTGATGATGTTATTCTATCTAACTATAGAAATTCCAACCATATTTAAATAAAATTACATAAAGTATGTAAAAACTATGAAATAATCAAGTTATGACGCGGGAAAGAAATGCGTTTGAGTGAATCGCGTTGACTTGCTTTGTTCTCTTCTACTAGGGTTGCCAAATTGCGGGGTTTTTTCTTCTCTACCTGTACATACTTTTTGGGTTACCACCTGCATTGGCACATGCCAGTGCAGAGTGCCCAAGAAGAAGCTGGTAATATGGACTTCTCTGCAATGTTTGCTATTACGATGGAGAAATTGAACAAAATTTCTAGAATTATTAATTTAAATTCTCGAATGATGGGCGAAAAATTAGAGCAGAAATTTAACGAAAATATTAATAAAAATTTTCGAGTCATGGGTGGGAAACTAGAAAATTAATTTGGCGAGAACTCTGGAATTTTTCCAGAAATATGAAACGGAAAAAAGTGTGAATATGAGAAAATTAAAAACCTTTGCAGGCAGTATATCGTTATGATGAATTAAAGTACGGATTAGTAAGCAGACACGTTAACAGGCTATTAAGAAAATGCCCTAAGAGATACATCTACACCAAATTCCATGATTCTAAGAAGATGCATGTGGTTAAAATTTAAATTTTTCAGATTTTGTTTTTTGAAGTTTATCCCTTTTTGACGTAGAATACGTCTTACCTTACGGTATGAGGAGTCATGTCAGGTTTTTATTGTTGTAATCTTTATTTCATTGAATTTGAGGAAACGGCTAGATGAATTTTTTTTGTAGGTAAATGAAGATGTTATCTTTCGTTTGATATACATTTCATATTGGTTGATATATTTCTAGTATTTTAATTTCTCAAATGAAAATTGTTTAAACACATACACTCAAACATATGTGTGGTGTTTGGTTGAGTGTTTTTGGTTGCTCAACATTGCTTAGGAACATGTATCTAGTAAAAAGTGAAACGAACAGCAAGCTAATGTTGCTTGGCAACATGTATCTAGTAAAAAGTGAAACAAACAGTAAGCTAACGTAATAAAGCTTTTTTGCGAAAGCTTCAATAAAGCTGTTGTAACATTAATTTTGAATTGTAAAGCGTAAAGCTTTCACACAACGCTCGAATGCTAATGCGAAGACTCGATAAGGTAAACCTTTTTTAATATTAGGGCTTCCCTCTCAACATTCGCAGAACTTATTTCAATAAAAATATTAATTAAAATACATAAATTAAATTAAGTTTAAAAAAATTTAACATAATATTTTTTTTTTAAACGGACTTGAATCAAATGCCGTTGGTAAATATAAAAATTACAGCAGACAGTTGTCCGAGGCCTTCGGCCACGGACTGTCCCTGCAGGCTGTGTCAGAGACACGGCCATTAAGTTTAACGTAGAATACGCCATCCGAAAAGACAGAAAACATATATAACAATAAATGATAAATAATATAAGCAAATGAATTTATTGTTATATATGTTTTCTGTCTTATCGGATGGCGTATTCTACGTTAAACTTAATGGCCGTGTCTCTGACACAGCCTGCAGGGACAGTCCGTGGCCGAAGGCCTCGGACAACTGTCTGTTGTAATTTTTTAATATCGTTTTTTTTTAGCTACGCCACGACAATCTTTAACACCAATGTCTTCCATAAGAGATGTTGCTGATGCTACTCCATCAGACACACCAAATCTGTCGCACATCATAGCAAAGTTCAAAGCATCGTATCTGGGAGTACATGGTCCTCGTCTCGTTTGAGATGCATCTTGCTCATAATCAATATTCGTATCTTCTTCTGGTACGTATGTTTGACCCTGCGCTCTCTTCAAATGTTTATATGTATTATTGTATTCCGGTATCTTAGATCTTCTGTCATTATGTTGATCCATCATGAACTCTTTCAACTGTTCTGGAATCAATCCACATGAGCATAGAGCTGCTTTCAAGTTACATTTACATTTTCCAATATAAAGTAGTTATTTTATGGATTGTAGTAACGCTGTGAGAGCGGAGCCTTTTGGTCTGCATTTACCTTCAACGTAGTATTTGTCAAGCATAGTATTCAATTTTCTAACAGCATTTGTAATTTCAATATTAAGTATGCTCCAAATTTCAATCAATTTGTCTGTCACGTGGGGAGTAAATATTGTATATGAAAACATTTTACTTTCATTTTTAGCACGTTCGGCCAAGATAAAATAACATCTTAAAGTATCCTGTTCAGTTGGCAGATTGAGACATTTAAAAAATTCGCATTCCACGAATTTAAAAGAAAAACCAATAACAATATGTGTGTATTAAAACGAAAAGTGTTGCGTGTCTTGCTTAATCGGGGTGCGTTTTGCAGTTCAATGTATCCATTTCTAAAAAAACAAAGTAAAATAAGGAAAAAATATACTTTTTACATTCTTTCTTTGTCTGAAATTGAATGATAAATTAAATTATAGCGCTGAACAGTAAGCGCTATTTAAAATTTGGGACTGCATTATGATAAACTCAAATATTCGTTAAGTTTCACAACAATTTCGTAAATTTTCCCCAAAAAATGCGATAAAATCCAAAAAAAAAATTAGCGAAAGCGCCCTCTGGCGGTACTCAAAAATAAAAATAAATGTCAAAAATGGATTCGTCGACCCAAATACATATTTAAATAAAGGAAATAAAATTGTCTTTTGTCTTTTTAGTCCAATATCTAACTCGATAATTGAATATTAAAAAAAAAAAACAATTTCGAAAAATCCAGGAGCTCGAAATTCATTTTAGAACTATGGTTTCTTCGGCAAACTTTCTTCAAATGGCCCATAGAACAAGAATCGTGATGAGCCTTTGTCGCAAAAAAATTTGACCCGCCCTAACATATACATACATATATGTATATTAGGGCGGGTTATTTTTTTTTTTATGAAGCGTATAGCAAAACCGTAATCTATAGGTGATTTTAAGAAATTTTGCTCAAGAGACCATAGCTCTAAGTCGGATTTGGAGCCCCCCAAAATTTCAAAATAGATATTTTTCCATATATACATAGAATAATTTAATTAAATTCGTCATAAAATCGGATAGAATTATATTAGGTTTCTCAATGTGGTTTTGTCACCTTTCAGAATCTGTATTGATATTAGGAATTTTTTGTCGATAAATTCTGAATTTTCTTCGATTTTTTTCGAGATTTTTTTTTTGCAGATTATGAAAGTTCAGATAATTTCCAACAACTTTTATTACGATAAATTTTTTTGTTTTCGAACTCCTTTTTGTAGGAAAATCGATCTGGAAAAATCAACATTTTCAAGATTTCAACAAAAAAACACTATTTTATAAAGGTGATAAAAATACCTGTTGGGGGGCTCCAAATCCGACTTAGAGCTATGGTCTCATGAGCAAAATTTCTCAGAATCACCTATAGATTACGTTTTTGCTATACGCTTCATCAAAAAAACTCGTTCCATACAATTTGACCCGCCCTAATATATATGTATATATAAATATTATTAATTATTTTATTAGTTTATAATTCATAATAAATAATATCAGCATTAAAATTAGTTACATTTTCGTAACATTAATTGTTGTATAAAAATATATATTTTATTAATTTTCTCGCTTTATTTACCACATCCAATAAAAAAGTAGCAACTAATAACTTTTCCAGATTTAAAAACCATTTTTAATTTCTTCAATTTATTTTAAAAATAAAAGGGAAAGATAATGGGCATTATTGGTTTTATCTTATCCTGGTCTTTAGGCGACTCTAAGATCGGCCGACTCAATTCAAATGCGGTTCTATTTATATAACCATCTGCTTTGATGGTTAATAAAAATTCCGCAGTCACAGGCTTATGATCCGATAGTACATATTGAGGATGTGACTTATATGATAGTTGTTGCAATCCCAAGCTGATATTGGGATATTTATTTTTAACATTATATAAAATGCGATCACACCAGGCGGGTCTTCTCTTCAAATTGTAATCCGAAGTGCCTTCATGAAATTTATAGGTAGGCGGAAACAAGGGTCTAGTTTCGTTTAATACGCTAAAAGCTTGGCCAGACTCTTTTACCATTTGCAATTGGTCTCTAGTAAAAAGATCGTCCAGTTGGCCTTCACGAATTTTACTGCTAATATCCTTGGCAGATTCCTGGCCGTTTAAACGGAAGTTCAAATCTCCTGCCCAGAAAATAAAATCGTGATGATATATCGAAGGATAATTATTTGTCATATAAAGATGATTTTCCACAATTCTGTGGTAGTCATCAATACGTTGCTGCAGTTCATCATCATGGGCAGCCAAGTGGGCTACAACGAAGGTGGTCGCGGTGCCATACAAACTCATGCGAAGACTTACAGCGCCTTTATTGCCCCACAGGCCAGCAAACCCGGTTTTAGTTGTTGCCGTTTCAATTGCGTTTATGTGTTCTAAATGTTTAGCCTGGGACCAAACATTAATTAACATACCTTGCAATTTTTCCGTACGTAGTTTAACGTAATCACGGGACGACAAATGTTCTTGTATCTTCCAAGTCCAATCATCTTCTTTTTCAAAGAAAAATAGATTTAGGTGCACTTTAACTTCTTGGAAACCTAAAACATATAAATCGGGTAATTGTCCTCCAGGACATGAGGTTGTGCCATTTAGCGATAGCATGTCATTCATATTAACATCGTTGGGCTCTTTGGAACCCACATTCCACGTTAGTATATAAACACATAACTCTGCTATTATGGTAGTATTGACGATCATGATGTTGTATGTACGATATCCGGAGAATGCGACAGAAAACACACAATCTGCAAAGGTGAGAAAGTAATCAAAATCAGTTGTTGTTGCTGCTACTTGTTGTGCAATGGGGTGTTTGTCCCAGTTATCCTTTTTATACAGCTCTCTGACCAGTCTAACAAGGAGATTATCTAAAATATATTGTATTTCACTTGATTACTAATTTCCAATTCGTAACTGCTGACGTTTGAACGGCCACACATGTGAAAGCCAATACTTCTGTTTTGTGCAACGTGTGACTTTATTTGAATTGTAAATAATGAAATTTAAATATTGGAATTTAATTATTTAAAAGATCCTTACAAGTATGGTTACTATAGTGGCTGGCCACCTTTATCTTGTAAGCAGTTGCACTAAATTGTATAGCTGTTACTTATTTTGCGAGTTACATTTAAATTTATCTAATATGTGTAGCCATCAAATCAGACGTTGTGATTTTACTGATGAAATGTGTATCACACTTAAGTTTTTTTAATAAGTTTATAAACAATCAAACCTTAATAATCCAAGCCTGGTCTTCTACAACTCGTTATTTCAAAATTCAAATTTAAAAATTGTCGTTATTGTTGCTTATTAACTTTAAAAATTACGTTTTTTAAGTTATAGTTCCAATTTTTAGTTCCAGTTGTGCTTAATCCATGGCTAATATTTCTTTCGTTTTAACTGTGGTAACCTCTTTTAAGCCAAATTTAAGACAAATTAGCAGTTTAACCATTTTATTATTTTCGTACCACAATATGCATTCAAAAAACATTTGTGCAAATATTAACATATTCTAAAACTCCTAGCTTTTTGGGTATCTATCTACCCTACTATATCTGAAAATGAATTCAATTACACTACTTTACAAAATATAAAACAATTATGCCTGGAAAATAAAAATAATTTTTTTTGTGTTGTGTGTGACCGTCGGTGGTGCAATGGTAAGTGTGCGCGCCACTTGCACATGAGATCCTGGGTTCGATCCCTGCTCTGGCCACCTTAAATTTCATTCGGCGGCGGTCAACTCGCATCTATCGAGTATTTAGCCATGAAAAACCTTCTCAAAATACCGTTCGGAACCGGTGTAAAATTGTAGGTCCCAATCACTGAGTTAAAAACTAGAAAGCGCACAGCTCTCCCCAATCCCTTTATGGGATATAATGGGAAACCATTTATTTTTGGAACGAAGTTCCTTATCGCACATTGCGGGATGAGGGCTAAATGAAAAAAATTAAACAACATTTGTTTTAACAATATTATGCTCATACCCACTATTCACCCTTATTACGGTTGTCGTCGTCGACATAAAACCACGTTGTCTTGTGACGACAGTTGAAAATCGGTATTTGTGTAGTCGTTATCGATCACTAACGACGACTGTCGACACATATTTGATATTTTGTAACTAGAATTGACGTCGACATTGAATTGAAACGACTCTATTTCTGTCGACACAGTTTTTGATAACGACTTAAAGAAAATTCGCAATTTTTTTCTCAATTAAAGAAATGTCCAGTTTTATTTTTGAATTATGAATTAACAAATTCAAATTTTGGCTTAAAACCTTTAATAGATCGGCAACTCGACTTCGGCTCCAAACTATCACCATTGGATAGAACTTTTCATTTTAAGTAAAAAAAAATTAAATAAAAAAATCGGCGGCAACGACTATTTTCGGAGTTATGGGCCCCCAAAGTTCGGACATACCGGATGATACTACGAGTGTGGTGCCGTGTTATGGGACCGATTTCACATCTTTTTATGTAATAACTCATTCAGACTCATCTTAAAAACTCGCATTGAAATCTTGGCCGTTCACACTTTGCTTTTTGACGTTTACGTCGTTTTGCAAATTTTGAATAACAAAAAACAACAAATTTCCAAAAAGGAAACTGCACACGAAAATTCTATCTTAAAAATAAAAACCTTTTTCGTTCGCAATAAAATTGAAATACAGTTTCTTCAACGCTAACGTACTAAAAATGATAATTCTAACAGAACTTCAAACTTATTATTATACTTTGCTGATATGCAGTCGATCGGTATGGATGCCCGCAAGTAAAGGATAGACGCGGTAAAAGAATATCAATTTTTTCAAATTCTGTCCGCCATCTCTTGGTATATACATACATATGACCATTTCTCCTATTCCCAAGCAGGCCGTCGATGTTATCCTCCCACAGCGATAGAACGACGCTTTTCTGGTCTAATGTCCAGTTTGTCGTGTGCTTATATTTATTTTTTCCTAAAAACAATTTAATTGTTTCATATTGTATGCTATTATATTTTGTGTTTCATTAAAATACATTTCATTAAAATGTTCAGAAATTAAATATTTTCACTGTCCGTCTTTCAATGCAAACAAATAGTTGTCAGTTCTTCTTCTTTCACTAGTAAAAAAAATCACCAGGAACTGATTACCACAAGGTTGTATTGCCAATTTGGGAGTTTTCGAGCGTGTTTTTGACAAAAATACGCTGTGAACGCGTTTTCATTTTGTATGGCAAAACCCCTATTTTTAGCGAGTTTTTGACCGAAAACAACATTAAACTTGTTTCGGCGTCAGTGTGAATGAGCTTTAAAAGGAGTCGAAATAAACAAAAAAATTAAATACATTTTTTCGATAACTGTCTTAGTTGTCGAGATATCGGATGATTAATTTTTAAAAATATCGTTTTTTTCAATTTCAACATTAAACAGAAAAAAAATTTAGGTCTTAATAGAAATCAAAAAAAAAGCCGAAAAAATTAAATAAATTTTTCGATAGCTATCTTAGTTATCGACATCGCAACAAAAAAAAAATAAAAATTACTTCTTTTACAAATCGGTCCCACAAGACGTGATGCCGTAATACCATCGCGTATGCCCAAACTTTGGGGGCCCGTAACTCCCAAAATAGGGGTTCCCCCGAGTTTTTTATATCAATTTTTTACTTAAAATAACGTTCCCTACACCCAAAAAAAAAAGCAAAAAAATTGGACGTGCCGATCTATACTAGGTCTGTTCCAAAATTTTTAGTTCGCAACTTTTAATGGCGGACGGAAACCCCCAAGGAGTGCTCCAGAACAGGATCCGCTTTATACGTATGGTGAGTATAGTATGTAAGTGCAGTTGTCTGTCTGACGGTAAATGCTAATTTATTGGCCTTAATTTTAATAATTTGAACTTATACAACTTATATCACTGCTCTGAATCAAAATTAGCTGCTTGAATTAGTTCCTTCAGGGATCAGTTAGAACTATAGACTTCGGTGTCTTCAGTAGTTGCATTGCCTAGGCAGTGGTTGTGTTCTTGTTGTGACATATACGATACGCCTGCTATGCACGCTTTCTATCATCCAATTGGAGTCTTTTCATTTTGTTCTGATATCTTTCAAACAAGCGGCCGCTAACAAAACGTACAGTTGAAATCCTTTAAGATAGCCGAATAGTCGGTCCATGGTGAATTTCATGAGATCATTTCTTGCTCTCCATCACGCCCTTGTCTCCAATACAAGCAGCTCTGGGGCCAGTAAAGGATGTATGTGCCTCCATGTAGAGCTCATCTTAATTCATCGCTTCCATTCGCCTAACCTGGTGATATAGGGCGTCTACATCCAATAACTTCCAAATGGGAGTCGATATGGTTACGATAATTAAACACTTTTTAGGAACTTGAAAAACTTTTTCCAAATTAAATAAAGTAATAGAAGTACAAATATAAAACGTTTTTCTTCTTCCTGATTTCATTCACTACGATTGACAATTTTGTTTATGTTTTTAATAGGTTATCGATAAACAGTCGACGTCGATTCAAGACTAGTTTTCGACACTAAACTAGTGTTGATGTGACAACGATGTTGGCACGAAGTGATGTTAATATAAAAACGACAACGACGTGGATGACGATGACGACAACCGTAATAAGGGCGATTATCAACAATATTGGGTACTTTTGCTTTGGTTTGTGTCTAGACTAACTAGATGTCTCACATATGTTGGGAAATTTCTTGTTTAATGGGAAGTTTTCTATGTGGAGCCTGTAACCAATATTTAGTATATATTGTAGTTTTGAACCCAATAAAAAGTAAATTTAGAAAAGCCAAAGTGAAAGAAGTTTAAAAAAAGAACATTTCCTTAAATAAGTGCCTTTTCTTAAAAAAAGTAAATTTTCTCAAAAGAAATACCTATTCATATTCTTAAACGAAGTATCTTTTCTTAAAAACAAAACTGATGTTAAACAAGTACATTTGCTTAAGAAAAGTAAATTTTCTTACAAAAAGTACCTTTTCTTAAAAAAGTAATTTTTTTTAAACAAGTACTTTTCTTAAAAAAAAGTACATTTTCTTACAAAAAATTGCCTTTCTTAAAAATAACCTTTTCGTTAAAGGGTACCTTTTTTTGTGAAACAAAATAACTTTTCTTGAGATAAGTACCTACTATTAAAAATTTACCTATTCTTGAAAAAAGAACCGATTCTGAAAAAAATTCCATTTTACAATAATGAATTCCTCTGAATTCTTTAATAATAACTATTTTGGGGTTTATTTCATTTACTTGGGGCTTGCTTCATTGTGGGATATTTATGTTCTATTTTGGGGGTTATTTCATTAGGTACAGATATCTTTTGGGGGTTCTTTCATTTCTAATTGGGGGTTATTTTCATCTTGTGTGGGCTTTATTTCATTTTTCATTTTGGGGATTATTTCATTTCGAGTTTGGGGGTTATTTCATTGGAGGTTATTTCGTGGCGCCAAAAAATACAGTTTCTTACAAAAATTCCTTTTCTCAAAAATAAAATAATACCTTTTCATTTCTTTTCTGGAGATAAGTAGCCTTTCTGAAAATAAGTAAATTTTCCTAACTAAATAAAACACTGTAAAAAAATAACCTTTTCCTAAAAAGAGTACCTACTACTTCATTAAAAAGTACCTGTTCTAAAAAAGTACTTCTTTGTAAAAAAAAAAGTTTTTGAGTACTTCTTCTTAAAAATAGTACTTTTTCTTAAAAAAAAAACATTAGCTTTTAATAATAGAAGTGCCTCTATTTAAAAAATTACCTTTTCGGGAAAATATAATACATATTCTTACAAAAACGACCTAAAAATATTATTTTTTTTTTAAAAAATACATTCTATAAAAAATGGTATCACCCAAAAAGAGCGAATTAATAAGAGCGACAAAAAACAACGAAAGAAAAAAAGGAAATAATAAAAAGAGCGAAAGATAAAAAAGAGGGAAAGTTCCATAAATTTGATAATATATTAAATACACGAAAAATTATACAAATTATCAAAAGTATGATAATTTTCTAATTAACAAACGATAAATTTAATTTTCGCATTTGCTAGCACAAATCTTCCGCTATTTTCTTCCACATCTGTTAATTATTTTTCAAGCTTGTGGTCTTTCCATCATTAGGCCGCAACTCCTTTACCAGGGATATCAAAAATATGATAGTCGGCGAAAGTTCCATAAATTTGATAATATATTAAATACACAAAAAATTATACAAATTATCAAAAGTATAATAATTTTCTAATTAACAAACGATAAATTTAATTTTCACATTTTAAATAAACCACAGTATTAACTACTTGAATAAAACTATAAAAATTTGGAGATTAAAGTTGTGTGCAATATCAACATTATAATTGTTGTACAGTGCTTTTAAATATTCAAAATAAAATTAGCGAAATCCGACTTATGAAATTAAAAAAATCGCGCGATTTTCTTAATTTCATAAGGCGGATTTCGCTAATTTTATTCGCTCATTTTACCTTTCGCTCATTTTTTATTCGCTCTTTTTTTTAGCTGTTTCGGATTCGATGTTTTTGTTTTCGCACTTATTGGGTGGAACCATAAAAAATACATTTTCTTAAAAAAAGTTTATCAATTTACAAAAAGTATATTTTCTTAAAGATCCAGTTACGATAAATTATCGTATTTTTCAACGGGCCCCTTAGGCGTATTGGAACAAACTAGTACATACCATGGTAGAATTATCTATTAGGTAGTCGCATTAGCAATTCCGTTGTTAAACTGTCAAAATTAGCTGAATAATGAAAAACACTATGAACACAAAATGTGAAAAATTTTATAAACTTCTCTTACTTGATACAAAGTCTATGCTATTAAATTGCAATTTGATTGTTGATTGAAATTCTTTGAATTTTATTAACAAACAAAAAGAAACAAAATCGAATTTGACAGCTTACATACGGAAAAGATGAAAAAACAATAAATCAGCTGGGCTGACGCGTTTACCCGGTAGATAATTTTACCATGGTACATACATAATATATAGCGAAAGTAACTTCGTTCCTACCGGGTATTCCCTGACACCTCATGTGGTTTTTTTTGTGATTTGTTGTGTAAAATTTGTTTATAAATATTGTTTTAAAATTGGACTTTTCGTCGATGGTAGTATCACTATTTTGACTATATTTTGAAATAGATATATGTCCCATCAAACCAAATATGGGCTCAGTTTCAATACAACTGTATGGACTACAAATGTTTTCAACATGGATTTTAAATCGTTACAGTAGTTTAAGTTTACCGAACAAAACTGTAGAGAAAAATATCACAAAAACCTAACAAAAAATATAAATTTTTTAAACTCTTATTTCATATACGTAGCTTGCATGTTAGTGAAGACAAGTCATGTCTAAAAACTCCGTGGATAAATGGTGAAGTTATCAGCCATTATATATAAATACCATAATTGAACCTTTTTCGTGTATTGTATTGTTTTCTTAGTATAACGATTTTATTTGGTTTAATAATTTTATTTGTTTACATTATCTTTTATTTACATATACGAAATAAGCTACAGTTACTTGTGACTTTTCGTTTGTCGTTTGTTCCGTTTCTCTTATGAGGAACCAAATATAATCACCAAATATTCTTTCATCCCAATATCCCTGGTAGCGTCACTCAATGGACTTCATTTCGTGGTGAATCCTCTCGTCATGCTTGTTACTTTCAGACCCACTTTTGCTGACTCCTTCTCAATTCTCGAAAACACCGCAGTAACTTCTCTAAGGCCTAATTTTTGAGTGAAGAATCATCTTTGATCAACGATCAAACATAATTTAAACTCTGAATTCACTTTTGAGGTTAATAGTTAATTGCTGTTTAAACAGCCAAAGTTGGCCATTTAAACTATGATCAAGTGACCATATGATTTTGACAGACAACAACAAGAAGAACAAACACAAAGCTTCTTTAATTGTTAATGTGAAGAATTATAATCGCCATCCTAGTTGAAATAACAATAAAAACGTATCATTTAACTCGTAGTGCAGTTAGAACTTTATTTAAAAATAAAATAAATAAATGGTTTCCCATTACATCCCATGAAGGGACCAGGGAGAACTTCTCACAATCACTGAGCTGTGCGCTTTCCAGTTTTCACTCACTGATTGGGACCTACAGTTTTACACCGATTCCGAACGGTATTTTGAGAAGCTTTTTCATGGCTATATACTCGATAGTGTCGCCGTCACTAAGCGAGGTGACCGTCGTCGAAAGAAATTTTAAGGTGGTTGGAGCAGGAATCGAACCCAGGATCTCCTGTACAAGAGGCGCGCACACTACCCATTGCACCACCGACGGTCACTTTATTTCCGCTCAAATATTCTCCAAATTCATTAAATATTTTGTATTTTATAACGTCACTTTTGTTTTGCAAATGGCGATTAGCCGATAAATGTATGAATACCGGTTATTTTTCGTAGCATTTGCCACTGTTGCCACATGGTAGTAAGATTATTTGACAAAGCACTGAAAAACTCTTTTCGTATTTAAAGTCAGATCAAACATAAGTCAAAATCAACTGATTACCAATTTGAATATCCAGTCAAAAATTGGGCCTAACTGTGCGCCCAATGATATCTATGTATACCATCAGCATACGCGAGCAGCATGTGACTTTTGCTGCTGATGGTTTTATTCATGTTGACTGTCCTTATAACGTTTGCGGGGGTCGTCAACAAATAGGGGTTGTTTATGTTTTCTTGTTCGTTTACGTATTTTCACTGCCATTATGAAAGGTGGCGGGAGGCAAACCCAGCCCACCATGTTTTTGCATTTTACCTACTGCCAGGATATTTGATTGCAGCCGTCCATTATGGATCAGACGCTGACCAGGATGCAATATGTCGAACCTGGATTTTCTTCTTTTGGTTTCTATCCGCCGTTGGATCATATGTTTGGCTCATCCGCCTTCTAAGGACAAAAGAATATGCCCGACATCTTGATGAACTTCAGTGACATCAGTCACCTACTAAACCTGAGACATATCGCTCATCGGAAAGCCTTGACTTCAGTCGCAAGAAATATTCTACCGTTACCCAGAAACCACCTCGTGGAGGATAAAAGTCACAGAAGGCTCCCAATATGTGGATCCCAAACACACATCAAAAATTGTCAACGAGTGGTTTGCTGAAGAAAGAATCCCCATTTTATACTGGGCGGATCAAAGTCCCGATTTGAACCCTATTGGAAACCTATGAAATAATGTGAAAAGTAAGATCGCTCGACATAAATATAAAAACTTGAATTATCTTTGGACCGGAATACAGGTATTCGATTCCCCAAGATTGATTAAAAGTATGCCCCGTAGATGTCAAGACGTAATTGAAAATAAACGATATTACACTAAGGCCCAATTTTTTACTGGTTAGTTAAATAGGTAATCAGTTGATTTTGAGTTATGTTTGATCTGACTTTAAATAAGAAAAGAGTTTTTCAGTGCTTTGTCAAATAATCTTACTACCATGTGGCAACAGTGGCAAATGCTACGAATAATAACCGGTATTCATACATTTATCGGCTAATCGTTACAATGCATCAAACTGGCGCCATTTGCGAAACAAAACTGAAGTGATAAAATACAAAATATTTAACGAAATTGGAGAATATTTGAGCAGAAATAAAGTTCTAACTGCACTAAGAGATAAATGATAAGTTTTTATTGTCATTTCAACAAGGATAGTGGTTGTAATTGTTCACATTAGCAATTAAAGAAGCTTTGTGTTTGTTCTTCTTGTTGTTTTCTGTCAAAATCATATGTTGTTTTCTGCCAATCAATTAACTATTAACCTAAAAAGTGAATACAGAGTTTAAATTATGTTTGATCATAGTAAAAAATTGGGCCTCAGCATTAACCAGGTAATCTAAAAACATGAATATTTTTATTACATAATTTCTTAAATAGTATTTTTTTGTTTCAGAAATTTTAGTTCGTGCTATTTAAGCATCCAGCTAAAATTTAACATATAATAAATTGATGGCTTTAATTTGAAGACACCTGGAAGCTTTGTTAAAATTTTATTTATTTTTTAAGATGAATACATATCTTAAGTTTTTATGATACAGCTTTTTGTTATTTGGACAGAAATAAACCAAATAAATATGCTTGTTTTTGAGACCAAATTTGTGCTAATTTTGTGTCCATGACTGTATTTCTGTTAAGCTCGCCTTGACATCTCGTTTGAGCCCCATATTGACCAAAAACTTAAAAAACTTACCCAAATACACTAACAATCGAAACTTCATCGGCCGGTAGGAGAATATAAATAACAAAATAAAATAAATGGTGTCCCATTACATCCCATGAAGGAACGGGGGAGAACTTCTCACAATCACTGAGCTGTGCGCTTTCCAGTTTTCACTCACTGATTGGGAGCTACAGTTTTACACCGATTCCGAACGGTATTTTGAGAAGCTTTTTCTTGGCCACATACTCGATAGTGTCGCCGTCACTATGCGAGGTGACCGCCGCCGAAAGAAATTTTAAGGTGGTCAGAGCAGGATTCGAACCTAGGATGTCATGTACAAGAGCCGCGCACACTAATCATTGCACAGCACCACCGAGAATATAAATACCCTTGTATAAAAAAGGTTACACATTTCCGTAATCAGCTCTTCAATATGCAAGTTTTGAGACCCCCACCAACAAAAAGTTGACACCTCACTCATAAAAATAATTGGAACCCTTGTAAAACTTTGAATTTTATTTTATGGTAAATATTTTTCCTATATTTGTGACGCTACTAAAAACCTGCAAAAAATATGCTGGGTATGCTTACGATACGAGTAACTAATGCGAATACTATAGTACCCCTAATAGTACTCTCACCAAATTTATGACATTTGGCCTGGTGTGATATTTACGTTCGATGTTGAAAAGAATTGCTAGAACTAATACCAGATAGAGGCAACGGTTCAAAACAACGAACAGAATAACAACAACGGCATTTCGTTTTGTGTGTTAACATTATTGTGTTAAATACAACACAAATGTATGCTAAAAATAACAGTCAATAAAAAAGTTTAAAACACATTTAAATTTCAAAATTTTTCACCCAAACGACTTGAAAAATTAAAGCACTTTTATGTCACTTTTCGTCAAACATCTCTCTATCACACCGACCGCATCTAGAAGAGTGTGAAAGGAAACGTCAGATGAGCAAAATATTCTCTCTAGTATGAGATTACTCTATGGTTCTGCCAGGGGTATCCATGACACAACTGTTCGACTATGAAGTAGGAAAATTTATAGAAAGAGAGTAGATATGTGAGAGAGTGATAAGCAACCAGAAGGAAGCCATGCAGCAAACTAAGGTTAAATAGTGTTTGTTTGATACTAATGATAGCTAAATTAAGTTTAATTTTGGTTGCATCGAACGAAAATACGCATTCCAATCTTAGGCATTTACCGTAGATTATAATTGGGTAGTTCATGAACTAGTTAGTTCATTTTGGGTGACCAGACATCACCCTCACGAACATAATGCACATGTTTGATACCGCGAATATGTTCGTGATTGTTATGTCCGGGCACCTTAAATGAATGAGCACCAGTGAACGATTTCGACACAAGTCTACCATAGATGCCTATTCAATGCTGTTTGGGGATTGTGGGCCAGTGACGTCATCGGTCCATACTTCTTCGAACACGATGATGGCATTACTATTACCATCAACGGAGAGCGCTACCGTTCATAAAATAACCAATTTATTTTGGCCAAAATTAGGTGATGTTGATGTGAATGACATAAGGTTCCAAGAGGATGGCGCTAGATGCCACACAGATCATGCGATCAGACATTTTCTTGTGGATTTGCCTTAAGTCGCAGGCCTATGCCAATACCGGCCGGTACCGTTAAAGTCCACATAACCCGTGCCATCGCTCAAATTCAGCCTGATATATGGATCAGAGTTATTGTAAATTGGACATCTGGAATGCGCGCCACCCAGCAAAATCGCGGGGGTCATTTTAACGATGTAATATTTCGCGCATAATGCTATTGGTAAATCTTTCAAATAAAACAAGAAAAAACATTTATCGTATACTATCTCACAGGAATCTTGTTTTATTAAATTTTAACATCCATCCGTCCCTTTACAAGTTGATAAGTTAAATATTAGTGGTCGTCATGAAAGCTCGAAAGAACCTCGTAAACTCGAAAACATCGTAAACTTGCACAGCAAACGTCAAAACAAACAAATTTCCCGCACAAAGCGACTTGCACAAAAGTAGAAAGTTTTCGAGGCAAATTTGTTGAGCAAACCTGGAAAAAGAAACGTGAAAACTTTTGACATTTCAATGTCAATATTTTTGTTTTGAAAAAAGAGAGGGTTTTTGATTTATGTGAAAAGAGTAAAATAATGGAATATGTAAAGCCATAAAGTAATCTCAGACTAGAGAGAATATTTGGCACATCTGACGTTTCCTTTCACACTCTTCGTGATGCGGTCGGTGTGATAGAGAGATGTTTGACGAAAAGTGATATACACCAGGTGGAATTACAATAACTTCTTGTTTTAATTTTTCACGCCATTTTGGTGAAAAACTGTGAAATTTAAATGTGTTCTAAACTTTTTTATTGACTGTTATTGTTAGCACACATTTGTGTTGTATTTAACACAATAATTTTAACACACAAAACGAAATGGCGTTGTTGTTATTTTGTTCGTTGTTTTGAACCATTGCCTCTATCTGGTATTAGTAAAGCAATTCTTTTCAACATCAAACGTAAATATCACACCAGGCCAAATGTCATAAATTTGGTGGGAGAACTAGTAGATCTACTATAAGTATTAATTTATGATTAAACAAAATTATTCCAGACCGATGAACAGAAGTCCAAGCGCAAGCGCTCGAAGTCCATACACAGATGGCGGGAGTCGGAAACGCTGATTCTTCTTACTCAAGTGGTGAAAGCAGTAAAAGATAACCCGGAATCACTTTCTTTAGAAATTTGTTTAATTTTACTTTGTTTATTTACTTTATCAGCCTATTTTCGACAATTGCTGCATAGATACACTGAACAACTTTATATGGTGCCTCATGAAACGCTTTGGGACAAACTTACGCTGAGCAAAAGTTCTAGGGTTTCTTGTTTGCATGAATACCACTATTGTTTACAGGCTCGTATTTAGTTTCGAATCTGGTACAAGATAAAGATAGATCACAGAGCAATACTAAAGAACCTCCATTACTCTGTTCGATGCCTCTTCATGACGACTAGGTAGTAGGCCATTTCATCGAGTTCGAGTTGCTTTGGTAATTTACTCTTTGTTTGACATAATACGGACAGTAATAAAAGTCAATGCGTATTTTCGTTCGATGCAAACATAATTTAGCTGTCATTAGTATCAATCAAACACTTAAACTTAATTTGCTGCATGGTCTATAATCTGTATGTCTTCTTTGGTCATTCATTCTACATCATTTCCCTAGTGGCTTTTCGATCAGCTTTGCCATAGAAACCCCCTGGTGGTAGGCCATGTATCGAGTTCGAGTTGCTTTGGTAATTTACTCTTTGGTTGACATAATACGGAGAGAAATAAAAGGGAATGCGTATTTTCGTTCGATGCAAACATAATTTAGCTGCCAATAGTATCAATCAAACACTTCTAAACTTAATTTGCTGCATGGTCTATAATCTGTATGTCTTCTTTGGTATCTCATTCTACATCATTTACTTAGTGGCTTTTCGATCAGCTGTGCCATAGAAACCCCCTGGATATATTAAAAATTTGCATTATACTTAATCAGTTTCTCAAAAATCAGCTGATTTAAAAACAACGACCGCAAAAAGCAATGTTTTGGCAGTCATTCTCCATCTTAAAGAAAGAAAAACGATCTTAAAGAATAAACAAATCGTAATCTCAATGTCAGCCAGCCAGTTCTTTTATTTTATTACTTATTACTATTTTTATTAAATCGTTAACAAAAATTCAGCAGTAACCGGCTTATGATCCGATATTGTATACTGAGGATGCGATTTATACGACAGTTGTTTCAACTGAATATTGGGATATTCACCGTTGAAGACTCTATGTAAAATACGATCACACCAGGCGGGTCTTCTTTTTAAGTTATATTCGGAAGTACCTACGTGAAATTTGAAGGTGGGCGGGAACATTGGCCTTGTTTCGTTTAGTAAGGAAAATGCTGTCAAAGACTTCCTTACCATTTCCAATTGATCTCTAGCAAATAGATCATCCAATTGGTCATTTTTAATTTGATTACTAATAGCTGAAGATGAGTCGTTTCCGCTTAAACGAAAATTTAAATCGCCAGACCAGAAAACCACGTCATGATGATATATTTTACGATAATTCGGCAATAATTTATAACGGTGATTGTCGACAATTTGCTTGTAGTCGGTAATGCGTTCTTTGAGTTTCTCATCGTGAGCAGCCAAGTGAGCCACGACAAAGGCGGTTCCAGCGCCATATAAACTCATGCGGAGACTAACCGCTCCCTTATTGCCCCACCAGCCACCAAATCCGGTTTTAGTTACTGACGTTTCAATGTGTTTTATGTGCTCTAAATGTTTCTTCAAGGACCATACATTAATTAATAGACCCTGTAGCCTTTCCGTACCGACTTTAACAAAATCACGAAGCAACAAGTGTTCTTTTATCTTCAAATTCCAAAGGTTATCTTGCAACAAAGGATTAACAGTTACTTCTTGAAAACCTAGAACGTACATATCGGGTAACTTGCCACCGGGACATGATGTAATGCCATCCAGCGATAGCATGTCATTCATGTCAATAGCATTGGGGTATTGACCGCCAACATTCCATGTTAATAGATAAATGCATAGTTCAGCAATCACTGCAATAGCCATGATTTATATTGCCTAGTTCAACGAAACTCTAAGGATACAAGAGCTGTAAAATTTAGAAATAAACAATTTCATTAAATGGTTTCATTATGAAATTCTAAGTTATGTCTTGCACTAAGAAGTTGAAAACGTATTCAGTTCATTCTGTTCTATGAACTTTTGTTGGCGCATAGTTTCCTTATTGAACTTCTTAATTCACCTCACTTCCTCATTGAACTTCTTAATTCACCTCACTTACCTTTATTCTATAGATGACGATCTAAGACAATAATAGGTGCAAGACTGTTTATATTTGAAAAAATTTCCCAGCTCGCGATGTCTCTAATTTGGATGTTGGTATTATACTGCTTAAATATATATAATACCGGATCTCTTTTAATTAAATTAAATACAGTCAAACCTGGCTAATTCGGCAAACTTTTTTTTCGGCAAAACATTGAAAGTCAGTGAGAATATACTCTTGACAGTTTAATTGTGTAAATTTAAAGCTGCTATTTAGTGAGATTTTGATACTAATCGTTTATTGTTGTGCATTTCATTTGATGTAAGTATGAAATGAGGTCTGTGTCCAAAGTCGCCAAATCTTTGCTAGCATTCCAGTGAAAAATCAATCACGACAAATCATCCATAATATATTTTGGAAGACAGGCGCACTCCTTCTTTTACAAACTCAGGCAGTTTATCGTTTGTATTCAATCATAACGATAATATCTGTCGTCGTCACTCGCAATTGTGTTTAATCGCCTAGATATTTGTTATGTTGCTGTGGGGTCAGAATATGTGAAATCAATCAAAAATAGGTGAAAATTTTCAGGACCCCCACCGATTTTAATGAAAATTGGCACAATTGTTACACTAGTTCAACAACTGACAAATCCAAATTTTTAGCCACCTACGTCCACTGGGGCCGAAAATATGGGGGTAACAATTTCGCCGGAAATTTTTAGGTTGTGACGCTCTTTTACACTAAAAATTCATTATCTTGGATTATGTAATAGCTGAGACGCTCATTTTTTTTTTGTTTTAAAGCTAATAATATGCGTTTCAAAACTGCTATAACATTTTTATTTTTTTTTTTTATTAAGGGGTGTACCTCTTATATTAAGGTCGTGGCAAAGAGTGGGGGATATGGGGGGGAATGTATCCCCCGGTTTTTTTTTAACTTTTTATACTCAAAGAGTTAGTCCCAAGGAACATATTCTGAAATTTTCAGCTTGGGACGGGGTCATTCCATGAAATATCAATCAAAAGTTGTTTACTTGAAGACAAAAGAAGGGTTCCTAACAAATTTACAGGTCGCTCTAAAAGGTGGAAGAAATGTATACCCCGATTTTTTTAAAACTTGGAATAAGATTTTAAAAATTTTAATCTCGGAACACAATGATTCCACGTTTAATCAAAATAGTCTATTTGACCTCCTCCGATTTTGATTAAGTGGTCTGAAAATATAATTAAAAAAAAAAACTTTTTTTTTTTTTTTATTTTATTAAAAATAAAAATAACATAACAAAATAAAGAAAATTTCAAGGGGTTTAACAAACTTCAAAAATAAGCATGTATTTATATTAAAAATAAAAAATAACACAAAACAGAACAAAATAAAGAACATTTCAAATAACTTAAAAATTAACTAATTTTGTTAAAAATAAAAAATTACATAAACCAAATTTCAAGGGGCTGGCACCAGTATAAAATTGATCGTCAGAACTTATTTAAGCTTCAAAATAGAATCTACCGATTATAATTTCTCTCCAATAATTGAGACTTTTGTGCTGTCTTGAGATCCAGAAAAAGTTTGTACATTCAAAATTGTGGTTGAAGTTGAAAGAGGAATGAAGGCATGGAACTTTCTGGTTCCAGGAATATTTCTGCACAGACTTAATCTCTCGCTCAATAACTCTTTTTGGATTTCATACTCACCAGCAGTAACAAAATTAAAATGAATATTGCGTATATTTTACACGCACCAATCAAACAACTGGCGAGAAGTCATTATTTGATTTTGGTATGGTCGCTGTAAACTTGCACGGGTAGCCAATCTTTTTACCGTACCACCCACTCCATCGCATGCTCCTTTACCATGCGAGGTGGCAAAGAAATGTCATTCCGCTGAGATACCATAATCTTCAGTATGTTTGCATAAATTCATAAAGTTTTTTCTGTTTTTGAATTGAGAGGCGGCTCCATCAAAAAAGTAATACATTTTTTCAACCGTAGGAAATTTTGATTTCAAAAAAGTAATCATTCTTTGTGTATATAAATACACTGCAATTGCATCGTGATCTAGGCAGTCAGATATGATCACAAAGCTTGTTGAAATGAGCTTGCCTTCTATCTTGCAATAAATTACGAAGGGAAGAATGGTTACTTGTGAATTATTCCAATGAAAACGTTGGATTTCATCTTGCATAAAAAATTTATAATTTTGTTACTGCTGGTGAGTATGAAATTCAAAAAGAGTTATTGAGCGAGAGATTAAGTCTGTGCAGAAGTATTCCTGGAACCAGAAAGTTCCATGCCTTCATTCCTCTTTCAACTTCAACCACAATTTTGAATGTACAAACTTTTTCTGGATCTCAAGACAGCACAAAAGTCTCAATTATTGGAGAGAAATTATAATCGGTAGATTCTATTTTGAAGCTTAAATAAGTTCTGACGATCAATTTTATACTGGTGCCAGCCCCTTGAAATTTGGTTTATGTAATTTTTTATTTTTAACAAAATTAGTTAATTTTTAAGTTATTTGAAATGTTCTTTATTTTGTTCTGTTTTGTGTTATTTTTTATTTTTAATATAAATACATGCTTATTTTTGAAGTTTGTTAAACCCCTTGAAATTTTCTTTATTTTGTTATGTTATTTTTATTTTTAATAAAATAAAAAAAAAAAAAAAAGTTTTTTTTTTTAATTATATTTTCAGACCACTTAATCAAAATCGGAGGAGGTCAAATAGACTATTTTGATTAAACGTGGAATCATTGTGTCCCGAGATTAAAATTTTTAAAATCTTATTCCAAGTTTTAAAAAAATCGGGGTATACATTTCTTCCACCTTTTAGAGCGACCTGTAAATTTGTTAGGAACCCTTCTTTTGTCTTCAAGTAAACAACTTTTGATTGATATTTCATGGAATGACCCCGTCCCAAGCTGAAAATTTCAGAATATGTTCCTTGGGACTAACTCTTTGAGTGTAAAAAGTTAAAAAAAAATCGGGGGATACATTCCCCCCCATATCCCCCACTCTTTGCCACGACCTTAATATAAGAGGTACACCCCTTAATAAAAAAAAAAAAAAAAATTTTATAGCAGTTTTGAAACGCATATTATTAGCTTTAAAACAAAAAAAAAAATGAGCGTCTCAGCTATTACATAATCCAAGATAATGAATTTTTAGTGTAAAAGAGCGTCACAACCTAAAAATTTCCGGCGAAATTGTTACCCCCATATTTTCGGCCCCAGTGGACGTAGGTGGCTAAAAATTTGGATTTGTCAGTTGTTCAATTAGTGTAACAATTGTGCCAAGTTTCATCAAAATCGGGGAAGGTCCTGCAAATTCATGATTGATTTCACATATTCTGACCCTGTGAGCATTGCTGAACGCTCCGTATATACTCGTAACTAAAAAGTATATTATCCGCATGCAAACTTTCATTATATTAAACAAAATATTTTCATTATATATATGTATACAATACAGTTGTTCAAATATTTCACTAAATTTAACTTCTATAGACTTTTTCATAAACTTGTTAGCGCGTGCATTCTTTTAATGCCGCAACAGTTGGCAATCTTAATGTATCAATGCGCATTATATTTTGAACAACATAATTCTTTTGCACATTAAATCAACTTAAACTTTAAATAATAATAAAACAACAAAAAATCATATATGTATGAATGTCTGAGAATATACAAATAACCTTGAGTATATATTTTATTACGGTGGGATAGAAGTGGTGGGTGCCGATAAACGATTAAGAAAGAAATTCTTCCCTAGCCCAAACCGAGAATCATTTAGTTTGCTACAAGCAGCTCAAGTTCCTGTCAACGCCTATCTGAGATAATTCACTCAGGTCTTGAAATAAATAGAGTCCCACAGTAAACATCTTACTACCGGCAAACAAAGAAGTTGCTCAGTAGATTCTTTCTCTTCCTAAAAGTTGCAGCTTATACATAAGTCATTTACCTTACCTTTAAGCACGTACCAATCCAATGCGGCTGGCGTGCGGAAATCGTGTCGCAAATAAATCGCAATGTACCTCTGTCAAATATTTATATGTGCAAAATGATTTTTTTTCTTTCCTTCTGAAAACTAACTGTAATTTAATGTCGACCATATACAATTTTTTTGATAATATCTCTCTCTCTTATCATATACTTTTTCCTCTTTTGGACTTTATTTGTAGTCCCGTTATCTCTGATTATCGCTGTAAGTTTGCGTTCCTGACACTTTAAAGTGAACAACTCTATTTTTCTCGGGTGTTTAGTATAAAATATCTTTCTGTACGTGACTAAAGTGATCGTTATGAATGAGACTTGCAGGTAAAGGAATTGGCGATATTGCAGCTGCGGTAAATCGGCATCGCAATACAGTTTCGAATTTCCTCAAAGACCCCGAAAACTATGGTTGTATTAAGTGCAGTGGACGCATCCCAACTGTAGACCAGAGGACTAAGCGACGCATTCGGCATTTAGCAGCTAATGAGAATATGAGTTGTAGGGAAATAAAGGTGGAATTGGGTCTAAATGTAACGAGACAGCGTGTCCAGCAACAGGCTAAAGGACGATATGTCTTCGGTACCAAAGCTGGTGAATTATATGCAGATAACTGGACTTTTCAACAAGACAATGCCCCGATCAACATTGTTCGGCCCACAAGGTATTTTTTTAAGTCCCGAAATATTCCATTACTGGAGTGGCCAGCCATAAGTCCCGACCTCAACCCAATTGAAGACCTCTAGGGGATACTTTCCGCCAAGGTGTTTTCAAAGTCGAAGCAGTATACGACGCTTAACCCTCGGAGGTATACGAAATTTGTGTCGGTAAATGGTATACAGAGGTCTGTGCAGACCTACATGGGATTTGTATAGAAATGCATAGTCAGGTGTCATAAAAGTCTCTATAAATGCATTTTATGCTAGGAAAACTACAAAATAAATAATTTATTCGAATTTTAACACATCTGTGTTATCTATTTAAGTAATTTTATTAATAATATGATAAACAAAAATATTTTATATACGGCAATCAAGGCAGGAGTATCTGGCATGCGAGTGTTGTTGGCATACCGGCTTTTTGCAATGCATGCAATGATAACGTGTTTTCTCTGTTTTTTGTCTAACTTAAAGCACAGCGAGCATGATGGTCTGCTGGAAGAGGATGCGGCATGGAGTGGTTGGTCATAAATGGGCGGGCCTGAAGCTACCTGCAAAAAAACAAAGTTGAAAAATTGATTTAGAATTTGAATTCAATGAATGAATGAAGAAATGAAATGCTTACATGTATGTAACGCCATGGATTATTTCACATGTTGCATGGCTCTTGCATGTGGATTTTCGGCTCTCTGTTCCATGTGAGAGGAACATACGTCTTCTGCCAGTCCTCTTTACATAACCCAAATTGTCATGTATGACAAAAGCAGCCAATCCCGCAACATCCAGCATATTACAAAACATGGCCAAAGGCCATCGCTTTGTGGCCCGTTTGCAGGTGTAGCCACCAACCATCTGGTCCATGGTGTCCACTCCTGCTTTATAGATGGTGTAGTCTATTATTTGGAACGGCTTCTTTGCTGGTTTTGAAGAGTCGACGGAAGAATTATAATGTTCCGTAGATATGAGAACCACTGCTTTTTTTTGGCACATATGAGCACAGTGCGACATTATCATTGTGGTAGGCGAATAATGTGCTCGACACCTCTCTTTTTGGGTCCAACATCTCCATCGGTATGCAGGCCTTGTTTTTCCTAAGGGTTCCTACATAAGCCAACCGTTTTGTCATCAAAGCCGTGACCAAATCATAGGATGAAAAAAAGTTGTCGGCATATATTGTTCGACCAGAACCACTATATTTATCTACCAATTTAAAAACAACGTTCTCGCCAATGTTTGCCGCACGTGGTTCATTTGGTTGTCTTCCAACATATATAATTCCTTTTAGTGGATAATTTGAATTGGCATCGCACAACCACCATACTTTTATGCCGTACCTGACTGGTTTCGAAGGTATATATTGGGTGAATCGCGTGCGGCATCGGTACGGAAACAATTGCTCATCCACAGTTATTTGGGCACCCGGAACATATCGATGCTCGAAATTGCTCTAAATGCGAACAGATCTCGTGGTACCGTTATCAAATCTAATATATTTTAGTATGAGTTTATAACGGTTAGTAGACATCGTCGCCTTGTAGATAGGGTTACCATTGTGTCCCCACAGCTCGTGACTAGGCTGATCGTTTTGCCCGAATATGCCGGCAAACATGGTAAGGCCAATAAATGCGTATATTTCTGCTTCGGTTACAGGTTTGCTCCACACTCGCGGTGTCTGGTCAGGATGCAGCGCAGACCATTTACGGCACATCTCCTGGGCCTTACGGTTTGTTTCCCGTACAATTATGCTGATGATCTCGGGTGTTACAAGTGATTTAAATATGGAGATGGGGTTTCGCAAAGTGCCTGTAACCGGGACTTCACGACACATAGTGACGCAGTTATGTGCACGAGGTCTACCAGCGGGCGGCAGAGCGCTTGTCCACATCTCGCCATCCTTTGACATGAACGATGTAGTCGAGCTCGACGAATGTGGCCCATCGTCCATACCGACGGCTTCAAGACCTTCGGGGATAGCTACAGCGCCTGCAAACAAATCTTCCAGTTCCTCGTCATCGTCATATAGACTTTCCGTTTCAATTGACATGTCTTCTTCAGCATCGGAAGCCGCTTCATCTAACACTGGCAGATAGTCTGGATCCGCTTCGTCGTCGTCTTCGAAAGGAGTACTTTCCTCCGGCTGTTCTTCATCACCGGCCAGCCACAATCCTAAATTTTCTTCCATTTGCCGTCTCTCTTCTTCTGGTAAGCTTAAAAATCTTGGGGTGCGGTTCACCACGTCCATCATATTATCAATAGCAAATGCAGATGCCATTTTTTAAATGTTTCACTTCAAAAGATGTTGAAATATTTCTTTACACTTCAAAAGACGTTGGTATATTTTTTATATATTGTTTTTGCAACGACCTTGTATTTTCTGTGACGTTGGTATATTTTTATATGTCTTTTTACAACGACTTTATATATATTTTTTTTATATGTTTACACTTCAAACGATGTCCGTATTATTATTTTCTATGTTTACACTTGAAAATATGTTGCCTGTATTTTATTGAGCCTGTACTCTATTCAATACAAGTTGTATACCCAATTCAAAAACGGTTTCAATAAATATAATATGCAAGAGTTATACCTGAACCAACAGATATACATAGTTACTATCATTTACTTCTTATTTTTGTGGCATACTTCAAACAAATTCTCTTAAAAAAAAAATACATATGTTTAGACTTAAAATTTTGCTGATATACTAATATTTTGTTTGCACTCTTTTCAATATGTACATTTTATATACATTTCCTCCACAAAACCCCACTCAAAAACGGTTTTATCACCTTCCCCCCCTTCATTCCATACGAATTATATGTAGGTCTGCACAGACCTGTGTATGCTGTTTGTCGACACAAATTTGTAAACCGGGATTACATCGAACCTGGATCCACTATTGCTCTGATTTTTTGCTCACTGTCTTCGGAGATTGTTGCTCCAGGAAGTCATGGAAGGATTTGTCTCTAACATGAAAGACAAAAAAGTTACACACACTTTTATATGCAAAAAGTCTGCACAGACCTGTCTATACCTCCGAGGGTTAAAGAACTAAAATTAGCAATATTGGCGGCATGGGAGAAAATTGGCATGACCACTTTAAGCAACTTAGTGAGTTCTATGCCACGCAGGCTACAAGTTCTTATACACAAGGGCAACTCAATATCATATTAATTACATATTTTTTTTAGATAATAATAAGAATTAAATTTAAGTTTAATTTTTGCATATATAAATATTTTCTATGAAGAATATATCAAACACTTTTTTTTGTTCTAAAAAAGAAATGAAAAAATATGTTTTCTTAAAATTTTAAAGAACACACAAATATAAACTAATATGTATATAAAATAAAAATCAAAAAACTTTTAGTTTTCAAAGCTCCAACTCAACATGATACATTGCACATATAAATATTTGACAGGGGTATTTTGTTATTGTAACAACAATTTGCGATTTCGGTGCGACACTATTTCAAATCGTGCCAAAAAAATCACTGATGATAACAAGATTAACAAGAAATAACTCAAATGCAAAGTATCTTAATATTTTAAAGATTCGCGGTACCGTATGATTATAATCTTCCTAAATCACTATTTTCGCGTATCAAAGTATAAATAATTTCGAAGTAATTAGATGGATTATCATATATATATATGTATGTATATAATGAGAAATGTTATCCTCTGCTCTCTAAATTTGAATTGCAAGTACATTCGATTCCTGCAAGCAGCGCTGCAGCCGAACGAACGAGCGGTGCACTAGTAGTTGCGATGCACCGGCGCAGGTCTCTGGTGCGTGTATAGCAATTTCAGTGATCGTATTACCTTTTTTACTAATTTGGTAACGACATTCGCGACGCGACGTGTACGTACTCAGTTTCACAAGTAGTGGCTGGCAACTTTTCATCGACTACATCGCCGATTACTTTAGTACTGAGTGGTAATCTGTAAAGTAGTGTCTCGAGCGATTTTCTATTGTTATTCGTTACTGAAGTAACCTTATATACATATATTTTGGTTATGTACGTTACAACTACTACCTGATTACCTGAATTAAGTCATAATACGATGTTTTAATTTTTTTGAAATTCTATTTTTTTATGTTTTTACTTTTTCTTTAAGAAATAAGACCACCTAGAAATAAGTCATAATAAATCGTTGTTCTTTTCTATCCTTAAGAATTTCATAATTGTATTTTCACCTTATATTTAAACTTGTACTTCAATTGAAATTAAAATTTGAATTTAAAAATCAAAAGTGGCAAAAATTCCTCTGTAAAATTAAAATGCTGAATAATTTTTTTTTTTTATTTTAAATCTTATTGGATTCCCTTTGTGAAACAATAAAGTGTATTACAAATTGGCGGAAAATTTTTTTCATTTTACCACTAAAAATGGTCAAATATATATCGGTTATTTAAAAAAAATATTAAAAAATAAAAATAATCTAAAAAAAACCCCAGCCCGGAATCGAACCTGGGTTCTTTTCACTTTGCTATCACTGTTTGTCGATGAATTCGTCAACGAAATCTAACTGACAAATTCGTCGATGAAATGTTACCGATGAATTCATCGACGAATGGTAGTTCAAAGGGTGAGTCATCACCAAAGCGGCCATCCCCTTGTTATATTCGCCGCTCAAAAGCATTGCGGGTAGTTTGGCAGGTAATCGATGGCTTTTTGTGGTAGTCGATGAATTCATCGACGTAGAGTCGATTCCCTTTACTGCAGGGATATTACCATAAATATTTGTAATTATCTCACGCTTACGTAAAAACTTTTTGTTGCATAGTTAAACATGGATGGAAAGTTAAGTGGGGCAGAGTATCGCAAGCGAGCTAAAGAAAAAGATGATAAACAAAAGGGTACGATTAAAAAAACGCGGAAATTAGACGATTTCTTTGGAAAACCGTCTACAGATATTAAAGATCCTATCATTGATACAGCACTCGACGATCCAAGTAGAAGTGGCGCTCCGTCAACTGATGATTCTGCAGGGGCTTTAAATGAAAATACTTTGATCGATCTGGCAAGAATATCAAAAGAACAAGCCGAAAATGTCCCACTAGTACCAGGAGTGGTAGGAGTAAGAGTGCAGCCCCATCCTCTGGACCAGGAGCTCTACGAAAACAGCGACGGTCCAACTAAATGGACAATCGACGAGTTCACGCGTGATCACATTTGTAAGAACCAAAATGATTTTCCTAAGATTTTCCATTTATTCGAACGTCGGCTTCTCAATGGTGAAAAAGTTCGGCAAAAGTGGCTAATTTATTCCAGAAGTACAGGATGTGTTTTTTGTGTTCGTTGTCTGCTTTTTAATGGCGGGGAGAGTCAGTTCGACAAAAAAAAGGTTTCAATGACTTGAAAAATTCATATAATCGAGTGTCAACTCATGAGAATTCGCCTACTCACAAATTATCTGTTCTGCGTATGAAAGAACGAAGCAACGTGTTAGGTCGCATTGACTGCGCATTAACAATGCAATTAATTTACTTCTGCATCAGTGCGTGTAAGTAGGAAAGCAATGTGTAAGTAGCGACAACCAATCACTCTGCACAATCGATAAATGTCTTCGGTTAGTGACTTGTGTAAATACACACCACAGTGGCTTAACGGGCTATACGCTGCTGATGATGATGCTTCACAAACATCGAAACGATCGTCCAGCGAATGTGAGTTCGAGTCCCACCCGCGGCATTTACATTTTTTTCACTAACCGGAGAAAATATGATCTCTTATAGCCTTTAAGTTGTTTAGTTAAACAATTTTCTGAATCAATTAAAAGTGGGAACAAAGTAAATTCATGAATTATGTATCTAGTCCAGTGGTAACCAACCCATAGCCTCGCGAGACAGACAATAATCGCATTTTTCACACAACTCACATGTACACAACAACTATGTTTGGTTCGAAGCATCAGTCTATGCCTGTGCGTTTGCGACCGCACACAATCACATAACACGTTTGAGGGCGTGTATTCGGTTTTGCCTACCACTGATCTAGTCTATAATGATGGTTGCTGAGAAAGGGGAGGCACATGGCCTGGAGCGGCTAGGACTGCAAATACGCCACTGGCCTTTTTAATTTGCAATAATGCAAATGCAAAAGCATTACCATTGTTCGCAATGGCAATTAAAAAATTTTAATTTGCATTTGCTCAGACAAAGTAAATGCAGGTTGTGGAATCGGATGCCAATTGTAATGAAATATGGGAATGATTTTAATTATTTTGAATTTGTTTGACTGCTGGTAATTCTGGCTTTAAAGGATTATATACATAACTATGTATCTAGTTTTGTGGCTTCGATAGGTATTGCCTCGCGTACTTTCAAATTCATAAACCTGTACTGTATAAAATATTTGAAAACCAAAACTATTAGATATCAGATATGAAGTAAATGCTTTGAAAGTAAGTACACTTGCCAATGGTATTTAAGTTTTTTTTTGAATTTGCATTTGTATTAAACATTCAAATTAAACTACAAATTATAATTGTCATAAAATTAATTTGCCTCATGTAGGCTACCAATCAGAGTGTCCTATCAATACTGTAACAAGAATTGGAAGGCTTGGGCCTGGCTGTCTACTGCATCCTCACATAGGAGCGTCAACTCACAGAAAAACTTGGTTGAGTCAGCCGAATTTAGACGTTGTCACAACCAAATTAGAGGTTGTCACAACGGAATTAGTGATTGTCACACCCGAATTAGAGATAGTTACAGCCAAATTAGAAGTTGTCAGAACCGATTTGGAGGTTGTCACAGCCAAATTGGAGGTTGTCACAATCGAATTTTGAAATGTTTTTTATTCAGTAGGTGATATAAATAATTACAATGGAAGCTTTTGCCAGAAGATGCTTCAAATGGTGGAAGACGACGGAAACATGTTGAACTGTCTTTTCATGTGTGACGAGGCCCATTTCGATTTAAACGGCAACATAAACAAACAAAATTGTCGAATATGAAGTGCTTCCAACCCACAGATACTCCATGAGAATTATGCCGAATGAGAATTTCTTTCAACTCTGTGTGGTTTCAGCAAGATGGTGCAACTCCTCACATAGCCCGGCCTGTTATGACAGAATTGCGACGGAAATTTCCCAATAAGCTAATATCCAGAAACTCCACATTCCGTTTGCCCCCCGGGTCGCCTGACCTTACTGCACCTGACTTTTTCTTGTGGAGTTATTGCAAACAGGAAGAAACAATTGCGGCTATTCCTGTCTCAACTCTCCAAGCTGTAATGAACAACTTTTTGGTAAGATGCCACACATGCATCAACGTGCAGGGGCTATATTTAATAAAATTGAATGAGCTTTAACATGAATAAAAGAAAAATGAATTCCATACACTGAAAAAAAAAGTTATTTGAGTTTCTTAATGTAGCAATATTCATCAGCCACCCTGTACTTACACTTATATGGCTAAGGCTGTGGGCGGATCGAACTCTTTTAGTCCGTGGTATAATTGGGTGAATAAAGTTTGGTATGGTCGATAAAATTTTGTCATTTTGCTGTCCAGATTCATGTGATGAAATTTTGAGAGATTATTAACAAATTTTTGACATTCAGTCGCCGCACAAAACAGGACAAGTACTCAGTGACTGAAAAAATAAATAAATCAAAAATATGTTGCACTTATTTTTGCGGCTTTGGAAGAATTGGTGAAGTTGCAGTTCAGCCAATGGACGTTTTTGTTAATATTCAGCGTAAAAGACAAACGACAAAACAAATAAAACGAATAAAACATTTGTGTCCATGTTTAGCAAGATGCATTCAATAAGGTAGTGGGAGCAGCAGATGTTGATGTTGTATAACAAACTTTGGTTCTAATATGACCTGTTTAAAATGAAAATAAAACTCTAAAAATTACTTAAAATTGCATATATTTATATTTTTTTATTTTAAACAATGCAAACACAATTGTTTAAACAACATTTGACAATTTTTGTTGGACAAATGAATGAAACAAAACCAATCAGCATTGTTGATGCTATCACCTTACCAAATACATCTTGTTGTTAAACAAATGTCATTATTTGTTTCGTTGTCCAAATTTATAGTAGCCCTGGGACTAGTCTAATTTTTGACACTAGAAATTAACCACGCAAACTTCAAAATTTTGTTCGGTGCAAAATATCTGACCCAATCCGCCCACAGCCTAATTATGGAAAATGAATTTACATAGAAATAATTACATAGAAACATCTCTGTTGCAAATAAGACTTTAACAAAAGGTAGAATGGTGCGGGAACTAATGACTTGAGTTTATAAAGCATGCCAGAATGCCAAACTCTATCAAATGCCTGGCTGACATCTAGGAATACAGCAGAACTGTACTTTTTGTTCTCAAATGAACACTTATGTATATCATTAATTATTCGATGGCATTGCTCCGGTGTACCATGACAGCTGTGAAATCCAAACTGGTATTCAGGAATGATATTAATGCGCATCAAGAAACTTTTTTTATGTGTTAACATCTATAGGCACGAGTAGGGCAATCTATCAAAGTGAACACATGCAAACAACACACAGCGTTAGCATCACATACGTGGTTGTTGTACAACAATAGTCTCTGCCTGAAAATAAGTATAATGGTATTGATGTAGCGGCAGCGAACAAATAAGCAGGTCGGCCCGGCCAAAGAATATTGAATAGTATAGAGAACTCATTGAACGAATTGTATGACTCAAAAGCACTGGCGACATCTGGCGAATGATTCAAAACGTATTACTCTCTTTTTGTCATAACTTGGTCCATTCATAATTTTGATGTGAAACATTGATGCCTTTTGAAACATTTATGCTTTTTGTATTGTTGTATGTAATAACATTGTCGACATGGTGCATTTATATTGAAATACTATATAAAGAGAATAAGACTTGTTTATGCTACCTTACTCAGACTCTCTTCATGAGAGCGGAAAAAGAGTGCATTTAGTTCTCTATACTATTCAATACTTTTTGTCGTTGCTCTGTTTATGACAAAACACAAACAATTATTACAGTGAGCTCAATGTTGTTTTATTTATTTTAACAATATTAGATCTAATGTTAGAAAAAAAAAGTACAATAGCAAAAGAGCCTTCAGTACAAAAACTATTTTTTTATTTTCCAATGTAACATTTATTAATGTGTTCATAGAAATCGAACAGGTAACAATTATGTCACTGAGCTAAATATTGATTTATTTATTTTAACAATATTACATCCAATGTTAAAGCAGATGTAAGAAAAAAGAAAGTGCAATAGCAAAAGGGCCTTCGCACAAAAAATATACTTTTTTTTATTTTCCAATGTAACATTTACTAATGTGTTCATAGAAATCGAACAGGTACCGTGTAACAAAAAGATGTTAACACATCGCCCGTGAGTTCGAAAACTCATTGATTTTTGTTTAGTTATTTAGCCTTATTACGAGTGTCGTCGTATTTCGACTACGACATTTTTGTAAAAGATTAAAGATTACATGCCAACTTTGTCTCTAATCTTTTACAAAACGGTCGTAGTCGAAATACGAGAACGACATTCATAATAAGGCTGATTGTGTCCCGCTTGTTGGTCATAACCAGTTGGGCAGGTTAAGCACGCACCAAGTTGTGAGGGGTTTATGTGTGGATCTTCCTACAACTTAACAGAGTTCATATTTTGATTTTTGTTTAATTCCTTAAGAATTTGCAGCATGAAAAATGCAGTTTTGAGCTTCGTAACAAATCTCAAAAATAAATAATACTAGGACCATATCTAACTTTATTGATTTATAGAAAAACCGGTTCAACCACGTCGTAGTGAAACTTCCTCGACTATTGCGTAGTTGACATGAATTGGTTAATGTTAACTACACTTATGAAAAGTTTAACTTTGAACTAAGTCGGCAGTTCTTGTCAACGATACGTAGTTGAGTTTCGACCATGGTTGTTGTTGTAACAGATTTTCTGTTTCCACTCGTTCGTCCCTGGAAGATATAAAAAACAAAAATTATGTGTAATTCCCCTATGTGTCACTGGAGGTAGCGGTGGGGAGCTGGAGAAATTGTGCCACCTCCAAGGGTCTGTCCCATAGGTCCACTGGGCGCAAGTCAGTAGGCCTATCAGGACAGTTGAAAATGTGGATAGTGTCATGAGGGCTTTGTAGGCAGTGTGGGCACTGATCTAAGGTGCCTGGGATTATCCTTGATCTCTATGAGTTCAGGATAGAACTCCAACCAGATCTAAGCTGTGCCAGAATGGTTCTGGTGTGCCTAGGCAGAAGCCTCTCATTATTCGAAATCGCGGGAGGGTGTTCATTAAGGACCCTGTTGCAAGAGTAGCCGTTTATGGCCTCTGACACCGCCGTGTTATGCAACAATTTCTGTGCTACTGCTATTGACAATCTGTTGACGTCCGATGGAATGACGTCTTGGATGTCCGCACAGTAGCGCCTGATGTCCTTCCGGATGTGACGGGGGGTGGATCCTGTGTCAGAATATGATGGTTGGGATGACTGGGCAGATGACAAGCCAAAAGAAACTGCCTTGTTAACAACACATTGTGTTGTTGCACTGACAGTAACTTGGTCTCCTCATGTAGATGATCCACGTACGTCATTAGTGTGCATCCGGTTGCGATTCGAAGTGCACTATTTTGGATCCTCTGTAGACCTTTCCACTGGATATCGCTCAAGAAAGATGACCACACCGGGGCGGCATAGTTGAAGACCGAGCGACTTATAGCTTTATAGGTCACTACAATTGTCTCCTTCTCCATGCCCCAAGTTGTCCCTGCAAGGGCCTATAGGACCTTGTTGCGGGTGTGGACTTTTTTCCTGATGTAATCCGCGTGTTTAGAGAAAGTAAGGAGATTATCGAAAATAACTCCGAGTATTTTGGGGTTACGGACAGTGGGTATATACCCCCCATTGACAGAGACGTCGAGCTCTCTCCTTACTTCTTTGGTCCAAGAAGTGAAAAGGGTCACAGAAGACTTCGACGGAGATAACTGCAAATTCCGTTCCTGCAGAAAGCTAGTAAGGGTGGCTAGATAGCTGTTAATCCTAGCACATATATCGTCTACATTTACGCCTGAGGAGATTATGGTACAATCATCGGCGTACGACATAATACTAACTCCTTGAGGAGGTGCAGGAAGATTCGCAAGATAAATGTTGAAGAGTATAGGTGACAATACTCCTCCTTGCGGCACACCCATTTTATCTTGCGATAACGGGAATTCTGGCACCTGAACTCTACAAATGCCTGCCTCCCATTGAGGTAGCTACCGAGCCAGCGCTTGGTAGTATTTGGGAGAGACGAGTTCAGGATGTCCTGTAGCAGGATCGAGTGATCGACAGTATCAAAAGCTTTAGACAGGTCTAAAGCTGCGACTACTGTACGTTCAGCGGGTCTGCTCTGATTGAGGCCATTGGTGATATGGGTAGTTATCTCGTTTAACGCCGTCGAAGTGCTATGCGCTTGCCTGAAGCCATGTTGGTGATTGGCGAGCTGAAAATGCTCTTTCAGGGTCGGCAAGAGTAGGGACTCCAAAACCTTTGCTACGGGTGATAAGAGAGAAATCGGGCGGTAAGATTCTCCCTGGTTAGCGGGTTTATCAGGTTTTAGGAGCGGGATAACTCGAGCAGTTTTCCACACATCTGGTATGACCAGTTGGCACACCGAAAGAGTGAGTGTGTGCGCGAGAAATCGAATCCCTATAGGTCCGAGTTTCTTCAGCATTATCATCGAGATGCCATCCCGACCGAGAGCTTTAGAGGGTTTAGATTTGGAGATAATGGCTTCAACTTCGCTGGGTGTGAAGGAGCAGGGTACAAGATCTCGTTTGAGATTTTTAGTTCTCCGAACTACAGCTCTCTTGGTCCTATTCTGCTGGGTTGGGTGTGCAATAAATTGCTGGCAGAATTTGGTAGCGCATTTCCTGGCATCCGTGTAATGCGTATTATCAAACGCGATAGCAATGTGACCCTTATTGTTTCCATTGCCAGATAGACCTCTGATAGTAGACCAAAGCCTTTTCGAGCCAATATTACAATTTACCAGATGTTCAAGCCATCTGTCGCGACGGTGCTGGTTGATGAGTACGTTAATCTCATCCGTCAAGGGCAATATTCGTTCATCGGCTGGGTTGCTGGCGCGTATGAGATCACGCTGATCCGCAAGACGCGCAGCCTCAGATGGGAAGTTGGGTCTACAGTTAAGAATTCTACCAGCTGGGATAAAGCGTTTTGCAGCTTTGAGTATGGTGTCTGAGGATCATCTCACCCTGTCTGGCGCAAGAGGGTAGCTGCAAATGACGAAGGGCTTCGTCGATAGCGTTCGTAAAGCCAGGCCAGTTGGCCTTGTTGTAGTTGACGAACGTTCGTTTATCCGACTCCACAAAATCGCTAGGCTTCTCTACAGTGATCAGGATGGGAATATGGTCTGAGTTTAAGGCTATATGGGTCTGCCAGGTGGTATTGGGCAGTAGCGACGCACTGACGATGGAGATGTCAGGGGAGCTTGAGCAATTAGCCGTTAATCTTGTAGAGAAGTCCTCATTTATAGCTGCGAATTCCGAGTCGTCTATCTGGTCTGCAATATTAATGCCACGCTGGTCTGCAACCAGCTGGGAGAACCACATCTCATGATGAGCATTGAAGTCGCCAAGTATGATCGTACTATCACCCCGGAGTAGGTGTTCGATTGTGGGATGATAGCCCGCACCGATGCTATTAACTGGCGGTATATATACATTGACGATTTCAATAGCGATTTCTCCAGTCTCTATCGCTATGCTCATCGCCTCAAGGAACTGATCGGGCTGGGAGAGAGGGGGTGGGTCCGTGAGTCTGAAGCTCACGCTTCGCTCGATGATGAAAGCGAGACCTCCACCGTGATTTTTCCCCCTGTCCCTCCGAATAATGACATAGTTCCCATGAGATGAAAGTCTACACTCGCTGGTGAGCTTAGTCTCCTGAACGGCGGCTATAAGGATCTTGTGAGCATGCATATAATTGGTGATCTCAGCAATTTTGTTCTTAAGGCCATTACAATTAAATTGCATGATCCTGAACGATTGCTGATCAGCAACTGTATGCGGTTGCCGTCGAGGGAGGTGCCGTGGCGTTGAGTTGGGAGCTGTCTGGCGCAGCTGGGGTATTGCCGGGGGCAATATAGGGGCTGTCAAAGGCAGCTGTGGGGTTGCCGGGTGCAACTGATTGGCTGGCGAGTGCAGCCGTGAGGATTCGGGAGCTGTCGGGCGCAGCTGTGTTGACGTCTGAGTAGACTGTATGGCTGACATGGGCAGCTGAGGGGTTGCAACGTGCAACTGAGTGGCCGCGGGTTGCGGCTGAAATGGTGCGTGCCTGAGGGTTACAGGACGTAATTGAGTAGCTGACGGGGGCAGCAAGGGAGTTGTCGATGACAACTGAGTAGCTGACGGGCGCAGCTGAGTTTGAGCGTGAAGCTCATTTGAAATTGCAGGACGCAATTGAAAATTTGACGGGGGCAACCGAGATGGGTTGGTTGCCTGAGGGGATTGTTGTAGTGGCCGAGGCGTGATTGAGGAAAATTGCACTAATCTGGGGGCTGGTGTATGAGTAATAGTCGCATTCCCCACTGGAGTGCCGACAGTTGTCCCGGCATTAGCCGTGCAACAAGCAGCGACAAAGTCCCCGTTCCAGTTCCTGTGCGAACGAAGACTAGTGCAACGCCTCATATGACACCAATTCCTACAGCGATTACCGATGTAATATTCCTATTAATATCACCGTCGCAGACTGAGCAAAGCCATTGGGAAGGCATCGCTGCATTGTGATCTGAGGGTGTCAATCGATCACTGGTTGGGGGTGTTAGGGCAGGAGTAGGGTTGCCCGACTGCTGTAGGTTACCACAACAACTCGCCACAAAATTTCTCGACCAGTCTCTATGACTAGCGAGGCCAGAGCACCTTCTAAGATGACACCAGTTGTGGCATCTATTGCATTGGACCTGGGTAAGATTCCGATGGATCCTGGTGTGACACACAGAACAGATCGAGACCTCGGGAGGGCCTGGGTTCTGTTCTATGCCAGCAATAATTAATAACATTTTGAGCAAACCTGCTGACATGATTTGCTCACCTGGGTAAAAAACGGGTGGGTGATACAGCTGTTGCTGAGTTGACAATCCTTGGCCGAGTGAAACTCGGGTCGTTCCGGAGCATAGATCCGATTGTCGTGGGAACGACCATGGTTGTAGTTTACCATGCTTTTATTAATAGTAATAGTTGAAATTAACTTCAACGTTTGTTTAAGTGTATACTACATGGTTAATAAAAAATGCAATTTGTTTTTTGCTAATGATTTTATTACAATTATACAAACTCGAAAAGAATATTAGATATTAAGAAAATTAAAATATTTTCCCATGAGGTATGTCCAACAATGGTGTCGCGACTTCGGCGTAGGTTTTGCTACGTCCACCACATGTAGACACATAAGTGGTTCTACGGGGACAACAAACACGGAATAGTTGGCATATTTGGAACCGTTCTTGCATGTGCTTATTCCTACCTACGTACGTGGGCTCGCTTCGTGGTTACGATCGCCAAAATCTATGTGCTTTTTCTGCATTCGGGTCATTTGGTTATTTTTCATTTTACTATTAATGTCTTTCATTTATTTATTTACACTTGTACTTTGAGGTCTTTCGGCAAATGCAATCCAATCGCAGTACAATAGCTTTGTTCCTTTACTTTACCGCGGGATCCCGCGGGAACCCAAATTTACCCAAAAGCGTTCCCGTACGCAAAAATTGGGTAAATGAGAGCGATTTTTTGTTTCTCTTAACGTCAAAATGCGTTTCTCTTTTTACCGAACTTACCCAGACTTTTTCTTCGGGTAAGTTTGGGAAAAGTGTCAAACAATCAGCTGTTCGAAACGTCAACATAAAAACATATGTATTATTTGTGAAAAAAATAACACAAGTGAAAAAAAATTATTGAATTTACAATTACATTAACTTGAAAAGTGATTACTTTGAGAGTGCCTAATTAAAGAAGATGGGAAGTGTGCAAATGAACAGTGAAAGTTAACATGATATGTCCCAATCCACATACGGAATCTTTTGTCGCCGGAGACACGAGTTCGTGGGAGAGGGAGGCGAGATATAAGAAGAGGGGTACTTACGTCGTCCCTCTCTCTCCAACGAACTCGAGTCGCCGGCGACAAAAGATTCCGTGTGTGGATTGGGACTATGCAAGATTTGTTGTCAAGCATATGTTTTCTGTTTTGACATTTGTTTTCGGGTAAGAAAAGTGGTTTTTTGCGTTCCTTTACTTTTGGGTAAATTTGAGTATTTGACAGTGAATTTTGCTTTTACTCTCATTTACCCGAACTTTACCCGAAAAGTAAAGGAATAAAGCTAATATATTACAAATAAAAGTTTCAATATTTGTGACAAAGTTCTTTTTATATTTTGACGATTCAAATTTGATGTTTGATTGTTATCTGTTCAAATAACAAGTTGTTAACATTTAAAACACTATTTAAAAACAATTACAGAAGTTAATTTAAAATTTTTAACAATCAACTACGCATTCGTTTAACTACGTTATTTTAAGCATTTTTATCGGTGTGTACGTCCTTTCCACGTAGTTTATGCAGGCTAAGCGTTAAATGTAGCCTGTTTGCTGGATATATATTAAATTGTTCGATGGAAAATTCAAAATAAATCTATATATCAACATAAATATTTATATTATTTTGCTTTTATTTATACTCGTATGACAGTAAAGTATTATAAACAAATATATATATTTACAATACTACATACATATATGTTAATCATATCGGTTTAGGTATGTATATATATATATATTCCAAATAGGTATAGTATATAATAATGTTATATATAAATTGCTTTTGCATCACAAAATAATTACAACGTTTTGTTACTATTATTATATCAAATGATAAATAACATTATAATAATCAATTTTGTTTGAGATTTATTTAACAGGTGTGAGTTACTAATAATTTAGATATGACGAAGCAGATGATTTTATTATTGTTAACTAAAACATCTTGAGAGGTAGAAACAAAATTCATTGGGACAGGTTGAAAACTATTTGCATAGATATTAGAATTTGAAAATTAATAAAAATATAGGTTACTTACAAGTCATAAACAAAAATAGATGAAAGATGTGTAGCAACATTGCAGAAAGAACATAAGTTTTTGTTGTAATAATATGTGGTGTTAATAATCCTTAAATGCAAAGCTTAATTGGGAATCCTAATTCGGAATCTTTTTACTTATATTCTGCGTTAAATTAAAAGTTTGTATTTGGCACACAAGGTACACAATTAAATTGCTTTAAAATAATATCAATGGCAATATTTATTGGAGTATTTTCGAGATGTTAGTAATAGATCTCTTATTACAATTGTCATTTCTACAGTTAGTAACAATTAGGTTAGGCATGGTTACAAAGTCACAATTACTTTAATAGCGCCTTTTATTAAGGATTGATAATAATTATTGTATAATATATTTTAGTTTCGCATTTCAATTGTCTCTTTCCATATGCGACATGATAGCTGTGAGGCTCTAATCATTCATTATATCTTTTTTTTAGTAAGACTCATCCCACTGTAAATATAGAATATTAGAAGTTATCTATATTATAATGTAAAAATTTCAATATAGATATATCATCATTTGGAGTAAAATATGATGGGTATGCCAAATCCTAACTATAGACGTGACAACGTGCTCTATGTATGTATTAATGTTTGCCGCTTAAGCAGGTGAAGTGTTAAGATGAAATATCAACAATATCGAACATGCAGAAGTTATAATAGCCCTAAACAATCAAGCAGATTATACTCGGATTGTAAAGAAAAATATTTTTTTGTTGTTTTTTAGGACCAGATACATCAATTATGTATTATTAAAATTTAGTATGTTTTTGTTTAGACACTTTGTTACGAAATTATTGGATCGCTCGACAGGTGTGAGCCCAACAATAAGGTTACAGTTCAATTTCCTTATTTTCATTTATGTATGTATCTGTGCCGAAAAGGAAAAACGACTTATTGTGCATTTCCAACTTTTTTAGTTGAGCATCTTTAGGAGGTATTTTCCATGAGATATGTAAACAATATCTGGTGCATGACTTCCTGATGCCTAAGTCAAATTAAACAAAAACTGGATCTGGAGGTAATTGAGACCACAGTGGTAATTTTAGTGCACTTAATCAATATTTTCCTAAGTGCACTTCCTCCATTGGAGTCCATTGGAGTACATAGAATGTAGGCCTTTGAGTATTTGATATCAGGATGTCATCTCTAAGTTAGTACGACTTGTGTCATTGGTACTGGAGTGCCAATTTTCAAGTGTGGGGGAGTTGGACATGACGCTACGCTGTACCATCTAGTGATCAAAAGAGCCAAGTTACTATGAGTGTAGTCGACCCGAAGGTGTTGAAAACATGAGCGGAAACATTTTGCGATGACAAGTTGGACAGCAACACTGCTCAGTTTACAGTGGGCCAAGCCGACACGATGGTGCTTTAAACGCGAATGAAAATCACGTTGGACAGCACCAACACTGAAGCTATCGCGAGCCTAGTCGATCCTATCGTGCTGAAAACGTGAGAAGTATTTAAAATGATTCATTGGTACATGTACAAGGTGGGGCAAAAGTAATCACACTATTGGAAAACCCTATAACTTTTGCAAATGGCAATTCGGTTTTGACATTTCTGAAGTAACCAAACGTAGAACACAAATTGACAAGCCATGGAGCGGTTTATTCCCCATGAACGCGGAATAATTGTTTCAATTTGTTGCGCAGTTGTGTTGGCGCAGCGTGAATTTCGTCGCAGATTTCCTGGCTCTCCGACAACAACTGGATATAAACTGCGGCGCCTTGAAGAGACTGGGACAACACGAGATCTTGCCAAGGCTGGCCGGCCCCGGACCGGCCGTTCTGTTGAGAATATCGCTACTGTTGCCCAAGATGTCGTAGAGGAGCCCGGAACATCGAACAGACGACGTGCCACGTAATTGGGCATTGACAACGTGTAACCTACGCTCAAGCCATCCTGAATCTCAACGAAGAGGTGGACGATTTCCCATCGAAAATTATCATGAGCGATGAGGCTCATTTCCATCTTCGCGGTTACGTGAATAAACAAAATAAACACCCACGAAGAATCACCCGATCAAAGTTACTGCGTGGTGTGCTGTTTACGCTGGAGCAGTCACCAGACTATTTTTTTTTTTGAGAACGCCGCGGACTAAACGATGATTGTGGACCGCTCGCGCTACAGAGCCATGATGACCGAATTTGTTCTTCCTCAATTGGATGATTTGGGACTGAAGAAGATGTGGTTCCAACAGGACGGTGCAACGGCGCACACTGCTCGACCATAACCGATATTCTGAAGGAATCATTTCCGAGTCGCTTAATATTTCGTTTTGGTGATTTACACTGGCGGCCAGATCACCCGATTTAACCGTTCCAGAGTTCTTTTTATGGGTTTTTTTTAAGTCGCGGGTTTACGTCAACAAGTCTCAGACTATTGAAGCTCTAAATAAGAATATGAGCCTAGAATGTGAGAACCTGTCGCCCGAAGATCTGGCAAGAGTGATGGAAAATGCTATTAAACGAACCCGTAAGGTCACTAACTCTGGTGGCGGTCACTAGGCAAATTTCACAAGCAGAACCAAATATTTTCATTAAAAAAATTACAGCAAAAGAGCATAGGATGATTACTTTTGCCCCACCTTGTACATGTAATATTAAATCCGGATACGTAATCCATCACATTGTTCAATCGCTAACAATAATACGTACATACAAAGAGGTACTTCGTCTTCTACATTTTATTCACCAACGCAAGTAAATAAACATTTTGTAAATAACTTTAATATGTTCGATTAATAGTATTTCACTGGCCAATGTATATACATACATGTATATGTATATAATATGCTAGTTGGAAGACTGCTACTGTAGCAAATTGAGCTTGATTTACAACCTTATTGTTATCAAAATACAATGTAAGTTTTAATTAGTTTTCATCAACACCAAGAGAGTTTCATTATAACGGCTGAATTTTTTGTTTTGCACTAATTTAAATCTATGTTGATTAATTTGATTCCTGTATTGTAATTATTTTTATCCGGTCTACATTCCCGTTCAAACACTTTGCATTTAAAGGTATTTAACTGTTATTTCTATCTACGGCATTTAGTTTTTTTAAGCGAGAGTACATAATAGGTGGTAAGGAATTTGGAGGGATTAATACACTAGTCTACTGTTTTCATTATCACACTGACTAAAAAATAGTCATCTGTCATTTAGTAAAGATTTGAAATATCGCACTTTAACTACAAAAGCGTCATAGTTCAAAATGTAAAAATTTCAGTAGATGCTACAAATTCATACGGAACTTTTTGAGTAAAACAAAGAGATGTTTACATCGGATAGAAATTGTCTTCGGTTATTATTTGTAGTTAGGTCGCGATATTAAAACTGTCAATAATACAGATTCGTTACGTAATAATAATAATACGATTAATTTTTTTTTGACGAAAGAGAAGTGACAAATATGACAGATTTTTAGTGAATAGAGATGAACATTTGCAGTTACGTGTCCTTTATAGTTAGTATGAGGTATCCTTATTTTGTACTGACGAAACGAGTTAGTATTTTTATTTATTTTTAGCTAGTAACACAACATAAGACGAGGGAACACACGTATGAAAAAACTATACATATAAATACATCAAGAAAATGAGATTTAAAAGTAAGTAATTTCTGTTAATTTGCACCAAAACTAAGAGGATATTTGTAAATAATAATGGTATGTAAGAACAGGTATCTGATTTTGGAAATACAAAAAAGTGTAACAAAACACAGTGTAACGAAGTGAACTTTAGTATAATTCAAATGTGTCAATGAAACTACTTACAAAACAAACGGAAAGCATACAAATGGAATAAATAAGTCAAAAAAAAGCATCAAAAACAAAAGAAATTAAATAGAAATGAAATCGAATTAAAATAGTACTACATATAGAGAAAATATAATCATAATTACACTTGACAGAGGCGTCTCAGATCCGCTATGAGTCAGCTGATATATGTCTTCACTGGTAAAGTGCTCAGCTTTGATGGTTAATAAAAACTCCGCTGTTACAGGCTTGTGATCCGACAGAGTATATTCAGGGTGCGATTTATATGACAGCTGTTGTAATCCTAGTTGTATATCTGGATACTTATTAACTTCAACTCTATATAAAACACGATCGCACCAAGCAGGTCTTCGCTTGAGATTATATTCCGAAGAGCCTTCGATAAATTTAAAGGTAGGAGCAAACGTGGGTCTTTCTTCACTAAGTAAGGTAAAAGCATTACCAGACTCCCGAACCATTTGCAATTGATCTTGGGCAAAAAGTTCTTCGAGATTGCCTTGTTCAATTTGATTTCTAATATCCCAGGCTGATTCTTGACCATTTAATCGGAAATTTAAATCTCCTGTCCAAAAAACAAAATCATGGTCGAATATTGTGCGATATTTGGCCAACTTATAATGATGATTGTCAAGGATTTGATTGTAATCAATAACACGCTCCTTGAGATTTTCATCGTGTGCAGCCAAGTGGGCTACCACAAAGATGGTGCCAGTACCATACAAACTCATGCGCAGACTTACAGCCCCTTTATTACCCCACAATCCACCAAAGCCGGTTTTTGTTGATTCCGTTTCAATGTCACTTATATGATCAATGTGTTTGCCCAAGGCCCACACGTTTATGAGCAAACCTTGCAGCTTCTCAGTACCCACTTTTACATAATCTCGATCCGACAAGTATTCTCGTGCCTTCAAAGTCCACTGGTTGTCTTGCAAAAGGTTAATGAATTGGTTTTTCGGTTTCACGCTAACCTCTTGGAAGCCTAGAACATACAAATCGGGCAATTGGTTGTCTGGGCATGATGTTGCACCTTTTAGAGACAGCATATTATTCATATCAACATCATCTGGGTAATTTGTGGCCACATTCCATGTCAGAATATAAATGCACAGTTCCGCTATCACTGTAACGTTCACCATGACTCCCCCTTCACTATAGTTCTTGGAAAAACAAAGCAACTGTTTGTGTCAGAATCTATAAACATAAATAACAGCATTCATTAGATTGACATTGTTCATGAAACCTGTTTGAATATTTTTAGTCATAGGCATGACACCGTCTTACCTTAATTTTATTAAAATGCCTATATGAGTAGACGCAGGCACACAGGTTTCAGGCTTTTGGTTACCAGAGTTTCTAAATCTGTCACACGTTCTGTCGTTAATTTTGATTCCTAGATTGTACTGATAACGAGAAAATTCGGTAATTCCCGCCTCTAATTAGATTAAATATTTATTCTTGCTATATTTGCACCTACCTTTGTGACTCGTGTACGGTCTGTTTTTGTATTGTTGTACTTGTGATCTGTTGATGATTTATCGCTAATGGTGTTATTGCTGTTTGTTTACATATTGTATAACAGTTTGCCATGTCACAAGTCCAGCTGGTTACTAACAAATTTAAAAACAGAGTTGTTTGTTGTTAGGTGGTCTAAACCAGTGTTACCAGAAGTTTTTTTTTACCCCACTAAAGTTAATAATAGCTTAATTTGTACGGGGCAGCTAAGCGATATTAAAGGCCGTGACTCACTATCCTACACTGAACCAAATGGAGTGGTGAAATCATAGAGTAATCTCAGACTAGAGAGAATATTTGGCTCATCTGACATTTCCTTTCACACTCTTCGTGATGCGGTCGGTGTAATAGAGAGATGTTTGACGAAAAGTGGCATACACCAGGTGGAATTACAATAACTTCTTGCTTTAATTTTTCATGCCATTTTGGTGAAAAACTGTGAAATTTAAATGTGTTTTAAACTTTTTTATTGACTGTTATTGTTAGCATACATTTGTGTTGTAGTTAACGCAATAATATTAACACACAAAACGAAATGCCGTTGTTGTTATTTTGTTCGTTGTTTTGAACCATTGCCTCTATCTGGTATTAGTAAAGCTATAAGTATAAGTATACTTATATAATTACTATAAGTATTAATCTATGGGTGAAATCGACGAAAACGTAGGTTAATTTGACGAAATTTCATCACTATAGACCTAACAAAAACTGGATGTTGATTTGACTAAAATTTTATTAAATTTTTCGTTTTCGCTTGAGTAGTAAAATTGACGAAATATCGTCAAATTGAATAAGACAAAATATAACATTTTACTAATGATTTTACTCAATTTGACTACATTTTATTGGCAATAAATCTCAGTAAAAATGCTTTTTATACACATATGTATATTCTTTTTTAATATACTTCTATTGATTTTGTATATTATAATGAGACAATGTAAATTAGTATACAATTATGTAAAATTAAAAAATTTGTGCACATTGAAATAGAAGCACATACATACATTTCCAAAAAAAAATTTCTCATTTTGTAACCACAAACCGCAAATTGATTATCAATTTCTTTTCCAATATACCTGAAAAGATGTAAATGTACACGTTAATATTTTATTGCAATACATTTTATTAATATTGCTAACTTTAAAGAAATTTATTAGTATGTAATTACAAGAAATGTTGCTCTATTCCCAAATGACGAGCACATACACTATTACTAAAACGCCTCTGTATTTGTAAATGACGCTCAGATAATGATATTTCATATTGAGGAAATTTTGTCAATTTAACAAAATTTCGTCAATTTGAAATTAGTTAAAAAAAAGTTACTAAATTTTTTTCGTTGATTTAACCTACGACAATTGCACAACTACCTCACGAAAACTGAAATAATTTTAACACAATAATAGCACGTCTATTTTTGTATCAGCTGGCGTTGTAGTTATTCTTATCAGCTGTCTCCCAAAAAACAACCCTGATCGCAGAGAAAACATTAATTTTTTGCAACTTTTCAAAACGAGCAAATCTAACAGACGTGTCAAAATTATTTTAGTTCCTCTTTCATACTTATTCGCATACAATCCAGACTATCCCATTTTTTCAGCACACATACGATTTTTGACGGATCGAAAGACTAAATCTGATAGTGAGTCATGACCTTAAGTAGCATTTCAATTTCCCACTTGAATTCCAACGTGAGCAATGACAATGTTGCCACATGTTCAATTTCAAGAAATGGCAAGAAAAACGTATCTTAGATAAATTTTTTTATAATTTTTTGCGAATGAAAATGTTATCAAATCGAGACTCAAAAGCAGCAATTTGCACAATGGCTTACACATTTTAAGTTCATTAAAATTGTTTTGTTTAATTGAAGACTACGTATAATTTATCGGCCTTATTCATAAAAAGTTGTGAGAGGTTTGAGAGACGATCTGTGTATGATAAATCTTCTCTCAAACGTCTCATAAGTTTTCATAAATAAGGCTGTATATCTCTAAGTTTAAAGGCTACACTTTTCTTTCCGATAGAAAACAAAATTGGAACAAATTGTTCACAACAACGCGCGGTAAATGTTATACATAGTATTAGGCGTGTTTTCGTTACAAGCCAGCGATTATCGCTTGCTTGCTAGTAACAAAAATGCCAAACTAGGGATCATTTATTATAATATACATAATCGTCTTGCTCTTATGCATAAAATAAATAAATAAATGGTTTCCCATTACATCCCATGAAGGGACCGGGGAGAACTTCTCACAATCACTGAGCTGTACGCTTTCCAGTTTTCACTCACTGATTGGGACCTACAGTTTTACACCGACTCCGAACGGTATTTTGAGAAGCTTTTTCATGGCTATATACTCGATAGTGTCGCCGTCACTATGCGAGGTGACCGCCGCCGAAAGAAATTTGAAGGTGGTCAGAGCAGGAATCGAACCCAGGATCTGAAGTACAAGAGGCGCGCACACTACCCATTGCACCACCGACGGCCACCTTATGCATGGTTTGCAGTTATTCTTGAATATGTGTGTATTCTTCTCCTTGTCTTTGGCACATAATGAAGATATCCAACACTGTTTTCTGATTTTTTCATACTGGCAACTTTCTTCCTTTTCCAACCGCAAATACATATAATCGTCTTGCTCTAACGCATGGTTTGTAGCCATTCTTGCAACTGTTTATATTCTTCTGTTTAACGATAGCGATATCCAACACAGTTTTTTGATTTACTTTATGCCTGGTTAGAACTGAAATGGAAGCGGTAACTTCAAGTGCGGCTTAATATCGCTTAGCTCTCCATACAAATCTAAGCAAGCGGTGTAACCAAAACACGCCTATTGATCAAGGTAGAATTATCTATCAGGTATAGTCGTTTAAATAGGTAATGACATTTTTTCCATGTAATTTTTCGTTACACTTGCCAAAATCATATGTATTTTGTTTTCATACTTTTTTTTATTCTTGTATTGTTGGTATATATTTGTGTAGACCTTGACAACTGAAGCATGAAACACATAGACGACGACAGGCTACATAAACACCAGACTACAAATGCCGCTGACTGCAAATGTAGACGTGTGGCAGCTACTGAATTATTTTCAAGACGGCAACTGCAAAGTAAACAGCTGATCTGTAATGTTGACGTTTGTGTTATTGTGTTATTTGTGTTAGAATAAAATAAAATGTCTGGAGAATATTTAATAAATATTATTACAAACATAACAAAAATTGTGAAAACAGTTGATTATTCTGTCAGTGGTGCCACTTCAGGCATTGACAGCTCTAACCTGTTGATTGTCGCCCACACAAATAGAAATTAGTTTAATTCAACTATAGCTACATAAGTAGCATAGACAACAACCTGCAGTCGTGTCGCCTTGCCGTCGTTAAAATATTCACTTGCATATAAACGCATGTATTTTATTTTTGACAGGTTGTGGTCGGTAGCCTGTCGTCGTCTATGTGTTTCATGCTTGAAACGAATGAACGAAAACGAAATGCCTGTTGTTGCTGCTTACAATTACAACAACATCTGCTGCTACCATGTGTTTGTTGGCACTGGCTACAAACGTGTTGTCGTATTGAATTTTTTTTCACCCATTACAGCAAAGGTTGCCACATTTCGTAGTATTAAATGCGGATCGTTTTATTTGGAAAGTCGTAAGTGGCGATAGCTTAATGGAATACAAAAACAGCCTTAATGTTGGCATAATTTATGCCGCCAAGTGCCGTTTGACACAATTTCCCCAAAATGTTTCAAATTTTTTTTAATTTTAGTACAATTTTTTACCACAATTGTTTTGCAACCGGCACAACTTTTGGTACTGAAATTGTCTCCCTTTAATATTTCTACAGCATATTTATCGGTATCGTGTGGTATAATACCATATTTTAAGGTTCCTACACACATATGTAAGCCCATTTTCGGCAAAGCGTCTGCTTCAAAAAATATCGCAGAGAGATGAGATACATGTTGCTAAAACGCTCACTCATGTTCCTTGTTAAAAGCTATTGAGTTTTGCAATGCAATGGCCACAGTACGAGTCAGTACACACTCACTCTATATAAGTTTCAGATAACCATTATAAGTTAGCTTGTGGCGCATAAAGTAATAGGACTGAGTAACTACGAGTAAGCTTATAGTTTTGTTATATGTAATTTAGAAATTTAAAAAAAATCTTATTCGTATTTCATATTCAAATTTGTAAGTCTACTTATTAAGTTATTCATTATTTTATATTATTAATGGTTTCATTATTTTCTTAGTAATCACTTCCTGATGATTATTAGTTACTTTGGTTTATTTATTTTTGGCAAAACAAATTGCTTCTTAATCAACCATCATCGTCACCAGTAAATCCACTAGCTTGGGGTCGGAACATTACCGAAAATTCCTCCACCGTCAACACATCGATCAGTAGCTGCACCTAAGCTCCAAGATGGTAGTGGAAATGATATGCGGTTTGTTTTCTGTACTGCGGCTATTTGCCATCTGTTGCAGTATGGGGGTGAATTCACGTTTGAATTAAGCGATCGTTCCTATATTTTCAGAGCCAGAAGGCAATATTGTGTGAGGTTTTTCCATGTGGTCTCATTCTATCGCTGATCCATTCCACTCAGGACAACCGGGATTTCAATATGTCAATGGTGATTTATGAGAAGCTGCTCGAAAACTGGCAAACACAAAACATTGAAGAGGACCACAAAATCTACATGGAAAAGCTAACACAACAAATGTTTGAATCGAAAATTGTAGCGAAAAATTGCCCCCTCTATTGAAAGCACAATGATATATGTAATATGAGATATTCATGACATCTATTAAAGTTTTATCTGATTTTATTAATTTGATTTAAGTAGCTTTTATTTTAAAAGTTTTACATTTCATTTACGTTTAGATTATAATCCCATCATCAATATACATACATATATGGATAAGTATGTAGTAATAATAAAACGCTGTCCAAACCGGACTCTAATAAAAAATTCAAAGAAAAAAATTGTGTTTCTTTTAATATACTCGAAAACAACAACAAACAAACAAACTCAAACTCCACCTGCAGTAAGTTAATTTTCGTCGAATTTCTCTCATTTACACAATCCTACGACGAAGAGTGTGGAATGAAACTTAGATGAGAGAATAAAATACCATATCCTAAATTCCTCTATGAGTAATGTAGAATGTAGGTAGCAAGGCTGATCAGCCCATTGACTAATCCATACATAGATACATTTATTCTCTCATCTGACGTTTCATTTCACACTCTTCGTCGTAGGTTTGTGGAAATGAGAGAAATTAAATTTAAAATTAACTTACACCAGGTTGAGTTACAAAATATGTTCACTTAACTTTTTCATGACGTTTTGGTGTAGAACTGAAAAATTTAAATGTATTTTGCGCTTTTTTGTTGACTTTTATCGTTGGTATACATTTGTATTGTATTTAACACAACTAGTTTGCCAGAAAAAGACGACATTCAATTGGTGTTCCTTTGTTGGACGTTGTTTACTATTGCCTCTATCTGGTATTATTGAACCCATGTTTTCCACCGTCCAATGTTCACTTTATTAATTTATTAAGAGAATAAAAGTATCTATGTATGTATTAGTCTACGGATCAGCCTTGGCTATCGCCAAGTTGCCTTGTCATTTGAAATGCGGTACTACTTATTTAGAGTCCAAACAGAACCAGACACGCTTCAGATGACGATGAAAAAATCTCTAGCGTCTAAACGAAATGGAAGAGAGAGCGTCTGGCGTTTTTTTTCTCTCTGCGTCGTATATATTTGCGGCTCTTTTCTGGAATTTGTTTGAAAGTTGGGAAAAATAATATTATAGTTGAATAGGAATTAAATTGTTTTTACTGCATTTAAAAATGTATTCACTTTAATTGTATTGTGTTTAACAATAACTTATTTTGAACCCGTTTCTTTAACTTTCTTTTGCATTCACATGCATCATCGTATGTATGTGTTGGTTTCTCATGATTTTCATGAACATGTGGCGACTTCATTCTCTCAATAGAGATTTCGTGAGAGCGCCGCTAAGAAATTGGAAAAGATTCTATTGTAGCGGCGAGTCGTCAGCCGCAGCGGATTTTCGTGACGATTTTTCCCTGCCATAAGAAACCTATGTAGAAAAAACGTCGTCGTCTGTAGCGTGTTTGATTATGTTCAGACTCTTAAAGCAGCTGTTTTTCATGGTATTTAGGGAATTCACACGGCCTCCTAAAGTCATATTTAACAAATTAGTACATATGACGTATGCATGTGAGCAGCATGTTGTATGTGCTAAATCATAAGTCATAAAAACGTCAAATAAACGTCAAGCAACAAAAGAAAATTAGTAAAAAAAATTTAAAAATGCCATCAAGAAGCGAAAAAGATACAATTTTTATGGTTTTGTGTGAAAAGTTTGTACACAAAAACTTACCGAAGTAGTTTCTTCTCCTTCCATTTGTCCAATTTCCCTTTTTAATTATTTTACCAATTAAAATTAATTCTTGAGTTAATGTTGTAGAAAAATGCAAAATTTCTTCAAAACATAACAATATATCTGATTAAATAGTAAACAAAAAACAGCTGACACTGAACACACAACATAGTACACTGGAAAAACAGACATGCTCAGGTTGTATAGTCGTAAAATATATTTACATGAAGAATACCAACAACATATTTACAACTGTTGTATTATTTTAGCATATACCATAAATACAACACAATAGTACACCATGTGAACTCCCTAATTGTAATACATTAAATGATTACAGATACATATTAAAAAGGTCCCCAGCGGCAATACTTGGGGAGATGTTGGTGGAGTAACCATATGTTTCATGCCGAAGAAATTGAAGACGAGGACGTTGGAGAAGACCCGTATGAATCACAAAGTAATTTATTTGATTTAGATACTGATGACATTAATTTTTTCATAAATACATCACTTCTTCCATATTTTTTTTCGCTTTTAGTGGAATTTTGTGAAATTTTTTGAAAATGGACTAAAGGACATATCAACAATAAAGAGAAACTTCTTGAGCAATATATACATATCGTCACCTAAAATGCAAAAAGACGTATGTAACAACATTTTCATCACTTTACAGGAGAGGCAAAAAATAGTTAGATATAGAATCGGAATTTTGTGAATAAAATTACCATTTTGGGCGGTAGATGTCTAAAAGTTTGTGGGAATATGTAGTGTAGTCAATTGTAAGTATAGGGGCATCGAAATTTTATATAAAATTACAATTCAAAGAAAAAACGTGGATTTATCAAAAACTTCATCTATTTTATCTTTTTAATAAAATCGTTGATTTTGAACTTAGGTGTTTACAACTTTGTCAAATCGTGTATTTTAGCCAAACATATCGTAATCAATCAGAAAGAAAATTTTGCAATTTTGTTGTTACGTCATTTTGCATTTTAGGTGACGATATGCGTTTGACATTATATTTGTAGAAAAAAAATAAATGGTTTCCCATTGCATCCCATGAAGGAATCGGGGAGAGCTTCTCACAACCAGTGAGCTGTGCGCTTTCTAGTTTTATACTCACTGATTGGGACCTACAGTTTTACACCGGTTCCGAACGGTATTTTTAAGAAACATTTTCATGGCTAAATACTCAATAGTGTCGCCGTCACTATGCGAGGTGACCGCCGTTGAAAGAAATTTTAAGGTGGTCCAGAGTAAGGATCGAACCAAGGATCTCAAGTACAAGAGGCGCGCACACTACCCATTGCAACACCGACGGCCACTATAGAACGTAGTGTGTTCAAAATAAACCATTTCAGATTTAAATTTTAAGATTTCAATTATTAAAAAGGACTAAAATGACATATGCAATTCCAAGATGAAGGACACTCGTCCGCGAAATCCTCTACTGAAATCTATTCCTCTAGTGAATATTTGGATATTTTACCGGTCATTTTGATGCAGTTTTCTTGACCTTGTTTCAAAAAAGAACAAATAGGACGTCCGAAAATAAGACAGAGAATTTCGATCTTTGACGACCCATAATGAAATTTCCTGAGGACTAAATTCGTAAAACATTCTGAATCCACAGCTGCTCATTTTATTGCAAATTTGGGAAATTGTTGGTACTTTTTGTACAATGGACGAAATGGAGCCTTTAAACTTTGAAATAGAGCATTCAAATATTCTACTAAAATTTAGTTTAAAAATACTCCATGCCAAATTTCACTGAAGACGTGTTATCACAAGAATTCGCGGACAGTATCGGATAAGAAAATTCAAATTTGCTACGCCCATAAAAAAAATTAGCTACACAGCGGTCTAAATTTATCTGGTGACTATACTCACCTAGTGTGATCACTTGGCGCAGGAATCGTCCACCCCCAAATCAAAAACCTAAATTTTGTTGCATAGTGTTATTGTTATGACTGACCTATGGTAGAATTATCTATCAGGTAAAGTCATTCGAACAGTTTATTTCATTATTCACGGCATTGTTCGCTTCAGTTGTCAAAATCATATGTATTTTGTTGTTGTATTCTTGTGTAGTGTATACATCAGGGGTAACCACAGCCACAGCTGATCGACTATGATGTTGGAAATTGATAGAAAACAGAGTAGATGGGTGAAAAAGCAATAAGCAAGAAGAATAGAGTTGCGTAGTTCATGAACTATATAGGTCATTTAGGGTTACCAGACATCACCCTCACGAACATAATGCACATGTTCGATATGGCGAGCATATTCGTGATTGTTTTACCCGGGCACCTTAAAGGAACCAGTTCGACACATGTCTAAACCAGAAGCAAATCATGCAGCAAACGAGCTTAAATAGTATTTGATTGCTACAGTTATGTTTTATGTTGTTTGCGTGGAACGAAAATACGCATTCCCTTTTATTTCTGTCCGTTTTATAACCAACCAGAGAGTAACATCAAGTTAAACTCAATCTTTCTTACTACCTCGACAAACGCAAAGAGAAGTAAGGAGCCTCATATATTGCTCGTTTTAATAAGTTTGACAACCGAAACGTATGAAACAAACTGCATGTCGTTGCTGCCTACAACTACAACAACACTTGCTGCTATTACCATCTAGATATTATTGTGCCATGGACTGACCCAATGGACTTACCAGTGGTATATTCTTGGCAAACACAAAAAAAATGTTTCTTAAAAGAGCTGAACATATTTTTAAATTATCACATCCGTTATGTTTACAGCAACCTCTGCGTTATGTCAGTTACGTCCAAGGACAGGAACCGGAACCAAAAATTCGAGAATATTTTTATTACATAGATCACGAAGGAATGGTAGAGCAAACATTGAGCATACACTCTCAACAAACACATCTAATCCAAATTGTTTTCCACAGCTTTTTCTAGATGATGCTAAGATGAAAAATTTCACGTCATGTTTTAAAGAAAAGAAATTCCTTAAATTCTTTTTCGACCGAGTAAAGCTAAACGATTTAAAGCGGTATCGCGAAGATTTCCCCTATTTATCACTGTGTGGTAGGGAACGTAATTTCATAAGATGTGATGATACTCCTATAGTTTTTACCCATGTCATTCAAACACAAAGTGGTCCAGATAAACTACAATATAGCCATGCTGGAGATACTTTAGAAATGCGATTTGAACCAGAGAAAATCTATATGAATCCTGAAACGGGCAGAGTTTATCATCCGGCTTGGCCAAAGGTTGGAAATATAGGTTTAATACGCTCCAAATTGTCCATAGATCTGAGTAAATATTTTGAATTTGAGCAAGGAGAAATGCAAGGACCATCGCACATTTGGTGGAGGGGAGAAAAACGTTTATTACAAAATGATTGGATCACTGATACACAACGTTATGGCGTAAACTGCAACAAAGAAATAAAGTAAACTACACATCTAATAATTACTTCTATAACCAAGATGTTACATGTACATACATACATAGATAGCTAGCTACACCTTGAAGTTTATAAAACAAAATTAAGAGAAAAATAAAATTACATTTATTACTATTCCATGCTTAGCGGCGTATATTCTCCTTCTTTAACCCAAGACAATCCCTTTGAACCTGACGCTGAGGTAGTGGGTGTTGACGGTGCAGGTTCTTTGCCTTCCGTTATACGTTGTTTAACGGGGTCATGGATTTCCTCATTGTATTGTTCAAACGTTATATAATGAGGATCATCCGTTGGTGGTTCGTCGTACAGATGTTCCATATGTGTATTAACACACTCTTTAGCCTTCGCTATATACGATGCTCGATTTTGTGTTAACAATTCGGCTGCTTCCATATTTGGCCACTTGGTTACTGTGGATGTTGAGGACGATGGCATGCGTAAACATTCCAAAGGATCATTAAAAATAGCTTGTATATATTTTAACAGTTGCCACAAATGATCTTCGCCACAACGCCACTGGGTAAATGCGTGTGTTAAATCTAGGGTACCAGTAAAAGGACATATTAGAGGATGAAATGTCTCATTTTGAAAAATGACCGTCTGCAATGTAAGAAATATGTACCAATTATAGGTAAGAAAATATACACCATGTAGACAAAAGGGCATATAAAGGGACATTGCATTTCAAGCTCCGAATTGTCTAAGAACTACTTTGTTTCCAATTAGTATCCCAAATCAATTTGATAAACGGCGGCCAACAAGATATATACTTACGGGAACAGTTTTGTCTTCCGGAAACTTATCAGGTAATGATATATTAAAACGGAGTACTCCCTCTTCATAGAAACCTTTTCGCACAAATATCACACCGTACCATACTGAAAAGTCATCAATATAACATAATTAAATACACAATATTTGACTTGAATGTAAACATACACAATGAATTGCCGAATGAAGGAATCACGTAAACACCACCAATTTTCTCGGAAGCGATCATTTCACTACGGAAAATAAAGGAAATAGTAAGAACCCCAAATGGATTATGTACGTGGATTGACTTACTATTCTGCAAAGATCTTGTACTCCTGTTGTACAGTGGTATGGATTTTTTCCTCTGTTTTCTGTATTTCCTGTGTCATTTTGTCAAGAGATGTCTGCGCAAAGTTTGTAATTTGATTAATATATAATTTCGCATAAATAAAAGTTAAATCGTTCGTCTAATTCCGTCACAGATAAATCAACAAATATATGTAAATCAAAACAAATGATAAAATCAGCTGTTTGCGACAACTACAATGTTGCCAACTCTGATGAATTTAAATAACTATCCGTCCCTGGAGCCAGATTGAACGCCGCTGTCGGCTGCTCGATTAGAATCGAGTAGCTCAGCTCGTTCGCACTGCAAAATATTTTCCAGATTTCGTATCAAATGTGCTAACAAAATCCGAAGTATTCGCATTTGGATTTTTCCTGATTTGATTGAATGTCAAGGCGCATTGACAAGGTATTGCTACTACGACAACAAACACTGATTCTGATTCACCGATTTCTGCTTAAAATCAACAAAAGTGGCAAAATCAAGAAAATCGATGCCAGTGCGAATGCTGTATAACGGGTAACGCGTCAGCCCAGCTGATTTGTGGTTTTTCATCTTTTCCGTTGGTAAGCTGTCGAATTTGATGTTGTGTCTTTTTGTTTGTTAATAAAGATCAAAGATCTTCAAACAAAATGCAATTTATAGCAAAGACTTTGTATCAAGTAATATAATCTTATATTTTTTAATATAATTTTTTATAATTCAACTGATTTTGACAGCTTAACCACGGAATTCTACCATTTGTAGTATATAGCTAAACCTGTATTTTAGGATGCTATATAAACTCCTAATGCCTAGATCACACGTAATGAGTAGAGTGGCGGAACGGTAACTCGGCCGAGTGCTCGTTTTGTCTAAACACTGAGGCGAGTAGTTACCGAGCCAATAACCGAGTATAGTGGCGAGAGAGTCACATTTTGTTTATTCGACCGAGTACTATTTCGTCGCTGTACTCTTTTTCTCCCCGCAACAACTCACTGACTCGCTCGGCAGCCACTCTCCACTCTGTTGAAAATGTTTTGTTTGTTTACTTTATTTTGTGCATCAACATGGGAAGCAAGTGAAACTACGAAACTACTGTGAAATTTATTCATCAATATAAAATTCATGAGTGTTTCAGTGCATTATAAAAATAAACACAAGCGTGATGCCGAACTTGTGGCCATAGCAAAAGAAATGTGCATCGACAATTTTGTAGTGACAGGTGAAAAATAAAATTCATTTCATTTCAAAAAATTATTGTTGTTAAACTTAACTATCTCGCCACGTGACAAAATGCGTGTGAACACCTACTCGCTTTCCCTCATCCGCACAACTCTCTCGGCCGAGTGCCTTCTTACTGTCCCGCCACTCTACTCGTTACGTGTGTGCACGGCATAAGTCCGGTAAGCAAAATTTGCTTGGTAGGAAACGGCTCAAAAAAAGGGAAAACCCGAAAATAAAGTAAAATTAGAGAAAACGTAAAACAAAAATTTTTCGTCGGTTAAAAAACGGATGCAAAAAATTTTAATTTAAAAAAACAAATACCGATTTTGTCAATACTTTTTATACAAAGGGTCAAAATAAACATAAGCGAACCTCAGACTTGCCATTCATGAGCATGATCATGCCAGTTTACAGCTCTCTTTGACACCAAGTAAGAATGTAATCGAAGTTGTTCACAAAATTTTTTGGTAATATTTTTTCAAATTCATCAGTCAGATAAATGAATGCTCATGAATGACAAGTCTGTGGTTCGCTTAAGAGTTTTTTCCATAACTGTCTTAGTTATGGAGTTATCGACGCATAATATCAACAAATTTTCAAAACTCTGGGGTTTCCCTTCTGGGGTTGTTCCAAAACCCTCTTCGCTCGTCGGCATATTGTTTATGTGTTATAAAACATTTGCGCGATTTTTCACGAAATTTCGCTCACTTTTCATTTGCTCGATACGACGCCGTAGGCAAAATCAATTACAGAGTTGTTACGCCAAAGTTATATCTTAAGCACCGTATTCAGTTCTTGCGAAGTTTTCGTTAGAAATTTTGTTATTTATCTCTAAATGAAAAATGTTGTTACAGAGAGTTACCACATATCTCTAATTTACCTTGCAAATATTTTATTAATAATTCATATTTGCACTCCATTTTATTTTTAACGAATGTGGAATTACTTTTGTTTACTAAAATAACGAAAGCAACGAAAATTTCATAAAATCTGAATACCGGGCTTTACGAAGACAATTGTTTGATAATTCTTTGGGATCGGAATTTTAACTTTTCGATAATTTTAACATTCCAAAGAAACATCACATGCGTTAAAACTAAATGGAGTGCGTACAGGAATTATAAATGAAATATTTGCAAGGTGACTCATTTATAGGAGGTAACACTCCGCAACATCATTTTTGGAGTTGAAGGATGTATTTTTCCCTCGCTCGGTCCCAACTTCTTAAGACAGGGGCCTTTAAAGCTTGTGTACTTATATAATCGGTCATGTCTCAGGTATTTATTAGCCGATCTGGTTAAAATGGATATCATTACACAGGCTTTTTAAACTCTATAAATCCGAACCAAGTTGAGTAATTTATAATTGTAGGCAACAACAACAGGCGTTTTGTATTTGCTTTTTTCGCTTAAGTTGTCAAACTCCACCCGACTGTTTACCAGCAAAGGTATATATCAGTACCTCGGAGGTAAACTACACTATGTCGTTTTCGTTCACTTTTCAGTAGAGCAGTTTTAATGTTGTCGGACAATGATGCAAAGCGCCAATTTATTATTGCGTCCGTTAAGACAGAAGAACCGAATGTTCATCGTTCAAATGCAAAAAAACAAAAACCCTTGTTTACAGGTTTTTTGTCAATGACCACTGCTCTACTGAACAGTTAACGAAAACGACATAGTGTAGTTTACCTTCGAGGTACTGATATGTATACTACGCGAAGGCTTTATAACACAAAAATGTTAAAAATGGGAGGAAAAACTAAATAACTTGTTTCAATAACTGTCTCAGTTATCGAATGCTAAAAACCCGATCATAAATATAAACTTCCGGGATTCATATTTTATGATATTTTCTTATAGGAGTCTTAAAAATAGGACGACAAATAACTGGTAACTGGTTGTTAACGAGTTATCGAACGCTAAATATCTGAAAAAAAGGTTGGCTTAAATTGTGGGTTAATTTTCTTTTAACTTGAATATGTCCGGTCTTCGAGGGTTATTGTATTATATAGTATTATACCTCAAAAAAAGGTTGAAGACTTGTATATTATCGTAGTCTATGAAAAACATAGTTATACTTGTGATTTTTTTAAAACAAAACCTCTTTATCAAAAGTGTGAGATTAACAACTCCGTTTTCCATATACCGGGATTCGCAGTTAACGGGATTCCATTTCAATAAACAGCTGATTTTTGTACCGCAAAACATATTTTGGATTGAAATCCCGACAACTTCGAAATATAGGTATACCTGATCGTCGCCTTATGTGGAATTTAGACCGCAGTTTAACGCGGCCAGATTAGCGATAACCTTGTTCTCTAATCTTTGCCGTTTACGCCAGAGACGATCAAGAATTAAACGACCAGAAGATGTGCGCAAATTGGCAACCCTCGTAAAAGAGAACGAAAAAGTAGTAAAATTTTACTCAAACGCATTTCTCTCTCGCGTGATATCTTGATTAGTTCAAAATTTTTGCAATGATTATGTTATTTTACTTCAACATGGTTGGAATTTGTAGTTATATACAAGAACACTATCAAAAAGCTGTTCATGTATTGAAATATTCAATGAAGACAGTAAGAGAGAGAGATGTAACGATTCACTCGTTTTCTTTGTTGGTATTTGAGTGAAGGGAAATTTTGACAGTCTACTTTATGATTGATTTATGTTTACACCACCCAGGCAACTGTGTGCATAGACCATAGACTAATTTAGAGCAACTCCATGGTAAAATGAGTAAGGTAAACTCGTTAGAACAGCTGATTTCAACATATTTCTTGCTTAGGTGTTACTCTTATGTCAAATTCGCAAGCATGTTGTTTGTGTACTTTTTTGTTTACTTTTACAGTAGATACACACATGAAGAAAATTTGACAGATTATGGACACAAAACAAAAACAAAATGCCTGTGTGTGTTGTAACAATTCCTAGTGTGTTTACCTTACTTATTTTACCATGAGCAACTCCGTGACGAGAGCCAAATTATCGAAAACGGCGGAACAAGAGAAAAATTAAATTATCGGGTCTTGGTTTTGCCAGTTTTGAAGAAATTTGGGATGTTTTTGGAATAAATGAATCTTTAAATTGGATCAGTCGGCCAAATCGGCACACATTTTAAACCGAAGAGAAGTAATTATATCGCCGGCGGCGTCAGTAGTTCTTGGTGGCACCGACTCGTCTAGGGTTGCCAGACGTACTGTTTTCAGCAGTACGCGTACTTTTTTACTAATTGTACTTCTGACTGCATAGCACCGAAAGAAGTACGCAAAAGTACTTCTTTTTAGCCTCTGTACTTCTTTTGTATTTTTTTTTGTAAAAAAGAAAATTTTGCTTCTTATTGATACCAAAAATTTTATTTACATAGAAGTATTTATTTAAAAAAATATCAATTTTGAAAAGCTTTCCATTTTTAACCTTAATTCAAAAAATTTGCTTTCATTCAAGGCGTTATTGAATTATTTTCAATAAAATGAATTGGCTTGGGTCAATTCTTCAACGAATTTATATCCGTCAAAGTTTTTGCTGAAAATATTCCAAAAGAAAACTCTGTTTAGGAAAAATGGAGAGATCCTAGAAGTGGGTCATTTCCAAATTTCGAAAATATCAGCAAATTTGTATTTTGAATTCCTCGTTCTAATGCGGCATCTGAAAGATTTGATGTTTAATTTTTGGAGAAAAGAATGAAAGAAACTTCTAATTAAAAATTTAGAAAACGAATTAACAATAAAAACTAATTTTACGTACACTTGTAATGAGTTTGTGAATTTTTCAAAGACAGAAGATGGTAAAAACGAAATTGTTAATCAAGTCCACAAAAACTAAAAATATTTGTAATTCTTTAAAAAAGTTGTAAAATAATATCTTTGATTATTCTATAATTAAAACAAAAAGGTCATATTCAGTATTAAAAAATTATAATATAATTAGAATAGATTACACTCTTTTTACTTTTTAAATATAAAATGTGAAACACCTGACTAGTTTTTATTAAAACAAATATTTATGGCCTCTTAGTTTGATCGCTTTTCCTTTAATTTATAAATTGTTACTCTTATGTACTGATTTATTACTAATTTTTTTTATTACTTAACATAAAATGTTACTTTTCTGCACTGAACATTATGATTTTTTAATAACAAAAAGTGTTGTTATATTTTCTTAATTGTACTGCCTGTTTTTCCTCGATGTACTTTTTTTGTTGATTTCAAATCTGGCATCCGTAGACTCATCGCAGAATTTTCGATTGGATTCCTTCTGTCAAACAGATGGTTTGTGGTGTGTTGAAAGACGATTTACAATTAGACGACCAGAAGATGTGCGCAACTTGGCAACCCTGGTAAAAGAGAACCAAAAAGTGCTAGGAGTTCACTCAAACTCATTTCTCTCTCGCGTCATATCTTGCTTATTTCATATATTTCTTTGCCAAATATTTTCTTTTCTCTTTTGGTATTTTCGAATGCTTTTCCACTCACAAATTTTTCTTTGCCAAATTTTGCGAATCAAAATACAAAAGAACGAAAGAAACGTCAAAACTGTTGACATTTTAAAGAATTTTCCAAAGTGTATAAAATAATTTAAAATCGGTGTAAAAATGGTCATTTATAAATTAAATTTCATTTGTTTACTTCAAACAATCACTACAACCAACAGGTTTGTAAACAAAAACCGACTGTGTCAGTAAAAACGAATGGGTTAAAAAAATATGTTAAATAAATTTGTTTCAGCGAAAAGAACAAATCAGACTTTACGAGAACAGCAAATACTTAACTGACAAAGATTTGTTTCTCTTACTCCCACCCCTCTCGCCGACAAACTCAAGAATTTGCAAAGAAATATTTGCTAGTGGAAAAGGGGACTAAGGGTCTTATCACATAAAACGATTCACCTCACTTTCACACCATTTTCCATTTTTTTAATCACATAAAACGTAGTAGTGGTCACCTGCGTTGAAAACGAACTTCGCGTTGGATCACTGTATTACGTTTAACGCAGCCGTGACTTAATCGTCATATCTACTGTCATCATTCAACGCTGGGAAATTTAATGTGAATGTATTAGATATACAAGTGATGGTTAGTAAAATTAATAAATAATGAAAGAAATATGCATACAATTTGATACTATTTCTCAGCGTAAATTGGTTTGAGTATACAGTTGGCAAATATTTATAAATTTATGTTTTATTTGGGTATAATTCAACCTAACGGAAGAACCAAACAACATATGATGTGGATTTTGTGTATTAATGTGTATGTAGTGCGTGTGTTTTGTTTACAAATGTTGACACTGCAACACGTGTTGCCCCAAAAAAGTATGAACATCACAAAGCCAGCCGATTGTGTAACGGCTGTAGAAAAAATTCTAACTTATGTGACACCATTTTTCGCCTCCAGTGAGTAACTGTACGCCTGAGTTAGATTCACTCACTCAGAGTTATGTGATAAGACCCGAAGTAAATTCGCTTTTCGGTATTACACGTTATCTAGCATTCGCACTGGCATCGATTTTCTTGATTTTGGCACTTTTGTTGTTTTCAACCAGAGATCAGGAAAATTGACAGCCGACAAATCGGGTATCTTCTTATTTGTATAGGAATCAGGAAAAAAATGCTTGATTTTCTTTATGCAACGCTGTTTTATCTCACAGTACGAACGAATGGTACCCCTACAAGAAATGAATGATGGAAACTAACACACACAATATTTTTGCACTGATACACTTGCAACTATTTTATACTGTGTTCTATTTGCAAGAGTGAAACAACCCTACAAGAATAGTTTCGGTCATGCGACTGTCAGTGTTGATGGAAACTTGTATTTGTTGACGTTTAAAAAGTAAAATTTATGAATCCTCGGCAAAGTGCAACGACAAAAGTTTCATTATCGTTAAATATCGTGGAATAAAAATAAACAGTGGAAAAGAATAAACTTATGTGATCCAAAAAACAAAGATAATGATTATGAAAAATGAGGCATTTAAAAGCCATCAAAAAGTAGTGGAAGATTCTGTCTGGCATGCCTGGCGAAACTCAGGACAAAATCATTAATGAAGTCGGCAGCATGCTCCCTTTCCTGACCATTACAGCGGTGCAAGAGTTAGAGCAGAAATTGGGAACCCCAGATTTTGCTCAAGCAATATCAACAAACTAAAATTTATGGTTCGATATTTTAATATTTTGATATTTATACATACTTCTTCACAGAAAATATACTGAAAGAGGCGTCAGAGGATGTCCGCAGAGTCTGCCCCCCAATGTTCACGGATAACCTGCTTGATATATACAATTGGGATGGGAGGTTGGAAAAGCATACGATAGGGAAGCTTATGTTGTTCAACAAGACTGCGTGGTATGTACATACATATTTTTGTCTATAAATGATTACATAATTATTAATTTATATACATTCATATATACTTATTATTATTAATACATATATTTATATATCTCCTTTTCAAATTTTAGATGTGCTAAAAGACAATTGAACGAAGCCACCATAGGATGAAGCAGAAGATTTATTAAAAACAAATTGTAAATAAGTATTTTATTTTGCCCAGTTACTAGTTTATTCATTTTGAATCGATTATTCTTATTCATTCACTCCCATTCTTGACTAAGAATCATTCATTGCCATTTATTATACAATTAGATATTAAAAATATATAAAAATAATAAAAATATACCATAAAATCATTAATAACATTTCTGTCTTTTTTTATAAAAGCTATACCCATCATCTTTGACTGATATATCCATCAAATTTGATTAGTCAACTGTGATGGGTATATCTATCAAGTATAATTAGTCAACTGTGATGGATATATCTATCAACTGTGACTAATACTCATATAATCTTTGATTAGTGAACAGCATAGAGTGAGCAGCTCAGATATATGTTTTATAGGCGACCGAACTCATAAGTTCGAGGGAGATACAAAATCACACGTACACAAAAGTTTCCATCAACTTTTTCATTTCGGCTTTAAGAATGTGATAGAAACTTTGATGGATATACCCATCAACAATGACAGTCAATTGACCGGTCAAATGACTGTCACTGTTCTTGTAGGGACGTTTGCTTACAACCATTTCAATCACGGCGCATAGACGTGGTGGTACCACAAGAATACCCAACTAATTTGTTTATCTCATTTCTTAGGTATTTATTGTTTCTCAAACATATTTTTTATACTTTTTTGTTTACTTTTATTCCTGGAATATATTTGGCTGAATTTGATAGTGGAAAAATACCAGATAAAGCAAAATTCCTATTGTTGTCGGTTTGATGTGTTTGTTGTCGTAGTAATACTACCTCGTCAATGCACCTTGACTTTCAATTAAATCAGGAAAAATCTCAATGCAAACGCTTCGCATTTTGTTAGGACATTTGATACGAAATCGGTAAAATATTTGGAAGTGCGAATGAACTATTAAATTTTTGTACCGATGGATTTTTTTATTGTGCAGGTACACAGAGGGATTCTTCGACATGACATATGGCAACATGGCAAAGCAAAACAAACTTAAGCTAAAACGAAAAGCAAAACAAAGAAAATTAAGTCAAAACAAAACTCAACCTGCCTTAAAAAATTAGTTGTAGCAGATGAAGCTGTTTATTCTATAAATTATAACATTTAAGCTAAAAAGCTGAAGTAGAGTAACCCCAAAAAAATCAGAGCTCGGAAAAAACAAGGTACTTTTAAAACTGTTTTTCCCGGAACTTTCCAAATAATGGCAGGTAAGAAAAAAGCTTTTTCTGGATTTTTAAACAAAATCTCCATATAATCTTCACAATTTTAAGACCATTCCGAAAAGCTGTTGGATTCGGCTGTAGCTGGTGTAAACTCATCTTCCGCTACCACTACTAACAGCGAAGCAGATGCTCCCTTATTTCCTCCCGCTAAACCGGGTAAGAAACCCGATTACGGCACCAACAACACTTTAGAGCTTCTTGAAAAAATACCCAGTAAAGTTGTGGATTTGAAATTGGACGATGTTTTAACAGCCGTTAAAGATGTGGATAATCTTTGTGATTATACCCGCTGCAAAGCCAAAACAAGTCTCATGGGTCAAACCTGTGATTATTGCCAAAAACGGTTTTGTTTTAAGCATGGTCTGCCTGAAGTTCATGGCTGTGGTGAGGCCGCTAAGAAGAATGAAAGAAAACAATTCATGCACCCCAAACCGGCAAAGACAGTTAGACAAGCAGAAGACTTGGAAAAGGCAAAAAAGAAGCTACATTCAAAGCTAAAGGATATGCAAGTTGGTAGGATGCAAAAGACTGGTGATGTGGCAAACAAAAATGTGAAGGGGAAGAAGGGAAAGTAAATTAAGAATTTCTGTGAGAACTATAAAAAATGAAATGAAATAATAAAAAAATGCTAACAAATATTTATATTAGTTGTTGGTCTCAAGAATAATTAAGTCACCAATATATACAAAAAATAGTTCTGTGGGTGAAGTCTTTGTCGAGAAATACATTCACATAGGAGTATTTCAGTAACTCTTTCATGGTCCCCCTTAAGTAGAGATTAGGATGGGAAATCAAGTCGCGGATGTGCAGAGTATGTTAGGAATATGCCTGTAACCATATCGAATTGCTATTTGCCCCAAGAGAATTCAACGCAGATGAGGGTATTGAGCAAATACAGGACGATGGCATCAACTGCCCCCTACTAGCCAAAGAGAAGTCAAAACTGCTGTTTCCCAGCTTAAGAACAACAAAGTCTCTGGTGCTGATTGACTACTGGCTGAGCTGTTTATGGCTGGCGGCTATGAATTGGAACAGTGCATGCATCTACTACTCATGCCTTTTACCCATAGCTCGAGCGTAATGTGCGAAAGACTAAATCCGTTTGTTGCGGACCTCATCAGCGTGGCTTTAGGCCTGGAAAGTCAACAATCGAACAGATATTCACATTACGACAAATCCTGGATAAAACGAAAAACAATTCGACAGCTACCACCCCCCGACACGGGGAAAACCGTACCAAGCTATGCCGGAGCTTGGTATTCCTGTTAAGCTGCAACGAATTTGTAGAATGCCACTGTCCAACACGAAATCCTCAGTAAAGTTTGGAAAAAGATCCAACCATTCCATTTAGTACGAGGCAAGGCCTCAAGCATGACGACCACCCTATCATGCGATTTCTTCATCATTTTGATTGAGATCATCGTGAGAAAAGCTGCAGTCAACACGAATAAAATTATTAGCAGCAAAATTCACATACTGCTCGAGTATGCCGACGATTTAGACATCATTGGGCGAAATATGCGAGAAGTTACTCCAGTATTTTCGAGCATTGAGAAGGAATCATCAAAAGTGGGTTTGATAGTAAACGAGGACAAGACAAAATGAATGGCTTCGACAAACAGAACATCCTTTCGATGGAAGAACACGGTGAACGCTGATGACCGTTATAAATTCTAGGACGAATTAATTTACCTCGGATCTGCCTTAAACAGAAACTAGAGTTCGAACGGATATTTGTTCCTGAAAACAAGTGTTATTTCGGGTTACGCAAGCACTTCAGAGTTAAGAGCTTCTCTCGAGAAATAGAGATCCAACACTATCAGACTCTAATACAACCTATCTTGCTTTATGGGCCGAGTCCTGTGGGAGAGGTATTCGAAGGACATCGAAAAATAGGACGACCTAGACTTCGCTGGTTAGAGCAAGTGGAAGATTGCCTGAGACAGCTTAGTGCTACCAACTAAAGAAGAAAAGCTAAAGATCGAGCCGGTCGGAGAAACATGTTATCCACATATTGTAGGGCACTTGCCCCCTCTAGGTTGTTTGAGCCCACCTAAGTTAGTAAACCTTTCATTAAAGAAGCATGGTAACATAAAAGTTGAATGCAATAGTTGCAAATGTATGCTCCGGAAATTTGTAAATTAGCTATTCAAAATTTATAAAGGAACTTTTTTTTATAGAAGAAACAATTCGTATAGAAAAGTGGTATGGGAATTTGTATATGAAATTTCTCTTATGGAAAAAAGGCACGGGAACTTTTGGTGAAGAAAAGTTGTAGTGGAATTTTTCGTGTTAAAAAGTTGGAAAGCAAATTTTCGTGTAGAAAAGTTGTAGAGAAACTTAAGTTGTAGGGGACATTTCCGTATAGAAAAGTTGTATGTGAACTTTTAAAATAATAAATAAATGATTTCCCATTACATTCCATGAAGGAATTGGGGAGAGCTTCTCACAAACAGTGAGATATGCGCTTTCTAGTTTTAAACTCACTGATTGGGACCTACAATTTTACACCGATTCCGAACGGTATTTTAAGAAGGTTTTTCATAGTGTCGCCGTCACTATGCGAGGTGACCGCCGTCGAAAGAAATTTAAGGTGGTCAGAGCAGGGATCGAACCCAGGATCTCATGTACAAGAGGCGCGCACACTAACCATTGCACCACCGACGGTGCAATAGAAAATATGTAAGGGCAATTTTCGTGTAGGAAAGTTGTAGATGAACTTTTGTAATCGCCAAGTTGTAGATGAACTTTAAGTACAGAAAAGTTGTGAGGGATCTTTTCGTATAGAAAAGTTCTGGAAAATTTTCATATAGAAAGTGGAACTTTTCGTATAGAAATTTTATAGGGAACTTTCATATAGCATAGAAAAGTTGTGGTGGAAAGTTGTAGAGGAACTTTTGTAATCGACAAGTTGTATGTGAACTTTAAGTACAGAAAAGTTGTAACTTTTAGTATAGAAAAGTTCTGGAAACTTTTCATATAGAAAAGTGGTGAGTGAACTATTCGCATAGAAATGTTCTGGGGAACTTTCCATATAGGAAAGTCGTGGTGATCTTTTGGTATAGAAAAGTTGTGGAACACTTCTGTATAGAAACGTTGTGGAACTTTTCGTATAGAAAAATTGTGTAACTTTTTGTATAGAAAATCTGTGGAACTTTTTGTATAGAAAAGTTGTGGAACACTGAGAATAGAAAAGTTGTGGAACATTTTGCGAGTAGAAAAGATGTGGAACACTTTTGGTATAGAAAAGTTGTGGAACTCTTCGTATATAAAAGCTGTAGAACTTTTCGTATAGAAAAGTTGAGGAACTTTTCGTATAGACGAGTTGTGGAACTTTTCGTATAGAAAGCTGTGGAACTTTTTGTGTAGAAAAGTTGTGAAATTTTTCGTAAAGAAAAGTCGTGAAAGTTTTCATGTAGAAAAGTTGTGGAACTTTTCGTGTAGAAGAGTTTTGTAAATTTTCTTGTAGAAAAGTTGTGGAACTTTTCTTAAAAAAAGTTTTATAAATTTGTTTATAAAAAGTTTTGGAAATTTTCGTATAGAAAAGTTGTGAACTTTTCGTATACAAATGTTATGGTGTAACTTTTCGTATAGAAATTTTATGGGAGAACTTTCGTATAGAAAAGTTGTGGGGGAACTTTTCGTATAGAAAAGTTGTGGGCGATATTTCCGTATAGGAAAATTAAGGGGTAAAAATGTAGAGGAACTTTTGGTATATAGGGGGAACATTTTCGCATAGAAGTTGCAAAAAAAATTTTCTTGTAGAACAGTTGCATATAACAGCATGTAAATAAAAGTTGTGTGGTAATTTTTTTCAGAGAAATTTTGTGCAAACACTGCGATAATCTATATCTTTGCAACTGGTAAATTTTCCAACAGGTCTATTAGGAAAATAGTCCAAAGAATTACGATCAAAGCCAACAAAATAAGCTTTGAACAGAATAAATATCGAATTTGCTTTTTAATGTAGTTTTCTTCTGCGAACAAACTGTTCGTATTGGTTATACAGTAAAGATTGCATTTGGTTTTGTATACATTCTTTTTTTTTCAAAAAATACATACATATATATATTTATATAAAAAACAATTTAATTTCTTTCAATAAATATTTCAGTTTTCCATAATTTAAAATAAAATTAATATACTTTCCCCTTCAGCGAAAGAATACACACACATTTAAGAAAACACATGAAGGGGGTAATAAGCTTGAGAAGGGGTTAAGGTATACACAAATTTGCTTAAAAAACTCTAAGCTTAAAGCCTTGGACAATTAAGAGCTACAACAAATTTACTTAGTATAAGGAAATCTCTGATTGCCAAATTAACGTGGTGATGAGTCGCAAACAAATTTAAAGAATTTCCAAATCACAATGACGTATTTCTGGGAATTTTTTCTAAAGTAAAAAGTAGATTATTAAGGTATGTATATGGAAAACGAAAAAGTATTATTTAAAACATACCCTGAGCTTCATTTCAATTCGATCGATTTCACCACCCATTAGATCGACAATATTTTCGCCATGACTTAATAAGAAATGTTCCAATTCTTCGGTAGTTTGGAATGATTTGACAACCTATTAAAGCGGAGCAGTAAAATGAATTATTTTAATCGTAAAATGAATGCTTTGTGTTTTTTGAAGATATATTTTCTGGTATCTAATAAATATACAGAAAGCACTCTCCCCCCTTCCCCTACCTTTAACAGCTCAATTAGATCTTGTTTATCCAAATATGACCGCGTTAATTCTCTGCCATCGAAATCCATTTCAGCCTTGTAACGCACTAAAGAGTTACCCATATCGATGCCTTTTACATCGTGGATGGCTCGTATCATAACGTCACTTTCCAACTCGCTGTTAATACGTTCCAAATGTTCACGGGCTATAGACCTAAATTAGTAACGAGAAATCGTATCTTAGAACACAAGTGCCAATTAAATGTAACCAAACTTACTTTCCAACTAAAGCAGCTACATTGGTGTAAATAATAAAGGATGCTACAGCGCCTAAAATACTACCCACTAACAGAGAACCAACGGCATCGTAAATCGGGGATCCCGTAATAGTTGAAAGACCCATACAACTAGCTGCCACTGCTACACTGGCAACGGCGGCGGCATCTTCTGTTAACACCACATTGACACAGGGATCTTTACCGGTAATCACTAAAAAAAGGAGTAAACAATTAGATTTTGTGGAATAAAGGAATTTTAATAACTTTTTATTACCGTATTCCTTAAACGATATTCCTTTTAGTTTGGCTGATCGTTTCACTTCATTCATAGCCACCAAAAGCGTAGCGCCCTCTGATACCAATGACCCACCCAATATGAAAAAGGCCCAAAAGAAGTTTTCCATGGGCTCGGGATGCATTAAACCTGTGATGCCGTGATAAAACGACAAACCAGTGCCCACACAAAATATCCCTACTCCCGATATTAAAGAGGACACATACTTCATGTTGGTATAACCATACGGGTGATCAGAATCTGCCATCTGAGTGGATTTGTGTATGCCATATGCCAAAATTAATTGGTTAATGGTGTCAGCCAGAGAATGAATGGCTTCGGCAAACATGCTATGCGAGCCGGAAAACAGCCACCCACCAACTTTAAATACAAAATTCAGACCATTGCTAGACAAATTGGGGAAACACACAATAAATCTTAAAATATGTATTTTTTTTTTTTGGTCGAATTTAACTTACATGCCTATGGCTATTAAAACAACTTTGCCTGACTTTCCCCTTAGGCCAGGCTCGTCATCGTGAACAGCGGTCCTGGAGCCAATTTCACGTCGATAGTCTCTTAATCTTCTTTTAACCGTGAAAATGTCTAAAATTTATAGAAGTGTAGTATTAAAAATTTGGGTTGCGAACGTGTTGCATATTTTACTTTGCTGATGCGTTTTACGTTCCACTTCCCGTTTAAGACACTCCTTTATGAGATTTTCTTTGGAGCCCCAAATATTTATGGCTTTGGCCTCTACATCTTTGCGCCAAAACACTGTAATGGGCGGCTCTTGTTCGTATGGAGAACGTCGTTTAATTTTAGGCAGTATCTCCAAGTCCGAGGCCTTCAATAAAAAGTCGCTCATCGCACGGGCCGGTGTAATAAAGTTTCTTTCCAATGACGAACGATTGCAATCAACTTTGACACGCTTCTGTTGGGGAACAAATATTCGAATGCGTTAATCTTTACATAACTCTCCTAAGATTTACCGGTTTCGTTTTGATTTCCGTTAAGGGTAACTTGGCCGCCAAAGCCGTAACAACATTCGCAGTAGTTTGTGTTACTTTAATTTCCGGGGGTACAATTTTGGGAACTGAGGATTTTGTAACTTTTTTGCCCGCATCTGTAATGGCTGCATCCAATTTAGCCTCTGTAACGGTGGCTGCAACTTTAGCTGCGTTATTTAAAATTTCGTCCGCAGATGGTGGTGGTGGCGGCAAAATTGTGGTTGTTGCTGTTAGTGCAGGATGATCTGAAGCATCTTCTGCACTAGAACTTTTTGTCTTCTCAAATACGATATCATTTATTTTCGAATCTTCAATGGTTGTGGTAATGGAAAGAATACCTTTAGATGTTTCAATTTCATACTTTTTGGTTTGTTTTGCACTTGCCGATGACGATTTTTGATTGCTTGCCGATTTGGGTTCTGTGGCTGTTTTTGTTGTGGTTTTCGTTTTAGTTGTTGTTGCGGACGATGGTGAGGAGGACTGGGTCGTTGTAGGTGGGGATGCTATGACCTAAACAAGACATGCCGAATATAGTTTAGCTAAAGCTACTACCAATTTAACTCACCTTATCTTTTGACGTATAAAGCCTTTGTGTGATAAAAACACTTTTACTATTGCGGTTATTACTGCTGGTGACATTCTCCCGGAAGCCGGTCCAAAACTGTTTTCTAAATTGACACACAGATCTTTGACTCAAAATACTCTGCTTTACACGCAAAATTCTTGCCAATTCAACACCTCTGGGCAGCATTGTAGAGCCAACTTTTTGCCGCGTCTATGTACTCCAAAATTTGGATGCTCTAAGTTCACAGAACCAGGGGTATATGGAGACGAAATTGTGAAATATGCAAGCAAGGAGGAATAACATTATCTACAGAAAACAACTAAATAGAAACAATAAACCAAAACAGTTTTTAACAATACCTTATTATTATGTACAATAGATGTTGTTTGAAATGGTTTCAAGGCAGAAAGCCTGACGTTACTTGGCTATAAATAAATTTTCGCTTAAAAGGGAAAAATAGTTTAACAATGACGAGAGTTTAATCTTTAAACTTTGTACGGACTCATCAGGAAAACCAAATATTTTTGTGGGTTACCAAATGAATCGGATTGGTGGGTAATCTATTTTTCTTCCCATTTACAGAAAATATTACTTTCAACAAGACTACGTCATTATTTGCTGTAGTAGATTGCGGCTTTCGTCTCATTAAACATTAGTTTTCGCTTTACTTTTTCTTGTTAATATCCCAAAAATGCTATAATGACCAATTTATTATTTGCTTCAGTCTTAAATTACGCAAATATTTGTTTGTATTTTCATTTGTTAATTTCGAAATCTTGTCAGTAGAAGAAAAAAAAAACTAAAACTTTTGATGAATCTTCCCTTGCTTGCACGTAAACCACAACAAAAATATCACAAATGTCAAAACAAACTCAAATGTTTTTGACAATGTGCAAGGTGGTGGTGCTGCCATACTACTTAACTTTGTACGAGGGCCGCTATTAGTTGAAAATTACTGTTATTTTTAAATATTAAGCCCGTTTTTTTATTCCCTGCTAAACTAATTTTTCGACGACTTTGTATGGGGAACTTAGCGATATTAAGCAATTTTTAGCGGCACTCCATACAAAGTCGTCGAAAAATTAGTTTAGCAGGGAATAAAAAAACAAGCTTATTGGTAATATGGGGCAATAATTGTAATCACACTCTTCAAATCACAGAGTAATATATGTATCAAGAGTGTGCAACAGCTCGTCAGCTGAGAATTATTTTGGCGCACTTACCAAAAAGTATGTTTCGAGAAAAACGGCAAAGAAGTTTTTCTCAAATTTTCCTCAAATTCTAGTCGAAAAATATTTTATTTTATGGTTAATCCTTATTTGGGCATATTTTTTGAACACAAATGTAAATCCTCTTTCAATTACATACAATATCTCAAAAGTTATTAAGCTTTTACTGAAGTAACATTTTCTTGTTTTGTGGACCATAGGCACCTTTTTTGTAGAAAGTTGATCCTTTTGTTAGACGTAGGCCCAAATACATGCATATTATGTAGACTGTCATATGGTGTAGACCAACGCCGTCGTATACTTTCAAAACGCCGTCATCTAATACAGCTCGTGTATGCTTTGGTGTATGTTTCGTGGACCAAAACAAACCTAAAGAATTTTTTTTGTAAGTTTTGAATGCATAATTTGACGCATACGCCAAACAGCGGCCACAGCAGAGTAATGATTATGAAACGTTAAAAGTCGATACAGAATATCTCTGAATTGGTGAGGTGTATCGAAAAACTGATTTCGGGATCAGAAAGATCATACTTGAATTATATATAATCAATACCTAACTCCATTTTCCTAAAAATGGCTTTTAGGCCTAAATAATTCTCAGCTGACGATATGTTGACAAATATTTTATAGAAATTTATCAATGTTCGAAAGTTGTCAAAATACCGACAGATTTAATCCTCTTCAGAAATAATTTGTTCATACCATAGATAAAGTAAACAAATAGATGAAGCACAAGTGTTGGGAAAATTTTAGTGTAATGGGTAATTTTCTAGATGTCGTTGAAAGCAATAAATGGGATATTTTTTGTTCCCGAAAAAAAGTCAAAAAATATGACATTAAAATTCTAAAATTTCATATCAAAAGAAAAAATAATTTTCAACAAAAATATCAAGAATACAAAAATACAACACGTTACTTAAAGTACAAATATCTGATGGTCATCGAATTGCAAAGCCATGTCACCACCGTCTATGTCCTAATAAATTGGTTCTTCCTCCGGTTCAGCTACCATTCCTTGTTGAGAGTCCTCAGAACCATTGATTAAGGAAATAATAGATATAGCGCGACCATTGTCAACTTTGTTCACTAGGTGCTGTCCTGTACTACTGTCACTTTCACTGAAGTTTCCCATAATTCTCATTGACATTTATTCAAAATTGTGGGAAATTTTTGTGAAAGTAATTTAAATAATAGAAAATGTGACAAAGTAAATGTGATTTTTCATAATATCATTTGTTTCTTATGTAAAAAACTATTTCAAGGCCATGAGGCCGGTATTGGGATATCAATGGCAGAAACACCCTAAGACCGCCCAAAGATGAACATCCCGGAACGCCTTTTTAATCTAAAAACTTCCCCGTCCAAAAAGTGTAGCAACTTCTTCTTCTGGCTTTGCATTTCGAAGGCCATCAGATATTCTACTTTAAGTAACGTGTTGTATTCTTGATATTTTTGTTGAGAATTATGAAATTTTATATTTTTATTGTCATATTTTTTGAAATTTTTTTGGGAACAAAAGAAATCCCATTTATTGCTTTCAACGACATCTAGAAAATTACCCATTACACTAAAATTTTCCCAACACTTGTGCTTCATCTATTTGTTTACTTTATCTATGCTAGCAAGTCGTCCTATGGCAACATTCCCCCCTCCGTAAGCGAGAGTTCATGTACAGGCTTACTGGGGAAACTTCTGCTGACGTCTAGGATGGCTATCTTCGATGAAGGGTGTTGTAAAATACCATATGCCAGTCGAATTATTGCACGCCTTACTTGTCCTTCTAATGCCGTAACCGTCTCTATTACAATGCCCTTTAACCAGCTATTCCTCGGATGATTTTCGTCTACTATGACAACAACATCACCAACGAATATCGGGGATTGGTTCTCAAGCCACTTGCCTCTTCGAGTTATTGTAGGTGTGTGGTCCTACAATCTTTGATAAAAACTGTCCGCAAATGCTTGAGTTTGATTCCACCTTTGCCTCAAATCGGACTCACCGGTAAATATAGGTTTGAAATCCGTAGCTGAACCAAGAAGCAGGTGATTAGGGGTTATAGCCCTGTCATCGACAAATTCTAAGGGTACAAATAAGTGCGCTTTTCAGTGTTTCATCATTGAAATTAGACTTTGGGTACGCATGGTGAAGACTGTCTTCACGGACTGCGCGATCCTTTCCCATCCTCCGCCTATTTGCGGGGCAGCCGGTGGATTAAAAAACCATTTTATGTCATTGAAAGTTTTCACTAATACGTTTCTCTAATCTCCTCTCGCAAAATCTTTTCGGTAGCCTTAAAATTTAGTGCCGCAATCTGTGAAAATTTGTTTTGGATATCCACGTCGGCCAATAAAATTCCTTAGTGACATTATGCAGGAGCTTGTATCAAGGCTGTGAGCCACCTCAAGGTGTATAGCACGGATGGTCATACAAGTAAATATTACACCCCATTTCTTATCAGATCTTCTGACGATTGTGACGGTCATTAGCCCAAAGTAGTCAATGCCTGTATAAGTAAAGGGTCGCTCATATGCCCCTAGCCTAGCTGGTGATAGTAATGCCATTTGAGGATTTTTGCCTGACGCTGCTTCGATTTTATATTTCTGGCACTTATTACGCATCTTTCGGTATACTGTTTCGTGCAAAATCTGATGATAGCATTCATGAGTATATTTGACAAGCAAAAGAGTTATATGGTGATCTGGCGGAAGAACTATGACGTTCATGTGGCAGCTCAAATGTTCTGCACGACCAAGTTCCTTGGCTAGACCATAATTACTGTCCCAAAAGACATCCAAACATTTTAATGGAGTCTCTTTCAATCTTTTTACCTTGTCGTAGACAACAAATTTCGTCAGGATATGCTACTAACTGGGCTTGCTTAAAGAGGAACATTTTAGATTGAAAAATCATCTCAAATGTGACTGCAACTGGTTTTGCAGCCTCTTTAGCTACAGCCTTTAGTTTTCGCAAATGCAAGAAAAATGTTGTCAAAGCACGATAGAGTCGCCTCCAGTCAAAATAATAGGTCACGTTTAGGGTCATTCCAGACAACTTTGTATGCATATGTGTAAATATAAGTAGTGATTGTGAATTTCCGTTGTATACACGGGTCCAAGGTCGTCACACTGCGGCCAACTGTTTTCATCGGCCAACAAGAAATCTGGGCCTCAAAACCCATAGCATTCTATCTGGCTTCGGTGTTACCTAAGTCACCAGATAACCTGGGCTGTAATTGAACGGAACCCACTTCCATTATTGTACCTGGGAGTGCTCTAGGAATTCACCCACTCTATGCATCACAAACGCTCGATAGTTTCTTGGATCTATACTCAGCCATTTAAGGACTGTTTTTGAATCGGACTATTAATGACATGATTTGATAAGAAGACCAGCAATTTGTGCAACTCTTTGCGATATACGGATACCTAGCACGGCTGCCTGCAACTCAAGCCGTAAATAACATATCAGGATATCTAAATTCAACTGCATCTACAAATACGTGCAATTGAACGCTGTGGTCTAGTAGAATATCATCAATTTGTCCCTCCACTGATACCACTTCACAGTAAGGTCATTGAGTAGGACCTCGTCCCAGTTAATCCCCGATCACTAGGCCTAGAGTTGGTGGAAAACCGTTCGATGTCAATGTGGAAGAGTCCACTAAACACTCTCAGGGATATAAATCCAGAACTTCCAACACAAAAGTGGAAAATTGGAACTGCCACTTCTGATAAAATTCAGAGGCGTGGTTTGTTTGCTTTTAGGCAGACAACCCTGAAGATTTAAAAAACAGAATCAGGAATGCAAGGCTGTTGATAACATGACTGAGAACGAGGAGGTACCACAAAATAGAGACGAAGTTTCGGGAAAACGGGAACCGGAGCACTAGGCTGTGGATGAAATATCGACGGTGAGTGGAAATGTACAAATTCCGTGAAACCAATCTGGCTAAGCCTATATGTGGGCTTCAACACTGGTGATAGTAACATCGGTGAAGAGTGTTTTTGGTATCTGACGACGAACAGGATGTAAGGGTGGTGGATAGGTCAACAAATGTTGCGGTTTCTTAAGATCAATCTACATAATAGTATAGTGGCATCTGTCACTTTAAGCCTACGCATAGCTAAAGTTGAGGTGGAAGTTGTCCTAATCCAAGAGCCCTGGGTTGCTAACAGCTAGATTTGTGGGTTGAGGGCGAAGGGGTACAGGACTATAACCACAGCTGGCGAAGGCAATCCCAGATCTTAGAGTGTAGTCAGAAACGATCCGAATATGTTCCTGTTAACGGGATATATCAACAGACACAACGTAGCGGTTAGCCTGGAACAGAATAGATCCAATATTTGGAACCACGAGCATCTGCCCCAGGGGAGAGACCAGATGTCATCAGTGACCTTAAGATGTTTCATAGAGGAGGCAAAAAGGGTAGGTACCCACCCCAGTGATTGTGAGCGCTGACGCAACCGCACATCATGCGTTATGAGGTAGAACTGACACCAATGAGAGCGGTGAAACACTCGTGGAGTATCTACTGGGTACTAGCCTTTCTAAATGTAATATAGACATTAAGACAAACATTAACATTAAGACAGAAGTCGAGTTAGAATTATTTGGGATCAGAAACATCTGTGGATATAAGGTGTGTAGATGACGGATCATGTAGCGGAATTCTATATCTTTTGAACGATAAAAATTGGTAGTTAAATTGTCAAAATTCATAAAATGTCAATGCAAAATTTCCGAATTTTGTCAGTTTAACCACCGAGTAATACTATAAGAGTGTGCACTAGTTGCTTTTTGTACTAACGAGTTCCGAGACCTACGAGGAAAACATATAGAGAATGAGAGCAATCTTTAATTTTAACAATTTTCGTGTTAATTGGGATCTACACAAATAACTTTACTCTAATACTTCATTACATTTTGATTTTTTTCACTGAATACCCCTTTTTTTAATCGATTTAGTTGGCAAAATTTACTCCCAGTTGATGTGTTTTGTACTTTTGGCTTGACACTCGGCAGCAGAAGTTTGAAAATCACACCACGCAACCCAGTCCCTATCAACGAGCCTTCTTTGATAGCACATTCTCTATTTGTTCTCCAAGTACAAACTTGAACAGCTGTCTCATTGGTACCTCTTGAGTTTAACTACCGATTTTTATCGTTAAAAAGTTAGAATTCCGCTGCTGTTATATAAAATATTTGAAATCCAAAACTTCCAGATATCAATGTATATAAGTGAAATAAGTATAATTGACAATGGTATTTAAATTTTTTGAGTTTGCATTTATAATGGTAATTGAAATTAAAATTCAAATTACTTATACAATTGTCAACTGTTTCTGATCGGAAATCGGTATTTACATACTTCCAAAACAGCGTGAGTTCTGGAATTTTAATAAAATACGAAAAGGTATTAAACAAATAAAAATACTTTCATTCATGTACAATTAGATTTAAAGAACAAAATATACATTTTTAATAGGATTTAATTAACCTGTATTTATTTATTTATCTCTAATTATCTATTATCTCTCTCTATTTATCTCTCTTATCTCTAATTATCTCCGGCATTTCCAGTTTAAGATTTTCTCCAATGTTGGAACTTAATGTTACCAGATTTAGATGTAAAAAATTGACAATAAAATCCAATCAAATTACATCAGTTAGGCCTAATTTTTGAGTGGAAAATTATCTTAGTAGTTGATGGCTGTTTAAACAGCCAAAGTTGGGCTTTTAAACTATGATCAAGTGACCGTATGATGTTGACAGAAAACAAGAAGAAGAACAAACATAAAGTTTCTTCAATTGTTAATGTGAACAATTGTAATCATTGTCGTAGTTGAAATAACAATAAAAACTTATCATGTAACTCGTAGTAGAACTTTATTTCTGCTTAAATACTTTCCAATTTCATTAAATATTTTCTATTTGATCACTTCACTTTTCTTTTGCAAATGGCGTCATTTTGATGCATCGTATCGATTAGCCGATAAATGTATGAATACCGGTTATTTTCGTAGCATTTGCCACTGTTGCCACATGGTAGTAAGATTATTTGACAAAGCACAGAAAAACTCTTTTCGTATTTAAAGTCGGATCAAATGTAAATCAAAATCAACTGAATACCAATTTAAGTAACCAGTCAAAAATTGGGCCTTAGTGTTACATTTAAAGCCTAGAAGGTAAGCCGCTTCAGATGAAGCTTCATAAACATCGAGTTGATCATCGGGCAATGTAAGTAGAAATCCTACTGGAACCACTAACAAACGCTGAAAACTCGCAAGATATGCATACATATAACGCCTAAGCTAAATTGTACTTTAGTATTTCTGAAGGCAAACACACGGCACAAAACGAGATTTCATTCTAAAAAGCAGGATTGAGATTCAAGTAGGGAGGAGATGCCAAAAAGCTGGTGGTTGGTCAGCTTATCCATGTATGTAACTTAAGCAACAAAATAGATGAATACGCGCCGAAAAGGCCGCCGGCGATGATCCTGAAATCTTCCAGCCGCAGATGCGTACAACTTGGTGTCAGCTTTGAACCCAGCTAGGGTCTTCGGGAGAAAAATGGTAAGGGAAATATGTAATCTATAATAGACAATGGCGAGTACCGACGTCAAATGAGCTATATGAACTGACTCGCGAAATTGCTGAATTTAAGCGAATCAAAATATTCCATTACGCTTCTAGACCATGTCAGTAAGCTATTCAGCGATACGTATTCAAAGATGTTCTCGAAGGACACCAAAAAATTAAATATGTACATTGGTGATGTGCGGTTCCGCATACCATATGAACCGATTCTGTCGAGTACGGTTCCGAGAAGAATCAGGTATTTGGACCGGTTCCGGTTTTCAGCAAATTGCTGTACCAAAGAGGCTTAAGTGAAATATCTTTTTTAAGAATATAAAATTTGATAAAAATACGAATTTTCGTAAACTCACCCAAAGGTTAACACTTTTGGTTCCTTTGGACACGAGTCCTCTTAGTCAGGAACCGTTTTACGGTTCATTTCAATCCGTTTTGCAAGTCCTGTAGAGTCGTTTTTCGATCGGTCCGTTCTTTTAAACCCGTTTTTCATTTGGACCCGTCTTTCGGTCCCCCGGTTCGGTCGGTAAACCCGTTTTTCAGCCGTTAAAACCCGTTTTTGGTTCATTTGGACCCGTCTTTCGGTCCCCCGGTTCGGTCGGTTCTTATAAAGAACCGGTTCTTTCGGTTCGGTTCCTCGATTCTGTGTATCACTACTGCACATTTGTAAGCGCTAAAGGGAAATCACAGCTTTTAGCCCGGTTTTCAGTTTTTATGAAATTTTCGTTGCCATAAGAAAGAAGTACGTTCATAAAAAATAATGACAATTTTATGAACCGAAAATCTCGGTCACTTTTCATTTGCCTGGTACTCAGCTCTTTTTAGAAACTTTCGTAAGGAAAAATCAAGTTCAGAGTTGTCACGCCATAATTATTTCGTACGAAACCGTATTCAGTTCTTGCGAAATTTTGTCATTTATTTCTAAACGGAAAATTTTGTTACAGAATTCATCTTTGCACTCTATTTTATATTTATCGCGTGTGTTATTACTTTTGTTTACTAAAGTAATGGAAATGTTAAAATTCTGGTTCCAAACAATTATCAATCAATTGTTTTCGTACGAAATAACTTTGTTGTAACAACCCTGTACTTGATACTCCCTACGAAATTTTCGCAAAGAGCTGAAACATGAAAAGTGAGCGAAATTTTCGGTTCATGAAATTTTTGTTATTTTTTATGCAAGTACAGTCCGTGGAGGTGGAACGTTTCTGATAGCCATTCACTTGGGAGTGGCCAGAAATGATTCCTTCATTGGGCAGTCCAAGCAGCTCACTACTTCCACGCAGTATGTCCTGGGCAATGGCTTTATCGGAAACCTCCGTTAGCTAGCAAGAGTGAGAAGGCGAAAATAAATGAGCTCCCTGATTTGGTTATGCGATCACTGATGTGTCTCAGGCTTAGTAGGTGACTGATGTCACTGAAGCTCATCAAGCTATCGGACATATTCTTTTGTCCTTTAGAAGGCAGATGAGCCAAACATATGGGCCAACGGCGGATAAAAAAACCAAAAGAAGAAAATCCAGGTTCGACATATTGCATCCTGGTCAGCGTCTGATCCATAATGGGCGGCTGCAATCAAATATCCTGGCAGTAGGTAAAATGCAAAAACCCGGTGGACTAGGTTTGCCTCCCGCCACCGTTCATAATGGCAGTGAAAATACGTAAACGAACAAGAAAACATAAACAATCCCTATTTGTTGACGACCCCCGTAAACGTTATAAGGACCACGATTTACAGATATGCACCTGGAATGTAAGAACTCTATATAGATCCGGTGTAAGTATCCAATTGGCAGATGTCCTCGAAAGTTATAAGGCTGACATTACCGCAATCCAGGAAATGCGATGGACAGGACATGGCTGCACACGAAAAAGAAACTGCGACATATACTACAGTTGCCATGAGAAAAAACATGAATTTGGTTGCGGATTTGTAGTTGGCAAAAGACTGAGACATCTAGTCTCTAGGTTCAATCCTGTGAGTGAACGTGTAGCCACAATCCGCATAAAAGCGAAATATTTTTATATTTCCCTAATTTGTGTACATGCCCCGACAGAAGAAAAAGATGATGATGCCAAAGACATTTTCTATGAGCTCCTAGAGGAAACGTATGACCGCTGCCCTGGCCATGACATTAAGATTGTACTAGGAGATTTTAATGCCAAAGTAGGAAGGGAGAATGTGTTTAATCCAACTATTGGCAATTTCAGTCTACATGCTGATAGTTCCGACAACGGTATGAGACTGATTGACTTTGCCGCGGCAAAAAACATGGTCATTAGTGGTACAAGATTCCAAAATAAAGACATCCACAAGGCTACTTAGGTATCCCCTGATCAAAGAACGAAGAACCAAATTGATCACGTGGTAATTGATGGAAGGCACTCATCCAGTGTAATGGACGTACGAGTGATCAGAGGAGCTAACATTGATTCTGATCATTACCTGGTAGCAGCAAAGGATCGCACAAGGTTAAGTAGAGCGAAAATCGTACGAAACCAGACGCAGAGGAAGCTGGACATCGGAAAGCTCCAATTACCAGAGGTAGCCACAGCCTACTCAAGAAAGCTCTCTCAATCGGTATAGGGAGAAAAGAAAGGAGGTAAACCATCTCTTTAGGCGTAAAAAACGGCAGTGGAGAAAGCGCGAGAGTGAGAAAATTGAGTCATACAGAAGGAAGAATGAAGCCCGAAAATTCTACCAAAAAGTTAAAAACGGAACTAATAGACATGGTTCAGGGCCCCCTTCTGTAAAGACAAGGACGGAAATCTCATCGCAGATGTGCAGAGTATGTTGGGAATATGGAGAGATCATTTCTCCGCGCTACTGGTACCTGAGATATCCAATGACGAGACAATCGATCTAAATTTGGACGACGACGTCGATTGCCCCCCTCCTAACCAAGACGAGGTCAGAACAGCTATTGCCCGGCTTAAGAACAATAAAGCTGCAGGAGCCGATGGATTACCGGCGGAGCTGTTTAAGGCTGGCGGCGATGAGCTGATAAGGTGCATGCATTAGCAAAATTTGGTTAAATGAAAGCATGCCCGGCGATTGGAGTCTCAGTGTACTATGTCCCATATTTAAAAAAGGTGACCCGAGTCTCTGTGCCAACTACCGTGGAATAAGCCTTTTATCCATAGCATATAAGGTTCTATCAAGTATAATGTGCGAAAGACTAAAACCGTTTATCGCTGACCTGATTGGACCATACCAGTGTGGCTTTAGGCCTGGAAAGTCGACAACCGACCAGATTTTCACGCTACGACAAATCCTGGAGAAGACCCACAAAAAACAAATCGACACCTATCATCTATTTGTCGATTATAAGGCGGCCTTCGATAGCCCGATACGAGGGAAACTCTACGAAGCACTGTCTGAGCTTGGTATTCCTGCAAAACTCATACGCCTTTGCAGGATGACCCTGACGAACACCAAATCCGCAGTGAAAGTTGGTAAGGATCTTACCGAACCTTTTGAAACTAAGCGAGGCCTCAGACAAGATGACACCCTATCGTGCGATCTCTTTAACATCTTAATAGAGATTATTCTGAGAAAAGCTGCTGTCAACATGAATAAAACCATCAGCATCAAAAGTCACATGCTTTCAACGAGCAGGGCCTCCACGCGATTATACCAAAGCGTGAACATTGATAACCATTATAATTTCGAGGTGGTTGACGAATTTTTATACCTAGGATCTGTCGTAAACAAAAACAACAACGTCAGCCTTGTTATCAAGCGAAGAATTGTGCTTACGAATAGATGTTATTTTGGGCTAAGCAAGCTGTTTAGAGATAAAGCCCTCTCTCGAGTAACAAAGTCCAACTCTACCAGACTCTCGTACAACCAGATGAATCATCTGTAGGAGTCTTCGAGAGAAAAATACTCCTTTACTTTATGGCCCTATAGTGCACAACGGCGAGTATCGGTGACGCATGAACCATGACCTGTATGAGCTTTACCCCGATATTGACATAGTTAAACGGATCAAAATAACGCGATTGCGCTGGCTAGGCCATGTCAGTAGAATGGATGAAGACGAACCAGCATGAAGGGTTTTCGAAACCGAACTCGAAGGAAGACGAAAAATAGGAAGACCAAGACTCCGCTGGAAGGATCAGGTTGACGAATCCCTGCATACACTTGGTATTGCCAACTGGAGAGATAAGGCAAAAGATCGAACTGGTTGGCGAAATATGTTATCTTCGTTTTGTAAGGTCCCTGACCCCTCGGGGTTGTTCGTGACCGGATAAGTAAGTAAGTACTTTTTATGGCAACGAAAATTTCATAAAAACTGAATACCGGGCTTAATTGTTGAGGACTGGAATATTGTTATTACGACTAATTTGACAAACAAAAGTACACATGCATTAAAAATAGAATGGCGTGCGTATAGGAATTACAAACGAAATATTTGCAAGGTAAATCAAAGACAAGTGGTAACAAACCGCATTAAAATTGTACGTTTAGAGATAAATGACATTAACTGCAGTTACACCTACCAAGATTATCGCTTTTTCGGGATTATAAATGCCAAACCCCATAAGAAAAAAACACTGATAATCCCGAAAATGCGTCAATCTGGTTTGATGTAAATGCCGTATAAGTCTGATTTTTTATTCCCTTCTAAACAAATTTTTCGACCACTTTGTGCGGCAGCTCAGTGATCATGATACAGATACGAGGTAGTAGCGTCAGCCTATATGGTTTCCTTTGTTTACATTTCATGGTACCCAGTAAATGTCAAAGTTGTTTGTGTGAGTGCGTTCTCTTTTGATTTCATCTATCTATGTACACAATTGCACATGTATGTCCAATTTTTATCAGCTGATTTTGACAATAACTGGGTGTGGAAATTACAACAATAAGTCTGTTCGCGTACTTTCCCAGTAAAAATTATCAAGTAACTAGTTTTCGGAGAGTAAGAATGATTTGGCTTTCTCAGTAAAAAATATCAGAAAAAGTACGCGAACGACATCCAGTAAAAACTTGCAAGAAATTAAAATCTGTTTGTAAACAGCTGATTTGTGTTTACGTTTTTGCCTTTTTACTAAACAAAACTATAAATACCTCCAATCCGTTGAACATGATCTGCTGACGATGTCGAGCTACCGGGAAGTGTTCCTGATTGCGGCTGTATTAAATCGTTAACTCCACGATGACACTATACTTTGTTGGGAATCTATTTTATGAAGAAATTCCAATAAAATGTTAATAAAAGTTATTTTTCGTACTTACATCTGCCATTGTTAAATTTCTTTAATTTCCTAATTTTGTTTGTTTACATAAAACAGCTGTTCAAAACATATGTTATTACTTGCAAATTCTTACTGGCAAAAATTTCTCCAGAAAAAACCTGCAAGTTCTCTATCATCGAACTGTCAAAATAATCTCTCTCTTGCTCTCTCTGGCTGGCTTTTTGGTGTAAACGAACACTTTCAAGTAAGAAATAGTAATAATTTGTACAAATTATCCAGTACGGGAACAGACTTAATGCTAATGCCACTACCTTGTATTTGTATCATGTCAGTGATAATACGCGGTTTTAAAGTCGCCGAAAAATTGGTTTAGCGGAAAATAAAAAAGTGATTAATATTTTTTATGAAAATTTCGCAAGATCAGAATGCGGGATTTTACAATCCAGTTTTCAATTCTATTTCTAACCATCCACCATAATGATCAATTTCACAATTATTCTTTTTTAATATTTCTATTAAAAAGTACTTTTTCTATGAATTTGATCTTGAACCGGACAATTATTGAAAACATAACAACTAATGGCCAGTTTTTAAGTGGGTAGTTAACTATCGGATTACCTAATCTTAACTCTAAGTTAATTAGGTGTTAACTTTGCATTTTGTTTTTCAGTGGTGAGTTAATGTAAGTCGCCATATTGTCAACTATGGCAACCCTTGTATTGTTATTGGAAAAAACGTGTGTTTTGGGATAAATACCAAAACAACAAAGGGGAACAAACAAACTGGAATTATGTAAAATAAGAAATAGATGCCTAAAATCGAAGTCATTTTAACAAAAATGTGTAAAAAACTATATAGGCGCAACAATTTTACGATCTAGACTAAACGTATGTGTACAAATACGCAAATCTGAAACATGTATTTTATACAATCTTCATTTCTCACTTTAACAGTCAGTAATTTGATTGTCAAAATAATATGGTTCTGACTATAAGTTAACCAACCAACATTGGGTGGTTAAATCATAGTTAAACAATGACTAAAAACACAATTCGATGTTTAACCACAATTTAACTAAGAAACGAAGATCACCACTGACTGAAAAACTGGCCATAAGTTATCCAACCAACATTGGGTGGTTAAATCATAGTTAAACAATGACTAAAAAACACAATTCGATGTTTAACCACAATTTAACTAAGAAACGAAGATCACCACTGACTGAAAAACTGGCCATAAAAGATCGAATAATATGAACGAATGCAGCTAAACACTTTTCGTTTTCACGCATGGGAAGCCTCAAAATATTTTAAACTTTCACCCTCTGCTACAGCGGAATTTTAAATATCTTTTATGAAAAAGTATGGAAGAATCTAGAATTTAGCAAAGCATTTAATGTTTGATCCAGAACATTTTTCAAAACAAACTAATGTTGTAATTCTTCAGTTGAAGCCCTGTCCTCATACAAAGAAACACATTTTATGGATCTGTCTTGACAACAAACATTTTTACAGAAAAATATGATACAAAAAAAAAATATATTGCTACCATTATAAATTCTTCTGTAATGAGTTTAGCAACCAAAGAAGTTCAAAATTAAAACTTTTATTAATATTTTACTTGTCCCATCGTTCTTAGGTTCGTTCACACTAATCTTTACGGCAGCAATAAATAAACAAATTATTTCGAATTCTTAATAAATTTTACAAATTTCCAGACGGTTAAGGGGAAATCTAAACATATACAATTTATGAGAGTGACAATAATTTAAATCAGAACATGATGATAATTAACCGATAGATAAAACCTAGACAATTAATGCCCTCGCAGAGTAAAAAAAATTTAAAAAATATTATTTTCAAAATGTTATAAAATACTTTCTTATTACAATGACGTTATCAATGATATCATTTCATTGCATCGCCTGGGTATCATTGTCACGTCCTTTCACATTAATTACTGCAAATAATGGCATGTGATTGTGTAATGACAGTTTTATTTTTCTACTATAGAATAATGAAGTAAATAAATTTATTTCGCCTTTCACAAGCCGAATAGCATCATCAAAAGGGTAAATACAGAAACTTCATATTTATTTTTTGTTGGTGAAATGTGACAATGAATGGGATATCATAATTTGTAGAAATGTGTAGAATTATTGGAAAATCCGTACTTGGTATTTTGAATTTGTGCTATCTTAATAAAACTCCACTTTTGTCAGCTGACAGTTAGGTTTAGCTTTATCAAAATATTTCTAAGAGGAACAAACAGCATTTGCTTCACCCCGAATTTCGCGTTAATTGTGGAGGCATGGCTTCGGTTTGAACGCTTGTAAAGATTCGTTAAGATTTAAATCATTAAACAACCGGCATGTGTCATTAAATACGCCAGTAAAATATATACGTGAACACCTCTTAATAAACTGTTCTACAATATGGCAATATAATGTGTGTGAAATATATTTTAATTAAGTCATTTTGGTTTTCATTCGAAACTCTACCTGAATACAAATGAACTCATTTCCATGACTCTGCCACATTATTGGTACAAAAACCCCCTATTAAATTGTTTCGTAAGTGATTTCGTAAAAAAAATACATTTTACTCGTATAAGTATCGTAATATGCGATCGAAAAGTAATTTCGTATGCCGAACAATGTTCACAGTTTATTTACATAAAAACAAATACCGAGTTTAAGAATAGTTCCGGATTCATAAAACCACCGTGAACAGTGTAAATATAAACAAATATGAAATGTTTGTGATTGTTTAATAGTTAAAAACTAAAATTTACATTAACTACAGGCATTTGTAATGCAATAAATTGTTAAATAGATATAAAGAACAGTAAAGGGCATTAACATGAAATACTGATTTAAAACTAAAGCAATATTGAGGTATATCCAACCTACCTATTACCTAACCTGATCAACCATCTAGCTTTTCAATGTCTCATCCCGCCTTGGATTTCAATCCCGCTTTTTACAGAAAAGTCCCGCTTTATGACGTTTTGGTCGTTGGAAATAGTGAAGTGTAATTTAGCTTGGAAGTTATATTTTTTTAACATACAATTTTCTACAATCACAGCCGGGATTTGAATTCATTATGTCACGATCGTTTCAAAAGTTGTGAACTTCATCATCAGAGGTTTAGTTGTAAGTTTTTGACATCTGTTCAAATCTGTCACTATCCAACTGAAATAATCTGATAGGATTTTTTTTGTCGATTTTTCTTCGTATTAATAGGGGGTGTTTTTTTTCGCAACCTTTATAAGTTAACATCAACTGTTACAAAAAATCGCATAGACGCTGAGAATACTCAACTTTGCTTCATCCAAAAAATTTTCAATTTTGTTTGTCAATTTGATTATTTAAAAGTAATTCGCACATGTGAATTGCAGAATTGAGTTTGTATATATACGATTGATGATCAATCGATGGTATCAATTCAGGCACAGTAGTTATGCATCTGATGATGAACTTGTCACGGAGTTCGAAATTAGTCATGCCAGTGAGTATGTGTTGAATGAAATTGTCTATTATTTCCAACAAAAAACCAACCATTTTTCAATTCGAAAAATGTACATGACTTGTAAGCTTGCAGTATGAATTTCTCATACATTAACCAAAAAGTCAAAAACAAAAAATACTAAAGAATTCAATGTAATGTATGAGGTGGTTATTCTGCATCCACATTGCAGCAAGATTTTTTCATTTGGAAATTTCGAATAAATTAACTATTGATTATTGTATTGCAAATCAGATGTTTGGTTAAACGAAATCTTCAAATTCGAGATTTTGATTGCAATGGTTACCATATTAGGGTAAAACACCATTTAAACCCGCCTGCTCGCAGCTGCTCCGTAGCTGTGGGATGTAAAAACAAAGCCAACATACATACATATATAAGTATGACTCGAGACCACGAGCAACAAATAAAAAAAAACGCAGGCGCCCCCGAGCAAGCCGCGTCCGATTGTTTATAAACATTAGAACCCTGCATGAATGCACTCTCTTTTAGAATAATACTGTACCAATACCAACGGTCCGAATAGTGTAAACAACGAAATGAACCGATACGTTCCTGTGTGCTCTTGGAATAAATGTTGTATAAATCTCTGCTCTGTTAACTATTCTGTTCGTCTCAATTCTGTTACGACAACACAACATTTTACTCAATAAATGTTCGTGAATGTAAAAACCATTCGAATACACAAGAACTACTCGAATGAAAAAACGGTAAACTATGAGTGGTTATGGGTCTCATTTGCTTTCTCGTCAATGAAAAGGTCAGCAACGTTGTGTGAAGACTAAAGAAATAAATAATCGTTTTTTATGAGTTTAACTGCAAAAATATATATTAGAAAATGGAAATTGATGAACTAAATTATTTTAAAAATAATTTATTAAACATTAACAATATGTAGTCCTCAACTCTGTCGGCCGCTGTGGGTGAAGAAAATAGTATTGTTTCGCGAATTTCAAGGGGTGAACTCGTTTGGAAGGAGAAAAAAGGCCGCAGGAAAGTTTGGGAAGTTTTTTCCTTAATTGTGAATGGAGACGGCAAAGAAATGAAATATGTCAGTTGCAATAACTGCAAACAAATTTTGAAACATTCAACTTTGACATCAAACCTAGTTAGGCATAAGTGCTACATTTCTTAAATTGACTTAATTTTAATTATATTCTTTATTCCAAAGAAATTAGAACTTAAAATTTGCTTTAGTTACGCTTTTTGTAATATGTCTCATGAATACATCTCATTATTCGAATAGTTCTGTTTGTCTCTAAAGACCTTTTACTCAATCTAGTTAATACTCCTTCATACAAGAACTCTCTATGCTCGGTTTCATTGTGTTTCGTACCCGAAGCAACACGCTGAGAAAATGGTTGTATGTATCGTACTCTAATCGCTAGAATGAGAACATTAATACATTCAAAAAACATGAATGTATTTGAATGTGTGAAAATGTATACTCATGCAGGTCTCTAATAAACATTTCCGGACGTTCTTTTACGTCTCAAACGAGTAAAACGAAGAGCTCGGGAGTGCATACAATTTACAATAATGTAAATTACATGTTCCACAAAGTACTTAAACTCCACCAGCAAGAACATAAATTTTGCAAAAATTTACAATATGTAACAAAAGTACGTAACAAGTACATACCAACGAATTGCATCAATTGTACCATAAATGCACCAACAATTAATTTACTTGTAGTAAACGGTACGTAAACTACACCAAAAGTGTGCATACAGGTACCAAAATTTGTACCAACAAGTACATAAGGCGTATACAAAAATTGCATAAGAGTCTAAACATAATCAAACACGCTACAGACGACGACGTTTTTTCTACATACATAGGTTTCTTATGGCAGGGAAAAATCGTCACGAAAATCCGCTGCGGCTGACGACTCGTCGCTAGAATAGAATCTTTTCTGATTTCTTGGCGGCGCTCTCACGAAATCTCTCAGTTGAGAGAATGAAGTTGCCACATGTTGACGAAAATCATAAGAGAAACCAACACATATAAACCATACACGTGAATGAAAAAGAAACTTAAAGAAAAGGGTTAACAGTAACTTATTGTTAAACACAGTACAATAAAAGTGAATACATTTTTAAAAGCAGTAAACACAATTTAATTCCTATACAACAATATAATTTTTCCAAACTTTCAAATTCCAGAAAAGAGCCGAAAATATACATATATGACGCAGAGAGAAAAAATCAACCGAAGTCGCCAGACGCTCTCTCTCTCTCATTTCGATTAGACGCTAGAGAGTTTTTCCGTCGTCGTCTGAAGCGTGTTTGGTTCTGTTTGGACTCTAAAGTGTAGGTAGCAAGCAGACGGAGCCGAAGGTGTTTTTGCTAAAGTACGATATATTTTTGAGAATCGAGCTATTCATCGGCTTTCTTCTTCAATTCACTTCCTTGTGGTTTTGCTTCAGTTGTTGTTTGTCTCCAGTATTGCCTTGGACTTATTCTTCTTAAGGGAGAAAAAATTAATAACATTTTACACAACTTAATAAATATATTATTACAAAAATAACTACCCCTTATATTTACATCATAATTTTCGAAACGTCGTGGAAATGTAAGAAATCGAACGACATATTTGTAAATTTTATAAAGTTTTTGTCATACAACAACCTCTACTTTGGTAACACTTTTATCGGCGTTATTCTCAACTTCTAAAATGATACATGTTAACGTACAGGTTGTCATTTTGTATGAGTTAACGAATATAAGTTACGAAAAAGCGCCCCTAATGTGATATATCTAATTTTATTATCGTCGGATGGGTTGCATAATATTTAAACAGATCTCGCCCACTTCAAACGCCGCTTAAGAGGAAAATTGTTCTTATTGTTACTAGTTAATTTTTTAGTCTGGCTTTTTAAAAAGAATAAAAACAATAATATACAAATAACTATATAAGCGAGTTAAATAAATGTTGATAAATCGAAAAAATATATCGGGTCATAGAGTAAATCTTACATACATACATACATGGTTTCCCATTACATCCCATGAAGGGACCGGGGAGAACTTCTCACAATCACTGAGCTGTGCGCTTTCCAGTTTTCACTCAATGATTGGGACCTACAGTTTTACACCGATTCCGAACGGCATTTTGAGAAGCTTTATCATGGCTATATACTCGATAGTGTCGCCGTCACTATGCGAGGTGACCGCCGCCGAAAGAAATTTTTTTGAAGGTGGTCAGAGCAGGGTTCGAACCCAGGATCTCATGTACAAGAGCCGCGCACACTAACCATTGCACCACCGACGGCCAATCTTACTAGAGAGAATATTCATCTTCATCTGATTCATCTGACGTTACCTTTCACACTCTTCGTGATTCGGTCGGTGTAATAGAGAGATGCTTGACGAAAAGTGACATACACCAGGCGGAATTACAAGAAACGGTGAAAAACTGTGAAATTTAAATGTGTTTTCCACTTTTTTATTGTCTGTTATTGTTAGCATACATTTGTGTTGTATTTAACACAATAATTTTAAAACACAAAACGAAATGCCGTTGTTGTTATATTGTTGGTTATTTTGAACCATTGCCATTATAAGGTATTATTGAAGTAATTCTTATCAACATCCAACGTTCATATTACACCTGGCCAAATGTCAAAAATTTGCTGAGAGAACTGTTAAGTCTACTATAAGTATTAGTCTATGTATCGGGTTTTCCAATTTGAGTAATATGATTTCTAAGTGACGTTTGATTTGTAGTATGCCATGTTCTGTCATTTTTTTCATTGTATTCAGTAATGGTTACAATTTAATCATGGAGAGAACAACGTTTACAAATTATTAAATTTTGATGTGTTAACACAAACTAAACTCACAAAGTTTGTCCGAATACAGTCAAATACAGTTTGTCCGAATGCGATCACAGACTGTTTGGCGTTAAACTCCTCCGAAACGGTTGGACCGATTTGTATGAAATTTTGTGTGCATATCGGGTAGGTCTCAGAATCGGCCACATTTCCTTATTCTCCATCGCTAACAAAAATCAAAACATTCGAATGTCTCCATAATAATTTGGAAAGATGACAGTGATTGTGTGTTTCGTTTTTCATTCTCGGGGGGAAAATGCATGTTTGGTTTGTTTTGCTTTTTTTAACGAAACAAACGACCACAAGTGTGGTGTAATATTCTAATCGATCTCTAACATGGTAAAATGAGTAAGGTAAACTCGTTAGAACAGCTGATTTCAACAAATTTCTTCCTTAGGTGTTACTCTTATGTCAAATTCACATGTATTTTGTTTGTGTACTTTTTTGTTTACTTTTACAGTAGATACACACATGAAGGAAATTTGACAGATTATGGACACCAAACAAAAACAAAATGCCTGTGTTTGTTGTAACAATTCCTAGTGCGTTTACCTTACTTATTTTACCATGATCTCTAATGTTTCATTACTCTCATGTCTCCATACTCTCATGTCTCCATTCGCTCATGTTTCCATTCTCTAACTCAAGCAAAGTATAGTTTGCATTGGTTTTTTGAGAATGCGTTTTTCGTTTCGATTGGTTGCCACACAGCGAATGAAGTATATATTTGTTTCGCTCGTTAGATGCATAGATTAATACTTATAGTAGATCTACCAAATTTATGACATTTCGCCTGGTGTGATATTTACGTTTGATGTTGAAAAGAATTGCTTTACTAATACCAGATAGAGGCAATGGTTCAAAACAACGAACAAAATAACAGCAACGGCATTTCGTTTTGTGTGTTAAAATTAATGTGTTAAATACAACACAAATGTATGCTAACAATAACAGTCAATAAAAAGTTTAAAACACATTTAAATTTCACAGTTTTTCACCAAAATGGCATGAAAAATTAAAGCAAGAAGTTATTGTAATTCCACCTGGTGTATATCACTTTTCGTCAAATATATCTCTATCACACCGACCGC